>OX638135.1:4985785-5671625 GCA_951804985.1 Dryomyza anilis
TTTATATTTATTATATTTATATTTATATTTATATTTATATTTATATTTATATTTATATTTATATTTATATTTATATTTATATTTATATTTATATTTATATTTATATTTATATTATATTTATATTTATATTTATATTTATATTTATATTATATTTATATTTATATTTATATTTATATTTATATTTATATTTATATTTATATTTATATTATATTTATATTTATTTAATTTATATTTATATTTATATTTATATTATATTTATATTTATATTTATATTTATATTTATATTTATATTTATATTATATTTATATTTATATTTATATTTATATTTATATTTATATTTATATTTATATTATATTTATATTTATATTTATATTTATATTTATATTTATATTTATATTTATATTTATATTTATATTTATATTTATATTATATTTATATTTATATTTATATTTATATTTATATTTATATTTATATTTATATTTATATTTATATTTATATTTATATTTATATTTATATTTATATTTATATTTATATTTATATTTATATTTATATTTATATTTATATTTATATTTATATTTATATTTATATTTATATTTATATTTATATTTATATTTATATTTATATTTATATTTATATTTATATTTATATTTATATTTATATTTATATTTATATTTATATTTATATTTATATTTATTTATATTTATATTTATATTTATATTATATTTATATTTATATTTATATTTATATTTATATTTATATTTATATTTATATTTATATTTATATTTATATTTAATTTATATTTATATTTATATTTATATTTATATTTATATTTATATTTATATTTATATTATATTTATATTTATATTTATATTATATTTATATTTATATTTATATTTATATTTTATATTTATATTTATATTTATATTTATATTTATATTATATTTATATTTATATTTATATTTATATTTATATTTATATTTATATTATATTTATATTTATATTTATATTTATATTTATATTTATATTTATATTTATATTTATATTTATATTTATATTTATATTATTTATATTTATATTTATATTTATAATTTATATTTATATTATATTTATATTTATATTTATATTTATATTTATATTTATATTTATATTTATATTTATATTTATATTTATATTTATATTTATATTTATATTTATATTTATATTTATATTTATATTTATATTTATATTTATATTTATATTTTATATTATATTTATATTTATATTTATATTTATATTTATATTTATATTTATATTTATATTTATATTATATTATATTTATATTTATATTTATATTTATATTAATTTATATTTATATTTATATTTATATTTATATTTATATTTATATTTATATTTATATTTATATTTATATTTATATTTATATTTATATTTATATTTATATTTATATTTATATTTATATTTATATTTATATTTATATTTATATTTATATTTATATTTATATTTATATTTATATTTATATTTATATTTATATTTATATTTATATTTATATTTTATTTATATTTATATTTATATTTATATTTATATTTATATTTATATTTATATTTATATTTATATTTATATTTATATTTATATTTATATTTATATTTATATTTATATTTATATTTATATTTATATTTATATTTATATTTATATTTATATTTATATTTATATTTATATAATTTATATTTATATTTATATTTATATTTATATTTATATTTATATTTATATTATATTTTATATTATATTTATATTTATATTTATATTTATATTTATATTTATATTTATATTTATATTTATATTTATATTTATATTTATATTTATATTTATATTTATATTTATATTTATATTTATATTTATATTTATATTTTATATTTATATTTATATTTATATTTATATTTATATTTATATTTATATTTATATTTATATTTATTTATATTTATATTTATATTTATATTTATATTTATATTTATATTTATATTTATATTTATATTTATATTTATATTTATATTTATATTTATATTTATTATATTTATATTTATATTTATATTTATATTTATATTTATATTATATTTATATTTATATTTATATTTATATTTATATTTATATTTATATTTATATTATATTTATATTTATATTTATATTTATATTTATATTTATATTTATATTATATTTATATTTATATTTTATATTTATATTTATATTTATATTTATATTTATATTTATATTTATATTATATTTATATTTATATTTATATTTATATTATATTATATTATATTTATATTTATATTTATATTTATATTTATATTTATATTTATATTTATATTTATATTTATATTTTATATTTATATTTATATTTATATTATATTATATTTATATTTATATTTATATTTATATTATATTTATATTTATATTTATATTTATATTTATATTTATATTTATATTTATATTTATATTTATATTTATATTTATATTTATATTTATATTTATATTTATATTTATATTTATATTTATATTTATATTTATATTTATATTTATATTTATATTTATATTTATATTTATATTTATATTTATATTTATATTTATATTTATATTTATATTTATATTTATATTTATATTTATATTTATATTTATATTTATATTATATTTATATTTATATTTATATTTATATTTATATTTATATTTATATTTATATTTATATTTATATTTATATTTATATTTATATTTATATTTATATTTATATTTATATTTATATTTATATTATATTTATATTTATATTTTATTTATATTTATATTTATATTTATATTTATATTTATATTTATATTATATTTATATTTATATTTATATTTATATTTATATTTATATTTATATTTATATTTATATTTATATTTATATTTATATTTATATTTATATTTATATTTATATTTATATTTATATTTATATTTATATTTATATTTATATTTATATTTATATTTATATTTATATTTATATTTATATTTATTTTATATTTATATTTATATTTATATTTATATTTATATTTATATTTATATTTATATTTATATTTATATTTATATTTATATTTATATTTATATTTATATTTATATTTATATTTATATTTATATTTATATTTATATTTATATTTATATTTATATTTATATTATATATTTATATTTATATTTATATTATATTTATATTTATATTTATATTTATATTTATATTTATATTTATATTTATATTTATATTTATATTTATATTTATATTTATATTTATATTTATATTTATATTTATATTTATATTTATATTTATATTTATATTTATATTTATATTTATATTTATATTTATATTTATATTTATATTATATTTATATTTATATTTATATTTATATTTTTATATTATATTTATATTTATATTTATTTATATTTATATTTATATTTATATTTATATTTATATTTATATTTATATTTATATTTATATTTATATTTATATTTATATTTATATTTATATTTATATTTATATTTATATTTATATTTATATTTATATTTATATATATATATATATATATATATTATATATATATATATATATATATATATATATATATATATATATATATATATTATATATATATATATATATATATATATATATATATATATATAGATATATATATATATATATATATATATATATATATATATATATATATATATATATATATATATTATATATATATATATATATATATATATATAGATATATATATATATATATAATGTGGTAAGTTTTAGTGTGATGAATTTAGTGCGGTGAGTTTCCGTGTGGTGAGCTTATGTGTGGTGAGTTTATGTGCGGTGAGTTTATGTGTGGTGAGTTTTGGTGTAAAGTTTAGTTGAAATCGATATCATTAGGGCTGAGGTATAGCGTTCTGAATTTTTAAGTTCTATGGTAGGCGCCACTTTTCTTTGCCCAATATGGTTTATATATGGTTTAGGATACTCCATGGACTTTAGAGCATAGTAATGCAAATTGTAAGAAAGGTACATTCAGTGGAATACCCTACATCAGGCATGTCAAACTCAGTTGGCATCACGGGCCGCATTGGCAATTCAAATGATGAGGCGGACCGCATTTGTATACCATAAGAAAAAAAATCGCTCGTTTTTTACATTTGTTAAAAAATACAATGTTAAAATTATCAAATTTTCCATTGATCTTCGTTAAAAGCGCCGCAGGCGAAATTTTTTGTAAAAAATGGTGCGATTTTTGTCTGTTTGAAATAATTAAAAAAATGTCTGAACTTCTTTGATCCTGCCAAATATTTTGTCTGAGGTATTTACAATGGAGTACCTATATTTCAAACACAAGAGAAAATTTTATAAAACAGACACCTGACAATCATCCAAAATTGTTGCAATTTTTTATGTCGGCAAAATTGTACGATATCGAATTCTTGTACCAATATCGAAGGCCAAATCGTACTAAAACTGAAAAAATAATTCAAAGCGACATATCGCAGTTTTTTTTCGAATCGATAATAAAAACGATTCTGGATTAATATTGCATCAAAAAGTTAAAATATATCGATATCTATTTGAAAAGAATTGCGATATCGATGTGGAAAATGTTTAAATTATCCTAACATAAAATTTTACTCTACAAAAATTACAAAATTTTTAAAAATTAGCAACAAGATTGGATTTTTGTTATCCAAGTTTGTTTGAGAGAACTTCAAGGCATGAATCACATGTCAGACTGGTAAACAATTTTTTTAATTTTTCGATACAAACAATACTTAAACTATTGAAATAGTTTGTTTTTTAAAATTCCGTATATAAATTTGATATTTGAATAAATTTGAAAAGGTTTCCTTTTTATGAATAATTAATTTAAATTACAATGACCATTGATTATATGTTCAGATTTAGGACTTATGACGAAGTTGGTTTTATTTCTTTAAAGCGAGGTTTGCTGCATTCTACGGTCAAGAGTTTTTTCTACAAAAAGTGCACAGAAAAAAAAAGTTCATACTATTTATGAATTTGTTCATTAATTCTATGAATTTTTCATTATTACTCAATCAATGACCAAATTCATCCAATTTATGAATCGTTCATAAAACTGTAATGAATAAGTTCATAAAATTGATGAACGCTTTCATAATATTTATGAAAAAATTCATGATATTTATGAACTTTGAGCTATTTAAATCAAACTACTTTTTTTATTTTCTTGTATTATTTTTTTTTTTTATTATATTACTTTTTTATTTTATTTTATTTTTTTAATTTATTTATTTTTTTAACTACTTACATTTTATTTTAGATCTACTTTTACTGTTGCTCCGTATTGCTGCTGTTTGTTGCGTGATGTTAAGTACCTGCGGCGCACGTTTCTTTGGAGTTGTAAACAACAAAGGAAACGATTCGGTTTATTTGTACGAAATGACATAGGAATAATTAAAAATTAGAATTGTATCTGCTATCATCGACTATCGACGCGTCGCGACAAAATAATCACTGCGTGTCATGCGGCATGACGCGCTTTGATTGGTCAGTAAAATAACAATATCTATTTATACCATGGTCAAAATTGCAGGTCAAACATACGACCATACACACATTCTCAAATACCTACCTACCTACTTTGTGTTGTATTTTCTATTCTCCTTTAGCGGACTGGTTTTTTTATTTTTCAGTATCGCTTTTATGCTCGGCTGAATTTCACGTGACGTGGAGACTGCGCTGCTTTGAGCCATATGAATACTTTAATGAACGCAATTCATAACAATTATGAACGCGTTTATTATATAAATTTTGCTCAAATTGCGATTCGTATATACGAAGAATAGTTCATAAATAGAATGATTTTTTCAATATGTATTATGAACGGTGTTTCAATTAACGTCGTTCATTCCATTTATGAACATTTTTTTTTCAGTGTGATTATTGATAAATTTTTTGAAACTTTGAACCAATGTATCATTGGAGAAGGTGAGTGTTGAACTCTGGTAGTTTTGGTGTGGAATATCTCTAATCCAAAAAAAAAAAAAATTACAAAAAAAAAAAAAAAAAATGATACCAATTCCAGTTTGTGCAAAGTAAGTATCTTGGTTAAAAACTTGTCGTTTTTTTTTTAATAAAAGTCTGATTGCGGCTGTATTTGATACTGGAGCTAATTCCGAAAATGGTTTTGTTAAATAGGGTCCAGTTTTTAAGATTTTTAAGTTTTAATTATTTTCTCTCCTTTTATTTTTAATAGTCGAATCAAAAACAATAATCTAATTTTCTTATATATTTTTTATATATGCCTGCGAAAAATATCCAACGGAAATTCAAAACTTTACAATAAATTTTAAATTTTATTATTTATAAATGTAAAAATTATTGCAAAGTCACGTATAATATTTAAAATGGCAATTAGGAAAATAAATTAAGACTCTATATCAAAAACTTATTAATATCTCATTGTTACATTTAAGAAAATAATGTATCTACAAAAATATTGATTTTTTTAATGAATTAATAAGTTTTTAACCAAGATTAGTAATTTAATTTCATATATGGCATGTTAAATTGGATCATGGCGCTGCACAAAAATACACAACAATACATAATAATCATTTTAACGCCTGAAAAGAAAATAAATATTTAATATTATTAAATATATTAATTAAGGTTGGCGGGCCGCGTGTTTGACATGCCTGCCCTACACCTTTGGTGGGGATATTAATGTGGGATATTTAATTGTTTACCTTAATTTTAAAGTTCTTAATAGTGCTGAACCCCATCACCCTCAGAATATTATTCATATATCATAAATGTACACAGAAAAAAAATTGTTCGTCAATGGAACGCCGTTCATAATATATATTGAAAAAATCATTCTATTTATGAACTATTCTTCGTATATACGAATCGCACAATTTGAGCGAAATCGATATAATAAATGCGTTCATAAATGTTATGAATTACGTTCATTAAGGTATTCATATTCATATTTTGACGCAAAGCAGCGCAGCCACGACGTCACGCGCAATTCAGCCGAGCATAAAGGCGATACTGAAAAATAAACCAGTTGGGAAGGTTAGATCACATGGGAAATTTTAAAGTAGGTGTAATTATGATAGTTAGGATTATCAAAATTATAGTCGGTCTAAGCCGACTATAAATACCCTACACATATGTGTGGTTACCATTCAAAGTGATATATAGGTCACCAGGGTATACGAATCCTGAAAATAACTACAAACATTTAATCGCTGAAGAATTTCCATTAATTTGATACCCATATTTACAAATGGGTAGGTGTACCGAATTTCGATTTTTTTTTTGTGAACCACAAGTCTTTTCGCCGGAAAACATTATTATCATGTATTTGAGCATGATGTCAATATATATTTGACCAAAAAAGTTTACCTAAGCACGTATACATAAAAATTGATCTTTATATGTACATTTTATATGAGGTATTTGAACATAAGTGGTCGGATCATAGGTCACAATGGATCGATCTCGCCAATTTTTTCGCACATACAGCGTAGGTATATTAGTAATCTAAGTTATAAGTTTCATTTATCTAGCTCTTCAATTTTAAAAGTCTTAGGGATTTCAACAGACAGACGGACAGACAGACGGACAGACAGACATACGGACAGACAGACAGACGGACAGACGGACATCGCTAAATCGACTCAGGAGGTCATGCTGATCAAGAATATATATACTTTTCCATACCGGAGATGCTTCCTTCTGGGTGTTACAAACGGCGTACCAAACTGAATATACCCTTTCACTTTTAGTGTAGGGTATAAAAACCAGTCCACAAAAAGGAGCATAGAATATACGACACAAAGTAGGTAGGTATTTGAGTATTTGTGTATAATCGTATGTGTGCTGCAGCGATTTTTGCATTCTATAAATAGATATTTTTATTTACTGACGCGTCACACAGTGGTCAAAAAGTGTATGTTTTCGGAAAAAAGTCAATAATTTTGGAACCAATAGAGATAATTGAATGAAGTTTTTTTTGTATAATTTTTGGTCTTATTGAGGATCACATTTAATATATTTTGCGAATTTAAATTTTTTCAAAAAATGTTATAACCGCCGGAAAATACGTCTAATTATGACTTTGATGTATAGTGGGCGTATCCGTTAATATGAAAGCATTTTAACATACTTTATACTTATTTTTGTATGCACTAACAATCCAAAGTTTTAAGTATATAGCTCTTCTAGTTTTCTTCTTACCGTGTTTTCCATTTTCAAGCGGACAGACGCAAATTATGTGAAATTGATGTATTTTGGGCGTACCCGTTAATGGAATGAGACTATTTTAACATATTTTATACTTCATATGTATACACTAAAAATCCAAAGTTTTAAGTATATAGCTCTTCATGTTTTCTTCTTAACGTTGGAACGAACTACCTGGCGGTCAAAGGCTGGGGTAACCTCAGCGGCGGTCCAGGGGTAGGTCGACAAATTATTTATTTGTGTCAGGGGTACCTTGCAAGATAAACTCAACTCGTAGCCATTTTAACATATTTTATACTTGCTTAAGTATTAAATAAAAATCCAGAGTTTAAAGTATGTAGCTCTTTTAGTTTTCTTCTTAACTTGTTTTACGTGTACAATTGGACGGACGCAGATTATATGAAATATATCAATTTCATATAATGTGTGAGTGTACCCTTTAAAAGAATGAAACCATTTTAACATATTTTATACTTATATATGTATCCACTAAAAATCTAAAGTTTTAAGTATATAGCTCTTTTAATTTTCTTTTTAGCGTGTTTTCAGTACCCTTTGGACGGACGGAAATTATGTGAAATTGATGCATAGTGAGGGTACCCGTTAAAAAAAATGAAACCATTTTAACATATTGTATACTTATATATGTATTCACTAAAAATACAAAGTTTTAAGTATAGACCTCTTTTAGTTTTCTCCTTAACGTGTTTTAACGTGTCTACCATATAACAGTCGCTTAGACGTTCCATGTTGAGACTCTTCAGACAAGCCAATAATTAAAACACCTGCATGAAAATGGCTTTAATATATTTGCGTACAATTGAAAAATTGTATATTACATCTTAACCACTTTTCATTTTTTAACAAGAACGGTTTTATATTACTGCTCGAGTTATGCCATTTCACTCGAAATGCGTTGAAAAATCTTTTTTTTTTAACATCATTAAGAACCATATCGATTTAGTAATATTCTCATAACTTTCTCTAAAAATAATCTTTCAATTTACTCACATCGTAACTGTTTTTATCAACTCTTCACTTAAAATTTGGTGGGAAATTCTAAATGCTTTCTTTTTTATTTAATATAATTATAAAGTCAGATCAGCTCACAGGCCTCAACATAATAACATTATGATTTATTTTATAAAAAATTAATAAAAACAAAACTAATTATTGACACTTGTTTGTTTTTTTTTCTATTTCTTTTGTTTATCTTTTAACACTTTTTGTTCAAAAAAACCATAGAATTTTTTAGGAGCATATTTTACTATAAGAATTTCTAAGAAACTCAACTCCGTAAAGATGTGCCTGAAACTATGCAATCCTTTTTTGGGTCAGTAAAATGCTCTAAAATTTGGCTGTTTTTTGGGTTAAGATACAAAAGTGGTAACAATTATCGGGGTCGCAAGTGGTCGCAAGTGCATTTTATTGAAATAGAAAGTAGACATTCTACACTTTATTTTGATACCAATTACCCTGGATAGGTCAGGATAGCTAACAAAGATTTATTCTACTAAAGTTTGAGAATGTTTTGATTTTAACTGTTATAAATAATTTGCATTTTATAAAGATTTACAAATAATTTTGAACTTATTTTCTTTTAATATAAAAGTGCAAGGGTCACATTTATCATTTACGAACAAATTTTTTTTTAAAAAGTGAAGGTGTTCCAAAAAAACATTACGCATTTTTTTAATTTTTTCATCAATTTTTACAACACAAATTTTATGCAACTTTGGCGATTTTTACAAAAAAAAACTAAACGTTATATTTTTAAACAGCGAACGGATTAATAATATTTAGAGTTTTTGCTACACAATAGTTTGTTCAGATTTTCAAAACCACATATATCAAAAAGGGCCGCATGACGCGCAGTGATTATTTTGACTACTCGTCGCGACGCGTCGATAGTCGATGATAGCAGATACAGTTCTTAGTTTTTATTATTCGTATGTCATTTCGTGTAAATAGACCGAATCGTTTCCTTTGTTGTTTACAACTCCAAAGAAACGTACGCCACAGGTACTTAACATCACGCCACAACAAACAGCAGCAATAGGTAGCAACAGCAAGAGTAGATATAAAATAAAATGTAAGTAGTTATTAAAATAAATAAATTAAAATAATAAAATAAAAAAGAAATATAATAAAATAAAAAAAATAATAGAAGAAAATAAAAAAAAATAGTTTTATTTTTATTTTTAAATAGTTTAAAGTTCGTAAATATCATGAATTTTTTCATAAATATTATGAAAGCGTTCATCAATATTATGAACTTATTCATAACGGTTTTATGAACGATTCATAAATTGGATGAATTTGGTCATTGGTTGAGTAATTATGAAAAATTCACAAATAGTGTGAATTTTGTATGAACTTTTCTTTTTTGTGTATATTTTATATCCCCATAACACTACACAACAAAATGAAAAAAAAAGTTTGCTCAGTAAATGGCACTATTTTTGTATTAGTGGTAATGATCCGTAGAATTCGAATATATTAATTAACCAGTTGGGAAGGTTAGATCACATGGGAAATTTTAAAGTAGGTGTTATTATGATAGTTAGGATTATCAAAATTATAGTCGGTCGAAGCCGACTATAAATACCCTACACATATGTGTGGTTACCATTGAAATTGGTATATACGTCACCAGGGTATACGAATCCTGAAAATAACTACAAACTTTCCATCATTTGATACCCATATTTACAAATGAGTGGGTGTACCGAATTTCGATCTTTTTTGGGAACCACAACTCGTTTCGCAGGAAAACATTATTTTCATGTATTTCAGCATGATGTCAATATATATTTGACCAACAAAGTTTACCTAAGCACGTATACAGTAAAATTAATCTTTAGATGTAAATTTTATATGAGGTATTTGAACATAAGTGGTCGGTTCTCAGATCACAATAGATCGATCATGCCAATTTTCTTGTTCAGACATCTTAGATATATAAGTAATCAGCTCTAGCTCTTCTAGTTTTTCTGTAATCGTGATTTCAACAGACAGACGGACAAACGGACATCGCTAAATCGACTCAGGAGGTAATGCTGATCAAGAATATATATACTTTTCCATACCGGAGATGCTTTCTTCACGGTGTTACAAACGGCGTATCTTAGTGTAAGGTATAAAAAAAACTTTTGAATCGAGCTTTCAAAAAGATGGTCACATATTTTTGAAAATATTTCTCGTTTTAAATAAAATTTAATACTATTTAATAAAATCCAATAAACATTTTTCACAACATTTTGAAATTGGTTTACTGGTTTGAGAGAATTCGATAGAAGATCTCGAAAAATGTAAATTTTTTTCGACAAAAATTTAAAAAATTGGGAAAAATCTAAAAAGCAAGATGATTCACTGTCTGTGATATTCTTAAATTAGCCTGCATCTTTTTAAAGAAAACGACGTAAAAATAAAATAAATCTATTGATACATTGTGAGGTCAGACAAAATTCATATAAAGCATTAGAATTGGGTGTAAACTAAAAAAATACCATTTTGTGTTTTTATTCCCAAACCAAACATATTGTCGACCAAACGTATTGTCGACCAAACGTACTATAATTGAATGTTGATGCATATATTAACAAATATATAATTTTACAGTTTTTTTGGTTTGCGAAGATTGATAATTGTGACGGGCGTTACAATATTTGGGATGAATATAGCAACCATCTGGAATATCTATGAGAAAAGACTAAAATAAATGAATAGATACGACAAAAATCTTTACTTTTGCAAAGTTTCCCAGTTGTAAGTTTACAAAATCGTTCGCAAAATAACTTTTACTATTTTTTTGTGACGGGCGTTACAACTCAAAAAAGTAAAACTGTTTGGTTAATTGTCAGTATTTTGAACAACTTATCACCAATGCAATGCTTGGCATACTTTCGCAAACAAATTACCTTTCAAATTGTACTATTCAGTTTTCTTTCGGATTTAAAACAACGAAACTACCGTGTTTTATATATTGCCTCAATTTTGTACTATAATAAATTTCAAAAAAATATTTGAATTTAATTGAGAAAAAAACACATTTGCCATGCATTTTGGTAAATTCTGATTAGAGAATATGAAATTAGAAGTATTTCTTATCATAAAAATCATTAAACGGAATCAATAGGTTTAACTTTAATTTATCACACCTTGGTAACGTTTTCTGTGGAATGCTCCCTTAGTGGAAAAAATGATAAAAATGAACTATTATGTAGTGCCATGAATCCTCATTAAAACCCGCGTCTACTCACCGTGTCCTGATCACTGTGCCTGTTGAACATTTTATGCCATGCCCTATAGGATCGACTAATATAATTTATCATGACATCGAATGACATCGAATTTCCTTATAATACTTTAAGATGTTTTTCCATATAACCCATTTCATGTTCAGCGATATTCGGTAAAAATTACGTGATATTTTATTTATTTGTTTCACGTAATAACTCAAAAACATTAGAAAATATCCAAAATTTAAGTTTTTTTTGAATCCTGAAGTACTTCAAATATTGAAAAATAATGTCGGATATTAAAAAGATCAGTCATTTTTTTTTGTAGTGTAGATTAAATTTTTATCATAACTAATGTTGAAGTCTTACTTGACTTAATTTTATATTTGAACCACTAAATTAATAACGAGTTGGGAAAGTTAGGTCACATGGGTAAGTTCGGTCACATGGGGCGGATTTTTATAGTCGGTCGGGCCCGACTATGGAATACCCTACACCTTTGGTGGAGATATTAATGAGGAATATTTAATTGTATACTTTAATTTTGTTACCTTTCCATATTGATGGCACTAATGAAGAATCTTCCACAAATAAACACAACTACGCCTGTTACAATTTTCAGATAACTCTTTATTCACAAACAAATAATTCCTCGCCAACTCGTTTATTTTTAAAAACCTCCTTCATTTTTCAAAATCAGTTAACAATTCGGCCATCCTTCTCTACAACGTCCTCGTTGTAAATATTTAATTCTTCTGATGTTGAGTGATTGTAACAATAAACAAATGTAATAATATTAAACATGAATAAAATTAATTTAATAAAACAATTAATTAAAATAAAAAAAACCTAATAATTATTTAAAATCCATTTCGGCCATCCAATTCAATTTATAAATCATCAGCTTCTGCAAATATTTGACACCATTTTTTTATTTTATCCGAAGAGTAAATAGAGCTAAACTTCCGTTGTGTTCTTGGTAATCCAGGAATGTCTTCAATAATATATCTGTCGCATGGCAAAATTTTCTTGATTATATAAGGTCCTCGATACCTTGGTTCTAATTTTCTAGAATCTCCTGTAGAAGCTGGTACATTTTCAATTAAAACTAAGTCATTTTCGCTGTATTTTGTAGGTGTCTTGAAATGATTCGCTGCTCTTTCTTTCCACTTTTTCTTTTGGAAATTTATTAAATCCCTTGCCTCACTCCTTAATTGTTTAACATCATTTTCTTGTATTTTTGATTTGTTTAAAAATAATATTAACTTGTTTTGTAAGATATCTCGTGGTTTGAAATCAAATAATAATTCGCTTGGACTTTGTTTAGTTGTACAATTTGGAGTAGTGTTTATTGACCATTGAATGCTTCTTAAATGAGTATCCCAATCTTTACCGGATTTAAGTTTTGTCATAGTTGTTAACGAATTTAACAAAGTCCGATTTATTCGTTCGACTAACCCATTAGCTCTTGGAGTACGTACGGCATTTTTAATATGTTTAATATCATTATCTGTGCAAAATTTCTCAAATGAACTAGAGGAAAATGATGTAGCTCTATCAGTAATAATTCTTTCCGGCATCCCAAATATTAAAGTCGTTTCATATAAAACTTTTATAACATGACAGGTCTTCGTATCCTTTACAGCTTTAAGAATAACATATCTTGTAAATGAATCTGATATAACAAGAACATGGCGATTGGAACTACCACTGCTCTGAAGAGGTCCTAAATGATCGATTTGGATTGTGTGAAATGGAATTGGTATAGCATCTGATATATGTAACTCTCCTTCTCGTTTACCACTTGGTTTCTTATTATAACAACATTCTACACAACATTTTAAATACTTTTTTATAAACTGCCGCATTCTAGGGAACCAAAATGTAGATGCAACTATTTGTAATGTCTTTTCTAATCCAAAGTGACCACGTTCATCGTGACAAGTTCTCACAATTTGCGCTCTAACACCAGATGGAACCACCCATAAATCTTTGCCATTTATTTTACGGTATAATTTATGATCTTTGTATACATAATCAAATTTTATTTGTTTAGTAGAATTGGATTTGTCATTAGACTGTAATTCTGTAATTAACTCTACGATCTTAGGATCTTGCCTTTGCAGAGTCGAAACCCAATCCAGTTTATCAATTTCTATTTTTAATATTATGCTTTCTTTCAAATTATCACATTTTTCATCAGGATTACGACTTAAAGCATCCGCGTGTTGCATTCGTTCACTTGATCTGTGTTCAATAATAAAACTAAAATCGGATAACTTTATCCACCATCGTGCTATTCGACGATTTAATGAACTTTTAGCTTTTATCGCTTCTACCGCTGCACAGTCAGTCACAATATTAAACGGTTTACCAATCAGATATATTATAAATCTTTGAAGACTTTCAACGATTGCTAGCACTTCCAGTTCATAACTAGAATAATTAGCTTCCAAATTACTTGTATGTCGACTGTAATATTGCACAGGTTTTAACAAATTGTTTTCCCACTGCATTAAAATTCCTGATAATCCAATAGATGATGCGTCAGTTATATTAAATATATATATATATATATATATATATATATATATATATATATATATATATATATATACTTATTCATTAAATTCACAATTATTTTGGGCCTCCGCCTCTTAACATGGGTATCCACCTCTTTAAATAGTTTATTAACACTTTCAATCTCTTAGTTAACATTCGTCCTGTTTTATTTTTATTATCATCATATAACGAAATTCACTTCAACCATATCAAATTTTATAACTTCAGTTAAAGAAAACACAAAGATTCTGGGCATCCGCCTCTTATTCATTTTGACTATTACAAATAACAACTACTTCACAAAAAAAAAATTTTTTTTTTTTTTTTTTTTTTTTTTTTTATAAACTTAATTTTTCACTCAATATAATTATATGTCATTTTTTATATCAAAACTAATACTATTGCTTATATCTTTTTAATATTGTTTTCCATAATCCATTGCACCATGCAATACTTTCGTTCATCCCACTTCTGAAAAACTGTTACCTTTCCATATTGATGGCACTAATGAAGAATCTTCCACAAATAAACACAACTACGCCTGTTACAATTTTCAGATAACTCTTTATTCACAAACAAATAATTCCTCGCCAACTCGTTTATTTTTAAAAACCTCCTTCATTTTTCAAAATCAGTTAACAATTTTAAATTTTTAATTATGCTGAACCTCCCCACCCTCAGAATATTATTCATATATCAGAAATTTACGTCTTATATCCCCATGAATTAAAAAATTTATAGAAAAGTATAAACAACTAAAAACGCCTATATTTAATAATTTTGAAAGGCTAATATTTCATAGATTTGATTTTAATAATTTACGGATCAAATTTCCACTATGAAAACCATGGAAATAATGAAAAAAAAAGTGGGCGGATCACGCCCATTTTGGGCGTTTTAAATTTTATAACTATACCTTGAATACTTTTCGAAATATTAGTTCCGAAAAAGTTATATAAAAGTGACTTGTATGGGAGGTGGGCGTGTCCGTTGAACGATTTGGCTCATTTTCAAACTCAGTTCCTACTTTTGGCTAAAATATATTGAGACGAAATTTCATCGCATTCTGATCAGTATTTCTCAAGTTATTCTGTATTCGGACAGCAAGACTGCAAGACAACAAGACGGACAGACATACAGACAGACGGACATGGCTAAACGGACTCGGGTAGTGATGCTGATCAAGAATATATATACTTTTCCATACCCGACACGCCTCCTAAGGGGCGTTACAATATATGCACAAAGTTAATATACCCTGTACCTCATAGGTGTAGGGTATAAAAACGAGTTTTGATAGTTAGGTCACATGGATAAGTTTGATTAGATGGGACGGACTTTTATGGCGGTCGGGCCCGACTATGGAATACGCTACACCTTTGATGTGGATATTTATGTGAGATATTTATTTGTATACCTTAATTTTAAAGTTCTTAATTATTCTGAACCCCATCACCCTCAGAATATTATTCGCATATCAGAAATGTACATCTTATATAATTTGAAAAATTGATATAAAGTATAAAAGACCTAATAAAAATATTTAGAAAAAAAATTGGGCGGACCACGTCTATATTTAAAATTTTGTAAGGTAAATATTTCATATATTTGATTTTAATAATTTACCGCGGATCACGCCCATTTTTGGACCACATATTTTTAGGTGAATACGTTTTAAATTTTATAACTATATCTTGAATAATTTTCGAGGTACTAGTTCCTCAAGTGTTATATAAACGTGACTCGTGTGGGAGGTGGGCGTGTCTGTTGACCGATTTGGCTCATTTTCAAATTTGGCTAAAACATATTGTGACCAAATTTAATCGCATTCTAACCAGTATATCTCAAGTTTCCTCGTATACGGACAGGAAGACAGCAAGACAAACACTCGGACATAGAAAAACGGACTCGGGTAGTGATGCTGATCAAGAATATATATACTTTTCCATTCCGGCCACGCCTCCTAATGGGCGTAACAATATCTGCACAAACTTAATATACCCTGCACCTCATAGGTGTAGGGTATAAAAATGCCGGTCCAACTGAAAAGGACATAATGTGTCGAAAATATAATAAAAAACGAGTTGGGAAAGTTAGGTCACATGGGTAAGTTCGGTCACATGGGGCGGATTTTTATAGTCGGTCGGGCCCGACTATGGAATACCCTACACCTTTGGTGGAGATATTAATGAGGAATATTTAATTGTATACTTTAATTTTAAATTTTTAATTATGCTGAACATCCCCACCCTCAAAATATTATTCATATATCAGAAATTTACGTCTTATATCCCCATAAATTAAAAAATTTATAAAAAGTATAAAAAACTAAAAAAAAAATTGAAAAATATAATTGGGCGGACCACGCCTATATTTCAAAATTTGAAAGGCTAATATTTCATAGATTTGATTTTAATAATTTACGGATCAAATTTCCACTATGAAAACCCGGGAAATAATGAAAAAAAGAGTGGGCGGATCACGCCCATTTTTGGACCACATATTTTTAGGTGAATTCTAACAATACCTTTTAAATTTTATAACTATACCTTGAATACTTTTTGAGTTATTAGTTTCGAAAGAGTTATATAAAAGTGACTTGTATGGGAGGTGGGCGTGTCCGTTGACCGATTTTGCTCATTTTCATACTCAGTTCCTACTTTTGGCTAAAATATATTTCATCGCATTCTGATCAGTATTTCTCAAGTTATTCTGTATTCGGGCAGCAAGACAGTAAGACAGCAAGACAGCAAGACGGACAGACAGACAGACGGACATGGCTAAACGGTCTCGGGTAGTGATGCTGATCAAGAATATATATACTTTTCCATACCGGACACGCCTCCTAAGGGGCGTTTCAATATATGCACAAAGTTAATGTACCCTGTACCTCATAGGTGTAGGGTATAATAACCCAAATCAATCGATGTCACAAATCTTTTTTTTATATAAAAATATAACTATATTTTAATAATTTTTTTTTTATTATAATAAAATGAACACGGTGAATAGACACGGGTTTCAATGAGGATTCATGGCGCTACATAATAGTTAATTTTTATCATTTTTTTCCACTAAGGAAAAACGCATTTTATTACCAAAATTTTAAATTTTTGGAAAAATTTTGAATTTAACTTGTAAAGAAAAGTTGCAATTATTTAATATAGTAATTTTAGCTGATTAGAAAAATTTTCTATTATGTAATAACGTTTTTTACTGATAACATTTATTATTTTTGAAAAATTTTGAACTTCTTTTGCTTATATCTCGCAAACAAATTTTGTTATGCATAAAATACATTTTTTATTTGTGGCACAATATTTTCTGCGTCTAATCTCGAAAAGATAATTTCATTCTTATCTTTTGTTTGAATTATAAAAATAAAAGAATACGAAAATAATGAAAATTTTAAAAATTAGCTATATCTCAAAAACTAGAGCAAATTTGAAAAAACTGATGCCATTTGCGGAATCAAGGCTGCAAATGTATCCAATATTTACTGTAACTTTTACTACACCATGTCAAAATTTTAATTTTGTAGGGAGGTTATTGTTAAAATATTTTTTTTTTAGTTGGCTGGATATTTTAACGTGTGTCGATCAAATGAGTGTCGACCAAACGTGTGTTGACGAAACGTGTGTCGACCAAATAAATGTCGAATACACGTTTGTAGACCAAACCTATGTCGACTAAACGTATGTCGACCAAACGTGTGTCGACCAAACGTGTGTCGACCAATCGTATGTCGACCAGACATGTGTCGACCAAACGTGTGTCAACCAAACATATTATCGACTAAACGTATTGTCGACCAAACGTACTTTCGAATAAATGAGCTGTAGACCGAATGTACTGTCGACTAAATGAGCTGTCGACTAAACGTATGTCGACCAACCTTGTGTCGACTAAACGTGTGTCGACCAAATGAACATGTCCCTTATAAATATATATTAAGGGTGGTCCGCTTTGGGATGCAAATATTTAACGGACTGATTCCTTGGTTCATTTCATGAAAAAAATTGTTCTAGAGTTGGGGTCTATTTGGAACATCCAATGATATAAAGTGTGTGTTTCAAAAATATATACTTAATTATAACTTCTACAATGTATAGCCCAGGGCAAAAATATTATATTCATTTTAAAGATAATCGATCATAGTTTTTAGTAAAATTTTAATATTGGCATTTTATGTGGTGCGCTACGAGTTTTTCTCATCAAAGTAAAAAAATGAATATTTTATTACAACCTTTTTTTATAAAAGTCCATTTTCTCGAAATTTTTATCTAGTATTTTATTTATCTTTTTTTAATATTTGAATGTATCATAGTGTAATGAACAATTTCTTCATACACTATTTTTATCTCGCACTTTGTTTTTATTTACAAAATTCAAAAATTCCTCAAAATACCATTTTATTATAAAAACAATATGTAGTTTTTAAAGAATCCTTTTTTATATATTTATTTTAAAAAATGTTCATTCAGAACAGTTGTTAAAAAGTGTTCTCCGTTAGCCTGTATAGAAATCAAAATTTATTTGTATTTTATACAAAATACATTGCCGGAGCTTCTTGAAGATGTCCCTGTTGAGCAAAAGTGGGCAACTACCCACCAACACGTTGGCGCTTCGGGTAACTATGATCGAAATTTAAAAGATTGGGTAAATGAAAATCACACCAAGCGTCCAATTGGAATGTGCAACAAGATAACAATTCTTGATTTTCCTTCATGGTTCCCCATGAAGAAAGTGAAACAATTACTGTAAATGATTTAAATCAAAGGGTAAAAGCAGAAGCAAATAAAATAAGACGTGAGTTCCGAACAACGAATGTAGTCTTATTCTAGAACAATCTTTTGCTTGTGTTCAGGCTAACGGAGAACACGTTATAAAAACTATTCTAAATGAAAATGTTGTAAAATATATACATAAAAAAGAATTCTTTAAAAACGTTTTTTTATAATAAAATGGTATTTTGAGGAATTTGAGAATATTGAGAGCGCTACAAGGAGTTCTCCGTAAGGAAAACGCTAAGTGCGAAATAAAAATAGAGTATGAAGAAATTGTTTATTACACTATGATACTATCAAATATTAAAAAAAAGATAAAAATAATATTAGATAAAAAATTCGAGAAAAACGGAGTTTTATAAAAAAAAGTTGTAATTAAACATTTCTCATAGCGCACCACATTGTAGAAGTTATAATTAAGTATACGGTTGTATCAATATTTGTAAAGTAATTTTTGAATACACTCTGTATATCATTGGGTGTTCCAAGTAGACCCTAACTCTGGAACAATTTTCTTCATGAAATGAACCAAGGAATAAGTTTCTAAAATAAAAGCGGAACACCTATATATATATACATATATATATATATATATATATATATATATATATATTTCATATTGTCAGTAAAACGCAGTAAAACTCACAAAAATAAGTTTAAAATTTGTAGTTTAATACAAACTTGATATTATATTGATGACATGTATTCATAGGACATACATATATACATTTAAAAAGTAATTTTAAGATTACCACACATTTTAATGTTTGCTAGTTAAAAAAACGAAGTTACTCAAATTAAATTATACACAGATCATTTCTTTAAAATATTCAATCAGCGTTTTGATTAATCAGAATTTCTGATTAATAAACTTATGCGTCCCAAAATGGAGATATTCTTAACTGCATGATTCTTGAACCTTTAAAACACTTTTTATTTTTGATATATTTAAAAAAAATAAAAATTATTTAAATATTGTTTAATAAAACTTATATGTTTTATGTATATGTTTTATGTTTGTATATGTATATATTTTATGTAAAGGATATAGTAAATTTAATTTAAAATGTGAATATTTTGCAATCATTTTATAATTAAAATCATTGTTGTCAGTATCATTCAGAAACATTGACATTTTTATTAAATGAATCACTGGGATGAATCAATATTTATGAATTTGTTCATCAATTTTATGAATTTTTCATTATTACTCAACCAATGGCCAAATTCATTCAATTTATGAATCGTTCAGAAAACCGTTATGAATAAGTTCATAATATTGATGAACGCTTTCATAATATTTATGAAAAAATTCATGATATTTACGAACTTTAAACTATTTAAATATAAAAATAAAACTATTTTTTTTTTATTTTCTTCTATTATTCTTTTTATTTTATTATATTACTTTTTTAATTTATTTTATTATTTTAATTTATTTATTTTTTAACTACTTACATATTACTTTATATCTACTTGCTGTTGCTGCCTATTGCTGCTGTTTGTTGGTGCGTGATGTTAAGTACCTGCGGCGTACGTTTCTTTGGAGTTGTAAACAACATTTTTACGAAATGACATACGAATAATAAAAACTAAGAACTGTATCTGCTATCATCGACTATAGACGCGTCGCGACGAGTTGTCAAAAAAATCAATGCGCGTCATGCGGCATGACGCGTCAGTTAATAAAAATATCTATTTATAGAATGGTCAAAATTGCTGCAGCACACATACATTCAAACACACATACTCAAATACCTACCTACTTTGTGTTGTATTTTCTATTCTCCTTTTGGCATTTATTTTCATAAGAAAACCGTCAAAAAAGCCGTAATTTAATTTGAGCTCCAGGTTAATTTTGACTATAGTTACGGGCCATATCATTAGTAATACAATATAATCTGTATTCAATTAAAAAATATATTAATGAACTTTTAACTACACTAAGAAAACAGAATGTTCCTGAGAGTGTTGCTGCATATAAAATACTACTCGCTTTAACAATTCCAATATGCAGGAAATATAAAAAAATTTGCAGCAAAAGTTTAAATAATTTGTAAACATCACATATTTTGTATTATTTGTGAGATGTTTCTTATAAACATCACGAAAAATATCATATTTGTGGTAGATTCACTGCAACTACTAGAGAAATAGGTAGCATTGCTGCAAATATTGACATATTCCATAGATATTAATACTTTTGTAGCAAAACTATTAATATTGTCTAAATATCACAAAAAGTGTCAAATATTTGAATTGCATAATTTGCAACTGCAATAATGTTTAAGGCTCTAATACTGTTCAACCATCTTTCGTTTTCTTGGTGTACTTCACAAAAGTCCCCGATATGATTAGTGGTCGAAAAGTATTAAATTGCTAACATTTGTACGTTCCCAAAGTAGTAGGTAATTAAATACGAAAAATGCAACCGTGACTAGAAAGAACGTCGTGCACTCGGAGATTGGAAAAACGTATCTATTTGTTCGTGCGGGAATGTCGTGCAGTGAAGTAAAAATAAACTAAACAAGAAAAAAGGAAAGAAAATAAACAAAAACAAAGTGAAAAAAAAATTAAAAGACAGAGACTTGGCCTTCATCGCAAGCAATTTCTTCTTCGGACACGGCAACTTTTTTGGTCACAGCAAGGTAGGCATATTTTTTATATTGTTTTTGTATGCATTATTTACTTTCTTATTTATTAAATAACATTTAGAGTATTTTAAATATTAAGTTTGAGAAATAGTTATACTATTGGTTTTATTTGCATTTCCTATTGCATCTATAGGAGGAAATTACACTGTTCTATAAGGATTTTAATCTGGAATGAAACCTATGATTTCTGGTTGATTTCGGTTTCCTGATTCTTGCTGCGTATTCAGAATTTTCCCTATACGTCGAGATTTTGCACAAAATCGTTTGCCAAACATAACTATAACAATAGCCAAACATATTTCGTCACGAAAAATATGTACATATCAACCATTCATTTATATAAAGTTTTCAATGTACATATATTAAAGAACAAACAATTTTATAAATTTTAATTTGATAAATAGTAGCTGTAGGATATAGCATTTTTTGATATTTTTTCATACAAATTTTCCAAAATATCAGTTCAGTCGCTCAGAAGCATTCGTTGAGGACGGATGTGTAATAGATTTTTTTAACCCATTAAAGCCTGCCGAATCATATACACACCAGGAGATTACGCAGTGCTATTTTCCCCATCATGTTTACCCATAATGCGTACATCAGATGCTAAGAATTTTGTTCGATTTTACATCTACACAGAAAAAAGTATCATCGTCATATTGACAAACGACGTAAATCAAACTTTTTTTCGTAATATTGACGAACACGTTAATCAATATAATGTACACTCATACATGTTTTGATCAGGTTCGGGTGAAACCGGAACTGGAACCGGTCCGGTTCCGGTTCCAGTTCCGGAACCGTTTTTGATTTTTTTTTATGGAACCGGAACTGGAATTGTTATTTTATTTTTTATAGAACTGGAACAGAAAACCAGAACCGGAACTGGAATTTACTAAATTAATTAGATCAGAAATTAATATATCAAAAAAATAATAATTAAATCAATTTGGACAATGAATTTGGAAACAAAAACAAATATTAATAAAGTTACACAAGTGGACAATGGCATTTTAAAAATGTTGAGTTTTGCAAATTTTCTTTATACATATTGATTGTCATACAAAATATGTTTTGTATTATTGACAAATATTTCACTTATTTCTCAAAAGATGTATATTATAATTAATGTTGACGGTACTTACGTTTAAGATCGTGTCCCCGCGAGGAAACTTAAATACGACTATGAAACCATGCGACTTTATAAATGGTCAATTCTCATATAATGCATATACATATGCTTTTTTTATACCAATATTTTTTTGTTAGTTTAAAACATACATGTAGAAATGAGACCCACGACGTTTGAATACAAACACAAATTACTTTCTATTTTATATACAAGTTTATTTAGCCCCTTATCATATGATAACAATAATACCTACATCCACAAGTTCTGTTTATATTTTAAATATTAAGTGGTAATGCATTCCAGAGTCGAATTGCGAATTGTAGATATTTAAATTTTGGCAAAATAAAATTGAGGCTTCTATTTGAAACGCAAAGACGTAGCTTAGCAGAAAGATATAACGGAGTTTTGGAATATAACAACTTTTACAGAAATATGCAGTTTCTTATATCCAGATAGTTTGTAATGCAAAAACTGAATCTTCGACATGTGAAAAACTTTTCAAGGGAAAAACATATCGCGTCACATTATTAAAATCTCCTCTTAGGAGGTCAGGAGTAATAGCATTTAAAAAAGTTTGGTTGTATGGGACGTGCCACACCCCTTTGTCCAATCTTTCCGTAGTGGCTATATAAACGAATCATGATTATTAAAATACAATTCCCATTGGTGGTGCACTTAATGCATTCTCATACAAAACACAAATTTCGATTTTTACGATTTTTCCAAGGGTGTTTTATGAACTCCCAGTATTGAGATGAATAAAACAAAAAAGCATCGTCCAAATCGGTCGATCCGTTCTCATGTTTTTGCGAGACTAATGTATGGCAATTAATTTTTATATACATAAATAGATATGTATATAAATTTCATTAGGTTTTTACGTAAAAATGAAAAAAATATTTATATTTTATAGCGTTTTTTTGGCTTGTTTGTACTGGAACTGGAATCATTATATTATTTTTTATAGAACCGGAACTGAAACCGTAATAAAAAATAATTTAAGAACCGGAACCGGTACCGGAACCATTTTTTTATTTTTTTATAGAACCGGAACTGGAACCGCAGAGAATAGAATTTTGGTTCCTAGCCCTGGTTTTGATGTAGCCGTTTATCAATATTACGTATCGCGATCTTCAATCTCAAGCTCTCATGTATACAAAGGTTATACTCTAAGGGCCGGTTTTACAGTGGTAGTTTAACTAGATTTGTGGGTTAAACGTAGTTTAATCTAAGAATTCCGTATTACAATGACTTTAAAACGTCGTTTAAAATTACTTTAAACGTCTTACGTTGGTCGTTTAAACTACGTTGAAAATCTTAATGTTTTTGACAGATACTATCCACAAGAATGAGAGTTGCACTCTTTTTGAACTGTCCGTCCACGTTCTCTGTTTCTTATTCCCGCATTGTCAAGTTTGTGTTCTGTTTGTTTTCTTGTATTTCAGCATTGTATAAATCAAACTTCTATCCTCATATGTACTGAAGTTCCTCGATCTTTTGTATATTTCATTTATTTTATTAATCTAAAATCCATTTTCAATGTTTTGATTTACAAAATATTTGCATAAAGTTATCAGCTGTTCCAAATGACAGAAATAATCGATAATTTGTTGACATTTGCCAATGATCCGACTTGACACAGTTCATTCTTTCACTGTAAAACAGCTATCAAAGTTAAACGTCGTTTAAATTTATGAGACGTTTAATGAAACAAAGTTTAAACTAGGTTTAAACCAGCATTGGAAAACCGGCCCTAACACATATAAGCATTGTGTAATGGCGGAAAAAAACAAGCCGTGGTGCCGCTAATAATTTAGTAAAGCGAAAAATAAATACAAAGCAATAAAAAAAGTAATAAAAATGCGTTGCTTTATTTGCAAAAAAGTGTATAGTGCGACAAATATACTAAATATACTTGTATGTAATTTAATTTTTAATTTAAATATGTTGAATTGTATGGAATTATTATTTTATTATATTTAAATAAATAAACAACAAGTGGACAAAAAATGTAATTCCTAAATACGTAGTCAAATTGAATTCAATACTATGTGGATTAATTTGACTATACATTTGGTTGAATGTGTTTCATTAATTGCTTTTTTATTAAAAACATTGTCAATACTACGTACGTTGTACAGCGATTGATTAAAGAAGTTTGATAAACGCATTCGTAATATTAACGTACACCGTACTTTAAAATCTGGCAATGTGTTAGTAAATCTCGATTGATTAACGCTATACGTAATATTGACGAATGCGATCATCAGTTGACATTTAATTAATTTCTTTGTCGTATTGATGTACAAGTTCGTTGTATTTACGTCAATATTTGGTTCTGTGTAGCACCACTACATTATATCAGTATAAAAATTTAAAAAATATTCCGAAAATTTTCAGCAAGATAAAGTTTAAAACATTTTTTCGAAATTTGGTCAGCAAAAACATTGCGAACTAATATTAAAATGTTTTTTTAAGAGAGCTTAGAGAATTTTGATAAATTACTCTCTCGACACGCATTTTGGGAACACAATTTTCTTTTTGATTTTTTTTGCAAAAACTAATATCTGGACACTGATTTTTTTTGCCAATTATCCGTAGGGCAAGGTTCATATTTTATTTTGTGAAAAAGTTTGCATCTGCAAGATGTTGAAATCGTGCTATAACTTGCGATATAAAGTACCAAAAACGGCTTTTTTTGCAACTTTGACTCGATTTTGTGCAAAATTTGGACGTATAGGGAAAATTCTGAGTACGCAGCAAGAATCAGGAATCGAAATCAACCAGAAATGATAGGTTTCATTCCAGATTAGACCAACAACCCTCAATTTGTAGAACAGTGTTATTAAATACAAACTTCATAGGATGAACAATATTGTTGCTATAGTTTTGTCATTTTGTTTTAATAGGATAAACTATATATGAAGTAAACTCTTGTTTTTGTCTTTTTTATTATAAATACATTTTTAGTAAATAAATAACCATGTGAATCAAATTTATTCGTTTTTCAGATTCACGGTGCAGTATTTGGGTTGCTGCACGCAGTACTGAAGTGTATCATTCTGTGTACTGCGAAGGAAACAGGGAAACGAAAGTGAAAACCAAGCATCATTGATAGCCAAAATGCAGCACTCTTGCATTGTGCAACGGTGAGCCAATACCAAGAAAAAGTCGAGAAGTTAACCAAATTTTACGACAAAAAATTTCAAAACCTAATTTTGTCTTGTTATTTGAAGAAAATTTATAAAAATAACAACACCATTTCTTTAATATGAAGTCAGTGGTTGATAAACTAGTTTAG
Organism: Dryomyza anilis; assembly: GCA_951804985.1. Lineage (NCBI taxonomy): Eukaryota > Metazoa > Arthropoda > Insecta > Diptera > Dryomyzidae > Dryomyza > Dryomyza anilis. The sequence continues at coordinate 5,012,752 of OX638135.1, forward strand.
TGGACATTTGCAAGCATATATTGTAGATAAAAAAGATATTAGTAATTCTTATGAACAAAATATTAGATTTTGATGGTTTACCTATTAACTTGCATATATTGAATAATAGGACCATAATAATAAATTTTGTAAAAAAAGTAAAAAGTTTAAAAAAAATGTTTTCTCTGAATTATTTATTTAATAAAAAATAATATTAACACGTTTACATTTTTTTACCTTTTTAACTATTTTTCTGCATTTGTAAGTATTCTAAAACATTTTTTTTATATCACGTGAATTAAAATAATAATATCATTTATAATTAATAAGGTCAATCCTTTTTAATGGATATAAAAAACTATACATTAAATGGTATAGTACCATGTAAATAATAATAAAAAACTTTAATAAACTTTTAAAAGTACATTTTTATAGTTACATCCTTTTAAAATAATGTGATTTAACTATTAATTTAGATGTTCAGCCGCTTTAAATTAATATCAAAAAACTATAAAATTAATAGTATGTTACCATAGAAAATCCTTTTAAAATAATATGACATCCTATTACATTTAAATGATGAATACTATTGATTATGTGTTGCAATTAATAATTTTATCATATTGATATAGTCATTTTATTTGAATGTGATAAACTATTCTTTCAATGGTACTTTCCAGTATTAATAGGACATTACATTGATTTTGAATAAAGAAAACTATTGAAATCAATTGTGAGACGCCACTATAAAATTAATAGTTTCCTCACTATAATATTACTAGGAAAAATCGCATTGATTAATTTTAATAGTAAAAAATCGTTGAATCAATAAGAATTCCTATGATTTTTCTGTGTGGTGTAAACTTAAAAATAATATGTATTATTTTAAACATAAAATATTAAAAATAAGCATTTCTAAAATGAAAAGTGAGTAAAATTAAAAATAAAATATTAAATTTCTTATTTTCTTTTTTAATTTTTACGGGGATTGTGTTTGCAAAATTTCTAAGTATAATTTTGCTCTGAGAACATCGCGTATTAATTTTTGAATTTTTTTTTTTTGCTTTTCTTTATTATTTAAATAATTAACATTATTTAAATAAAAAAAATCAGAAGATCAGAAAAGTATGTGAATTTATGTCCGCAGTATTTCATGCACACAGAGCAAAAATGATACCTGTCTATTTAGTTCACAGCCCAACCTAGGGTTCTAAGTTCGACATTTTCAAAATGTTTAAAAGTCGATTTTTCGACTGATCGATTATTTCACTAGTAAAAGTCGATTAGTCTACTTTTTGCATGAAAATAGCACATTTTGACACCAAAACTAGAGAAACTATAATATATCACTTCTAGCTAATTTTTGGTAGAAAACTACACAGTGAAATCTGAACAACGGATATTTCAATTATAAACGTTGTAAATTTATACAATGTATATTATTTATGATAAAAATTAACAATGAACATTGTAAACCCTACAATGTGTCATTATCATTTTAATGACAAAATCAAAAATAATCGAGTTTTAGCTAATACAGCTAACTTGCACTTTCACAGCATAAAGCTGGAAAATATTTACCCACTAAATTAGTTGGGCTCGTGAACAACACATGCATTTGTTACATTATAGTTTTAGTCTACATTTGAGTTGATTTTTTGACAGATTTATATTATACTGTGGACAATTGTTAACTAAATTACACATTCGATTGAATGGTGAAGCAGCAACATAATTAGTTCTACTATAAGGTACATAAAAAAGAACACCACGATGTCTGCTACTTCTACGATTATGGTTAAAACTAATATAGTTAAGAAGCTCGGGTGAATCAAGTCTACCGGTTATTAATTGATGTATGTAAATGATATCGGCAATTTGTCTACGCTCTTCAAGAGTCTTTAAATTTAGTAGTTTCAGACGATCTACGTATGGAGGAAGATGTAAGTTATCCATCCAATTTAAACCCTTGAGAGCGAAACGTACGAAGTTTTTCTGAATCCTTTCGATTCGGTCATTATGTACCTTGTAGAAAGGAGACCATACTTGACTTGCATATTCTAATTGTGAACGAACCAGACTGCAATATAGAGTCAAAGTTGTAAGGGGACTATTAAATTCTTTAGCCCATCGTTTGATAAAACCAAGTAATGATGAGGCTTTTTTACATATATTCTCAATATGTAAATTAAACGATAAATTTGTATCGACAAACACCAAGATCTTTCACCACGTGCACCCGATTTAAAATTTTCTCTTTTAGTGAATAGTTGTATTCTAGTTTATTTCTTTTGCGAGAAAATGTCATGGCTTGACACTTTTCTGGATTAAGAATCAAGTTATTCTTACAACACCACGTTTCAAATGATTTAAGTCGGACTGAAGTATATGAACGTCCTTATCGTCATTTATTGATTTATATATTTTCATATCATCGGCAAAAATTAATAAATGCGAGTACTTAATGTTGTATATCACATCATTAATAGCCAGTATAAATAACAGTGGACCAAGATGACTACCCTGGGGTACCCCAGATGTTGCAATAAATGGCGAAGGTAAATTATTTCTGAATCGTATTTGATATGACCGATCAGATAAATAGGATCCTATCCACTTAACAAAGAATTCGGGAAATCCCAGTACCTTTAGTTTGAATAAAATTAAGTTATGAGGAAGTTTATCGAAAGCTTTACTGAAATCTGTGTAAATGCAGTCGACTTGTTTTCCTGATTCTATTGAACTTATTGCAAATGAAGTGAAGTCTAATAGATTAGATACTGTGGATCTTCCGGTTACAAATCCGTGCTGACGTGAGGTAATTACATCTCTACAGTGGATTTTAACTTGATCATATACAATACGTTCAAACAATTTCGGTATTGATGATAATTTAGCGATTGGCCTATAGTTATTTACATCATTTTTACATCCTTTTTTAAAAATTGGGCTTATAAATGAGTTTTTCCAAAATATTGGGAAATTACTTTCATTTATTGATTTATTAAATATGGAACAAAGTGGTTTATATAACGAAGTACCACATTTATTTATAACTGTTGCCGGGATACCGTCGGTCCAGAACTAAAATCATCATCAATCGTCGAAATATATTGCAAAATCTGCTCCGGAGAAAGTGATATAGAGACTAATGAAGTTTTAGAAGCAGAACGCATGTAATTAAAATAATTAATATCGGTTATAAAAGAATCATTAGAGAATGATTGTTTAAACAGGCTTGCAAATAGGCCACATATGACATTAGGGTCGCTAGTGAATACATCATTATTTTTAAAAGAAGCAGGAAAACCATCGCTCTTTTTTTTAGTATTGTTGAAACCCCAGAACTTTTTTGAATCTGATAAAATTTGTATCTTCATTTTATCAATATACTCAGTGTAAAGGATTTTAGACCTAGACTGGAATTCCAGAAACAATTTGTTGTATGTTTCTAGGTCACTTGAGTCTTGACTGCTGACATATCTATTCCATGCTCTATTCCTAGAGTTACGTAGCATCTTCAAATTCTTAGTGTACCAGGGATACGATGAGATCTTAGTGAACTTAAGGCTATATGGTACAGATAGTGCTATGCAGGAAAAGAGTTCATGGTAAATATAGTTTATGGCAACATCAAGTTCATTATCATTAATATAGTCTGATATTATATCAATTTTAGCAGACAACAATTCATTTAACAATGAAAAGTTGGCTTTTTTAAAATTAAATTCATAAGCCTTGTCTGCAGAGTTACTATTAATGATATTCGCTCTATCAGATTGATAAAATATTGTTAGAGGCGGATGATATGCATCAATGTCCATTAGAACATTCGTCGAATTTGTAACTACAACATTGTTACTATCTGTAGTAAATACTAAGTCAAGTTGTCGTTCCAGACAATTAGTAATACAACTTACTTGTTGTAAGTCAGATGATATAGTGACAACAAAAATCTGTTCTTGTCGAGATTTAGAGTTAGACGCACAGAAATATGTGTCATCGTCAGAGTTATTCCATATTAAATCTGGTAAATTAAAATCACCTAAAGTATAATATCATCAGAACTATTAAGCATTTCCAATACAAAATCTATGGACTTAGATAAGGTCTCATAGACTTCTACGCTACTTTTCGGAGGAATGTAAGCGTTTAAGACATATACACAGGAATTGTGAAGTACAATCCTAACACAAATAAGCTCTAATGAAGCAGCAATTGGAATTTCTAATAAGGACCTTATTAAATTGTTCTTTATTCCACCATATTCCACCACCGACTGGAGATTTTTCGATGTCAAATCTATCTTTTCTAAAAACATTGAATGAATTATCAAATAATTCAACGTTTGTAAAGCTCTTATTTAGCCATGTTTCAGTTAACGCGATGATATCGTTCGCGAAATTCTGAGTAGATAAAAAGGGATCCCGAGTCTTTGAACGCAATCTCCTTACGTGCTCAACACCAATTTCTTCCGTGAGTTTTCATCATGAATTTTATGAATTAAAATAGCATATTTGTATAAACAAAAAAAAAAAAAATACTAACATTATTAAATAAATAAAATCAAGTACATAATTAATATTTTGTTTTTGTACAATAAAAATTTTGATTACGTATGTAATTTGTGCCGTGCTCATAATTGATTTTCAAAAACATTATTTAATATTTTATATTATGTATGTAATTAATAATACAACAATCAACTTTCGCGCCAAACATGATTGATTTAAACATGTATATCATTGATATTTTTCTGTGCATACTAAGTTTACTGGGCTTGGAGCCAAAACAAAAAAAGAATACACAATGACTGATAAACAAACGATTGAATGGAAAACACGCACTTATTAAAATTCTCAAGTTTAATATTTTCACAAATTGTCAGTGTGTACATTTTTCCAAATATTGATTTATATTACTAGTTATTGGTCAGAACGAATTTTTTAGCTATCTAGCTACTAATAAGAAAAAATCAAGTATCGACGGGAACTTCAAATAATCGACTTTTTATATCCAAAAGTCGATTAGTCGACTAATCAAACGTCGATTAGTATAAGCCTGGCCCAACCATAAAAACAAAGTTTGTTAAAATAAAAACTTGAACACTTTGATTTTCATTTAAATAAAAATTCATAAAAACAATTTGTATACCAATATCTTCTGGTTAATGGTTTATGGCGATGTCAATGGTTCATAGATCTCTTTACTGCAAGATAGTTTAATTAGAATGAATGAGAATGGCTTGGCGTCATTTTCACTACAGACTATTAGTCGCAAGTTTCAACAAGATATGTTTAAAATTCAACACAGCTTGTGTAAGATTAAATAAATGATGTGTAAACATTCAGTGATATTGCTTCCACTTGCAAGAGCACTGGCGCTTGATGTTCCGGATCGGCTGCGGATGAACTGCCTTCAATATCTACTGGTAGAGGTAAGCAAACAGTATCATATAGTGATGCTGCTCGCAAAGCTCTTCCGGCTGCAATTATTGGGAAACTGGGGAAGGAGAAAAGATGAATGATGCAGAAGTAAAACACTGCAACGATCATCTTTGGCGGCTAGTCAGAACCGGCGGTGACAGTGCAAATGCAAAAGGCTGTGAGACGAGTGATGGCATCATGAAGGTGCTGTGCTCATTTCAAGCCAGTTTCGATTAGATTGCCACAGCCGTTGCTAAAATTCCCCCTCTGGGCAAATAGCGCTTCGCTGTTTTCAGTGGGGACGAACCCAAACGTAGGCGAGCATACCTGGATACCTGGTCCTATCAGGAAAATACACCCAGAAAAAATTCTATATAAATATTTTTTATTATTATTATTTTAATCGGAAAATATCATTAAATAATAGAAAATACCATGACATTGCCATTGAGTTTATGTAAAAAGATTTATTTTTTGTATACTATTAAATCAATAATTGTCCTATTGACCAATTTTAATGGGATTTGAAGAAATTTTTTTCTGGGTGTAGCAGAGGTACTTACCTGCCTACGTGCTCAGAACAAGGGAATCGAAACGAACGTATGGAAAATCTATAGCCATAAAACAGAGCGAGGTTCGGAGGACAAGGAGGGCTCAACCCTGGTTGTTGGCTTAGACCGGAAGTCGTTAGACGTGATGTTTTTAAGTACGACAATCATCTAAACCTATTTTTTGGACGGATAAAATTCCGAATCAATTCCAAATAATAAGGCACATGATGAGAAACGATTTAATTATCCTGTCATGATATTTAGTCAGATCAATCTGCAATATTCTAAAGCTTCTACCGCTTTACTAGGTAAGCGGCTCTCTATGTTGCATACATTACCTCACATCACATCCATTTAAGCATGATGGGTGTATAACAAACGCATCTGTGCCCTTGGTGCACTACGTGGTAAAACCATACTATACGACGAGCAAGCAGTCTTATATTATCGAAACACTTTGCTGTCACTAAATTAACACAATTCTGTGGGCCTGACTTAGTTGCAACTAAAGTGAGCTGTGAAAGCGATTGTGGATGGAAATATCTGATTGTTGACTCAGACTACTCTCCTTTTGGCTCACTACTGCCTCCTCCACCAAAGGCAGTTGCTGAGCTCATAGAGTACTGCGATTGTACGGAGACTGGCCTTATTCTATGCTGTGACGCTAATGCTCAACACACTCTGTGAGGCAGTAGTAAATGTAACGCACGAGGCACCAGACTCTTCGAATTCACCATGACCTCCAATCTGAGCAGTCACACCTACGTTTGTGACTGCTAGAACACAGGATGTGATTGACATAACTTTGTCTTACTGCAGACTGAGAAAGTTAATCTTAAACTGGAAGGTTCTTAATCAAAATATTTTATCGGACGACTAGTATATCGAGTTTCATACTGACCGAGACGTGTTGCCCTCTATGAAGGTGAGAAACCCTGGAAAAATGAACTGGGCACGCTTCAGACATGAACTTGAGAATTCTCTCACGATTCCTGTCAGAATTCGTACCAAATAAAGTATTGTTTTTTTAACGAAAGAAAGAATATAAAAAACAAATTTATAAATTTAAAGACTTCTGCAGTGAATTGAATCCTGCAGTGAGACTAGCCGATTGGTCAAGTATCTTAACCTCTAAAAGCCTGACTTTTTTTTTTGAGCTGAAAAAAATGTATGTTATAGAACTCGCGATTCTGGACAACGTTTGTTCTACGACTTTGTTCATAGGTGTTACTTACTTACCTCGTTGGTAACCACTGGTCACCCGGACTTCAAAATTGAAAAAGTGCATTTTGTACTTAAGAATTTTTAAAGCAAAAGTCAAGAAATTTTATTATGAAAAATCGTGGAAATTGTAAAAAAAGTTCAAAAGTATGAATATTTGTGATTTGTTTTCAAGAAACAGTTCTATTTTGTGGATTCACTTCGGCCATTGTTGATGTCATATTCACACCATTAATTTCCAAGCACTTATTCTGTTCGAAAATCAGGAATTCTGTTGTTTGTAAACAACAAAATTAAAACAAAAAAATAAAATAACGTTTCTATAGGATTTCACATCTGCTCAATTTTGAACTCCCGGTTCCTGATGGTTCCGCAAAGAACCAACCAAAAATTCAAAAAAATCCACTAAAATAAAAAATTAAATTTATTTTAAACACTCACAATAGCTTCTAGATACTACAGCGATCAGGACAATATTTTTTCAGCATCGATTTCGACAAATTCAACACAATATTATTTTGAAAGTACAAAATTTTACAAAAGTTAATTTTCTTGAGGTTGGTTTCCCTTACTTGACATACAGCCGGCAAAATAAGTTTGTTTTAAACGGGAATCGGCGCAAACGGTGGCGCTTGGATCAATAAACATTTTAAAAGTCGAAGCGGGAAGATTAAATGAAATTCGTTGAACAAAGTTTTGATTTTCATCCTTGCGGAACCAGTGGGCATTTAAGGGTTAAAAGAGACCGAACTGGACTCACTTCGGAGTAATGACGATCATTTGCAAGAACAAGGCAAGAAATGGTAATCTTGTTCTTGCTCTTGTTCTTGCACACTAAGTCTTGCCCTTGCATAGGTACACCCAGAAAAAAATTACCTCAAATCCCATTAAAATTTGTCAATAGGACAATTATTGATTTAATAGTATACAAAAAATAAATCTTTTCATATAAACTCAATGGCAATGTCATGATATTTTCTAGTATTTAATGGTATTTTCCGATTAAAATAATAATTTATCCTATTGACTATTTTTAAAAGTAAAAATATATTATTTATATAGTATTTTTTTCTGGGTATACATATGATCTTGTTCATGCTATTCCATTCTTGCTCTTGCTGCAAGAATCTTTGCAAAATTTTACTTTTAATAATAAAATGAACATATACATAATAAATATAAGGAATATTTCGTATAGGTATATTTCTGTTTTCGTCAGAGATTAAAAAACCGTACGCTACACGTATCGTATGTCAAGAGACCACAAACAATATCTTGTGCTTTATTCGCATTTTTGTTGTTGTTGCACTTTTAAATGAATCAGCGGATTTATTAAAAAAAACAACACAAAAAGCAATATTAGCCAAATGAGATACACTGTTAAAATGTTCATATATTAAATTTTTATACCCTACTTCTTATATTTACTTCTTATATCCCCATAAATTAAAAAATGTATATAAAAGTATAAAAAAAACATAAAAAAAAATTTTGAAAAATATTATTGGGCGGACCACGCCTATATTTAAAATTTTGAAAGGCTAATATTTCATAGATTTGATTTTAATAATTTACGGATCAAATTTTTACTATGAAAACCCGGGATATAATGAACAAAAAAAGTGGGCGGATCACGCCCATTTTTGGACCGCATATTTTTAGGTAAATTCTAACAATACGTTTTAAATTTTATAACTATACCTTGAATACTTTTCGAAATATTAGTTTCGAAAGAGTTATATAAAAGTGACTTGTATGGGAGGTGGGCGTGTCCGTTGACCGATTTTGCTCATTTTCATACTCAGTTCCTACTTTTGGCTAAAATATATTGAGACGAAATTTCATCGCATTCTGATCAGTATTTCTCAAGTTATTCTGTATTCGGGCAGCAAGACGGACAGACAGACGTACATGGCTAAACGGACTCGGGTAGTGATGCTGATCAAGAATATATATACTTTTCCATACCGGACACGCCTCCTAAGGGGCGTTACAATATATGCACAAAGTTAATATACCCTGTACCTCATAGGTGTAGGGTATAAAAATAATAATGTTAAATTTCAGTGCATATGCACAATCGACGAACGAACGAAAAAAAGAGAAACATCTTTGCTTTGTCTATTTTATCTTTTGAGTTGTATGTGCTTGTATTCAATTTACCGCTTCAAAAGTTCTTCACATAACTTATTTTATAGATGCTATATTCTTTAGCCTTGAAAAACAAGCAAAATAAAAACACAAATCTTCATTAATGTTCACGTTCATAAATATTTTGCGCGCTTTGCATTGTTACTTGTTGTACAATATTTAGTAAAAGCATGAATTCTTTTGAATTTCATTATTACCTTAAAAACATAATAAATACATTAAAATGATAAAAAAAACAAGAGTTTTGCTTTTATTGCATTTCTCGCAGTGTTAGTCTTTCACATGCTCTTGTTCTTGCTCTTATTATCTTCCTCTTGCTCTTGCAAGAAAATCTCGATCTTGTTCTCGCTCTTGTTCAAGAGTAAGATGCAAAAATAAGAAATTTTTGATCATCTTTTCTTCGGAGACCTGATGGCTCGTATACTTAGTCTAAGACAGAGACACTATTTGAGACTCACTTTCCGGGAAATCAAATCCACATAGGGTCAATTTGTAATCCCAGCACTGGGGACAACAATAACAACTCTAATGTGACAAAACATGACTGGCAGGCTGCCAGATAAGTTGTGTAAGATGAAGCTATCCAATACGCAGTGTCCTCTTTTGATGGCTTCAGTCACCTGGACGGGATGGTATCAACCCAGTCATGCTGCAGGAAGGTATAACCTAATTGCTACCATGCCTATAGAAGATCTTTAGAGCAAGTCTCGCTTGGGCATACATTCCGACATTCTGGCGTTTAGTTAAAGTAGAATTCATTCCTAAAATAGCAAGAGAAGTATATTCTATAGCCAACAGCTTCAGACCCATTAGGTCTTCATACTAAAGTGTCTAGAAAGAGTAGTTGAGTTGCACATCAGAAAACGTCGTTGTCAAGGTACCCACTATCGTCAAGACAACATACCTACCAACGAGGAAAATCCTGTGAAACAGCATTGCAACATCTGGTTGGCCGAATCGAGCATGCTTTTAAAAGGAAAATGTACGTCATGATCATATTTTTGACACCGAGGGTGCTTTTGATAATGCGACTTTTGATAGAATGTGTGACGCAGCTAGAAGACATTGAATAAATGAAGAATTGGTCAAATGGCTAAGGTCAATGCTAATGTTTAGAACCATCACCTCAGAGGCGGAGTACGGACAGTAAATTATGGCAGGGGTGAATAGAGGTTATCCTCAAGGAGGCGATCTCTCCCCCTGCTTTGGTCTGATTGACTCTATGCTCAATGATCTTGATGAACCAGGCCTATGCAGACGATGTTGTCATTATTGCCACAGGATTTTCCCTCAATGAGGTCTGTGTTGAAACACAAAACTCACTGAACCGAATTTACAGCTGGTTTAGTGCAAACGGACTTTCTGTCCACCCTCACAAAGGTATTGTCTTGTTCACTAAGAAAATAATAATGATTTGATTATCTCTACTAGTACTTAAGGGTGTCACCATTCCTCTGTCTAACGAAGTAAAATATCTGGGCTTAACTCTATGTAGTAAACTACTTGGACAACACATGTTGAAAATAAAATTTCGCGTGCATTGAATGCCTTCTGGAAATGCAGAGGAATTTTCGGGAAGACATGGGGACTATCGTCGAACAAAACCGATGATATCATATGCATCGGTGGAACAAGCTGTCGCGAAAGTGCGTGACAACTAGTTGCCGAAATTCAGAGCACCGTGTGTCTGGGTGTTACAGGTGCCTTTCCCACTACACTTGATCCAGCGTTGAATGCAATCTTAAACCTACCACCAGTTGACATCTTCATCAGAGGCGAAGCCATGAAAGGTTACTGGAGACTAAGAGAAGGTGGTTTCTGATTTAATGTTCCTTGGAATATCTCTGACATTGCACTCGATACTCCATTAGACACCTGTCTCCTGGAGATGCCCTCCTATGCAATGATAACAGAAATATTACCAAGACGAAATTTTGAGGTTTGCCAACCTGACATTCAAGACTGGCTAACGCCTGACTGTGAGCCAGGTAGAGGGTCACTCGCATGGTTTTACCACACGGGGTCACTCGCATGGTTTTACCACACGCATAGAAAAAAATGTTTACAAAATGTTTGCGGAAAAAGAATTGCTTTTGCAACGAGCTCCAACTTTGCTCGCAAAAGTTTACTGTAAAAAAATAAATTATTTATTCTCAAAAAATTAATTATTTATTCTGAACGAAAGTTCATTTGTGTGGCAAAATAAAAAAATTTGGCAACAAATGTAAAACATTTATATTAAAAATAAAATTATTTTTATGTGAAAAGAAAACCTCTAAAAAATGTCACGACGTCATTCTCGTGTCATTATTTTTTTAGGTATCAAAAAAGTTACTAAGTAGAATATGTCATGAATTCAGTTATTAATTTCTTAGGTATCAAAAATGTTTTTGTTGTTTGCGTCCCAAAATTTAAAGAACACGTGTTCGTATAGTTGTTGTTTTTTCGATCTTCCTTTGTCGCTATTATGTTTTGTTTCGCTTTGTCCGTCCGCTATTATGTTTTGTTTTGCTTTGTCCGTTTGTTTGTGTGTCTGTCTGTCGATATGTTGGAAGTAACTAAAAGCAAATATTTCGAAGCTAACATAAAAAAATATATTTTAGTTAATTTATTGTTTATTTAGAATTTTATTACCTTATATGTATTTTTGCATATTAAATGACTTCTTTGAATACCAGGGCCAGTTTTTCAGTGGTAGTTTAAACTTAGTTTAAACTACGTTTACTTAAACGTCTCATGTAGTTTAATTATTCGAGCAGTTTTTCAGTGGCAGTTTATGTTTCATTCAGATCAGTGTTTAAAATATGGCAGCACCGGCGAATGATCGATTGTGAATAGCGTGAACAGCTGATATTTAAGTTGCGATCATGACGAAATTTACAATAAATTACAAAGATAATTTAGAATATTATAATGCGCGAAATAATAAATATCAGTAAGTAATTGTGCGTGTAATCGTTCAGTGTTACTTTATGCAATGAATAATAGCAGAAAGCCAATGAATTGAAAATCGATGGACAGACAAATGAGCGCATGAGTGCGGACTGCAGAGCATTTTCCTGTCAAAAACATTGACAGTTTAAACGTAATTTAACCCACTGACATCGGTTGGTTAAACTAAGTTTAAACTACTTTTATAGTTTACTGAAAAACACGATTCTAAGTTTAAAGTAAGTTTAAACTACAAATGGAGTTCAACTAATACTGAAAAACTGACCCTTAATGTAATTGAATTGTTTATTTCTTTTGTATTATTATTATTTAATTTAATCTATGTATTTTATTTTGAAACCGTTTAGTTACCTTATACACTTTCTCCTCTTCTGCTGCCACTACTGTTGGTTATGTATAAACCTTCCGCACGTTACCTATAAGCGTTGTATAGTGTATATAGGTAACAATGGAATGAAATCAACTTTGTATTTATGCGAAATTGAATCTCAATTTATGTTTACGAACTGAAACCATAATTTGTAGGAAAATTCGTTTTTTCTATTTTTATATCTTTAACATTCATACATATACAGACGCTTGCTTGTCTGGCTGTGCTTTGTTGTTCTATTCGTGAAAACACTCACATGCAAACATTGTATATCATGTCATTTTTTGATACCTAAGAATAAAAAATTTGCAATCCAGACAAATTGTACTTAGTTATTTTTTGATACCTAAAAACTTATTGTCTGAATATTTAGAAAAATTTGGCTACTTTTTTCTCATCGCTCAATTTATATTCCTCACTAATGATGAGGGATATAAATCTCACTACTGATAAATATATTTTTTCATCATTGATGAAAATAAATATATCGCCCAATAATCGAAATAATTCTCATCTTCAAAAGTACTGATCATTGATGATGAAAAAAATCTCCAATTTTTCTGATCATTAAATGATGAGAAAAAAGCAGAACGTAGCGAATTCTCACCATTTGAAGATGAAAATAAATGATGAGAAGAGATGAACAAAATTATGAGAAAATAAAATGAGAAAAGCTGAAAAAAATTGATGAGAAAAATGATGAGAAAAATTATGAGACAATTGATGAGACAAATGACGATAAAATGATTAGAAAAATATGAGGACAAATGACAGAATGCACACATCCGATTGCTGCTGAATGACATGTAAGCAATGGTTTCGACATGTCCATTGAAAGATGCGGGTGCTCCGGACATGTCCAGAATGACCTTGGACAACATTTTTTTTTAATTATTTTTTGAAATGTTAGAAAAATGATTTTGGACATGTCCACTGGAGGATGAGGTGCTCCTGGACATGTCCATGATGACCTTGGATAAACATTTTTTTTTCATTATTTTTTGAAACGTTATAAAATGATTTTGGACATTTCCACTGGATGCTGGCTCCTGGACATGTCCATGATGACCTTGGACAAAAAAAAAATTTTGATTACATTGAAATGTTATAAAACGATTTTGGACATGTCCACTGGAAAATGACATGTCCATGATGACCTTGGACAAAAAATTTTTGTTTTCATTATTTTTTGTAATGTTATAAAGATGATTTTGGACATGTCTACTGGAGGATGAGGTGCTCCTGGACATGTCCATGATGACCTTGGAAAAAAAAAATTTCATTATTTTTTGAAACGTTATAAAATGATTTTGGACATTTCCACTGGATGCTGGCTCCTGGACATGTCCATGATGACCTTGTACAAATAAAATTTTTGATTACATTGCTTTTTTGAAATGTTATAAAAACGATTTTGGACATGTCCACTGGAAGATGACATGTCCATGATGACCTTGGACAAAAATTTTTGTTTTCATTATTTTTTGTAATGTTATAAAAATGATTGTGGACATGTCCACTGGAGGATGAGGTGCTCCTGGACAAGCCCATGATGACCTTGAACAATTTTTTTTCATTATGTTTTGAAATATCACAAAAAATGATTTTGGACATGTCAATTGAAGGATGAGGTGCTCTTGGACATGTCCAGGATGACCACCACATGAAAAGATCAAAGAGATCAAAAAGATCAAAAAGATCAAAAAGATCAAAAATATCAAAAAGATCAAAAAGATCAAAAAGATCAAAAAGATCAAAAAGATCAAAAAGATCAAAAAGATCAAAAAGATCAAAAAGATCAAAAAGATCAAAAAGATCAAAAAGATCAAAAAGATCAAAAAGATCAAAAAGATCAAAAAGATCAAAAAGATCAAAAAGATCAAAAAGATCAAAAAGATCAAAAAGATCAAAAAGATCAAAAAGATCAAAAAGATCAAAAAGATCAAAAAGATCAAAAAGATCAAAAAGATCAAAAGATCAAAAAGATCAAAAAGATCAAAAAGATCAAAAAGATCAAAAAGATCAAAAAGATCAAAAAGATCAAAAAGATCAAAAAGATCAAAAAGATCAAAAAGGTCAAAAGATCTAAAAGATCAAAAGATCAAAAAGATCAAAAAGATCAAAAAGATCAAAAAGATCAAAAAGATCAAAAAGATCAAAAAGATCAAAAAGATCAAAAAGATCAAAAAGATCAAAAAGATCAAAAAGATCAAAAAGATCAAAAAGATCAAAAAGATCAAAAAGATCAAAAAGATCAAAAAGATCAAAAAGATCAAAAAGATCAAAAAGATCAAAAAGATCAAAAAGATCAAAAAGATCAAAAAGATCAAAAAGATCAAAAAGATCAAAAAGATCAAAAAGATCAAAAAGATCAAAAAGATCAAAAAGATCAAAAAGATCAAAAAGATCAAAAAGATCAAAAAGATCAAAAAGATCAAAAAGATCAAAAAAATCAAAAAAAATCAAAGAGATCAAAAAGATCAAAAAGATCAAAAAGATCAAAAAGATCAAAAAGATCAAAAAGATCAAAAAGATCAAAAAGATCAAAAAGAACAAAAAGGTCAAAAAGATCAAACAGAACAAACAGAACAAACAGATCAAAAAGATCAAACAGGTCAAAGAGATCAAAAAGATCAAAGAGATCAAAAAGATCAAAATGATCAAAAAGATCAAAATGATCAAAATTATCAAAAAGATCAAACCGATCAAAAAGATCAAACAGATCAAAAAGATCAAAAAGATCAAAAAGAACAAAAAGATCAAAAAGATCAAAAAGATCAAAAAGATCAAAAAGAACAAAAAGAACAAAAAGAACAAAAAGATCAAAACGATCAAAACGATCAAAACGATGAAAACGATCAAAAAGATCAAAAAGATCAAAAAGATCAAAAAGATCAAAAAGATCAAAAAGGTCAAAAAGATCAAAACGATCAAAAGATCAAAAAGATCAAAAAGATCAAAAAGATCAAAAAGATCAAAAAGATCAAAAAGATCAAACAGAACAAATCAAAAAGATCAAAAAGATCAAAAAGATCAAAAAGATCAAAACGATCAAAATGATCAAAAAGATCAAACAGATCAAAAAGATCAAACAGATCAAAAAGATCAAAACGATCAAAAGATCAAAAAGATCAAAAAGATCAAAAAGATCAAAAAGATCAAAATGATCAAAAAGGTCAAAAAGATCAAACAGAACAAACAGAACAAACAGATCAAAAAGATCAAACAGATCAAAGAGATCAAAAAGATCAAAGAGATCAAAAAGATCAAAATGATCAAAAAGATCAAAATGATCAAAATTATCAAAAAGATCAAACAGATCAAAAAGATCAAACAGATCAAAAAGATCAAAAAGAACAAAACGAACAAAAAGATCAAAAAGATCAAAACGATCAAAACGATCAAAACGATCAAAAAGATCAAAAAGATCAAAAAGATCAAAAAGATCAAAAAGATCAAAAAGGTCAAAAAGATCAAAACGATCAAAAGATCAAAAAGATCAAAAAGATCAAAAAGATCAAAAAGATCAAAAATATCAAAAAGATCAAAAAGATCAAAAAGATCAAAAAGATCAAAAAGATCAAAAAGATCAAAAAGATCAAAAAGATCAAAAAGATCAAAAAGATCAAACAGAACAAACAGAACAAACAGATCAAAAAGATCAAACAGATCAAAGAGATCAAAAAGATCAAATCAAAAAGATCAAAAAGATCAAAATGATCAAATAGATCAAAAAGATCAAAATGATCAAAAAGATCAAACAGATCAAAAAGATCAAACAGATCAAAAAGATCAAAACGATCAAAAGATCAAAAAGATCAAAAAGATCAAAAAGATCAAAAAGATCAAAAAGATCAAAAAGATCAAAAAGATCAAAAAGATCAAAAAGATCAAAAAGATCAAAAAGATCAAAAAGATCAAACAGAACAAACAGAACAAACATATCAAAAAGATCAAACAGATCAAAGAGATCAAAAAGATCAAATCAAAAAGATCAAAAAGATCAAAATGATCAAAAAGATCAAAAAGATCAAAATGATCAAAAAGATCAAACAGATCAAAAAGATCAAACAGATCAAAAAGATCAAAAAGATCAAAAAGAACAAAAAGATCAAAAAGATCAAAAAGAACAAAAAGAACAAAAAGAACAAAAAGAACAAAAAGAACAAAAAGAACAAAAAGAACAAAAAGAACAAAAAGAACAAAAAGAACAAAAATATCAAAAAAAAAAAAAAAAAAGATCAAAAAGATCAAAACGATCAAAAATATCAAAAAGATCAAAAAGATCAAAAAGATCAAAAAGATCAAAAAGGTCAAAAAGATCTAAAAGATCAAAAGATCAAAAAGATCAAAAGATCAAAAAGATCAAAAAGATCAAAAAGATCAAAACGATCAAAAATATCAAAAAGATCAAAAAGATCAAAAAGATCAAAAAGGTCAAAAAGATCTAAAAGATCAAAAGATCAAAAAGATCAAAAGATCAAAAAGATCAAAAAGATCAAAAATATCAAAAAGATCAAAAAGATCAAAAAGATCAAAAAGATCAAAAAGATCAAAAAGATCAAAAAGATCAAAAAGATCAAAAAGATCAAAAAGATCAAAAAGATCAAAAAGATCAAAAAGATCAAAAAGGTCAAAAAGATCTAAAAGATCAAAAGATCAAAAAGATCAAAAGATCAAAAAGATCAAAAAGATCAAAAAGATCAAAAAGATCAAAAAGATCAAAAAGATCAAAAAGATCAAAAAGATCAAAAAGATCAAAAAGATCAAAAAGATCAAAAAGATCAAAAAGATCAAAAAGATCAAAAAGATCAAAAAGATCAAAAAGATCAAAAAGATCTAAAAGATCAAAAAGATCAAAAAGATCAAAAAGATCAAAAAGATCAAAAAGATCAAAAAGATCAAAAAGATCAAAAAGATCAAAAAGATCAAAAAGATCAAAAAGATCAAAAAGATCAAAAAGATCAAAAAGATCAAAAAGATCAAAAAGATCAAAAAGATCAAAAAGATCAAAAAGATCAAAAAGATCAAAAAGATCAAAAAGATCAAAAAGATCAAAAAGATCAAAAAGATCAAAAAGATCAAAAAGATCAAAAAGATCAAAAAGATCAAAAAGATCAAAAAGATCAAAAAGATCAAAAAGATCAAAAAGATCAAAAAGATCAAAAAGATCAAAAAGATCAAAAAGATCAAAAAGATCAAAAAGATCAAAAAGATCAAAAAGATCAAAAAGATCAAAAAGATCAAAAAGATCAAAAAGATCAAAAAGATCAAAAAGATCAAAAAGATCAAAAAGATCAAAAAGATCAAAAAGATCAAAAAGATCAAAAAGATCAAAAAGATCAAAAAGATCAAAAAGATCAAAAAGATCAAAAAGATCAAAAAGATCAAAAAGATCAAAAAGATCAAAAAGATCAAAAAGATCAAAAAGATCAAAAAGATCAAAAAGATCAAAAAGATCAAAAAGATCAAAAAGATCAAAAAGATCAAAAAGATCAAAAAGATCAAAAAGATCAAAAAGATCAAAAAGATCAAAAAGATCAAAAAGATCAAAAAGATCAAAAAGATCAAAAAGATCAAAAAGATCAAAAAGATCAAAAAGATCAAAAAGATCAAAAAGATCAAAAAGATCAAAAAGATCAAAAAGATCAAAAAGATCAAAAAGATCAAAAAGATCAAAAAGATCAAAAAGATCAAAAAGATCAAAAAGATCAAAAAGATCAAAAAGATCAAAAAGATCAAAAAGATCAAAAAGATCAAAAAGATCAAAAAGATCAAAAAGATCAAAAAGATCAAAAAGATCAAAAAGATCAAAAAGATCAAAAAGATCAAAAAGATCAAAAAGATCAAAAAGATCAAAAAGATCAAAAAGATCAAAAAGATCAAAAAAATCAAAAAAATCAAAAAAATCAAAAAAATCAAAAAGATCAAAAAGATCAAAAAGATCAAAAAGATCAAAAAGATCAAAAAGATCAAAAAGATCAAAAAGATCAAAAAGATCAAAAAGATCAAAAAGATCAAAAAGATCAAAAAGATCAAAAAGATCAAAAAGATCAAAAAGATCAAAAAGATCAAAAAGATCAAAAAGATCAAAAAGATCAAAAAGATCAAAAAGATCAAAAAGATCAAAAAGATCAAAAAGATCAAAAAGATCAAAAAGATCAAAAAGATCAAAAAGATCAAAAAGATCAAAAAGATCAAAAAGATCAAAAAGATCAAAAAGATCAAAAAGATCAAAAAGATCAAAAAGATCAAAAAGATCAAAAAGATCAAAAAGATAAAAAATCAAAAAAATCAAAAAAATCAAAAAAATCAAAAAAATCAAAAAAATCAAAAAAATCAAAAAAATCAAAAAAATCAAAAAAATCAAAAAAATCAAAAAAATCAAAAAAATCAAAAAAATCAAAAAAATCAAAAAAATCAAAAAAATCAAAAAAATCAAAAAAATCAAAAAAATCAAAAAAAAACAAAAAAATCAAAAAAATCAAAAAAATCAAAAAAATCAAAATGGTCAAAAAGATCAAGAAGATCAAAAAGATCAAAAAGATCAAAAAGATCAAAAAGATCAAAAAGATCAAAAAGATCAAAAAGATCAAAAAGATCAAAAAGATCAAAAAGATCAAAAAGATCAAAAAGATCAAAAAGATCAAAAAGATCAAAAGGATCAAAAGGATCAAAAAGATCAAAAAGGTCAAAAAGGTCAAAAAGATCAAACAGATCAAACAGAACAAACAGAACAAACAGATCAAAAAGATCAAACAGATCAAAGAGATCAAAAAGATCAAAGAGATCAAAAAGATCAAAATGATCAAAATGATCAAAAAGATCAAAATTATCAAAATTATCAAAAAGATCAAACAGATCAAACAGATCAAAAAGATCAAAAAGATCAAAAAGAACAAAAAGAACAAAAAGATCAAAAAGAACAAAAAGAACAAAAAGAACAAAAAGAACAAAAAGATCAAAACGATCAAAACGATCAAAACGATCAAAAAGATCAAAAAGATCAAAAAGATCAAAAAGGTCAAAAAGATCAAAACGATCAAAAGATCAAAAAGATCAAAAAGATCAAAAAGATCAAAAAGATCAAAAAGATCAAAAAGATCAAAAAGATCAAAAAGATCAAAAAGGTCAAAAAGATCAAACAGAACAAACAGAACAAACAGATCAAAAAGATCAAAAAGATCAAAGCGATCAAAACGATCAAAAAGATCAAAAAGATCAAAAAGATCAAAAAGGTCAAAAAGATCAAAACGATCAAAAGATCAAAAAGATCAAAAAGATCAAAAAGATCAAAAGATCAAAAAGATCAAAAAGATCAAACCGAACAAATCAAAAAGATCAAAAAGATCAAAATGATCAAAAAGATCAAAAAGATCAAAATGATCAAAAAGATCAAACAGATCAAAAAGATCAAACAGATCAAAAAGATCAAAACGATCAAAAGATCAAAAAGATCAAAAAGATCAAAAAGATCAAAAAGATCAAAAAGATCAAAAATATCAAAAAGGTCAAAAAGAACAAACAGAACAAACAGATCAAAAAGATCAAACAGATCAAAGAGATCAAAAAGATCAAAGAGATCAAAAAGATCAAAAAGATCAAAATGATCAAAAAGATCAAAATGATCAAAATTATCAAAAAGATCAAACAGATCAAAAAGATCAAACAGATCAAAAAGATCAAAAAGATCAAAAAGAACAAAAGGAACAAAAAGAACAAAAAGATCAAAAAGATCAAAAAGATCAAAAAGAACAAAACGAACAAAAAGATCAAAAAGATCAAAACGATCAAAACGATCAAAACGATCAAAAAGATCAAAAAGATCAAAAAGATCAAAAAGATCAAAAAGGTCAAAAAGATCAAAACGATCAAAAGATCAAAAAGATCAAAAAGATCAAAAAGATCAAAAAGATCAAAAAGATCAAAAAGATCAAAAAGATCAAAAAGATCAAAAAGATCAAAAAGATCAAAAAGATCAAACAGAACAAACAGAACAA
This sequence comes from Dryomyza anilis, assembly GCA_951804985.1. Classification (NCBI taxonomy): domain Eukaryota; kingdom Metazoa; phylum Arthropoda; class Insecta; order Diptera; family Dryomyzidae; genus Dryomyza; species Dryomyza anilis. The sequence continues at coordinate 5,033,402 of OX638135.1, forward strand.
ACAGATCAAAAAGATCAAACAGATCAAAGAGATCAAAAAGATCAAATCAAAAAGATGAAAAAGATCAAAATGATCAAAAAGATCAAAAAGATCAAAATGATCAAAAAGATCAAACAGATCAAAAAGATCAAACAGATCAAAAAGATCAAAACGATCAAAAGATCAAAAAGATCAAAAAGATCAAAAAGATCAAAAAGATCAAAAAGATCAAAAAGATCAAAAAGATCAAAAAGATCAAAAAGATCAAAAAGATCAAAAAGATCAAAAAGATCAAAAAGATCAAAAAGATCAAAAAGATCAAAAAGATCAAAAAGATCAAAAAGATCAAAAAGATCAAAAAGATCAAAAAGATCAAAAAGATCAAAAATAAAAAAATCAAAAAAATCAAAAAAATCAAAAAAATCAAAAAAATCAAAAAAATCAAAAAAATCAAAAAAATCAAAATGATCAAAAAGATCAAAAAGATCAAAAAGATCAAAAAGATCAAAAAGATCAAAAAGATCAAAAAGATCAAAAAGATCAAAAAGATCAAAAAGATCAAAAAGATCAAAAAGATCAAAAAGATCAAAAGGATCAAAAAGATCAAAAAGGTCAAAAAGATCAAACAGATCAAACAGAACAAACAGAACAAACAGATCAAAAAGATCAAACAGATCAAAGAGATCAAAAAGATCAAAGAGATCAAAAAGATCAAAATGATCAAAATGATCAAAAAGATCAAAAATATCAAAATTATCAAAAAGATCAAACAGATCAAACAGATCAAAAAGATCAAAAAGATCAAAAAGAACAAAAAGAACAAAAAGATCAAAAAGAACAAAAAGAACAAAAAGAACAAAAAGAACAAAAAGATCAAAACGATCAAAACGATCAAAACGATCAAAAAGATCAAAAAGATCAAAAAGATCAAAAAGATCAAAAAGGTCAAAAAGATCAAAACGATCAAAAGATCAAAAAGATCAAAAAGATCAAAAAGATCAAAAGATCAAAAAGATCAAAAAGATCAAAAAGATCAAAAAGATCAAAAAGATCAAAAAGATCAAAAAGATCAAAAAGATCAAAGAGATCAAAAAGATCAAAAAGATCAAAAAGGTCAAAAAGATCAAACAGAACAAACAGAACAAACAGATCAAAAAGATCAAACAGATCAAAGAGATCAAAAAGATCAAAGAGATCAAAAAGATCAAAATGATCAAAATGATCAAAAAGATCAAAATGATCAAAATTATCAAAAAGATCAAACAGATCAAACAGATCAAAAAGATCAAAAAGATCAAAAAGATCAAAAAGAACAAAAAGAACAAAAAGATCAAAAAGATCAAAAAGAACAAAAAGAACAAAAAGAACAAAAAGAACAAAAAGAACAAAAAGATCAAAACGATCAAAACGATCAAAACGATCAAAAAGATCAAAAAGATCAAAAAGATCAAAAAGATCAAAAAGGTCAACAAGATCAAAACGATCAAAAGATCAAAAAGATCAAAAAGATCAAAAAGATCAAAAGATCAAAAAGATCAAAAAGATCAAACCGAACAAATCAAAAAGATCAAAAAGATCAAAATGATCAAAAAGATCAAAAAGATCAAAATGATCAAAAAGATCAAACAGATCAAAAAGATCAAACAGATCAAAAAGATCAAAACGATCAAAAGATCAAAAAGATCAAAAAGATCAAAAAGATCAAAAATATCAAAAAGGTCAAAAAGAACAAACAGAACAAACAGATCAAAAAGATCAAACAGATCAAAGAGATCAAAAAGATCAAAGAGATCAAAAAGATCAAAATGATCAAAATGATCAAAAAGATCAAAATGATCAAAATTATCAAAAAGATCAAACAGATCAAAAAGATCAAACAGATCAAAAAGATCAAAAAGATCAAAAAGAACAAAAGGAACAAAAAGAACAAAAAGATCAAAAAGATCAAAAAGATCAAAAAGAACAAAACGAACAAAAAGATCAAAAAGATCAAAACGATCAAAACGATCAAAACGATCAAAACGATCAAAAAGATCAAAAAGATCAAAAAGATCAAAAAGATCAAAAAGGTCAAAAAGATCAAAACGATCAAAAGATCAAAAAGATCAAAAAGATCAAAAAGATCAAAAAGATCAAAAAGATCAAAAAGATCAAAAAGATCAAAAAGATCAAAAAGATCAAAAAGATCAAAAAGATCAAAAAGATCAAACAGAACAAACAGAACAAACAGATCAAAAAGATCAAACAGATCAAAGAGATCAAAAAGATCAAATCAAAAAGATCAAAAAGATCAAAATGATCAAAAAGATCAAAAAGATCAAAATGATCAAAAAGATCAAACAGATCAAAAAGATCAAACAGATCAAAAAGATCAAAACGATCAAAAGATCAAAAAGATCAAAAAGATCAAAAAGATCAAAAAGATCAAAAAGATCAAAAAGATCAAAAAGATCAAAAAGATCAAAAAGATCAAAAAGATCAAAAAGATCAAAAAGATCAAAAATATCAAAAAGATCAAAAAGATCAAAAAGATCAAACAGAACAAACAGATCAAAAAGATCAAACAGATCAAAAAGATCAAAAAGATCAAAAAGATCAAATCAAAAAGATCAAAAAGATCAAAATGATCAAAAAGATCAAAAAGATCAAAATGATCAAAAAGATCATACAGATCAAAAAGATCAAACAGATCAAAAAGATCAAAAAGATCAAAAAGAACAAAAAGAACAAAAAGAACAAAAAGATCAAAAAGATCAAAAAGAACAAAAAGAACAAAAAGAACAAAAAGAACAAAAAGAACAAAAAGAACAAAAAGATCAAAAAGAACAAAAAGAACAAAAAGAACAAAAAGAACAAAAAGAACAAAAAGAACAAAAAGAACAAAAAGAACAAAAAGAACAAAAAGAACAAAAAGAACAAAAAGATCAAAAAAAAAAAAAAAAAAAAGATCAAAAAGATCAAAACGATCAAAACGATCAAAAATATCAAAAAGATCAAGAAGATCAAAAAGATCAAAAAGATCAAAAAGGTCAAAAAGATCTAAAAGATCAAAAGATCAAAAGATCAAAAAGATCAAAAGATCAAAAAGATCAAAAAGATCAAAAAGATCAAAAAGATCAAAAAGATCAAAAAGATCAAAAAGATCAAAAAGATCAAAAAGATCAAAAAGATCAAAAAGATCAAAAAGATCAAAAAGATCAAAAAGATCAAAAAGATCAAAAAGAACGAAAAGATCAGAAAGAACGAAAAGATCAAAAAGATCGAAAAGATCAAAAAGATCAAAAAGATCAAAAAGATCAAAAAGATCAAAAAGATCAAAAAGATCAAAAAGATCAAAAAGATCAAAAAGATCGAAAAGATCAAAAAGATCAAAAAGATCAAAAAGATCAAAAAGATCAAAAAGATCAAAAAGATCAAAAAGATCAAAAAGATCAAAAAGATCAAAAAGATCAAAAAGATCAAAAAGATCAAAAAGATCAAAAAGATCAAAAAGATCAAAAAGATCAAAAAGATCAAAAAGATCAAAAAGATCAAAAAGATCAAAAAGATCAAAAAGATCAAAAAGATCAAAAAGATCAAAAAGATCAAAAAGATCAAAAAGAGATCAAAAAGATCAAAAAGATCAAAAAGATCAAAAAGATCAAAAAGATCAAAAAGATCAAAAAGATCAAAAAGATCAAAAAGATCAAAAAGATCAAAAAGATCAAAAAGATCAAAAAGATCAAAAAGATCAAAAAGATCAAAAAGATCAAAAAGATCAAAAAGATCAAAAAGATCAAAAAGATCAAAAAGATCAAAAAGATCAAAAAGATCAAAAAGATCAAATAGATCAAAAAGATCAAAAAGATCAAAAAGATCAAAAAGATCAAAAAGATCAAAAAGATCAAAAAGATCAAAAAGATCAAAAAGATCAAAAAGATCAAAAAGATCAAAAAGATCAAAAAGATCAAAAAGATCAAAAAGATCAAAAAGATCAAAAAGATCAAAAAGATCAAAATGATCAAAAAGATCAAAAAGATCAAAAAGATCAAAAAGATCAAAAAGATCAAAAAGATCAAAAAGATCAAAAAGATCAAAAAGAACAAAAAGAACAAAAAGATCAAAAAGAACAAAAAGATCAAAAAGAACAAAAAGAACAAAAAGAACAAAAAGAACAAAAAGATCAAAAAGATCAAAAAGAACAAAAAGAACAAAAAGAACAAAAAGAACAAAAAGAACAAAAAGAACAAAAAAAAAAAACAAAAAAAAGATCAAAAAGATCAAAACGATCAAAACGATCAAAAATATCAAAAAGATCAAAAAGATCAAAAAGATCATAAAGGTCAAAAAGATCTAAAAGATCAAAAGATCAAAAAGATCAAAAGATCAAAAAGATCAAAAAGATCAAAAAGATCAAAAAGATCAAAAAGATCAAAGAGATCAAAAAGATCAAAAAGATCAAAAAGATCAAAAAGATCAAAAAGATCAAAAAGATCAAAAAGATCAAAAAGATCAAAAAGAACGAAAAGATCAGAAAGAACGAAAAGATCAAAAAGATCGAAAAGATCAAAAAGATCAAAAAGATCAAAAAGATCAAAAAGATCAAAAAGATCAAAAAGATCAAAAAGATCAAAAAGATCAAAAAGATCGAAAAGATCAAAAATATCAAAAAGATCAAAAAGATCAAAAAGATCAAAATGATCAAAAAGATCAAAAAGATCAAAAAGATCAAAAAGATCAAAAAGATCAAAAAGATCAAAAAGATCAAAAAGATCAAAAGATCAAAAAGATCAAAAAGATCAAAAAGATCAAAAAGATCAAAAAGATCAAAAAGATCAAAAAGATCAAAAAGATCAAAAAGATCAAAAAGATCAAAAAGATCAAAAAGATCAAAAAGATCAAAAAGATCAAAAAGATCAAAAAGATCAAAAAGATCAAAAAGATCAAAAAGATCAAAAAGATCAAAAAGATCAAAAAGATCAAAAAGATCAAAAAGATCAAAAAGATCAAAAAGATCAAAAAGATCAAAAAGATCAAAAAGATCAAAAAGATCAAAAAGATCAAAAAGATCAAAAAGATCAAAAAGATCAAAAAGATCAAAAAGATCAAAAAGATCAAAAAGATCAAAAAGATCAAAAAGATCAAAAAGATCAAAAAGATCAAAAAGATCAAAAAGATCAAAAAGATCAAAAAGATCAAAAAGATCAAAAAGATCAAAAAGATCAAAAAGATCAAAAAGATCAAAAAGATCAAAAAGATCAAAAAGATCAAAAAGATCAAAAAGATCAAAAAGATCAAAAAGATCAAAAAGATCAAAAAGATCAAAAAGATCAAAAAGATCAAAAAGATCAAAAAGATCAAAAAGATCAAAAAGATCAAAAAGATCAAAAAGATCAAAAAGATCAAAAAGATCAAAAAGATCAAAAAGATCAAAAAGATCAAAAAGATCAAAAAGATCAAAAAGATCAAAAAGATCAAAAAGATCAAAAAGATCAAAAAGATCAAAAAGATCAAAAAGATCAAAAAGATCAAAAAGATCAAAAAGATCAAAAAGATCAAAAAGATCAAAAAGATCAAAAAGATCAAAAAGATCAAAAAGATCAAAAAGATCAAAAAGATCAAAAAGATCAAAAAGATCAAAAAGATCAAAAAGATCAAAAAGATCAAAAAGATCAAAAAGATCAAAAAGATCAAAAAGATCAAAAAGATCAAAAAGATCAAAAAGATCAAAAAGATCAAAAAGATCAAAAAGATCAAAAAGATCAAAAAGATCAAAAAGATCAAAAAGATCAAAAAGATCAAAAAGATCAAAAAGATCAAAAAGATCAAAAAGATCAAAAGATCAAAAAGATCAAAAAGATCAAAAAGATCAAAAAGATCAAAAGATCAAAAAGATCAAAAAGATCAAAAAGATCAAAAAGATCAAAAAGATCAAAAAGATCAAAAAGATCAAAAAGATCAAAAAGATCAAAAAGATCAAAAAGATCAAAAAGATCAAAAAGATCAAAAAGATCAAAAAGATCAAAAAGATCAAAAAGATCAAAAAGATCAAAAAGATCAAAAAGATCAAAAAGATCAAAAAGATCAAAAAGATCAAAAAGATCAAAAAGATCAAAAAGATCAAAGAGATCAAAAAGATCAAAAAGATCAAAAAGATCAAAAAGATCAAAGAGATCAAAAAGATCAAAAAGATCAAAAAGATCAAAAAGATCAAAAAGATCAAAAAGATCAAAAAGAACAAAAAGATCAAAAAGATCAAAAAGAACAAAAAGAACAAAAAGAACAAAAAGAACAAAAAATCAAAAAGATCAAAAAGATCAAAAAGATCAAAAAGATCAAAAAGATCAAAAAGATCAAAAAGATCAAAAAGATCAAAAAGATCAAAAAGATCAAAAAGATCAAAAAGATCAAAAGATCAAAAAGATCAAAAAGATCAAAAAGATCAAAAAGATCAAAAAGATCAAAAAGATCAAAAAGATCAAAAAGATCAAAAAGATCAAAAAGATCAAAAAGATCAAAAAGATCAAAAGATCAAAAAGATCAAAAAGATCAAAAAGATCAAAAAGATCAAAAAGATCAAAAAGATCAAAAAGATCAAAAGATCAAAAAGATCAAAAAGATCAAAAAGATCAAAAAGATCAAAAAGATCAAAAGATCAAAAAGATCAAAAAGATCAAAAGATCAAAAGATCAAAAAGATCAAAAAGATCAAAAAGATCAAAAAGATCAAAAAGATCAAAAAGATCAAAAAGATCAAAAAGATCAAAAAGATCAAAAAGATCAAAAAGATCAAAAAGATCAAAAAGATCAAAAAGATCAAAAAGATCAAAAAGATCAAAAGATCAAAAAGATCAAAAAGATCAAAAAGATCAAAAGATCAAAAAGATCAAAAAGATCAAAAAGATCAAAAAGATCAAAAGATCAAAAAGATCAAAAAGATCAAAAAGATCAAAAAGATCAAAAAGATCAAAAAGATCAAAAAGATCAAAAAGATCAAAAAGATCAAAAAGATCAAAAAGATCAAAAAGATCAAAAAGATCAAAAAGATCAAAAAGATCAAAAAGATCAAAAAGATCAAAAAGATCAAAAAGATCAAAAAGATCAAAAAGATCAAAAAGATCAAAAAGATCAAAAAGATCAAAAAGATCAAAAAGATCAAAAAGATCAAAAAGATCAAAAAGATCAAAAAGATCAAAAAGATCAAAAAGATCAAAAAGATCAAAAAGATCAAAAAGATCAAAAAGATCAAAAAGATCAAAAAGATCAAAAAGATCAAAAAGATCAAAAAGATCAAAAAGATCAAAAAGATCAAAAAGATCAAAAAGATCAAAAAGATCAAAAAGATCAAAGAGATCAAAAAGATCAAAAAGATCAAAGAGATCAAAGAGATCAAAAAGATCAAAAAGATCAAAAAGATCAAAAAGATCAAAAAGATCAAAAAGATCAAAAAGATCAAAAAGTTCAAAAAGATCAAAAAGATCAAAAAGATCAAAAAGATCAAAAAGATCAAAAAGATCAAAAAGATCAAAAAGATCAAAAAGAACAAAAAGAACAAAAAGAACAAAAAGAACAAAAAGAACAAAAAGAACAAAAAATCAAAAAGATCAAAAAGATCAAAAAGATCAAAAAGATCAAAAAGATCAAAAAGATCAAAAAGATCAAAAAGATCAAAAAGATCAAAAAGATCAAAAAGATCAAAAAGATCAAAAAGATCAAAAAGATCAAAAAGATCAAAAAGATCAAAAAGATCAAAAAGATCAAAAAGATCAAAAAGATCAAAAAGATCAAAAAGATCAAAAAGATCAAAAAGATCAAAAAGATCAAAAAGATCAAAAAGATCAAAAAGATCAAAAAGATCAAAAAGATCAAAAAGATCAAAAAGATCAAAAAGATCAAAAAGATCAAAAAGATCAAAAAGATCAAAAAGATCAAAAAGATCAAAAAGATCAAAAAGATCAAAAAGATCAAAAAGATCAAAAAGATCAAAAAGATCAAAAAGATCAAAAAGATCAAAAAGATCAAAAAGATCAAAAAGATCAAAAAGATCAAAAAGATCAAAAAGATCAAAAAGATCAAAAAGATCAAAAAGATCAAAAAGATCAAAAAGATCAATAAGATCAAAAAGATCAAAAAGATCAAAAAGATCAAAAAGATCAAAAAGATCAAAAAGATCAAAAAGATCAAAAAGATCAAAAAGATCAAAAAGATCAAAAAGATCAAAAAGATCAAAAAGATCAAAAAGATCAAAAAGATCAAAAAGATCAAAAAGATCAAAAAGATCAAAAAGATCAAAAAGATCAAAAAGATCAAAAAGATCAAAAAGATCAAAAAGATCAAAAAGATCAAAAAGATCAAAAAGATCAAAAAGATCAAAAAGATCAAAAAGATCAAAAAGATCAAAAAGATCAAAAAGATCAAAAAGATCAAAAAGATCAAAAAGATCAAAAAGATCAAAAAGATCAAAAAGATCAAAAAGATCAAAAAGATCAAAAAGATCAAAAAGATCAAAAAGATCAAAAAGATCAAAAAGATCAAAAAGAACAAAAAGAACAAAAAGAACAAAAAGAACAAAAAGAACAAAAAGAACAAAAAGAACAAAAAGAACAAAAAGAACAAAAAGAACAAAAAGAACAAAAAGAACAATAAGAACAAAACGAACAAATAGATCAAAAACATCAAAACTATCAAAACGATCAAAACGATCAAAACGATCAAAAAGATCAAAAAGATCAAAAATATCAAAAAGGTCAAAAAGATCAAAAGATCAAAAAGATCAAAAAGATCAAACAGAACAAACAGAACAAACAGATCAAAAAGATCAAACAGATCAAAGAGATCAAAAAGATCAAATCAAAAAGATCAAAAAGATCAAAATGATCAAAAAGATCAAAAAGATCAAAAAGATCAAAAAGATCAAAAAGATCAAAAAGATCAAAAAGATCAAAAAGATCAAACAGAACAAACAGAACAAACAGATCAAAAAGATCAAACAGATCAAAGAGATCAAACAGATCAAATCAAAAAGATCAAATCAAAAAGATCAAAAAGATCAAAATGATCAAAAAGATCAAAATAATCAAAAAGATCAAACAGATCAAAAAGATCAAACAGATCAAAAAGATCAATAAGATCAAAAAGATCAAAAAGATCAAAAAGATCAAAAAGATCAAAAAGATCAAAAAGATCAAAAAGATCAAAAAGAGATCAAAAAGAGATCAAAAAGAGATCAAAAAGAGATCAAAAAGAGATCAAAAAGAGATCAAAAAGAGATCAAAAAGAGATCAAAAAGAGATCAAAAAGAGATCAAAAAGAGATCAAAAAGAGATCAAAAAGAGATCAAAAAGAGATCAAAAAGAGATCAAAAAGATCAAAAAGATCAAAAAGATCAAAAAGATCAAAAAGATCAAAAAGATCAAAAAGATCAAAAAGATCAAAAAGATCAAAAAGATCAAAAAGATCAAAAGATCAAAAAGATCAAAAAGATCAAAAAGATCAAAAAGATCAAAAAGATCAAAAAGATCAAAAAGATCAAAAAGATCAAAAAGATCAAAAAGATCAAAAAGATCAAAAAGATCAAAAAGATCAAAAAGATCAAAAAGATCAAAAAGATCAAAAAGATCAAAAAGATCAAAAAGATCAAAAAGATCAAAAAGATCAAAAAGATCAAAAAGATCAAAAAGATCAAAAAGATCAAAAAGATCAAAAAGATCAAAAAGATCAAAAAGATCAAAAAGATCAAAAAGATCAAAAAGATCAAAAAGATCAAAAAGATCAAAAAGATCAAAAAGATCAAAAAGATCAAAAAGATCAAAAAGATCAAAAAGATCAAAAAGATCAAAAAGATCAAAAAGATCAAAAAGATCAAAAAGATCAAAAAGATCAAAAAGATCAAAAAGATCAAAAAGATCAAAAAGATCAAAAAGATCAAAAAGATCAAAAAGATCAAAAAGATCAAAAAGATCAAAAAGATCAAAAAGATCAAAAAGATCAAAAAGATCAAAAAGATCAAACAGATCGAAGAGATCAAAAAGATCAAAGAGATCAAAAAGATCAAAATGATCAAAATGATCAAAATGATCAAAAAGATCAAAATGATCAAAATTATCAAAAAGATCAAACAGATCAATAAGATCACACAGATCAAAAAGATCAAAAAGAACAAAAAGAACAAAAAGATCAAATAGATCAAAAAGATGAAAAAGAACAAAACGAACAAAAAGATCAAAAAGATCAAAAAGAACAAAACGAACAAAAAGATCAAAAAGATCAAAAAGATCAAAAAGGTCAAAAAGATCAAAACGATCAAAAGATCAAAAAGATCAAAAAGATCAAAAAGATCAAAAAGATCAAAAAGATCAAAAAGATCAAAAAGATCAAAAAGATCAAAAAGATCAAAATTATCAAAAAGATCAAACAGATCAAAAAGATCACACAGATCAAAAAGATCAAAAAGAACAAAAAGAACAAAAAGATCAAAAAGATCAAAAAGATCAAAAAGAACAAAAAGAACAAAAAGAACAAAAAGATCAAAAAGAACAAAACGAACAAAAAGATCAAAAAGATCAAAAAGATCAAAAAGATCAAAAAGGTCAAAAAGATCAAAACGATCAAAAGATCAAAAAGATCAAAAAGATCAAATAGATCAAAAAGATCAAAAAGATCAAAAAGATCAAAAAGATCAAAAAGATCAAAAAGATCAAAAAGATCAAAAAGATCAAAAAGATCAAAAAGATCAAAAAGATCAAACAGAACAAACAGAACAAACAGATCAAAAAGATCAAACAGATCAAAGAGATCAAAAAGATCAAATCAAAAAGATCAAAATGATCAAAAAGATCAAAAAGATCAAAAAGATCAAAATGAGCAAAAAGATCAAACAGATCAAAAAGATCAAACAGATCAAACAGATCAAAAAGATCAAAAAGATCAAAAAGATCAAAAAGAACAAAAAGAACAAAAAGAACAAAAAGATCAAAAAGAACAAAAAGATCAAAAAGATCAAAAAGATCAAAAAGATCAAAAAGATCAAAAAGATCAAAAAGATCAAAAAGATCAAAAAGATCAAAAAGATCAAAAAGATCAAAAAGATCAAAAAGATCAAAAAGATCAAAAAGATCAAAAAGATCAAAAAGATCAAAAAGATCAAAAAGATCAAAAAGATCAAAAAGATCAAAAAGATCAAAAAGATCAAAAAGATCAAAAAGATCAAAAAGATCAAAAAGATCAAAAAGATCAAAAAGATCAAAAAGATCAAAAAGATCAAAAAGATCAAAAAGATCAAAAAGATCAAAAAGATCAAAAAGATCAAAAAGATCAAAAAGATCAAAAAGATCAAAAAGATCAAAAAGATCAAAAAGATCAAAACGATCAAAAAGATCAAAAAGATCAAAAAGATCAAAAAGATCAAAAAGATCAAAAAGATCAAAAAGATCAAAAAGATCAAAAAGATCAAAAAGATCAAAAAGATCAAAAAGATCAAAAAGATCAAAAAGATCAAAAAGATCAAAAAGATCAAAAAGATCAAAAAGATCAAAAAGATCAAAAAGATCAAAAAGATCAAAAAGATCAAAAAGATCAAAAAGATCAAAAAGATCAAAAAGATCAAAAAGATCAAAAAGATCAAAAAGATCAAAAAGATCAAAAAGATCAAAAAGATCAAAAAGATCAAAAAGATCAAAAAGATCAAAAAGATCAAAAAGATCAAAAAGATCAAAAAGATCAAAAAGATCAAAAAGATCAAAAAGATCAAAAAGATCAAAAAGATCAAAAAGATCAAAAAGATCAAAAAGATCAAAAAGATCAAAAAGATCAAAAAGATCAAAAAGATCAAAAAGATCAAAAAGATCAAAAAGATCAAAAAGATCAAAAAGATCAAAAAGATCAAAAAGATCAAAAAGATCAAAAAGATCAAAAAGATCAAAAAGATCAAAAAGATCAAAAAGATCAAAAAGATCAAAAAGATCAAAAAGATCAAAAAGATCAAAAAGATCAAAAAGATCAAAAAGATCAAAAAGATCAAAAAGATCAAAAAGATCAAAAAGATCAAAAAGATCAAAAAGATCAAAAAGATCAAAAAGATCAAAAAGATCAAAAAGATCAAAAAGATCAAAAAGATCAAAAAGATCAAAAAGATCAAAAAGATCAAAAAGATCAAAAAGATCAAAAAGATCAAAAAGATCAAAAAGATCAAAAAGATCAAAAAGATCAAAAAGATCAAAAAGATCAAAAAGATCAAAAAGATCAAAAAGATCAAAAAGATCAAAAAGATCAAAAAGATCAAAAAGATCAAAAAGATCAAAAAGATCAAAAAGATCAAAAAGGTCAAAAAGATCAAAAAGGTCAAAAAGATCAAACAGAACAAACAGAACAAAAAGATCAAAGAGATCAAAAAGATCAAAAAGATCAAAGAGATCAAAATGATCAAAATGATCAAAAAGATCAAAATGATCAAAATTATCAAAATTATCAAAAAGATCAAACAGATCAAAAAGATCAAACAGATCAAAAAGATCAAAAAGAACAAAAAGAACAAAAAGATCAAAAAGATCAAAAAGAACAAAAAGAACAAGAAGATCAAAAAGATCAAAAAGAACAAAAAGAACAAAAAGAACAAAAAGAACATAAAGATCAAAAAGAACAAAACGAACAAAAAGATCAAAAAGATCAAAACGATCAAAACGATCAAAACGATCAAAAAGATCAAAAAGATCAAAAAGGTCAAAAAGATCAAAAAGATCAAAACGATCAAAAGATCAAAAAGATCAAAAAGATCAAAAAGATCAAAAAGATCAAAAAGATCAAAAAGATCAAAAAGATTAAACAGAACAAACAGAACAAACAGATCAAAAAGATCAAACAGATCAAAGAGATCAAAAAGATCAAATCAAAAAGAACTAATAAAAAAGTAGTATTTTTGAAAAAAAAAAATAGTAATACAAAAAGATTATAATAAAATGCACTTTTTAAAAAAATTTCAAAAAGCAGAAACATTTTTATATTAAAAAATAATATTAAATAAAAAATGAATGTTTAAAAAAAGGTACTAAATTGTATTTCAATTTTTACATTCACTACAACCATTTCTCTCTGTTATCGTGCGCCATGAGCGCAAAATTAAATCTTTATTTTTTTTTTTTTTGGTTTGCTCTACTCCGCTTTAAGCGCTATTACCAAACAAGCCAACAACCTCCGGTTTGAACGCCAGCGCTGCTCTGAACCGCATTGTCTGGTGCCAGGCTTGTGCCAATCGCGAGTCAAACGTCGCCGCAACCAGTCGCAAAACGTTTTGATCAAAATGATCAAAAAGATCAAAAAGATCAAAATGATCAAAAAGATCAAACAGATCAAAAAGATCAAACAGATCAAAAAGATCAAAAAGATCAAAAAGAACAAAAAGAACAAAAAGAACAAAAAGATCAAAAAGATCAAAAAGAACAAAAAGAACAAAAAGAACAAAAAGAACAAAAAGAACAAAAAGAACAAAAAGATCAAAAAAAAAAAAAAAAAAAGATCAAAAAGATCAAAACGATCAAAACGATCAAAACGATCAAAAATATCAAAAAGATCAAAAAGATCAAAAAGATCAAAAAGATCAAAAAGGTCAAAAAGATCTAAAAGATCAAAAGATCAAAAAGATCAAAAGATCAAAAAGATCAAAAAGATCAAAAAGATCAAAAAGATCAAAAAGATCAAAAAGATCAAAAAGATCAAAAAGATCAAAAAGATCAAAAAGATCAAAAAGATCAAAAAGATCAAAAAGATCAAAAAGATCAAAAAGATCAAAAAGATCAAAAAGATCAAAAAGATCAAAAAGATCAAAAAGATCAAAAAGATCAAAAAGATCAAAAAGATCAAAAAGATCAAAAAGATCAAAAAGATCAAAAAGATCAAAAAGATCAAAAAGATCAAAAAGATCAAAAAGATCAAAAAGATCAAAAAGATCAAAAAGATCAAAAAGATCAAAAAGATCAAAAAGATCAAAAAGGTCAAAAAGATCAAAAAGATCAAAAAGATCAAAATGATCAAAATGATCAAAAAGATCAAAAAGATCAAAAAGATCAAAAAGATCAAAAAGATCAAAAAGATCAAAAAGATCAAAAAGATCAAAAAGATCAAAAAGATCAAAAAGATCAAAAAGATCAAAAAGATCAAAAAGATCAAAAAGATCAAAAAGATCAAAAAGATCAAAAAGATCAAAAAGATCAAAAAGATCAAAAAGATCAAAAAGATCAAAAAGATCAAAAAGATCAAAAAGATCAAAAAGATCAAAAAGATCAAAAAGATCAAAAAGATCAAAAAGATCAAAAAGATCAAAAAGATCAAAAAGATCAAAAAGATCAAAAAGATCAAAAAGATCAAAAAGATCAAAAAGATCAAAAAGATCAAAAAGATCAAAAAGATCAAAAAGATCAAAAAGATCAAAAAGATCAAAAAGATCAAAAAGATCAAAAAGATCAAAAAGATCAAAAAGATCAAAAAGATCAAAAAGATCAAAAAGATCAAAAAGATCAAAAAGATCAAAAAGATCAAAAAGATCAAAAAGATCAAAAAGATCAAAAAGATCAAAAAGATCAAAAAGATCAAAAAGATCAAAAAGATCAAAAAGATCAAAAAGATCAAAAAGATCAAAAAGATCAAAAAGATCAAAAAGATCAAAAAGATCAAAAAGATCAAAAAGATCAAAAAGATCAAATAGATCAAAAAGATCAAAAAGATCAAAAAGATCAAAAAGATCAAAAAGATCAAAAAAAAAACAAAAAGATCAAAAAGATCAAAAAGATCAAAAAGATCAAAAAGATCAAAAAGATCAAAAAGATCAAAAAGATCAAAAAGATCAAAAAGATCAAAAAGATCAAATAGATCAAAAAGATCAAAAAGATCAAAAAGATCAAAAAGATCAAAAAGATCAAAAAGATCAAAAAAAAAACAAAAAGATCAAAAAGATCAAAAAGATCAAAAAGATCAAAAAGATCAAAAAGATCAAAAAGATCAAAAAGATCAAAAAGATCAAAAAGATCAAAAAGATCAAAAAGGTCAAAAAGATCAAAAAGGTCAAAAAGATCAAACAGAACAAACAGAACAAAAAGATCAAAGAGATCAAAAAGATCAAAAAGATCAAAGAGATCAAAATGATCAAAATGATCAAAAAGATCAAAATGATCAAAATTATCAAAATTATCAAAAAGATCAAACAGATCAAAAAGATCAAACAGATCAAAAAGATCAAAAAGAACAAAAAGAACAAAAAGATCAAAAAGATCAAAAAGAACAAAAAGAACAAGAAGATCAAAAAGATCAAAAAGAACAAAAAGAACAAATAGAACAAAAAGAACAAAAAGAACATAAAGATCAAAAAGAACAAAACGAACAAAAAGATCAAAAAGATCAAAACGATCAAAACGATCAAAACGATCAAAAAGATCAAAAAGATCAAAAAGATCAAAAAGGTCAAAAAGATCAAAACGATCAAAAGATCAAAAAGATCAAAAAGATCAAAAAGATCAAAAAGATCAAAAAGATCAAAAAGATCAAAAAGATCAAAAAGATCAAAAAGATCAAAAAGATCAAAAAGATCAAAAAGATCAAACAGAACAAACAGAACAAACAGATCAAAAAGATCAAACAGATCAAAGAGATCAAAAAGATCAAATCAAAAAGAACTAATAAAAAAGTAGTATTTTTGAAAAAAAAAAATAGTAATACAAAAAGATTATAATAAAATGCACTTTTTAAAAAAATTTCAAAAAGCAGAAACATTTTTATATTAAAAAATAATATTAAATAAAAAATGAATGTTTAAAAAAAGGTACTAAATTGTATTTCAATTTTTACATTCACTACAACCATTTCTCTCTGTTATCGTGCGCCATGAGCGCAAAATTAAATCTTTATTTTTTTTTTTTTTGGTTTGCTCTACTCCGCTTTAAGCCAACGTCTAAGCGCTATTACCAAACAAGCCAACAACCTCCGGTTTGAACGCCAGCGCTGCTCTGAACCGCATTGTCTGGTGCCAGGCTTGTGCCAATCGCGAGTCAAACGTCGCCGCAACCAGTCGCAAAACGTTTTGATCAAAATGATCAAAAAGATCAAAAAGATCAAAATGATCAAAAAGATCAAACAGATCAAAAAGATCAAACAGATCAAAAAGATCAAAAAGATCAAAAAGAACAAAAAGAACAAAAAGATCAAAAAGATCAAAAAGAACAAAAAGAACAAAAAGAACAAAAAGAACAAAAAGAACAAAAAGAACAAAAAGAACAAAAAGAACAAAAAGAACAAAAAGAACAAAAAGATCAAAAAAAAAAAAAAAAAGATCAAAAAGATCAAAACGATCAAAACGATCAAAAATATCAAAAAGATCAAAAAGATCAAAAAGATCAAAAAGATCAAAAAGATCAAAAAGGTCAAAAAGATCTAAAAGATCTAAAAGATCAAAAAGATCAAAAGATCAAAAAGATCAAAAAGATCAAAAAGATCAAAAAGATCAAAAAGATCAAAAAGATCAAAAAGATCAAAAAGATCAAAAAGATCAAAAAGATCAAAAAGATCAAAAAGATCAAAAAGATCAAAAAGATCAAAAAGATCAAAAAGATCAAAAAGATCAAA
Source organism: Dryomyza anilis (assembly GCA_951804985.1). Taxonomy (NCBI): domain Eukaryota; kingdom Metazoa; phylum Arthropoda; class Insecta; order Diptera; family Dryomyzidae; genus Dryomyza; species Dryomyza anilis. Next base: position 5,049,964 of record OX638135.1, read on the forward strand.
AAGATCAAAAAGATCAAAAAGATCAAAAAGATCAAAAAGATCAAAACGATCAAAACGATCAAAACGATCAAAACGATCAAAACGATCAAAACGATCAAAACGATCAAAACGATCAAAACGATCAAAACGATCAAAACGATCAAAACGATCAAAACGATCAAAACGATCAAAACGATCAAAACGATCAAAACGATCAAAACGATCAAAACGATCAAAACGATCAAAACGATCAAAACGATCAAAACGATCAAAACGATCAAAACGATCAAAACGATCAAAACGATCAAAACGATCAAAACGATCAAAACGATCAAAACGATCAAAACGATCAAAACGATCAAAACGATCAAAACGATCAAAACGATCAAAACGATCAAAACGATCAAAACGATCAAAACGATCAAAACGATCAAAACGATCAAAACGATCAAAACGATCAAAACGATCAAAACGATCAAAACGATCAAAACGATCAAAACGATCAAAACGATCAAAACGATCAAAACGATCAAAACGATCAAAACGATCAAAACGATCAAAACGATCAAAACGATCAAAACGATCAAAACGATCAAAACGATCAAAACGATCAAAACGATCAAAACGATCAAAACGATCAAAACGATCAAAACGATCAAAACGATCAAAACGATCAAAACGATCAAAACGATCAAAACGATCAAATCGATCAAAACGATCAAAACGATCAAAACGATCAAAACGATCAAAACGATCAAAACGATCAAAACGATCAAAACGATCAAAACGATCAAAACGATCAAAACGATCAAAACGATCAAAACGATCAAAACGATCAAAACGATCAAAACGATCAAAACGATCAAAACGATCAAAACGATCAAAACGATCAAAACGATCAAAACGATCAAAACGATCAAAACGATCAAAACGATCAAAACGATCAAAACGATCAAAACGATCAAAACGATCAAAACGATCAAAAAGATCAAAAAGATCAAAAAGATCAAAAAGATCAAAAAGATCAAAGAGATCAAAAAGATCAAAAAGATCAAAAAGATCAAAAAGATCAAAAAGATCAAAAAGATCAAAAAGATCAAAAAGATCAAAAAGATCAAAAAGATCAAAAAGGTCAAAAAGGTCAAACAGAACAAACAGAACAAACAGAACAAACAGATCAAAAAGATCAAAGAGATCAAAAAGATCAAAAAGATCAAAGAGATCAAAAAGATCAAAATGATCAAAAAGATCAAAAAGATCAAAATTATCAAAAAGAACAAAAAGAACAAAAAGATCAAAAAGATCAAAAAGAACAAAAAGAACAAAAAGAACAAAAAGAACAAAAAGAACAAAAAGAACAAAAAGATCAAAAAGAACAAAACGAACAAAAAGATCAAAAAGATCAAAACGATCAAAACGATCAAAACGATCAAAAAGATCAAAAAGATCAAAAAGATCAAAAAGATCAAAAAGATCAAAAAGATCAAAACGATCAAAAGATCAAAAAGATCAAAAAGATCAAAAAGATCAAAAAGATCAAAAAGATCAAAAAGATCAAAAAGATCAAAAAGATCAAAAAGATCAAAAAGATCAAAAAGATCAAAAAGATCAAAAAGATCAAAAAGATCAAAAAGATCAAAAAGATCAAAAAGATCAAAAAGATCAAAAAGATCAAAAAGATCAAAAAGATCAAAAAGATCAAAAAGATCAAAAAGATCAAAAAGATCAAAAAGATCAAAAAGATCAAAAAGATCAAAAAGATCAAAAAGATCAAAAAGATCAAAAAGATCAAAAAGATCAAAAAGATCAAAAAGATCAAAAAGATCAAAAAGATCAAAAAGATCAAAAAGATCAAAAAGATCAAAAAGATCAAAAAGATCAAAAAGATCAAAAAGATCAAAAAGATCAAAAAGATCAAAAAGATCAAAAAGATCAAAATGATCAAAAAGATCAAAGAGATCAAAATGATCAAACAGATCAAAAAGATCAAACAGATCAAAAAGATCAAAAAGATCAAAAAGATCAAAAAGAACAAAAAGAACAAAAAGATCAAAAAGATCAAAAAGAACAAAAAGAACAAAAAGAACAAAAAGAACAAAAAGAACAAAAAGAACAAAAAGAACAAAAAGAACAAAAAGAACAAAAAGAACAAAAAGAACAAAAAGAACAAAAAGAACAAAAAGAACAAAAAGAACAAAAAGAACAAAAAGAACAAAAAGAACAAAAGAACAAAAAGAACAAAAAGATCAAAAAAAAAAAAAAAAAAAAAGATCAAAAAGATCAAAAAGATCGAAAAGATCAAAAAGATCAAAAAGATCAAAAAGATCAAATAGAGATCAAAAAGATCAAAAAGATCAAAAAGAGATCAAAAAGATCAAAAAGATCGAAAAGATCAAAAAGATCGAAAAGATCAAAAAGATCGAAAAGATCAAAAAGATCAAAAAGATCAAAAAGATCAAAAAGATCAAAAAGATCAAAAAGATCAAAAAGATCAAAAAGATCAAAAAGATCAAAAAGATCAAAAAGATCAAAAAGATCAAAAAGATCAAAAAGATCAAAAAGATCAAAAAAATCAAAAAGATCAAAAAGATCAAAAAGATCTAAAAAAGATCAAAAAGATCTAAAAAAGATCAAAAAGATCTAAAATAGATCAAAAAGATCAAAAAGATCAAAAAGATCAAAAAGATCAAAAAGATCAAAAAGATCAAAAAGATCAAAAAGATCAAAAAGATCAAAAAGATCAAAAAGATCAAAAAGATCAAAAAGATCAAAAAGATCAAAAAGATCAAAAAGATCAAAAAGATCAAAAAGATCAAAAAGATCAAAAAGATCAAAAAGATCAAAAAGATCAAAAAGATCAAAAAGATCAAAAAGATCAAAAAGATCAAAAAGATCAAAAAGATCAAAAAGATCAAAAAGATCAAAAAGATCAAAAAGATCAAAAAGATCAAAAAGATCAAAAAGATCAAAAAGATCAAAAAGATCAAAAAGATCAAAAAGATCAAAAAGATCAAAAAGATCAAAAAGATCAAAAAGATCAAAAAGATCAAAAAGATCAAAAAGATCAAAAAGATCAAAAAGATCAAAAAGATCAAAAAGATCAAAAAGATCAAAAAGATCGAAAAGATCGATATGATTAAAAAGATCAAAAAGATCGAAAAGATCGATATGATTAAAAAGATCAAAAAGATTAAAAAGATCAAAAAGATCAAAAAGATCAAAAAGATCAAAAAGATCAAAAAGATCAAAAAGATCAAAAAGATCAAAAAGATCAAAAAGATCAAAAAGATCAAAAAGATCAAAAAGATCAAAAAGATCAAAAAGATCAAAAAGATCAAAAAGATCAAAAAGATCAAAAAGATCAAAAAGATCAAAAAGATCAAAAAGATCAAAAAGATCAAAAAGATCAAAAAGATCAAAAAGATCAAAAACATCAAAAAGATCAAAAACATCAAAAAGATCTCAAAAAGATCAAAAAGATCTCAAAAAGATCAAAAAGATCAAAAAGATCTCAAAAAGATCAAAAAGATCAAAAAGATCAAAAAGATCAAAAAGATCAAAAAGATCAAAAAGATCAAAAAGATCAAAAAGATCAAAAAGATCAAAAAGATCAAAAAGATCAAAAAGATCAAAAAGATCAAAAAGATCAAAAAGATCAAAAAGATCAAAAAGATCAAAAAGATCAAAAAGATCAAAAAGATCAAAAAGATCAAAAAGATCAAAAAGATCAAAAAGATCAAAAAGATCAAAAAGATCAAAAAGATCAAAAAGATCAAAAAGATTAAAAAGATCAAAAAGATCAAAAAGATCAAAAAGATCAAAAAGATCAAAAAGATCAAAAAGATCAAAAAGATCAAAAAGATCAAAAAGATCAAAAAGATCAAAAAGATCAAAAAGATCAAAAAGATCAAAAAGATCAAAAAGATCAAAAACATCAAAAAGATCAAAAACATCAAAAAGATCTCAAAAAGATCAAAAAGATCTCAAAAAGATCAAAAAGATCAAAAAGATCTCAAAAAGATCAAAAAGATCAAAAAGATCAAAAAGATCTCAAAAAGATCAAAAAGATCAAAAATATCAAAAAGATCAAAAAGATCAAAAAGATCAAAAAGATCAAAAAGATCAAAAAGATCAAAAAGATCTCAAAAAGATCTCAAAAAGATCTCAAAAAGATCTCAAAAAGATCTCAAAAAGATCTCAAAAAGATCTCAAAAAGATCTCAAAAAGATCTCAAAAAGATCTCAAAAAGATCTCAAAAAGATCTCAAAAAGATCTCAAAAAGATCTCAAAAAGATCTCAAAAAGATCTCAAAAAGATCTCAAAAAGATCTCAAAAAGATCTCAAAAAGATCTCAAAAAGATCTCAAAAAGATCTCAAAAAGATCTCAAAAAGATCTCAAAAAGATCTCAAAAAGATCTCAAAAAGATCTCAAAAAGATCTCAAAAAGATCTCAAAAAGATCTCAAAAAGATCTCAAAAAGATCTCAAAAAGATCTCAAAAAGATCTCAAAAAGATCTCAAAAAGATCTCAAAAAGATCTCAAAAAGATCTCAAAAAGATCTCAAAAAGATCTCAAAAAGATCTCAAAAAGATCTCAAAAAGATCTCAAAAAGATCTCAAAAAGATCTCAAAAAGATCTCAAAAAGATCTCAAAAAGATCTCAAAAAGATCTCAAAAAGATCTCAAAAAGATCTCAAAAAGATCTCAAAAAGATCTCAAAAAGATCTCAAAAAGATCTCAAAAAGATCTCAAAAAGATCTCAAAAAGATCTCAAAAAGATCTCAAAAAGATCTCAAAAAGATCTCAAAAAGATCTCAAAAAGATCTCAAAAAGATCTCAAAAAGATCTCAAAAAGATCTCAAAAAGATCTCAAAAAGTTCTCAAAAAGATCTCAAAAAGATCTCAAAAAGATCTCAAAAAGATCTCAAAAAGATCTCAAAAAGATCTCAAAAAGATCTCAAAAAGATCTCAAAAAGATCTCAAAAAGATCTCAAAAAGATCTCAAAAAGATCTCAAAAAGATCTCAAAAAGATCTCAAAAAGATCTCAAAAAGATCTCAAAAAGATCTCAAAAAGATCTCAAAAAGATCTCAAAAAGATCTCAAAAAGATCTCAAAAAGATCTCAAAAAGATCTCAAAAAGATCTCAAAAAGATCTCAAAAAGATCTCAAAAAGATCTCAAAAAGATCTCAAAAAGATCTCAAAAAGATCTCAAAAAGATCTCAAAAAGATCTCAAAAAGATCTCAAAAAGATCTCAAAAAGATCTCAAAAAGATCTCAAAAAGATCTCAAAAAGATCTCAAAAAGATCTCAAAAAGATCTCAAAAAGATCTCAAAAAGATCTCAAAAAGATCTCAAAAAGATCTCAAAAAGATCTCAAAAAGATCTCAAAAAGATCTCAAAAAGATCTCAAAAAGATCTCAAAAAGATCTCAAAAAGATCTCAAAAAGATCTCAAAAAGATCTCAAAAAGATCTCAAAAAGATCTCAAAAAGATCTCAAAAAGATCTCAAAAAGATCTCAAAAAGATCTCAAAAAGATCTCAAAAAGATCTCAAAAAGATCTCAAAAAGATCTCAAAAAGATCTCAAAAAGATCTCAAAAAGATCTCAAAAAGATCTCAAAAAGATCTCAAAAAGATCTCAAAAAGATCTCAAAAAGATCTCAAAAAGATCTCAAAAAGATCTCAAAAAGATCTCAAAAAGATCTCAAAAAGATCTCAAAAAGATCTCAAAAAGATCTCAAAAAGATCTCAAAAAGATCTCAAAAAGATCTCAAAAAGATCTCAAAAAGATCTCAAAAAGATCTCAAAAAGATCTCAAAAAGATCAAAAAGATCAAAAAGATCAAAAAGATCAAAAAGATCAAAAAGATCAAAAAGATCAAAAAAATCAAAAAGATCAAAAAGATCAAAAAGATCAAAAAGATCAAAAAGATCAAAAAGATCAAAAAGATCAAAAAGATCAAAAAGATCAAAAAGATCAAAAAGATCAAAAAGATCAAAAAAATCAAAAAAATCAAAAAGATCAAAAAAATCAAAAAGATCAAAAAGATCAAAAAGATCAAAATGATCAAAATGATCAAAAAGATCAAAAAGATCAAAAAGATCAAAAAGATCAAAAAGATCAAAAAGATCAAAAAGATAAAAAAGATCAAAAAGATCAAAAAGATCAAAAAGATCAAAAAGATCAAAAAGATCAAAAAGATCAAAAAGATCAAAAAGATCAAAAAGATCAAAAAGATCAAAAAGATCAAAAAGATCTAAAAAAGATCAAAAAGATCAAAAAGATCAAAAAGATCAAAAAGATCAAAAAGATCAAAAAGATCAAAAAGATCAAAAAGATCAAAAAGATCAAAAAGATCAAAAAGATCAAAAAGATCAAAAAGATCAAAAAGATCAAAAAGATCAAAAAGATCAAAAAGATCGAAAAGATCAAAAAGATCAAAAAGATCAAAAAGATCAAAAAGATCAAATAGAGATCAAAAAGATCAAAAAGATCAAAAAGAGATCAAAAAGATCAAAAAGATCGAAAAGATCAAAAAGATCGAAAAGATCAAAAAGATCGAAAAGATCAAAAAGATCAAAAAGATCAAAAAGATCAAAAAGATCAAAAAGATCAAAAAGATCAAAAAGATCAAAAAGATCAAAAAGATCAAAAAGATCAAAAAGATCAAAAAGATCAAAAAGATCAAAAAGATCAAAAAAATCAAAAAGATCAAAAAGATCAAAAAGATCAAAAAGATCTAAAAAAGATCAAAAAGATCTAAAAAGGATCAAAAAGATCTAAAAAAGATCAAAAAGATCAAAAAGATCAAAAAGATCAAAAAGATCAAAAAGATCAAAAAGATCAAAAAGATCAAAAAGATCAAAAAGATCAAAAAGATCAAAAAGATCAAAAAGATCAAAAAGATCAAAAAGATCAAAAAGATCAAAAAGATCAAAAAAATCAAAAAGATTAAAAAGATCAAAAAGATCAAAAAGATCTAAAAAAGATCAAAAAGATCTAAAAAAGATCAAAAAGATCTAAAAAAGATCAAAAAGATCAAAAAGATCAAAAAGATCAAAAAGATCAAAAAGATCAAAAAGATCAAAAAGATCAAAAAGATCAAAAAGATCAAAAAGATCAAAAAGATCAAAAAGATCAAAAAGATCAAAAAGATCAAAAAGATCAAAAAGATCAAAAAGATCAAAAAGATCAAAAAGATCAAAAAGATCAAAAAGATCAAAAAGATCAAAAAGATCAAAAAGATCAAAAAGATCAAAAAGATCAAAAAGATCAAAAAGATCAAAAAGATCAAAAAGATCAAAAAGATCAAAAAGATCAAAAAGATCAAAAAGATCAAAAAGATCAAAAAGATCAAAAAGATCAAAAAGATCAAAAAGATCAAAAAGATCAAAAAGATCAAAAAGATCAAAAAGATCAAAAAGATCAAAAAGATCAAAAAGATCAAAAAGATCAAAAAGATCAAAAAGATCAAAAAGATCAAAAAGATCAAAAAGATCAAAAAGATCAAAAAGATCAAAAAGATCAAAAAGATCAAAAAGATCAAAAAGATCAAAAAGATCAAAAAGATCAAAAAGATCAAAAAGATCAAAAAGATCAAAAAGATCAAAAAGATCAAAAAGATCAAAAAGATCAAAAAGATCAAAAAGATCAAAAAGATCAAAAAGATCAAAAAGATCAAAAAGATCAAAAAGATCAAAAAGATCAAAAAGATCAAAAAGATCGAAAAGATCGAAAAGATCAAAAAGATCAAAAAGATCAAAAAGATCAAAAAGATCAAAAAGATCAAAAAGATCAAAAAGATCAAAAAGATCAAAAAGATCAAAAAGATCAAAAAGATCAAAAAGATCAAAAAGATCAAAAAGATCAAAAAGATCAAAAAGATCAAAAAGATCAAAAAGATCAAAAAGATCAAAAAGATCAAAAAAATCAAAAAGATCAAAAAGATCAAAAAGATCTAAAAAAGATCAAAAAGATCTAAAAAAGATCAAAAAGATCTAAAAAAGATCAAAAAGATCAAAAAGATCAAAAAGATCAAAAAGATCAAAAAGATCAAAAAGATCAAAAAGATCAAAAAGATCAAAAAGATCAAAAAGATCAAAAAGATCAAAAAGATCAAAAAGATCAAAAAGATCAAAAAGATCAAAAAGATCAAAAAGATCAAAAAGATCAAAAAGATCAAAAAGATCAAAAAGATCAAAAAGATCAAAAAGATCAAAAAGATCAAAAAGATCAAAAAGATCAAAAAGATCAAAAAGATCAAAAAGATCAAAAAGATCAAAAAGATCAAAAAGATCAAAAAGATCAAAAAGATCAAAGATCAAAAAGATCAAAAAGATCAAAAAGATCAAAAAGATCAAAAAGATCAAAAAGATCAAAAAGATCAAAAAGATCAAAAAGATCAAAAAGATCAAAAAGATCAAAAAAAGATCAAAAAGATCAAAAAGATCAAAAAGATCAAAAAGATCGAAAAGATCGATATGATTAAAAAGATCAAAAAGATCGAAAAGATCGATATGATTAAAAAGATCAAAAAGATTAAAAAGATCAAAAAGATCAAAAAGATCAAAAAGATCAAAAAGATCAAAAAGATCAAAAAGATCAAAAAGATCAAAAAGATCAAAAAGATCAAAAAGATCAAAAAGATCAAAAAGATCAAAAAGATCAAAAAGATCAAAAAGATCAAAAAGATCAAAAAGATCAAAAAGATCAAAAAGATCAAAAAGATCAAAAAGATCAAAAAGATCAAAAAGATCAAAAAGATCAAAAAGATCAAAAAGATCAAAAAGATCAAAAAGATCAAAAAGATCAAAAACATCAAAAAGATCAAAAACATCAAAAAGATCTCAAAAAGATCAAAAAGATCTCAAAAAGATCAAAAAGATCAAAAAGATCTCAAAAAGATCAAAAAGATCAAAAAGATCAAAAAGATCAAAAAGATCAAAAAGATCAAAAAGATCAAAAAGATCAAAAAGATCAAAAAGATCAAAAAGATCAAAAAGATCAAAAAGATCAAAAAGATCAAAAATATCAAAAAGATCAAAAAGATCAAAAAGATCAAAAAGATCAAAAAGATCAAAAAGATCAAAAAGATCAAAAAGATCAAAAAGATCAAAAAGATCAAAAAGATCAAAATGATCAAAAAGATCAAAAAGATCAAAAAGATCAAAAAGATCAAAAAGATTAAAAAGATCAAAAAGATCAAAAAGATCAAAAAGATCAAAAAGATCAAAAAGATCAAAAAGATCAAAAAGATCAAAAACATCAAAAAGATCAAAAACATCAAAAAGATCTCAAAAAGATCAAAAAGATCTCAAAAAGATCAAAAAGATCAAAAAGATCTCAAAAAGATCAAAAAGATCAAAAAGATCTCAAAAAGATCAAAAAGATCAAAAAGATCAAAAATATCAAAAAGATCAAAAAGATCAAAAAGATCAAAAAGATCAAAAAGATCAAAAAGATCAACAAGATCAAAAAGATCAAAAAGATCAAAAAGATCAAAAAGATCAAAAAGATCTCAAAAAGATCTCAAAAAGATCTCAAAAAGATCTCAAAAAGATCTCAAAAAGATCTCAAAAAGATCTCAAAAAGATCTCAAAAAGATCTCAAAAAGATCTCAAAAAGATCTCAAAAAGATCTCAAAAAGATCTCAAAAAGATCTCAAAAAGATCTCAAAAAGATCTCAAAAAGATCTCAAAAAGATCTCAAAAAGATCTCAAAAAGATCTCAAAAAGATCTCAAAAAGATCTCAAAAAGATCTCAAAAAGATCTCAAAAAGATCTCAAAAAGATCTCAAAAAGATCTCAAAAAGATCTCAAAAAGATCTCAAAAAGATCTCAAAAAGATCTCAAAAAGATCTCAAAAAGATCTCAAAAAGATCTCAAAAAGATCTCAAAAAGATCTCAAAAAGATCTCAAAAAGATCTCAAAAAGATCTCAAAAAGATCTCAAAAAGATCTCAAAAAGATCTCAAAAAGATCTCAAAAAGATCTCAAAAAGATCTCAAAAAGATCTCAAAAAGATCTCAAAAAGATCTCAAAAAGATCTCAAAAAGATCTCAAAAAGATCTCAAAAAGATCTCAAAAAGATCTCAAAAAGATCTCAAAAAGATCTCAAAAAGATCTCAAAAAGATCTCAAAAAGATCTCAAAAAGATCTCAAAAAGATCTCAAAAAGATCTCAAAAAGATCTCAAAAAGATCTCAAAAAGATCTCAAAAAGATCTCAAAAAGATCTCAAAAAGATCTCAAAAAGATCTCAAAAAGATCTCAAAAAGATCTCAAAAAGATCTCAAAAAGATCTCAAAAAGATCTCAAAAAGATCTCAAAAAGATCTCAAAAAGATCTCAAAAAGATCTCAAAAAGATCTCAAAAAGATCTCAAAAAGATCTCAAAAAGATCTCAAAAAGATCTCAAAAAGATCTCAAAAAGATCTCAAAAAGATCTCAAAAAGATCTCAAAAAGATCTCAAAAAGATCTCAAAAAGATCTCAAAAAGATCTCAAAAAGATCTCAAAAAGATCTCAAAAAGATCTCAAAAAGATCTCAAAAAGATCTCAAAAAGATCTCAAAAAGATCTCAAAAAGATCTCAAAAAGATCTCAAAAAGATCAAAAAGATCAAAAAGATCAAAAAGATCAAAAAGATCAAAGAGATCAAAAAGATCAAAAAGATCAAAAAGATCAAAAAGATCAAAAAGATCAAAAAGATCAAAAAGATCAAAAAGATCAAAAATATCAAAAAGATCAAAAAGATCAAAAAGATCAAAAAGATCAAAAAGATCAAAAAGATCAAAAAGATCAAAAAGAGATCGAAAAGATCAAAAAGATCAAAAAGATCGAAAAGATCAAAAAGATCGAAAAGATCAAAAAGATCGAAAAGATCAAAAAGATCAAAAAGATCAAAAAGATCAAAATGATCAAAAAGATCAAAAAGATCAAAAAGATCAAAAAGATCAAAAAGATCATAAAGATCAAAAAGATCAAAAAGATCAAAAAGATCAAAAAGATCAAAAAGATCAAAAAGATCAAAAAGATCAAAAAGATCAAAAAGATCAAAAAGATCAAAAAGATCAAAAAGATCAAAAAGATCAAAAAGATCAAAAAGATCAAAAAGATCAAAAAGATCAAAAAGATCAAAAAGATCAAAAAGATCGAAAAGATCAAAAAGATCAAAAAGATCAAAAAGATCAAAAAGATCAAAAAGATCAAAAAGATCAAAAAGATCAAAAAGATCAAAAAGATCAAAAAGATCAAAAAGATCAAAAAGAGATCAAAAAGATCAAAAAGATCAAAAAGATCAAAAAGATCAAAAAGATCGAAAAGATCAAAAAGATCGAAAAGATCAAAAAGATCAAAAAGATCAAAAAGATCAAAAAGATCAAAAAGATCAAAAAGATCAAAAAGATCAAAAAGATCAAAAAAATCAAAAAGATCAAAAAGATCAAAAAGATCAAAAAGATCTCAAAAAGATCTCAAAAAGATCTCAAAAAGATCTCAAAAAGATCTCAAAAAGATCTCAAAAAGATCTCAAAAAGATCTCAAAAAGATCTCAAAAAGATCTCAAAAAGATCTCAAAAAGATCTCAAAAAGATCTCAAAAAGATCTCAAAAAGATCTCAAAAAGATCTCAAAAAGATCTCATAAAGATCTCAAAAAGATCTCAAAAAGATCTCAAAAAGATCTCAAAAAGATCTCAAAAAGATCTCAAAAAGATCTCAAAAAGATCTCAAAAAGATCTCAAAAAGATCTCAAAAAGATCTCAAAAAGATCTCAAAAAGATCTCAAAAAGATCTCAAAAAGATCTCAAAAAGATCTCAAAAAGATCTCAAAAAGATCTCAAAAAGATCTCAAAAAGATCTCAAAAAGATCTCAAAAAGATCTCAAAAAGATCTCAAAAAGATCTCAAAAAGATCTCAAAAAGATCTCAAAAAGATCTCAAAAAGATCTCAAAAAGATCTCAAAAAGATCTCAAAAAGATCTCAAAAAGATCTCAAAAAGATCTCAAAAAGATCTCAAAAAGATCAAAAAGATCAAAAAGATCAAAAAGATCTCAAAAAGATCAAAAAGATCAAAAAGATCAAAAAGATCAAAAAGATCAAAAAGATCATAAAGATCAAAAAGATCAAAAAGATCAAAAAGATCAAAAAGATCAAAAAGATCAAAAAGATCAAAAAGATCAAAAAGATCAAAAAGATCAAAAAGATCTCAAAAAGATCAAAAAGATCAAAAAGATCAAAAAGATCAAAAAGATCAAAAAGATCAAAAAGATCAAAAAGATCAAAAAGATCAAAAAGATCAAAAAGATCAAAAAGATCAAAAAGATCAAAAAGATCAAAAAGATCAAAAAGATCAAAAAGATCAAAAAGATCAAAAAGATCAAAAAGATCAAAAAGATCAAAAAGATCAAAAAGATCAAAAAGATCAAAAAGATCAAAAAGATCAAAAAGATCAAAAAGATCAAAAAGATCAAAAAGATCAAAAAGATCAAAAAGATCAAAAAGATCAAAAAGATCAAAAAGATCAAAAAGGTCAAAAAGGTCAAAAAGATCAAAAAGATCTAAAAGATCAAAAAGATCAAAAGATCAAAAAGATCAAAAAGATCAAAAAGATCAAAAAGATCAAAAAGATCAAAAAGATCAAAAAGATCAAAAAGATCAAAAAGATCAAAAAGATCAAAAAGATCAAAAAGATCAAAAAGATCAAAAAGATCAAAAAGATCAAAAAGATCAAAAAGATCAAAAAGATCAAAAAGATCAAAAAGATCAAAAAGATCAAAAAGATCAAAAAGATCAAAAAGATCAAAAAGATCAAAAAGATCAAAAAGATCAAAAAGATCAAAAAGATCAAAAAGATCAAAAAGATCAAAAAGATCAAAAAGATCAAAAAGATCAAAAAGAGATCGAAAAGATCAAAAAGATCAAAAAGAGATCGAAAAGATCAAAAAGATCAAAAAGATCGAAAAGATCAAAAAGATCGAAAAGATCAAAAAGATCGAAAAGATCAAAAAGATCAAAAAGATCAAAAAGATCAAAAAGATCAATAAGATCAAAAAGATCAAAAAGATCAAAAAGATCAAAAAGATCAAAAAGATCAAAAAGATCAAAAAGATCAAAAAGATCAAAAAGATCAAAAAGATCAAAAAGATCAAAAAGATCAAAAAGATCAAAAAGATCAAAAAGATCAAAAAGATCAAAAAGATCAAAAAGATCAAAAAGATCTAAAAAAGATCAAAAAGATCTAAAAAAGATCAAAAAGATCAAAAAGATCAAAAAGATCAAAAAGATCAAAAAGATCAAAAAGATCAAAAAGATCAAAAAGATCAAAAAGATCAAAAAGATCAAAAAGATCAAAAAGATCAAAAAGATCAAAAAGATCAAAAAGATCAAAAAGATCAAAAAGATCAAAAAGATCAAAAAGATCAAAAAGATCAAAAAGATCAAAAAGATCAAAAAGATCAAAAAGATCAAAAAGATCAAAAAGATCGAAAAGATCAAAAAGATCAAAAAGAGATCAAAAAGATCAAAAAGATCGAAAAGATCAAAAAGATCAAAAAGATCGAAAAGATCAAAAAGATCGAAAAGATCAAAAAGATCAAAAAGATCAAAAAGATCAAAAAGATCAAAAAGATCAAAAAGATCAAAAAGATCAAAAAGATCAAAAAGATCAAAAAGATCAAAAAGATCAAAAAGATCAAAAAGATCAAAAAGATCAAAAAGATCAAAAAGATCAAAAAGATCAAAAAGATCAAAAAGATCAAAAAGATCAAAAAGATCAAAAAGATCAAAAAGATCAAAAAGATCAAAAAGATCAAAAAGATCAAAAAGATCAAAAAGATCAAAAAGATCAAAAAGATCAAAAAGATCAAAAAGATCAAAAAGATCAAAAAGATCAAAAAGATCAAAAAGATCAAAAAGATCAAAAAGATCAAAAAGAACAAAAAGATCAAAAAGATCAAAAGATCAAAAATATCAAAAATATCAAAAAGATCAAAAAGATCAAAAAGATCAAAAAGATCAAAAAGATCAAAAAGATCAAAAAGATCAAAAAGATCAAAAAGATCAAAAAGATCAAAAAGATCAAAAAGATCAAAAAGATCAAAAAGATCAAAAAGATCAAAAAGATCAAAAAGATCAAAAAGATCAAAAAGATCAAAAAGATCAAAAAGATCAAAAAGATCAAAAAGATCAAAAAGATCAAAAAGATCGAAAAGATCAAAAAGATCGAAAAGATCAAAAAGATCGAAAAGATCAAAAAGATCAAAAAGATCAAAAAGATCAAAAAGATCAAAAAGATCAAAAAGATCAAAAAGATCAAAAAGATCAAAAAGATCAAAAAGATCAAAAAGATCAAAAAGATCAAAAAAATCAAAAAGATCAAAAAGATCAAAAAGATCAAAAAGATCTAAAAAAGATCAAAAAGATCAAAAAGATCAAAAAGATCAAAAAGATCAAAAAGATCAAAAAGATCAAAAAGATCAAAAAGATCAAAAAGATCAAAAAGATCAAAAAGATCAAAAAGATCAAAAAGATCGAAAAGATCAAAAAGATCGAAAAGATCAAAAAGATCAAAAAGATCAAAAAGATCAAAAAGATCAAAAAGATCAAAAAGATCAAAAAGATCAAAAAGATCAAAAAGAGATCAAAAAGATCAAAAAGAGATCAAAAAGATCAAAAGGATCAAAAAGATCGAAAAGATCAAAAAGATCAAAAAGATCGAAAAGATCAAAAAGATCAAAAAGATCAAAAAGATCAAAAAGATCAAAAAGATCAAAAAGATCAAAAAGATCAAAAAGATCAAAAAGATCAAAAAGATCAAAAAGATCAAAAAGATCAAAAAAATCAAAAAGATCAAAAAGATCAAAAAGATCAAAAAGATCAAAAAGATCAAAAAGATCTCAAAAAGATCTCAAAAAGATCTCAAAAAGATCTCAAAAAGATCTCAAAAAGATCTCAAAAAGATCTCAAAAAGATCTCAAAAAGATCTCAAAAAGATCTCAAAAAGATCTCAAAAAGATCTCAAAAAGATCTCAAAAAGATCTCAAAAAGATCTCAAAAAGATCTCAAAAAGATCTCAAAAAGATCTCAAAAAGATCTCAAAAAGATCTCAAAAAGATCTCAAAAAGATCTCAAAAAGATCTCAAAAAGATCTCAAAAAGATCTCAAAAAGATCTCAAAAAGATCTCAAAAAGATCTCAAAAAGATCTCAAAAAGATCTCAAAAAGATCTCAAAAAGATCTCAAAAAGATCTCAAAAAGATCTCAAAAAGATCTCAAAAAGATCTCAAAAAGATCTCAAAAAGATCTCAAAAAGATCTCAAAAAGATCTCAAAAAGATCTCAAAAAGATCTCAAAAAGATCTCAAAAAGATCTCAAAAAGATCTCAAAAAGATCTCAAAAAGATCTCAAAAAGATCTCAAAAAGATCTCAAAAAGATCTCAAAAAGATCTCAAAAAGATCTCAAAAAGATCTCAAAAAGATCTCAAAAAGATCTCAAAAAGATCTCAAAAAGATCTCAAAAAGATCTCAAAAAGATCTCAAAAAGATCTCAAAAAGATCTCAAAAAGATCTCAAAAAGATCTCAAAAAGATCTCAAAAAGATCTCAAAAAGATCTCAAAAAGATCTCAAAAAGATCTCAAAAAGATCTCAAAAAGATCTCAAAAAGATCTCAAAAAGATCTCAAAAAGATCTCAAAAAGATCTCAAAAAGATCTCAAAAAGATCTCAAAAAGATCTCAAAAAGATCTCAAAAAGATCTCAAAAAGATCTCAAAAAGATCTCAAAAAGATCTCAAAAAGATCTCAAAAAGATCTCAAAAAGATCAAAAAGATCAAAAAGATCAAAAAGATCATAAAGATCAAAAAGATCAAAAAGATCAAAAAGATCAAAAAGATCAAAAAGATCTCAAAAAGATCAAAAAGATCTCAAAAAGATCAAAAAGATCAAAAAGATCAAAAAGATCAAAAAGATCAAAAAGATCAAAAAGATCAAAAAGATCAAAAAGATCAAAAAGATCAAAAAGATCAAAAAGATCAAAAAGATCAAAAAGATCAAAAAGATCAAAAAGATCAAAAAGATCAAAAAGATCAAAAAGATCAAAAAGATCAAAAAGATCAAAAGATCAAAAAGATCAAAAAGATCAAAAAGATCAAAAAGATCAAAAAGATCAAAAAGATCAAAAAGATCAAAAAGATCAAAAAGATCAAAAAGATCAAAAAGATCAAAAAGATCAAAAAGATCAAAAAGATCAAAAAGATCAAAAAGATCAAAAAGATCAAAAAGATCAAAAAGATCAAAAAGATCAAAAAGATCAAAAAGATCAAAAAGATCAAAAAGATCAAAAAGATCAAAAAGATCAAAAAGATCAAAAAGATCAAAAAGATCAAAAAGATCAAAAAGATCAAAAAGATCAAAAAGATCAAAAAGATCGAAAAGATCAAATAGATCAAAAAGATCAGAAAGATCAAAAAGATCGAAAATATCAAATAGATCAAATAGATCAAAAAGATCAGAAAGATCGAAAAGATCAGAAAGAACGAAAAGATCAAAAAGATCAAAAAGATCAAAAAGATCAAAAAGATCAAAAAGATCAAAAAGATCAAAAAGATCAAAAAGATCAAAAAGATCAAAAAGATCAAAAAGATCAAAAAGATCAAAAAGATCAAAAAGATCAAAAAGATCAAAAAGATCAAAAAGATCAAAAAGATCAAAAAGATCAAAAAGATCAAAAAGATCAAAAAGATTAAAAAGATCAAAAAGATCAAAAAGATCAAAAAGATCAAAAAGATCAAAAAGATCAAAAAGATCAAAAAGATCAAAAAGATCAAAAAGATCAAAAAGATCAAAAAGATCAAAAAGATCAAAAAGATCAAAAAGATCAAAAAGATCAAAAAGATCAAAAAGATCAAAAAGATCAAAAAGATCAAAAAGATCAAAAAGATCAAAAAGATCAAAAAGATCAAAAAGATCAAAAAGATCAAAAAGATCAAAAAGATCAAAAAGATCAAAAAGATCAAAAAGATCAAAAAGATCAAAAAGATCAAAAAGATCAAAAAGATCAAAAAGATCAAAAAGATCAAAAAGATCAAAAAGATCAAAAAGATCAAAAAGATCAAAAAGATCAAAAAGATCAAAAAGATCAAAAAGATCAAAAAGATCAAAAAGATCAAAAAGATCAAAAAGATCAAAAAGATCAAAAAGATCAAAAAGATCAAAAAGATCAAAAAGATCAAAAAGATCAAAAAGATCAAAAAGATCAAAAAGATCAAAAAGATCAAAAAGATCAAAAAGATCAAAAAGATCAAAAAGATCAAAAAGATCAAAAAGATCAAAAAGATCAAAAAGATCAAAAAGATCAAAAAGATCAAAAAGATCAAAAAGATCAAAAAGATCAAAAAGATCAAAAAGATCTAAAAAAGATCAAAAAGATCTAAAAAAGATCAAAAAGATCAAAAAGATCAAAAAGATCAAAAAGATCAAAAAGATCAAAAAGATCAAAAAGATCAAAAAGATCAAAAAGATCAAAAAGATCAAAAAGATCAAAAAGATCAAAAAGATCAAAAAGATCAAAAAGATCAAAAAGATCAAAAAGATCAAAAAGATCAAAAAGATCAAAAAGATCAAAAAGATCAAAAAGATCAAAAAGATCAAAAAGATCAAAAAGATCAAAAAGATCAAAAAGATCAAAAAGATCGAAAAGATCAAAAAGATCAAAAAGAGATCAAAAAGATCAAAAAGATCGAAAAGATCAAAAAGATCGAAAAGATCAAAAAGATCGAAAAGATCGAAAAGATCAAAAAGATCAAAAAGATCAAAAAGATCAAAAAGATCAAAAAGATCAAAAAGATCAAAAAGATCAAAAAGATCAAAAAGATCAAAAAGATCAAAAAGATCAAAAAGATCAAAAAGATCAAAAAGATCAAAAAGATCAAAAAGATCAAAAAGATCAAAAAGATCAAAAAGATCAAAAAGATCAAAAAGATCAAAAAGATCAAAAAGATCAAAAAGATCAAAAAGATCAAAAAGATCAAAAAGATCAAAAAGATCAAAAAGATCAAAAAGATCAAAAAGATCAAAAAGATCAAAAAGATCAAAAAGATCAAAAAGATCAAAAAGATCAAAAAGATCAAAAAGATCAAAAAGATCAAAAAGATCAAAAAGATCAAAAAGATCAAAAAGATCAAAAAGAACAAAAAGATCAAAAAGATCAAAAGATCAAAAATATCAAAAATATCAAAAAGATCAAAAAGATCAAAAAGATCAAAAAGATCAAAAAGATCAAAAAGATCAAAAAGATCAAAAAGATCAAAAAGATCAAAAAGATCAAAAAGATCAAAAAGATCAAAAAGATCAAAAAGATCAAAAAGATCAAAAAGATCAAAAAGATCAAAAAGATCAAAAAGATCAAAAAGATCAAAAAGATCAAAAAGATCAAAAAGATCAAAAAGATCAAAAAGATCGAAAAGATCAAAAAGATCGAAAAGATCAAAAAGATCAAAAGATCAAAAAGATCAAAAAGATCAAAAAGATCAAAAAGATCAAAAAGATCAAAAAGATCAAAAAGATCAAAAAGATCAAAAAGATCAAAAAGATCAAAAAGATCAAAAAGATCAAAAAGATCAAAAAGATCTAAAAAAGATCAAAAAGATCAAAAAGATCAAAAAGATCAAAAAGATCAAAAAGATCAAAAAGATCAAAAAGATCAAAAAGATCAAAAAGATCAAAAAGATCAAAAAGATCAAAAAGATCGAAAAGATCAAAAAGATCGAAAAGATCAAAAAGATCAAAAAGATCAAAATTATCAAAAAGATCAAAAAGATCAAAAAGATCAAAAAGATCAAAAAGATCAAAAAGAGATCAAAAAGATCAAAAAGAGATCAAAAAGATCAAAAGGATCAAAAAGATCGAAAAGATCAAAAAGATCAAAAAGATCGAAAAGATCAAAAAGATCAAAAAGATCAAAAAGATCAAAAAGATCAAAAAGATCAAAAAGATCAAAAAGATCAAAAAGATCAAAAAGATCAAAAAGATCAAAAAGATCAAAAAGATCAAAAAAATCAAAAAGATCAAAAAGATCAAAAAGATCAAAAAGATCAAAAAGATCAAAAAGATCTCAAAAAGATCTCAAAAAGATCTCAAAAAGATCTCAAAAAGATCTCAAAAAGATCTCAAAAAGATCTCAAAAAGATCTCAAAAAGATCTCAAAAAGATCTCAAAAAGATCTCAAAAAGATCTCAAAAAGATCTCAAAAAGATCTCAAAAAGATCTCAAAAAGATCTCAAAAAGATCTCAAAAAGATCTCAAAAAGATCTCAAAAAGATCTCAAAAAGATCTCAAAAAGATCTCAAAAAGATCTCAAAAAGATCTCAAAAAGATCTCAAAAAGATCTCAAAAAGATCTCAAAAAGATCTCAAAAAGATCTCAAAAAGATCTCAAAAAGATCTCAAAAAGATCTCAAAAAGATCTCAAAAAGATCTCAAAAAGATCTCAAAAAGATCTCAAAAAGATCTCAAAAAGATCTCAAAAAGATCTCAAAAAGATCTCAAAAAGATCTCAAAAAGATCTCAAAAAGATCTCAAAAAGATCTCAAAAAGATCTCAAAAAGATCTCAAAAAGATCTCAAAAAGATCTCAAAAAGATCTCAAAAAGATCTCAAAAAGATCTCAAAAAGATCTCAAAAAGATCTCAAAAAGATCTCAAAAAGATCTCAAAAAGATCTCAAAAAGATCTCAAAAAGATCTCAAAAAGATCTCAAAAAGATCTCAAAAAGATCTCAAAAAGATCTCAAAAAGATCTCAAAAAGATCTCAAAAAGATCTCAAAAAGATCTCAAAAAGATCTCAAAAAGATCTCAAAAAGATCTCAAAAAGATCTCAAAAAGATCTCAAAAAGATCTCAAAAAGATCTCAAAAAGATCTCAAAAAGATCTCAAAAAGATCTCAAAAAGATCTCAAAAAGATCTCAAAAAGATCTCAAAAAGATCTCAAAAAGATCTCAAAAAGATCTCAAAAAGATCTCAAAAAGATCTCAAAAAGATCTCAAAAAGATCTCAAAAAGATCTCAAAAAGATCTCAAAAAGATCTCAAAAAGATCAAAAAGATCAAAAAGATCAAAAAGATCATAAAGATCAAAAAGATCAAAAAGATCAAAAAGATCAAAAAGATCAAAAAGATCTCAAAAAGATCAAAAAGATCTCAAAAAGATCAAAAAGATCAAAAAGATCAAAAAGATCAAAAAGATCAAAAAGATCAAAAAGATCAAAAAGATCAAAAAGATCAAAAAGATCAAAAAGATCAAAAAGATCAAAAAGATCAAAAAGATCAAAAAGATCAAAAAGATCAAAAAGATCAAAAAGATCAAAAAGATCAAAAAGATCAAAAAGATCAAAAAGATCAAAAAGATCAAAAAGATCAAAAAGATCAAAAAGATCAAAAAGATCAAAAAGATCAAAAAGATCAAAAAGATCAAAAAGATCAAAAAGATCAAAAAGATCAAAAAGATCAAAAAGATCAAAAAGATCAAAAAGATCAAAAAGATCAAAAAGATCAAAAAGATCAAAAAGATCAAAAAGATCAAAAAGATCAAAAAGATCAAAAAGATCAAAAAGATCAAAAAGATCAAAAAGATCAAAAAGATCAAAAAGATCAAAAAGATCAAAAAGATCAAAAAGATCAAAAAGATCAAAAAGATCAAAAAGATCAAAAAGATCAAAAAGATCAAAAAGATCAAAAAGATCAAAAAGATCAAAAAGATCAAAAAGATCAAAAAGATCAAAAAGATCAAAAAGATCAAAAAGATCAAAAAGATCAAAAAGATCAAAAAGATCAAAAAGATCAAAAAGATCAAAAAGATCAAAAAGATCAAAAAGATCGAAAAGATCAAATAGATCAAAAAGATCAGAAAGATCAAAAAGATCGAAAATATCAAATAGATCAAATAGATCAAAAAGATCAGAAAGATCGAAAAGATCAGAAAGAACGAAAAGATCAAAAAGATCAAAAAGATCAAAAAGATCAAAAAGATCAAAAAGATCAAAAAGATCAAAAAGATCAAAAAGATCAAAAAGATCAAAAAGATCAAAAAGATCAAAAAGATCAAAAAGATCAAAAAGATCAAAAAGATCAAAAAGATTAAAAAGATCAAAAAGATCAAAAAGATCAAAAAGATCAAAAAGATCAAAAAGATCAAAAAGATCAAAAAGATCAAAAAGATCAAAAAGATCAAAAAGATCAAAAAGATCAAAAAGATCAAAAAGATCAAAAAGATCAAAAAGATCAAAAAGATCAAAAAGATCAAAAAGATCAAAAAGATCAAAAAGATCAAAAAGATCAAAAAGATCAAAAAGATCAAAAAGATCAAAAAGATCAAAAAGATCAAAAAGATCAAAAAGATCAAAAAGATCAAAAAGATCAAAAAGATCAAAAAGATCAAAAAGATCAAAAAGATCAAAAAGATCAAAAAGATCAAAAAGATCAAAAAGATCAAAAAGATCAAAAAGATCAAAAAGATCAAAAAGATCAAAAAGATCAAAAAGATCAAAAAGATCAAAAAGATCAAAAAGATCAAAAAGATCAAAAAGATCAAAAAGATCAAAAAGATCAAAAAGATCAAAAAGATCAAAAAGATCAAAAAGATCAAAAAGATCAAAAAGATCAAAAAGATCAAAAAGATCAAAAAGATCAAAAAGATCAAAAAGATCAAAAAGATCAAAAAGATCAAAAAGATCAAAAAGATCAAAAAGATCAAAAAGATCAAAAAGATCAAAAAGATCAAAAAGATCAAAAAGATCAAAAAGATCAAAAAGATCAAAAAGATCAAAAAGATCAAAAAGATCAAAAAGATCAAAAAGATCAAAAAGATCAAAAAGATCAAAAAGATCAAAAAGATCAAAAAGATCAAAAAGATCAAAAAGATCAAAAAGATCAAAAAGATCAAAAAGATCAAAAAGATCAAAAAGATCAAAAAGATCAAAAAGATCAAAAAGATCAAAAAGATCAAAAAGATCAAAAAGATCAAAAAGATCAAAAAGATCAAAAAGATCAAAAAGATCAAAAAGATCAAAAAGATCAAAAAGATCAAAAAGATCAAAAAGATCAAAAAGATCAAAAAGATCAAAAAGATCAAAAAGATCAAAAAGATCAAAAAGATCAAAAAGATCAAAAAGATCAAAAAGATCAAAAAGATCAAAAAGATCAAAAAGATCAAAAAGATCAAAAAGATCAAAAAGATCAAAAAGATCAAAAAGATCAAAAAGATCAAAAAGATCAAAAAGATCAAAAAGATCAAAAAGATCAAAAAGATCAAAAAGATCAAAAAGATCAAAAAGATCAAAAAGATCAAAAAGATCAAAAAGATCAAAAAGATCAAAAAGATCAAAAAGATCAAAAAGATCAAAAAGATCAAAAAGATCAAAAAGATCAAAAAGATCAAAAAGATCAAAAAGATCAAAAAGATCAAAAAGATCAAAAAGATCAAAAAGATCAAAAAGATCAAAAAGATCAAAAAGATCAAAAAGATCAAAAAGATCAAAAAGATCAAAAAGATCAAAAAGATCAAAAAGATCAAAAAGATCAAAAAGATCAAAAAGATCAAAAAGATCAAAAAGATCAAAAAGATCAAAAAGATCAAAAAGATCAAAAAGATCAAAAAGATCAAAAAGATCAAAAAGATCAAAAAGATCAAAAAGATCAAAAAGATCAAAAAGATCAAAAAGATCAAAAAGATCAAAAAGATCAAAAAGATCAAAAAGATCAAAAAGATCAAAAAGATCAAAAAGATCAAAAAGATCAAAAAGATCAAAAAGATCAAAAAGATCAAAAAGATCAAAAAGATCAAAAAGATCAAAAAGATCAAAAAGATCAAAAAGATCAAAAAGATCAAAAAGATCAAAAAGATCAAAAAGATCAAAAAGATCAAAAAGATCAAAAAGATCAAAAAGATCAAAAAGATCAAAAAGATCAAAAAGATCAAAAAGATCAAAAAGATCAAAAAGATCAAAAAGATCAAAAAGATCAAAAAGATCAAAAAGATCAAAAAGATCAAAAAGATCAAAAAGATCAAAAAGATCAAAAAGATCAAAAAGATCAAAAAGATCAAAAAGATCAAAAAGATCAAAAAGATCAAAAAGATCAAAAAGATCAAAAAGATCAAAAAGATCAAAAAGATCAAAAAGATCAAAAAGATCAAAAAGATCAAAAAGATCAAAAAGATCAAAAAGATCAAAAAGATCAAAAAGATCATAAAGATCAAAAAGATCAAAGAGATCAAAGAGATCAAAAAGATCAAAAAGATCAAAAAGATCAAAAAGATCAAAAAGATCAAAAAGATCAAAAAGATCAAAAAGATCAAAAAGATCAAAAAGATCAAAAAGATCGAAAAGATCGAAAAGATCGAAAAGATCAAAAAGATCAAAAAGATCAAAAAGATCAAAAAGATCAAAAAGATCAAAAAGATCAAAAAGATCAAAAAGATCAAAAAGATCAAAAAGATCAAAAAGATCAAAAAGATCAAAAAGATCAAAAAGATCAAAAAGATCAAAAAGATCAAAAAGATCAAAAAGATCAAAAAGATCAAAAAGATCAAAAAGATCAAAAAGATCAAAAAGATCAAAAAGATCAAAAAAATCAAAAAGATCAAAAAAATCAAAAAAATCAAAAAAATCAAAAAAATCAAAAAAATCAAAAAGATCAAAAAGATCAAAAAGATCAAAAAGATCAAAAAGATCAAAAAGATCAAAAAGATCAAAAAGATCAAAAAGATCAAAAAGATCAAAAAGATCAAAAAGATCAAAAAGATCAAAAAGATCAAAAAGATCAAAAAGATCAAAAAGATCAAAAAGATCAAAAAGATCAAAAAGATCAAAAAGATCAAAAAGATCAAAAAGATCAAAAAGATCAAAAAGATCAAAAAGATCAAAAAGATCAAAAAGATCAAAAAGATCAAAAAGATCAAAAAGATCAAAAAGATCAAAAAGATCAAAAAGATCAAAAAGATCAAAAAGATCAAAAAGATCAAAAAGATCAAAAAGATCAAAAAGATCAAAAAGATCAAAAAGATCAAAAAGATCAAAAAGATCAAAAAGATCAAAAAGATCAAAAAGATCAAAAAGATCAAAAAGATCAAAAAGATCAAAAAGATCAAAAAGATCAAAAAGATCAAAAAGATCAAAAAGATCAAAAAGATCAAAAAGATCAAAAAGATCAAAAAGATCGAAAAGATCAAAAAGATCAAAAAGATCAAAAAGATCAAAAAGATCAAAAAGATCAAAAAAATCAAAAAAATCAAAAAAATCAAAAAAATCAAAAAGATCAAAAAAATCAAAAAAATCAAAAAGATCAAAAAGATCAAAAAGATCAAAAAGATCAAAAAGATCAAAAAGATCAAAAAGATCAAAAAGATCAAAAAGATCAAAAAGATCAAAAAGATCAAAAAGATCAAAAAGATCAAAAAGATCAAAAAGATCAAAAAGATCAAAAAGATCAAAAAGATCAAAAAGATCAAAAAGATCAAAAAGATCAAAAAGATCAAAAAGATCAAAAAGATCAAAAAGATCAAAAAGATCAAAAAGATCAAAAAGATCAAAAAGATCAAAAAGATCAAAAAGATCAAAAAGATCAAAAAGATCAAAAAGATCAAAAAGATCAAAAAGATCAAAAAGATCAAAAAGATCAAAAAGATCAAAAAGATCAAAAAGATCAAAAAGATCAAAAAGATCAAAAAGATCAAAAAGATCAAAAAGATCAAAAAGATCAAAAAGATCAAAAAGATCAAAAAGATCAAAAAGATCAAAAAGATCAAAAAGATCAAAAAGATCAAAAAGATCAAAAAGATCAAAAAGATCAAAAAGATCAAAAAGATCAAAAAGATCAAAAAGATCAAAAAGATCAAAGAGATCAAAGAGATCAAAGAGATCAAAAAGATCAAAAAGATCAAAAAGATCAAAAAGATCAAAAAGATCAAAAAGATCAAAAAGATCAAAAAGATCAAAAAGATCAAAAAGATCAAAAAGATCAAAAAGATCAAAAAGATCAAAAAGATCAAAAAGATCAAAAAGATCAAAAAGATCAAAAAGATCAAAAAGATCAAAAAGATCAAAAAGATCGAAAAGATCAAAAAGATCAAAAAGATCAAAAAGATCAAAAAGATCAAAAAGATCAAAAAGATCAAAAAGATCAAAAAAATCAAAAAAATCAAAAAAATCAAAAAAATCAAAAAGATCAAAAAGATCAAAAAGATCAAAAAGATCAAAAAGATCAAAAAGATCAAAAAGATCAAAAAGATCAAAAAGATCAAAAAGATCAAAAAGATCAAAAAGATCAAAAAGATCAAAAAGATCAAAAAGATCAAAAAGATCAAAAAGATCAAAAAGATCAAAAAGATCAAAAAGATCAAAAAGATCAAAAAGATCAAAAAGATCAAAAAGATCAAAAAGATCAAAAAGATCAAAAAGATCAAAAAGATCAAAAAGATCAAAAAGATCAAAAAGATCAAAAAGATCAAAAAGATCAAAAAGATCAAAAAGATCAAAAAGATCAAAAAGATCAAAAAGATCAAAAAGATCAAAAAGATCAAAAAGATCAAAAAGATCAAAAAGATCAAAAAGATCAAAAAGATCAAAAAGATCAAAAAGATCAAAAAGATCAAAAAGATCAAAAAGATCAAAAAGATCAAAAAGATCAAAAAGATCAAAAAGATCAAAAAGATCAAAAAGATCAAAAAGATCAAAAAGATCAAAAAGATCAAAAAGATCAAAAAGATCAAAAAGATCAAAAAGATCAAAAAGATCAAAAAGATCAAAAAGATCAAAAAGATCAAAAAGATCAAAAAAATCAAAAAAATCAAAAAGATCAAAAAGATCAAAAAGATCAAAAAGATCAAAAAGATCAAAAAGATCAAAAAGATCAAAAAGATCAAAAAGATCAAAAAGATCAAAAAGATCAAAAAGATCAAAAAGATCAAAAAGATCAAAAAGATCAAAAAGATCAAAAAGATCAAAAAGATCAAAAAGATCAAAAAGATCAAAAAGATCAAAAAGATCAAAAAGATCAAATAGATCGAAAAGATCAAATAGATCAAAAAGATCAGAAAGATCGAAAAGATCAGAAAGAACGAAAAGATCAAAAAGATCAAAAAGATCGAAAAGATCAGAAAGAACGAAAAGATCAAAAAGATCAAAAAGATCAAAAAGATCAAAAAGATCAAAAAGATCAAAAAGATCAAAAAGATCAAAAAGATCAAAAAGATCAAAAAGATCAAAAAGATCAAAAAGATCAAAAAGATCAAAAAGATCAAAAAGATCAAAAAGATCAAAAAGATCAAAAAGATCAAAAAGATCAAAAAGATCAAAAAGATCAAAAAGATCAAAAAGATCAAAAAGATCAAAAAGATCAAAAAGATCAAAAAGATCAAAAAGATCAAAAAGATCAAAAAGATCAAAAAGATCAAAAAGATCAAAAAGATCAAAAAGATCAAAAAGATCAAAAAGATCAAAAAGATCAAAAAGATCAAAAAGATCAAAAAGATCAAAAAGATCAAAAAGATCAAAAAGATCAAAAAGATCAAAAAGATCAAAAAGATCAAAAAGATCAAAAAGATCAAAAAGATCAAAAAAATCAAAAAGATCAAAAAGATCAAAAAAATCAAAAAGATCAAAAAGATCAAAAAGATCAAAAAGATCAAAAAGATCAAAAAGATCAAAAAGATCAAAAAGATCAAAAAGATCAAAAAGATCAAAAAGATCAAAAAGATCAAAAAGATCAAAAAGATCAAAAAGATCAAAAAGATCAAAAAGATCAAAAAGATCAAAAAGATCAAAAAGATCAAAAAGATCAAAAAGATCAAAAAGATCAAAAAGATCAAAAAGATCAAAAAGATCAAAAAGATCAAAAAGATCAAAAAGATCAAAAAGATCAAAAAGATCAAAAAGATCAAAAAGATCAAAAAGATCAAAAAGATCAAAAAGATCAAAAAGATCAAAAAGATCAAAAAGATCAAAAAGATCAAAAAGATCAAAAAGATCAAAAAGATCAAAAAGATCAAAAAGATCAAAAAGATCAAAAAGATCAAAAAGATCAAAAAGATCAAAAAGATCAAAAAGATCAAAAAGATCAAAAAGATCAAAAAGATCAAAAAGATCAAAAAGATCAAAAAGATCAAAAAGATCAAATAGATCGAAAAGATCAAATAGATCAAAAAGATCAGAAAGATCGAAAAGATCAGAAAGAACGAAAAGATCAAAAAGATCAAAAAGATCGAAAAGATCAGAAAGAACGAAAAGATCAAAAAGATCAAAAAGATCAAAAAGATCAAAAAGATCAAAAAGATCAAAAAGATCAAAAAGATCAAAAAGATCAAAA
Source organism: Dryomyza anilis (assembly GCA_951804985.1). NCBI lineage: Eukaryota > Metazoa > Arthropoda > Insecta > Diptera > Dryomyzidae > Dryomyza > Dryomyza anilis. The sequence continues at coordinate 5,077,285 of OX638135.1, forward strand.
AGATCAAAAAGATCAAAAAGATCAAAAAGATCAAAAAGATCAAAAAGATCAAAAAGATCAAAAAGATCAAAAAGATCAAAAAGATCAAAAAGATCAAAAAGATCAAAAAGATCAAAAAGATCAAAAAGATCAAAAAGATCAAAAAGATCAAAAAGATCAAAAAGATCAAAAAGATCAAAAAGATCAAAAAGATCAAAAAGATCAAAAAGATCAAAAAGATCAAAAAGATCAAAAAGATCAAAAAGATCAAAAAGATCAAAAAGATCAAAAAGATCAAAAAGATCAAAAAGATCAAAAAGATCAAAAAGATCAAAAAGATCAAAAAGATCAAAAAGATCAAAAAGATCAAAAAGATCAAAAAGATCAAAAAGATCAAAAAGATCAAAAAGATCAAAAAGATCAAAAAGATCAAAAAGATCAAAAAGATCAAAAAGATCAAAAAGATCAAAAAGATCAAAAAGATCAAAAAGATCAAAAAGATCAAAAAGATCAAAAAGATCAAAAAGATCAAAAAGATCAAAAAGATCAAAAAGATCAAAAAGATCAAAAAGATCAAAAAGATCAAAAAGATCAAAAAGATCAAAAAGATCAAAAAGATCAAAAAGATCAAAAAGATCAAAAAGATCAAAAAGATCAAAAAGATCAAAAAGATCAAAAAGATCAAAAAGATCAAAAAGATCAAAAAGATCAAAAAGATCAAAGAGATCAAAGAGATCAAAGAGATCAAAAAGATCAAAAAGATCAAAAAGATCAAAAAGATCAAAAAGATCAAAAAGATCAAAAAGATCAAAAAGATCAAAAAGATCAAAAAGATCAAAAAGATCAAAAAGATCAAAAAGATCAAAAAGATCAAAAAGATCAAAAAGATCAAAAAGATCAAAAAGATCAAAAAGATCAAAAAGATCAAAAAGATCGAAAAGATCAAAAAGATCAAAAAGATCAAAAAGATCAAAAAGATCAAAAAGATCAAAAAGATCAAAAAGATCAAAAAAATCAAAAAAATCAAAAAAATCAAAAAAATCAAAAAGATCAAAAAGATCAAAAAGATCAAAAAGATCAAAAAGATCAAAAAGATCAAAAAGATCAAAAAGATCAAAAAGATCAAAAAGATCAAAAAGATCAAAAAGATCAAAAAGATCAAAAAGATCAAAAAGATCAAAAAGATCAAAAAGATCAAAAAGATCAAAAAGATCAAAAAGATCAAAAAGATCAAAAAGATCAAAAAGATCAAAAAGATCAAAAAGATCAAAAAGATCAAAAAGATCAAAAAGATCAAAAAGATCAAAAAGATCAAAAAGATCAAAAAGATCAAAAAGATCAAAAAGATCAAAAAGATCAAAAAGATCAAAAAGATCAAAAAGATCAAAAAGATCAAAAAGATCAAAAAGATCAAAAAGATCAAAAAGATCAAAAAGATCAAAAAGATCAAAAAGATCAAAAAGATCAAAAAGATCAAAAAGATCAAAAAGATCAAAAAGATCAAAAAGATCAAAAAGATCAAAAAGATCAAAAAGATCAAAAAGATCAAAAAGATCAAAAAGATCAAAAAGATCAAAAAGATCAAAAAGATCAAAAAGATCAAAAAGATCAAAAAGATCAAAAAGATCAAAAAGATCAAAAAAATCAAAAAAATCAAAAAGATCAAAAAGATCAAAAAGATCAAAAAGATCAAAAAGATCAAAAAGATCAAAAAGATCAAAAAGATCAAAAAGATCAAAAAGATCAAAAAGATCAAAAAGATCAAAAAGATCAAAAAGATCAAAAAGATCAAAAAGATCAAAAAGATCAAAAAGATCAAAAAGATCAAAAAGATCAAAAAGATCAAAAAGATCAAAAAGATCAAAAAGATCAAAAAGATCAAAAAGATCAAAAAGATCAAAAAGATCAAATAGATCGAAAAGATCAAATAGATCAAAAAGATCAGAAAGATCGAAAAGATCAGAAAGAACGAAAAGATCAAAAAGATCAAAAAGATCGAAAAGATCAGAAAGAACGAAAAGATCAAAAAGATCAAAAAGATCAAAAAGATCAAAAAGATCAAAAAGATCAAAAAGATCAAAAAGATCAAAAAGATCAAAAAGATCAAAAAGATCAAAAAGATCAAAAAGATCAAAAAGATCAAAAAGATCAAAAAGATCAAAAAGATCAAAAAGATCAAAAAGATCAAAAAGATCAAAAAGATCAAAAAGATCAAAAAGATCAAAAAGATCAAAAAGATCAAAAAGATCAAAAAGATCAAAAAGATCAAAAAGATCAAAAAGATCAAAAAGATCAAAAAGATCAAAAAGATCAAAAAGATCAAAAAGATCAAAAAGATCAAAAAGATCAAAAAGATCAAAAAGATCAAAAAGATCAAAAAGATCAAAAAGATCAAAAAGATCAAAAAGATCAAAAAGATCAAAAAGATCAAAAAGATCAAAAAGATCAAAAAGATCAAAAAGATCAAAAAAATCAAAAAGATCAAAAAGATCAAAAAAATCAAAAAGATCAAAAAGATCAAAAAGATCAAAAAGATCAAAAAGATCAAAAAGATCAAAAAGATCAAAAAGATCAAAAAGATCAAAAAGATCAAAAAGATCAAAAAGATCAAAAAGATCAAAAAGATCAAAAAGATCAAAAAGATCAAAAAGATCAAAAAGATCAAAAAGATCAAAAAGATCAAAAAGATCAAAAAGATCAAAAAGATCAAAAAGATCAAAAAGATCAAAAAGATCAAAAAGATCAAAAAGATCAAAAAGATCAAAAAGATCAAAAAGATCAAAAAGATCAAAAAGATCAAAAAGATCAAAAAGATCAAAAAGATCAAAAAGATCAAAAAGATCAAAAAGATCAAAAAGATCAAAAAGATCAAAAAGATCAAAAAGATCAAAAAGATCAAAAAGATCAAAAAGATCAAAAAGATCAAAAAGATCAAAAAGATCAAAAAGATCAAAAAGATCAAAAAGATCAAAAAGATCAAAAAGATCAAAAAGATCAAAAAGATCAAATAGATCGAAAAGATCAAATAGATCAAAAAGATCAGAAAGATCGAAAAGATCAGAAAGAACGAAAAGATCAAAAAGATCAAAAAGATCGAAAAGATCAGAAAGAACGAAAAGATCAAAAAGATCAAAAAGATCAAAAAGATCAAAAAGATCAAAAAGATCAAAAAGATCAAAAAGATCAAAAAGATCAAAAAGATCAAAAAGATCAAAAAGATCAAAAAGATCAAAAAGATCAAAAAGATCAAAAAGATCAAAAAGATCAAAAAGATCAAAAAGATCAAAAAGATCAAAAAGATCAAAAAGATCAAAAAGATCAAAAAGATCAAAAAGATCAAAAAGATCAAAAAGATCAAAAAGATCAAAAAGATCAAAAAGATCAAAAAGATCAAAAAGATCAAAAAGATCAAAAAGATCAAAAAGATCAAAAAGATCAAAAAGATCAAAAAGATCAAAAAGATCAAAAAGATCAAAAAGATCAAAAAGATCAAAAAGATCAAAAAGATCAAAAAGATCAAAAAGATCAAAAAGATCAAAAAGATCAAAAAGATCAAAAAGATCAAAAAGATCAAAAAGATCAAAAAGATCAAAAAGATCAAAAAGATCAAAAAGATCAAAAAGATCAAAAAGATCAAAAAGATCAAAAAGATCAAAAAGATCAAAAAGATCAAAAAGATCAAAAAGATCAAAAAGATCAAAAAGATCAAAAAGATCAAAAAGATCAAAAAGATCAAAAAGATCAAAAAGATCAAAAAGATCAAAAAGATCAAAAAGATCAAAAAGATCAAAAAGATCAAAAAGATCAAAAAGATCAAAAAGATCAAAAAGATCAAAAAGATCAAAAAGATCAAAAAGATCAAAAAGATCAAAAAGATCAAAAAGATCAAAAAGATCAAAAAGATCAAAAAGATCAAAAAGATCAAAAAGATCAAAAAGATCAAAAAGATCAAAAAGATCAAAAAGATCAAAAAGATCAAAAAGATCAAAAAGATCAAAAAGATCAAAAAGATCAAAAAGATCAAAAAGATCAAAAAGATCAAAAAGATCAAAAAGATCAAAAAGATCAAAAAGATCAAAAAGATCAAAAAGATCAAAAAGATCAAAAAGATCAAAAAGATCAAAAAGATCAAAAAGATCAAAAAGATCAAAAAGATCAAAAAGATCAAAAAGATCAAAAAGATCAAAAAGATCAAAAAGATCAAAAAGATCAAAAAGATCAAAAAGATCAAAAAGATCAAAAAGATCAAAAAAATCAAAAAGATCAAAAAGATCAAAAAGATCAAAAAGATCAAAAAGATCAAAAAGATCAAAAAGATCAAAAAGATCAAAAAGATCAAAAAGATCAAAAAGATCAAAAAGATCAAAAAGATCAAAAAGATCAAAAAGATCAAAAAGATCAAAAAGATCAAAAAGATCAAAAAGATCAAAAAGATCAAAAAGATCAAAAAGATCAAAAAGATCAAAAAGATCAAAAAGATCAAAAAGATCAAAAAGATCAAAAAGATCAAAAAGATCAAAAAGATCAAAAAGATCAAAAAGATCAAAAAGATCAAAAAGATCAAAACGATCAAAAAGATCAAAAAGATCAAAAAGATCAAAAAGATCAAAAAGATCAAAAAAATCAAAAAAATCAAAAAGATCAAAAAGATCAAAAAGATCAAAAAGATCAAAAAGATCAAAAAGATCAAAAAGATCAAAAAGATCAAAAAGATCAAAAAGATCAAAAAGATCAAAATGATCAAAAAGATCAAAAAGATCAAAAAGATCAAAAAGATCAAAAAGATCAAAAAGATCAAAAAGATCAAAAAGATCAAAAAGATCAAAAAGATCAAAAAGATCAAAAAGATCAAAAAGATCAAAAAGATCAAAAAGATCAAAAAGATCAAAAAGATCAAAAAGATCAAAAAGATCAAAAAGATCAAAAAGATCAAAAAGATCAAAAAGATCAAAAAGATCAAAAAGATCAAAAAGATCAAAAAGATCAAAAAGATCAAAAAGATCAAAAAGATCAAAAAGATCAAAAAGATCAAAAAGATCAAAAAGATCAAAAAGATCAAAAAGATCAAAAAGATCAAAAAGATCAAAAAGATCAAAAAGATCAAAAAGATCAAAAAGATCAAAAAGATCAAAAAGATCAAAAAGATCAAAAAGATCAAAAAGATCAAAAAGATCAAAAAGATCAAAAAGATCAAAAAGATCAAAAAGATCAAAAAGATCAAAAAGATCAAAAAGATCAAAAAGATCGAAAAGATCAAATAGATCGCAAAGATCAAAAAGATCAAAAAGATCAAAAAGATCAAAAAGATCGAAAAGATCAAATAGATCGCAAAGATCAAATAGATCAAAAAGATCAGAAAGATCGAAAAGATCAGAAAGAACGAAAAGATCAAAAAGATCAAAAAGATCAAAAAGATCAAAAAGATCAAAAAGATCAAAAAGATCAAAAAGATCAAAAAGATCAAAAAGATCAAAAAGATCAAAAAGATCAAAAAGATCAAAAAGATCAAAAAGATCAAAAAGATCAAAAAGATCAAAAAGATCAAAAAGATCAAAAAGATCAAAAAGATCAAAAAGATCAAAAAGATCAAAAAGATCAAAAAGATCAAAAAGATCAAAAAGATCAAAAAGATCAAAAAGATCAAAAAGATCAAAAAGATCAAAAAGATCAAAAAGATCAAAAAGATCAAAAAGATCAAAAAGATCAAAAAGATCAAAAAGATCAAAAAGATCAAAAAGATCAAAAAGATCAAAAAGATCAAAAAGATCAAAAAGATCAAAAAGATCAAAAAGATCAAAAAGATCAAAAAGATCAAAAAGATCAAAAAGATCAAAAAGATCCAAAAGATCCAAAAGATCCAAAAGATCAAAAAGATCAAAAAGATCAAAAAGATCAAAAAGATCAAAAAGATCAAAAAGATCAAAAAGATCAAAAAGATCAAAAAGATCAAAAAGATCAAAAAGATCGAAAAGATCAAAAAGATCAAAAAGATCAAAAAGATCAAAAAGATCAAAAAGATCAAAAAGATCAAAAAGATCAAAAAGATCAAAAAGATCAAAAAGATCAAAAAGATCAAAAGATCAAAAAGATCAAAAAGATCAAAAAGATCAAAAAGATCAAAAAGATCAAAAAGATCAAAAAGATCAAAAAGATCAAAAAGATCAAAAAGATCAAAAAGATCAAAAAGATCAAAAAGATCAAAAAGATCAAAAAGATCAAAATGATCAAAATGATCAAAATGATCAAAAAGATCAAAAAGATCAAAAAGATCAAAAAGATCAAAAAGATCAAAAAGATCAAAAAGATCAAAAAGATCAAAAAGATCAAAAAGATCAAAAAGATCAAAAAGATCAAAAAGATCAAAAAGATCAAAAAGATCAAAAAGATCAAAAAGATCAAAAAGATCAAAAAGATCAAAAAGATCAAAAAGATCAAAAAGATCGAAAAGATCAAATAGATCGAAAAGATCAAATAGATCAAAAAGATCAGAAAGATCGAAAAGATCAGAAAGAACGAAAAGATCAAAAAGATCAAAAAGATCAAAAAGATCAATAGATCAAAAAGATCAAAAAGATCAAAAAGATCAAAAAGATCAAAAAGATCAAAAAGATCAAAAGATCAAAAAGATCATAAAGATCAAAAAGATCAAAAAGATCAAAAAGATCAAAAAGATCAAAAAGATCAAAAAGATCAAAAAGATCAAAAAGATCAAAAAGATCAAAAAGATCAAAAAGATCAAAAAGATCAAAAAGATCAAAAAGATCAAAAAGATCAAAAAGATCAAAAAGATCAAAAAGATCAAAAAGATCAAAAAGATCAAAAAGATCAAAAAGATCAAAAAGATCAAAAAGATCAAAAAGATCAAAAAGATCAAAAAGATCAAAAAGATCAAAAAGATCAAAAAGATCAAAGAGATCAAAAAGATCAAAAAGATCAAAAAGATCAAAAAGATCAAAAAGATCAAAAAGATCAAAAAGATCAAAAAGATCAAAAAGATCAAAAAGATCAAAAAGATCAAAAAGATCAAAAAGATCAAAAAGATCAAAAAGATCAAAAAGATCAAAAAGATCAAAAAGATCAAAAAGATCAAAAAGATCAAAAAGATCAAAAAGATCAAAAAGATCAAAAAGATCAAAAAGATCAAAACGATCAAAACGATCAAAAAGATCAAAAAGATCAAAAAGATCAAAAAGATCAAAAAGATCAAAAAGATCAAAAAGATCAAAAAAATCAAAAAGATCAAAAAGATCAAAAAGATCAAAAAGATCAAAAAGATCAAAAAGATCAAAAAGATCAAAAAGATCAAAAAGATCAAAAAGATCAAAAAGATCAAAAAGATCAAAAAGATCAAAAAGATCAAAAAGATCAAAAAGATCAAAAAGATCAAAAAGATCAAAAAGATCAAAAAGATCAAAAAAATCAAAAAGATCAAAAAGATCAAAAAGATCAAAAAGATCAAAAAGATCAAAAAGATCAAAAAGATCAAAAAGATCAAAAAGATCAAAAAGATCAAAAAGGTCAAAAAGATCAAAAAGATCAAAAAGATCAAAAAGATCAAAAAGATCAAAAAGATCAAAAAGATCAAAAAGATCAAAAAGATCAAAAAGATCAAAAAGATCAAAAAGATCAAAAAGATCAAAAAAATCAAAAAGATCAAAAAGATCAAAAAGATCAAAAAGATCAAAAAGATCAAAAAGATCAAAAAGATCAAAAAGATCAAAAAGATCAAAAAGATCAAAAAGATCAAAAAGATCAAAAAGATCAAAAAGATCAAAAAGATCAAAAAGATCAAAAAGATCAAAAAGATCAAAAAGATCAAAAAGATCAAAAAGATCAAAAAGATCAAAAAGATCAAAAAGATCAAAAAGATCAAAAAGATCAAAAAGATCAAAAAGATCAAAAAGATCAAAAAGATCAAAAAGATCAAAAAGATCAAAAAGATCAAAAAGATCAAAAAGATCAAAAAGATCAAAAAGATCAAAAAGATCAAAAAGATCAAAAAGATCAAAAAGATCAAAAAGATCAAAAAGATCAAAAAGATCAAAAAGATCAAAACGATCAAAAAGATCAAAAAGATCAAAAAGATCAAAAAGATCAAAAAGATCAAAAAGATCAAAAAGATCAAAAAGATCAAAAAGATCAAAAAGATCAAAAAGATCAAAAAGATCAAAAAGATCAAAAAGATCAAAAAGATCAAAAAGATCAAAAAGATCAAAAAGATCAAAAAGATCAAAAAGATCAAAAAGATCAAAAAGATCAAAAAGATCAAAAAGATCAAAAAGATCAAAAAGATCAAAAAGATCAAAAAGATCAAAAAGATCAAAAAGATCAAAAAGATCAAAAAGATCAAAAAGATCAAAAAGATCAAAAAGATCAAAAAGATCGAAAAGATCAAATAGATCGCAAAGATCAAATAGATCAAAAAGATCAGAAAGATCGAAAAGATCAGAAAGAACGAAAAGATCAAAAAGATCAAAAAGATCAAAAAGATCAAAAAGATCAATAGATAAAAAAGATCAAAAAGATCAAAAAGATCAAAAAGATCAAAGAGATCAAAAAGATTAAAAAGATCAAAATGATCAAAAAGATCAAAAAGATCAAAAAGATCAAAAAGATCAAAAAGATCAAAAAGATCAAAAAGATCAAAAAGATCAAAAAGATCAAAAAGATCAAAAAGATCAAAAAGATCAAAAAGATCAAAAAGATCAAAAAGATCAAAAAGATCAAAAAGATCAAAAAGATCAAAAAGATCAAAAAGATCAAAAAGATCAAAAAGATCAAAAAGATCAAAAAGATCAAAAAGATCAAAAAGATCAAAAAGATCAAAAAGATCAAAAAGATCAAAAAGATCAAAAAGATCAAAAAGATCAAAAAGATCAAAAAGATCAAAAAGATCAAAAAGATCAAAAAGATCAAAAAGATCAAAAAGATCAAAAAGATCAAAAAGATCAAAAAGATCAAAAAGATCAAAAAGAACAAAAAGAACAAAAAGATCAAAAAGATCAAAAAGATCAAACAGAACAAAAAGATCAAACAGATCAAAAAGATCAAACAGATCAAAAAGATCGAAGAGATCAAAGAGATCAAAAAGATCGAAAAGATCAAAAAGATCAAAAAGATCGAAAAGATCAAAAAGATCAAAAAGATCAAAAAGATCAAAAAGATCAAAAAGATCAAAAAGATCAAAAAGATCAAAAAGATCAAAAAGATCAAAAAGATCAAAAAGATCAAAAAGATCAAAAAGATCAAAAAGATCAAAAAGATCAAAAAGATCAAAAAGATCAAAAAGATCAAAAAGATCAAAAAGATCAAAAAGATCAAAGAGTTAAAAAAGATCAAAAAGATCAAACAGATCAAACAGATCAAAAAGATCAAACAGATCAAAAAGATCAAACAGATCAAAAAGATCGAAGAGATCAAAAAGATCAAAGAGATCAAAAAGATTAAAAAGATCAAAATGATCAAAAAGATCAAAAAGATCAAACAGATCAAAAAGATCAAACAGATCAAAAAGATCAAAAAGATCAAAAAGAACAAAAAGAACAAAAAGAACAAAAAGATCAAAAAGATAAAAAGAACAAAAAGATCAAAAAGATCAAAAAGATCAAAAAGATCAAAAAGAACAAAAAGATCAAAAAGATCAAAAAGATCAAAAAGATCAAAAAGATCAAAAAGATCAAAAAGATCAAAAAGATCAAAAAGATCAAAAAGATCAAAAAGATCAAAAAGATCAAAAAGATCAAAAAGATCAAAAAGATCAAAAAAATCAAAAAGATCAAAAAGATCAAAAAGATCAAAAAGATCAAAAAGATCAAAAAGATCAAAAAGATCAAAAAGATCAAAAAGATCAAAAAGATCAAAAAGATCAAAAAGGTCAAAAAGATCAAAAAGATCAAAAAGATCAAAAAGATCAAAAAGATCAAAAAGATCAAAAAGATCAAAAAGATCAAAAAGATCAAAAAGATCAAAAAGATCAAAAAGATCAAAAAGATCAAAAAGATCAAAAAGATCAAAAAGATCAAAAAGATCAAAAAGATCAAAAAGATCAAAAAGATCAAAAAGATCAAAAAGATCAAAAAGATCAAAATGATCAAAAAGATCAAAAAGATCAAAAAGATCAAAAAGATCAAAAAGATCAAAAAGATCAAAAAGATCAAAAAGATCAAAAAGATCAAAAAGATCAAAAAGAACAAAAAGAACAAAAAGAACAAAAAGATCAAAAAGATCAAAAAGATCAAAAAGATCAAAAAGATCAAAAAGATCAAAAAGATCAAAACGATCAAAAAGATCAAAAAGATCAAAAAGATCAAAAAGATCAAAAAGATCAAAAAGATCAAAAAGATCAAAAAGATCAAAAAGATCAAAAAGATCAAAAAGATCAAAAAGATCGAAAAGATCAAAAAGATCAAAAAGATCAAAAAGATCAAAAAGATCAAAAAGATCAAAAAGATCAAAAAGATCAAAGAGATCAAAAAGATCGAAAAGATCAAAAAGATCAAAAAGATCGAAAAGATCAAAAAGATCAAAAAGATCAAAAAGATCAAAAAGATCAAAAAGATCAAAAAGATCAAAAAGATCAAAAAGATCAAAGAGTTAAAAAAGATCAAAAAGATCAAACAGATCAAACAGATCAAAAAGATCAAACAGATCAAAAAGATCAAACAGATCAAAAAGATCGAAGAGATCAAAAAGATCAAAGAGATCAAAAAGATTAAAAAGATCAAAAAGATCAAAAAGATCAAAAAGATCAAACAGATCAAACAGATCAAAAAGATCAAACAGATCAAAAAGATCAAAAAGATCAAAAAGAACAAAAAGAACAAAAAGAACAAAAAGATCAAAAAGATAAAAAGAACAAAAAGATCAAAAAGATCAAAAAGATCAAAAAGATCAAAAAGATCAAAAAGAACAAAAAGATCAAAAAGATCAAAAAGATCATAAAGATCAAAAAGATCAAAAAGATCAAAAAGATCAAAAAGATCAAAAAGATCAAAAAGATCAAAAAGATCAAAAAGATCAAAAAGATCAAAAAGATCAAAAAGATCAAAAAGATCAAAAAGATCAAAAAGATCAAAAAGATCAAAAAGATCAAAAAGATCAAAAAGATCAAAAAGATCAAAAAGATCAAAAAGATCAAAAAGATCAAAAAGATCAAAAAGATCAAAAAGATCAAAAAGATCAAAAAGATCAAAAAGATCAAAAAGATCAAAAAGATCAAAAAGATCAAAAAGATCAAAAAGATCAAAAAGATCAAAAAGATCAAAAAGATCAAAAAGATCAAAAAGATCAAAAAGATCAAAAAGATCAAAAAGATCAAAAAGATCAAAAAGATCAAAAAGATCAAAAAGATCAAAAAGATCAAAAAGATCAAAAAGATCAAAAAGATCAAAAAGATCAAAAAGATCAAAAAGATCAAAAAGATCAAAAAGATCAAAAAGATCAAAAAGATCAAAAAGATCAAAAAGATCAAAAAGATCAAAAAGATCAAAAAGATCAAAAAGATCAAAAAGATCAAAAAGATCAAAAAGATCAAAAAGATCAAAAAGATCAAAAAGATCAAAAAGATCAAAAAGATCAAAAAGATCAAAAAGATCAAAAAGATCAAAAAGATCAAAAAGATCAAAAAGATCAAAAAGATCAAAAAGATCAAAAAGATCAAAAAGATCAAAAAGATCAAAAAGATCAAAAAGATCAAAAAGATCAAAAAGATCAAAAAGATCAAAAAGATCAAAAAGATCAAAAAGATCAAAAAGATCAAAAAGATCAAAAAGATCAAAAAGATCAAAAAGATCAAAAAGATCAAAAAGATCAAAAAGATCAAAAAGATCAAAAAGATCAAAAAGATCAAAAAGATCAAAAAGATCAAAAAGATCAAAAAGATCAAAAAGATCAAAAAGATCAAAAAGATCAAAAAGATCAAAAAGATCAAAAAGATCAAAAAGATCAAAAAGATCAAAAAGATCAAAAAGATCAAAAAGATCAAAAAGATCAAAAAGATCAAAAAGATCAAAAAGATCAAAAAGATCAAAAAGATCAAAAAGATCAAAAAGATCAAAAAGATCAAAAAGATCAAAAAGATCAAAAAGATCAAAAAGATCAAAAAGATCAAAAAGATCAAAAAGATCAAAAAGATCAAAAAGATCAAAAAGATCAAAAAGATCAAAAAGATCAAAAAGATCAAAAAGATCAAAAAGATCAAAAAGATCAAAAAGATCAAAAAGATCAAAAAGATCAAAAAGATCAAAAAGATCAAAAAGATCAAAAAGATCAAAAAGATCAAAAAGATCAAAAAGATCAAAAAGATCAAAAAGATCAAAAAGATCAAAAAGATCAAAAAGATCAAAAAGATCAAAAAGATCAAAAAGATCAAAAAGATCAAAAAGATCAAAAAGATCAAAAAGATCAAAAAGATCAAAAAGATCAAAAAGATCAAAAAGATCAAAAAGATCAAAAAGATCAAAAAGATCAAAAAGATCAAAAAGATCAAAAAGATCAAAAAGATCAAAAAGATCAAAAAGATCAAAAAGATCAAAAAGATCAAAAAGATCAAAAAGATCAAAAAGATCAAAAAGATCAAAAAGATCAAAAAGATCAAAAAGATCAAAAAGATCAAAAAGATCAAAAAGATCAAAAAGATCAAAAAGATCAAAAAGATCAAAAAGATCAAAAAGATCAAAAGGATCAAAAAGATCAAAAAGATCAAAAAGATCAAAAAGATCAAAAAGATCAAAAAGATCAAAAAGATCAAAAAGATCAAAAAGATCAAAAAGATCAAAAAGATCAAAAAGATCAAAAAGATCAAAAAGATCAAAAAGATCAAAAAGATCAAAAAGATCAAAAAGATCAAAAAGATCAAAAAGATCAAAAAGATCAAAAAGATCAAAAAGATCAAAAAGATCAAAAAGATCAAAAAGATCAAAAAGATCAAAAAGATCAAAAAGATCAAAAAGATCAAAAAGATCAAAAAGATCAAAAAGATCAAAAAGATCAAAAAGATCAAAAAGATCAAAAAGATCAAAAAGATCAAAAAGATCAAAAAGATCAAAAAGATCAAAAAGATCAAAAAGATCAAAAAGATCAAAAAGATCAAAAAGATCAAAAAGATCAAAAAGATCAAAAAGATCAAAAAGATCAAAAAGATCAAAAAGATCAAAAAGATCAAAAAGATCAAAAAGATCAAAAAGATCAAAAAGATCAAAAAGATCAAAAAGATCAAAAAGATCAAAAAGATCAAAAAGATCAAAAAGATCAAAAAGATCAAAAAGATCAAAAAGATCAAAAAGATCAAAAAGATCAAAAAGATCAAAAAGATCAAAAAGATCAAAAAGATCAAAAAGATCAAAAAGATCAAAAAGATCAAAAAGATCAAAAAGATCAAAAAGATCAAAAAGATCAAAAAGATCAAAAAGATCAAAAAGATCAAAAAGATCAAAAAGATCAAAAAGATCAAAAGATCAAAAGATCAAAAGATCAAAAAGATCAAAAAGATCAAAAAGATCAAAAAGATCAAAAAGATCAAAAAGATCAAAAAGATCAAAAAGATCAAAAAGATCAAAAAGATCAAAAAGATCAAAAAGATCAAAAAGATCAAAAAGATCAAAAAGATCAAAAAGATCAAAAAGATCAAAAAGATCAAAAAGAACAAAAAGAACAAAAAGAACAAAAAGATCAAAAAGATCAAAAAGAACAAATAGAACGAAAAGATCAAAAAGATCATAAAGATCAAAAAGATCAAAAAGATCAAAAAGACCAAAAAGATCAAAAAGATCAAAAAGATCAAAAAGATCGAAAAGATCAAAAAGATCAAAAAGATCAAAAGATCAAAAAGATCAAAAAGATCAAAAAGATCAAAAAGATCAAAAAGATCAAAAAGATCAAAAAGATCAAAAAGATCAAAAAGATCAAAAAGATCAAAAAGATCAAAAAGATCAAAAAGATCAAAAAGATCAAAAAGATCAAAAAGATCAAAAAGAGATCAAAAAGAGATCAAAAAGAGATCAAAAAGATCAAAAAGATCAAAAAGATCAAAAAGATCAAAAAGATCAAAAAGATCAAAAAGATCAAAAAGATCAAAAAGATCAAAAAGATCAAAAAGATCAAAAAGATCAAAAAGATCAAAAAGATCAAAAAGATCAAAAAGATCAAAAAGATCAAAAAGATCAAAAAGATCAAAAAGATCAAAAAGAGATCAAAAAGAGATCAAAAAGATCAAAAAGATCAAAAAGATCAAAAAGATCAAAAAGATCAAAAAGATCAAAAAGATCAAAAAGATCAAAAAGATCAAAAAGATCAAAAAGATCAAAAAGATCAAAAAGATCAAAAAGATCAAAAAGATCAAAAAGATCAAAAAGATCAAAAGATCAAAAAGATCAAAAAGATCAAAAAGATCAAAAAGATCAAAAAGATCAAAAAGATCAAAAAGATCAAAAAGATCAAAAAGATCAAAAAGATCAAAAAGATCAAAAAGATCAAAAAGATCAAAAAGATCAAAAAGATCAAAAAGATCAAAAAGATCAAAAAGATCAAAAAGATCAAAAAGATCAAAAAGATCAAAAAGATCAAAAAGATCAAAAAGATCAAAAAGATCAAAAAGATCAAAAAGATCAAAAAGATCAAAAAGATCAAAAAGATCAAAAAGATCAAAAAGATCAAAAAGATCAAAAAGATCAAAAAGATCAAAAAGATCAAAAAGATCAAACAGATCGAAGAGATCAAAGAGATCAAAGAGATCAAAAAGATCAAAATGATCAAAATGATCAAAATGATCAAAAAGATCAAAATGATCAAAATTATCAAAAAGATCAAACAGATCAAAAAGATCACACAGATCAAAAAGATCAAAAAGATCAAAAAGAACAAAAAGAACAAAAAGATCAAAAAGATCAAAAAGATCAAAAAGAACAAAACGAACAAAAAGATCAAAAAGATCAAAAAGAACAAAACGAACAAAAAGATCAAAAAGATCAAAAAGATCAAAAAGATCAAAAAGGTCAAAAAGAACAAAACGATCAAAAGATCAAAAAGATCAAAAAGATCAAAAAGATCAAAAAGATCAAAAAGATCAAAAAGATCAAAAAGATCAAAATTATCAAAATTATCAAAAAGATCAAACAGATCAAAAAGATCACACAGATCAAAAAGATCAAAAAGAACAAAAAGAACAAAAAGATCAAAAAGATCAAAAAGATCAAAAAGAACAAAAAGAACAAAAAGAACAAAAAGATCAAAAAGAACAAAAAGAACAAAAAGATCAAAAAGATCAAAAAGATCAAAAAGATCAAAAAGATCAAAAAGGTCAAAAAGATCAAAACGATCAAAAGATCAAAAAGATCAAAAAGATCAAAAAGATCAAAAAGATCAAAAAGATCAAAAAGATCAAAAAGATCAAAAAGATCAAAAAGATCAAAAAGATCAAAAAGATCAAAAAGATCAAACAGAACAAACAGATCAAAAAGATCAAACAGATCAAAGAGATCAAAAAGATCAAATCAAAAAGATCAAAATGATCAAAAAGATCAAAAAGATCAAAATGAGCAAAAAGATCAAACAGATCAAAAAGATCAAACAGATCAAACAGATCAAAAAGATCAAAAAGATCAAAAAGAACAAAAAGAACAAAAAGATCAAAAAGAACAAAAAGATCAAAAAGATCAAAAAGATCAAAAAGATCAAAAAGATCAAAAAGATCAAAAAGATCAAAAAGATCAAAAAGATCAAAAAGATCAAAAAGATCAAAAAGATCAAAAAGATCAAAAAGATCAAAAAGATCAAAAAGATCAAAAAGATCAAAAAGATCAAAAAGATCAAAAAGATCAAAAAGATCAAAAAGATCAAAAAGATCAAAAAGATCAAAAAGATCAAAAAGATCAAAAAGATCAAAAAGATCAAAAAGATCAAAAAGATCAAAAAGATCAAAAAGATCAAAAAGATCAAAAAGATCAAAAAGATCAAAAAGATCAAAAAGATCAAAAAGATCAAAAAGATCAAAAAGATCAAAAAGATCAAAAAGATCAAAAAGATCAAAAAGATCAAAAAGATCAAAAAGATCAAAAAGATCAAAAAGATCAAAAAGATCAAAAAGATCAAAAAGATCAAAAAGATCAAAAAGATCAAAAAGATCAAAAAGATCAAAAAGATCAAAAAGATCAAAAAGATCAAAAAGATCAAAAAGATCAAAAAGATCAAAAAGATCAAAAAGATCAAAAAGATCAAAAAGATCAAAAAGATCAAAAAGATCAAAAAGATCAAAAAGATCAAAAAGATCAAAAAGAGATCGAAAAGATCAAAAAGATCGAAAAGATCAAAAAGATCGAAAAGATCAAAAAGATCGAAAAGATCAAAAAGATCAAAAAGATCAAAAAGATCAAAAAGATCAAAAAGATCAAAAAGATCAAAAAGATCAAAAAGATCAAAAAGATCAAAAAGATCAAAAAGATCAAAAAGATCAAAAAGATCAAAAAGATCAAAAAGATCAAAAAGATCAAAAAGATCAAAAAGATCAAAAAGATCAAAAAGATCAAAAAGATCAAAAAGATCAAAAAGATCAAAAAGATCAAAAAGATCAAAAAGATCAAAAAGATCAAAAAGATCAAAAAGATCAAAAAGATCAAAAAGATCAAAAAGATCAAAAAGATCAAAAAGATCAAAAAGATCAAAAAGATCAAAAAGATCAAAAAGATCAAAAAGATCAAAAAGATCAAAAAGATCAAAAAGATCAAAAAGATCAAAAAGATCAAAAAGATCAAAAAGATCAAAAAGATCAAAAAGATCAAAAAGATCAAAAAGATCAAAAAGATCAAAAAGATCAAAAAGATCAAAAAGATCAAAAAGATCAAAAAGATCAAAAAGATCAAAAAGATCAAAAAGATCAAAAAGATCAAAAAGATCAAAAAGATCAAAAAGATCAAAAAGATCAAAAAGATCAAAAAGATCAAAAAGATCAAAAAGATCAAAAAGATCAAAAAGATCAAAAAGATCAAAAAGATCAAAAAGATCAAAAAGATCAAAAAGATCAAAAAGATCAAAAAGATCAAAAAGATCAAAAAGATCAAAAAGATCAAAAAGATCAAAAAGATCAAAAAGATCAAAAAGATCAAAAAGATCAAAAAGATCAAAAAGATCAAAAAGATCAAAAAGATCAAAAAGATCAAAAAGATCAAAAAGATCAAAAAGATCAAAAAGATCAAAAAGATCAAAAAGATCAAAAAGATCAAAAAGATCAAAAAGATCAAAAAGATCAAAAAGATCAAAAAGATCAAAAAGATCAAAAAGATCAAAAAGATCAAAAAGATCAAAAAGATCAAAAAGATCAAAAAGATCAAAAAGATCAAAAAGATCAAAAAGATCAAAAAGATCAAAAAGATCAAAAAGATCAAAAAGATCAAAAAGATCAAAAAGATCAAAAAGATCAAAAAGATCAAAAAGATCAAAAAGATCAAAAAGATCAAAAAGATCAAAAAGATCAAAAAGATCAAAAAGATCAAAAAGATCAAAAAGATCAAAAAGATCAAAAAGATCAAAAAGATCAAAAAGATCAAAAAGATCAAAAAGATCAAAAAGATCAAAAAGATCAAAAAGATCAAAAAGATCAAAAAGATCAAAAAGATCAAAAAGATCAAAAAGATCAAAAAGATCAAAAAGATCAAAAAGATCAAAAAGATCAAAAAGATCAAAAAGATCAAAAAGATCAAAAAGATCAAAAAGATCAAAAAGATCAAAAAGATCAAAAAGATCAAAAAGATCAAAAAGATCAAAAAGATCAAAAAGATCAAAAAGATCAAAAAGATCAAAAAGATCAAAAAGATCAAAAAGATCAAAAAGATCAAAAAGATCAAAAAGATCAAAAAGATCAAAAAGATCAAAAAGATCAAAAAGATCAAAAAGATCAAAAAGATCAAAAAGATCAAAAAGATCAAAAAGATCAAAAAGATCAAAAAGATCAAAAAGATCAAAAAGATCAAAAAGATCAAAAAGATCAAAAAGATCAAAAAGATCAAAAAGATCAAAAAGATCAAAAAGATCAAAAAGATCAAAAAGATCAAAAAGATCAAAAAGATCAAAAAGATCAAATAGATCAAAAAGATCAAAAAGATCAAAAAGATCAAAAAGATCAAAAAGATCAAAAAGATCAAAAAGATCAAAAAGATCAAAAAGATCAAAAAGATCAAAAAGATCAAAAAGATCAAAAAGATCAAAAAGATCAAAGAGATCAAAAAGATCAAAAAGATCAAAAAGATCAAAAAGATCAAAAAGATCAAAAAGATCAAAAAGATCAAAAAGATCAAAAAGATCAAAAAGATCAAAAAGATCAAAATGATCAAAATGATCAAAATGATCAAAAAGATCAAAAAGATCGAAAAGATCAAAAAGATCAAAAAGATCAAAAAGATCAAAAAGATCAAAAAGATCAAAAAGATCAAAAAAATCAAAAAGATCAAAAAGATCAAAAAGATCAAAAAGATCAAAAAGAGATCGAAAAGATCAAAAAGATCAAAAAGATCAAAAAGATCAAAAAGATCAAAAAGATCAAAAAGATCAAAAAGATCAAAAAGATCAAAAAGATCAAAAAGATCAAAAAGATCAAAAAGATCAAAAAGATCAAAAAGATCAAAAAGATCAAAAAGATCAAAAAGATCAAAAAGATCAAAAAGATCAAAAAGATCAAAAAGATCAAAAAGATCAAAAAGATCAAAAAGATCAAAAAGATCAAAAAGATCAAAAAGATCAAAAAGATCAAAAAGATCAAAAAGATCAAAAAGATCAAAAAGATCAAAAAGATCAAAAAGATCAAAAAGATCAAAAAGATCAAAAAGATCAAAAAGATCAAAAAGATCAAAAAGATCAAAAAGATCAAAAAGATCAAAAAGATCAAAAAGATCAAAAAGATCAAAAAGATCAAAAAGATCAAAAAGATCAAAAAGATCAAAAAGATCAAAAAGATCAAAAAGATCAAAAAGATCAAAAAGATCAAAAAGATCAAAAAGATCAAAAAGATCAAAAGATCAAAAAGATCAAAAAGATCAAAAAGATCAAAAAGATCAAAAAGATCAAAAAGATCAAAAAGATCAAAAAGATCAAAAAGATCAAAAAGATCAAAAAGATCAAAAAGATCAAAAAGATCAAAAAGATCAAAAAGATCAAAAAGATCAAAAAGATCAAAAAGATCAAAAAGATCAAAAAGATCAAAAAGATCAAAAAGATCAAAAAGATCAAAAAGATCAAAAAGATCAAAAAGATCAAAAAGATCAAAAAGATCAAAAAGATCAAAAAGATCAAAGAGATCAAAAAGAGATCAAAAAGAGATCAAAAAGAGATCAAAAAGATCAAAAAGATCAAAAAGATCAAAAAGATCAAAAAGATCAAAAAGATCAAAAAGATCAAAAAGATCAAAAAGATCAAAAAGATCAAAAAGATCAAAAAGATCAAAAAGATCAAAAAGATCAAAAAGATCAAAAAGATCAAAAAGATCAAAAAGATCAAAAAGATCAAAAAGATCAAAAAGAGATCAAAAAGAGATCAAAAAGATCAAAAAGATCAAAAAGATCAAAAAGATCAAAAAGATCAAAAAGATCAAAAAGATCAAAAAGATCAAAAAGATCAAAAAGATCAAAAAGATCAAAAAGATCAAAAAGATCAAAAAGATCAAAAAGATCAAAAGATCAAAAAGATCAAAAAGATCAAAAAGATCAAAAAGATCAAAAAGATCAAAAAGATCAAAAAGATCAAAAAGATCAAAAAGATCAAAAAGATCAAAAAGATCAAAAAGATCAAAAAGATCAAAAAGATCAAAAAGATCAAAAAGATCAAAAAGATCAAAAAGATCAAAAAGATCAAAAAGATCAAAAAGATCAAAAAGATCAAAAAGATCAAAAAGATCAAAAAGATCAAAAAGATCAAAAAGATCAAAAAGATCAAAAAGATCAAAAAGATCAAAAAGATCAAAAAGATCAAAAAGATCAAAAAGATCAAAAAGATCAAAAAGATCAAAAAGATCAAAAAGATCAAAAAGATCAAAAAGATCAAAAAGATCAAAAAGATCAAAAAGATCAAAAAGATCAAAAAGATCAAAAAGATCAAAAAGATCAAAAAGATCAAAAAGATCAAAAAGATCAAAAAGATCAAAAAGATCAAACAGATCGAAGAGATCAAAGAGATCAAAGAGATCAAAAAGATCAAAATGATCAAAATGATCAAAATGATCAAAAAGATCAAAATGATCAAAATTATCAAAAAGATCAAACAGATCAAAAAGATCACACAGATCAAAAAGATCAAAAAGATCAAAAAGAACAAAAAGAACAAAAAGATCAAAAAGATCAAAAAGATCAAAAAGAACAAAACGAACAAAAAGATCAAAAAGATCAAAAAGAACAAAACGAACAAAAAGATCAAAAAGATCAAAAAGATCAAAAAGATCAAAAAGGTCAAAAAGAACAAAACGATCAAAAGATCAAAAAGATCAAAAAGATCAAAAAGATCAAAAAGATCAAAAAGATCAAAAAGATCAAAAAGATCAAAATTATCAAAATTATCAAAAAGATCAAACAGATCAAAAAGATCACACAGATCAAAAAGATCAAAAAGAACAAAAAGAACAAAAAGATCAAGAAGATCAAAAAGAACAAAAAGAACAAAAAGAACAAAAAGAACAAAAAGAACAAAAAGAACAAAAAGAACAAAAAGAACAAAAAGATCAAAAAGATCAAAAAGATCAAAAAGATCAAAAAGGTCAAAAAGATCAAAACGATCAAAAGATCAAAAAGATCAAAAAGATCAAAAAGATCAAAAAGATCAAAAAGATCAAAAAGATCAAAAAGATCAAAAAGATCAAAAAGATCAAAAAGATCAAAAAGATCAAAAAGATCAAAAAGATCAAAAAGATCAAAAAGATCAAAAAGATCAAAAAGATCAAAAAGATCAAAAAGATCAAAAAGATCAAAAAGATCAAAAAGATCAAAAAGATCAAAAAGATCAAAAAGATCAAAAAGATCAAAAAGATCAAAAAGATCAAAAAGATCAAAGAGATCAAAAAGAGATCAAAAAGAGATCAAAAAGAGATCAAAAAGATCAAAAAGATCAAAAAGATCAAAAAGATCAAAAAGATCAAAAAGATCAAAAAGATCAAAAAGATCAAAAAGATCAAAAAGATCAAAAAGATCAAAAAGATCAAAAAGATCAAAAAGATCAAAAAGATCAAAAAGATCAAAAAGATCAAAAAGATCAAAAAGATCAAAAAGATCAAAAAGATCAAAAAGATCAAAAAGAGATCAAAAAGAGATCAAAAAGAGATCAAAAAGATCAAAAAGATCAAAAAGATCAAAAAGATCAAAAAGATCAAAAAGATCAAAAAGATCAAAAAGATCAAAAAGATCAAAAAGATCAAAAAGATCAAAAAGATCAAAAAGATCAAAAAGATCAAAAAGATCAAAAAGATCAAAAAGATCAAAAAGATCAAAAAGATCAAAAAGATCAAAAAGATCAAAAGATCAAAAAGATCAAAAAGATCAAAAAGATCAAAAAGATCAAAAAGATCAAAAAGATCAAAAAGATCAAAAAGATCAAAAAGATCAAAAAGATCAAAAAGATCAAAAAGATCAAAAAGATCAAAAAGATCAAAAAGATCAAAAAGATCAAAAAGATCAAAAAGATCAAAAAGATCAAAAAGATCAAAAAGATCAAAAAGATCAAAAAGATCAAAAAGATCAAAAAGATCAAAAAGATCAAAAAGATCAAAAAGATCAAAAAGATCAAAAGATCAAAAAGATCAAAAAGATCAAAAAGATCAAAAAGATCAAAAAGATCAAAAAGATCAAAAAGATCAAAAAGATCAAAAAGATCAAAAAGATCAAAAAGATCAAAGAGATCAAAAAGAGATCAAAAAGAGATCAAAAAGAGATCAAAAAGATCAAAAAGATCAAAAAGATCAAAAAGATCAAAAAGATCAAAAAGATCAAAAAGATCAAAAAGATCAAAAAGATCAAAAAGATCAAAAAGATCAAAAAGATCAAAAAGATCAAAAAGATCAAAAAGATCAAAAAGATCAAAAAGATCAAAAAGATCAAAAAGATCAAAAAGATCAAAAAGATCAAAAAGATCAAAAAGATCAAAAAGATCAAAAAGATCAAAAAGATCAAAAAGATCAAAAAGATCAAAAAGATCAAAAAGATCAAAAAGATCAAAAAGATCAAAAAGATCAAAAAGATCAAAAAGATCAAAAAGATCAAAAAGATCAAAAAGATCAAAAAGATCAAAAAGATCAAAAAGATCAAAAAGATCAAAAAGATCAAAAAGATCAAAAAGATCAAAAAGATCAAAAAGATCAAAAAGATCAAAAAGATCAAAAAGATCAAAAAGATCAAAAAGATCAAAAGATCAAAAAGATCAAAAAGATCAAAAAGATCAAAAAGATCAAAAAGATCAAAAAGATCAAAAAGATCAAAAAGATCAAAAAGATCAAAAAGATCAAAAAGATCAAAAAGATCAAAAAGATCAAAAAGATCAAAAAGATCAAAAAGATCAAAAAGATCAAAAAGATCAAAGAGATCAAAAAGAGATCAAAAAGATCAAAAAGATCAAAAAGATCAAAAAGATCAAAAAGATCAAAAAGATCAAAAAGATCAAAAAGATCAAAAAGATCAAAAAGATCAAAAAGATCAAAAAGATCAAAAAGATCAAAAAGATCAAAAAGATCAAAAAGATCAAAAAGATCAAAAAGATCAAAAAGATCAAAAAGATCAAAAAGATCAAAAAGATCAAAAAGATCAAAAAGATCAAAAAGATCAAAAAGATCAAAAAGATCAAAAAGATCAAAAAGATCAAAAAGAGATCAAAAAGAGATCAAAAAGATCAAAAAGATCAAAAAGATCAAAAAGATCAAAAAGATCAAAAAGATCAAAAAGATCAAAAAGATCAAAAAGATCAAAAAGATCAAAAGATCAAAAAGATCAAAAAGATCAAAAAGATCAAAAAGATCAAAAAGATCAAAAAGATCAAAAAGATCAAAAAGATCAAAAAGATCAAAAAGATCAAAAAGATCAAAAAGATCAAAAAGATCAAAAAGATCAAAAAGATCAAAAAGATCAAAAAGATCAAAAAGATCAAAAAGATCAAAAAGATCAAAAAGATCAAAAAGATCAAAAAGATCAAAAAGATCAAAAAGATCAAAAAGATCAAAAAGATCAAAAAGATCAAAAAGATCAAAAAGATCAAAAAGATCAAAAAGATCAAAAAGATCAAAAAGATCAAAAAGATCAAAAAGATCAAAAAGATCAAAAAGATCAAACAGATCGAAGAGATCAAAGAGATCAAAGAGATCAAAAAGATCAAAATGATCAAAATGATCAAAATGATCAAAAAGATCAAAATGATCAAAATTATCAAAAAGATCAAACAGATCAAAAAGATCACACAGATCAAAAAGATCAAAAAGATCAAAAAGAACAAAAAGAACAAAAAGATCAAAAAGATCAAAAAGATCAAAAAGAACAAAACGAACAAAAAGATCAAAAAGATCAAAAAGAACAAAACGAACAAAAAGATCAAAAAGATCAAAAAGATCAAAAAGATCAAAAAGGTCAAAAAGAACAAAACGATCAAAAGATCAAAAAGATCAAAAAGATCAAAAAGATCAAAAAGATCAAAAAGATCAAAAAGATCAAAATTATCAAAATTATCAAAAAGATCAAACAGATCAAAAAGATCACACAGATCAAAAAGATCAAAAAGAACAAAAAGAACAAAAAGATCAAGAAGATCAAAAAGAACAAAAAGAACAAAAAGAACAAAAAGAACAAAAAGAACAAAAAGAACAAAAAGAACAAAAAGAACAAAAAGATCAAAAAGATCAAAAAGATCAAAAAGATCAAAAAGGTCAAAAAGATCAAAACGATCAAAAGATCAAAAAGATCAAAAAGATCAAAAAGATCAAAAAGATCAAAAAGATCAAAAAGATCAAAAAGATCAAAAAGATCAAAAAGATCAAAAAGATCAAAAAGATCAAAAAGATCAAAAAGATCAAAAAGATCAAAAAGATCAAACAGAACAAACAGAACAAACAGATCAAAAAGATCAAACAGATCAAAGAGATCAAAAAGATCAAATCAAAAAGATCAAAATGATCAAAAAGATCAAAAAGATCAAAATGAGCAAAAAGATCAAACAGATCAAAAAGATCAAACAGATCAAACAGATCAAAAAGATCAAAAAGATCAAAAAGAACAAAAAGAACAAAAAGATCAAAAAGATCAAAAAGATCAAAAAGATCAAAAAGATCAAAAAGATCAAAAAGATCAAAAAGATCAAAAAGATCAAAAAGATCAAAAAGATCAAAAAGATCAAAAAGATCAAAAAGATCAAAAAGATCAAAAAGATCAAAAAGATCAAAAAGATCAAAAAGATCAAAAAGATCAAAAAGATCAAAAAGATCAAAAAGATCAAAAAGATCAAAAAGATCAAAAAGATCAAAAAGATCAAAAAGATCAAAAAGATCAAAAAGATCAAAAAGATCAAAAAGATCAAAAAGATCAAAAAGATCAAAAAGATCAAAAAGATCAAAAAGATCAAAAAGATCAAAAAGATCAAAAAGATCAAAAAGATCAAAAAGATCAAAAAGATCAAAAAGATCAAAAAGATCAAAAAGATCAAAAAGATCAAAAAGATCAAAAAGATCAAAAAGATCAAAAAGATCAAAAAGATCAAAAAGATCAAAAAGATCAAAAAGATCAAAAAGATCAAAAAGATCAAAAAGATCAAAAAGATCAAAAAGATCAAAAAGATCAAAAAGATCAAAAAGATCAAAAAGATCAAAAAGATCAAAAAGATCAAAAAGATCAAAAAGATCAAAAAGATCAAAAAGATCAAAAAGATCAAAAAGATCAAAAAGATCAAAAAGATCAAAAAGATCAAAAAGATCAAAAAGATCAAAAAGATCAAAAAGATCAAAAAGATCAAAAAGATCAAAAAGATCAAAAAGATCAAAAAGATCAAAAAGATCAAAAAGATCAAAAAGATCAAAAAGATCAAAAAGATCAAAAAGATCAAAAAGATCAAAAAGATCAAAAAGATCAAAAAGATCAAAAAGATCAAAAAGATCAAAAAGATCAAAAAGATCAAAAAGATCAAAAAGATCAAAAAGATCAAAAAGATCAAAAAGATCAAAAAGATCAAAAAGATCAAAAAGATCAAAAAGATCAAAAAGATCAAAAAGATCAAAAAGATCAAAAAGATCAAAAAGATCAAAAAGATCAAAAAGATCAAAAAGAGATCGAAAAGATCAAAAAGATCAAAAAGATCGAAAAGATCGAAAAGATCAAAAAGATCGAAAAGATCAAAAAGATCAAAAAGATCAAAAAGATCAAAAAGATCAAAAAGATCAAAAAGATCAAAAAGATCAAAAAGATCAAAAAGATCAAAAAGATCAAAAAGATCAAAAAGATCAAAAAGATCAAAAAGATCAAAAAGATCAAAAAGATCAAAAAGATCAAAAAGATCAAAAAGATCAAAAAGATCAAAAAGATCAAAAAGATCAAAAAGATCAAAAAGATCAAAAAGATCAAAAAGATCAAAAAGATCAAAAAGATCAAAAAGATCAAAAAGATCAAAAAGATCAAAAAGATCAAAAAGATCAAAAAGATCAAAAAGATCAAAAAGATCAAAAAGATCAAAAAGATCAAAAAGATCAAAAAGATCAAAAAGATCAAAAAGATCAAAAAGATCAAAAAGATCAAAAAGATCAAAAAGATCAAAAAGATCAAAAAGATCAAAAAGATCAAAAAGATCAAAAAGATCAAAAAGATCAAAAAGATCAAAAAGATCAAAAAGATCAAAAAGATCAAAAAGATCAAAAAGATCAAAAAGATCAAAAAGATCAAAAAGATCAAAAAGATCAAAAAGATCAAAAAGATCAAAAAGATCAAAAAGATCAAAAAGATCAAAAAGATCAAAAAGATCAAAAAGATCAAAAAGATCAAAAAGATCAAAAAGATCAAAAAGATCAAAAAGATCAAAAGGATCAAAAAGATCAAAAAGATCAAAAAGATCAAAAAGATCAAAAAGATCAAAAAGATCAAAAAGATCAAAAAGATCAAAAAGATCAAAAAGATCAAAAAGATCAAAAAGATCAAAAAGATCAAAAAGATCAAAAAGATCAAAAAGATCAAAAAGATCAAAAAGATCAAAAAGATCAAAAAGATCAAAAAGATCAAAAAGATCAAAAAGATCAAAAAGATCAAAAAGATCAAAAAGATCAAAAAGATCAAAGAGATCAAAGAGATCAAAGAGATCAAAAAGATCAAAAAGATCAAAAAGATCAAAAAGATCAAAAAGATCAAAAAGATCAAAAAGATCAAAATGATCAAAAAGATCAAAAAGATCAAAAAGATCAAAATGATCAAAATGATCAAAAAGATCAAAAAGATCAAAAAGATCGAAAAGATCAAAAAGATCAAAAAGATCAAAAAGATCAAAAAGATCAAAAAGATCAAAAAAATCAAAAAGATCAAAAAGATCAAAAAGATCAAAAAGATCAAAAAGATCAAAAAGATCAAAAAGATCAAAAAGATCAAAAAGAGATCGAAAAGATCAAAAAGATCAAAAAGATCGAAAAGATCAAAAAGATCGAAAAGATCAAAAAGATCAAAAAGATCAAAAAGATCAAAAAGATCAAAATGATCAAAAAGATCAAAAAGATCAAAAAGATCAAAAAAATCAAAAAGATCAAAAAGATCAAAAAGATCAAAAAGATCAAAAAGATCAAAAAGATCAAAAAGATCAAAAAGATCAAAAAGATCAAAAAGATCAAAAAGATCAAAAAGATCAAAAAGATCAAAAAGATCAAAAAGATCAAAAAGATCAAAAAGATCAAAAAGATCAAAAAGATCAAAAAGATCAAAAAGATCAAAAAGATCAAAAAGATCAAAAAGATCAAAAAGATCAAAAAGATCAAAAAGATCAAAAAGATCAAAAAGATCAAAAATATCAAAAAGATCAAAAAGATCAAAAAGATCAAAAAGATCAAAAAGGTCAAAAAGATCAAAAAGATCAAAAAGATCTAAAAGATCAAAAGATCAAAAAGATCAAAAAGATCAAAAAGATCAAAAAGATCAAAAAGATCAAAAAGATCTCAAAAAGATCAAAAAGATCAAAAAGATCTCAAAAAGATCAAAAAGATCTCAAAAAGATCAAAAAGATCAAAAAGATCTCAAAAAGATCAAAAAGATCAAAAAGATCAAAAAGATCAAAAAGATCAAAAAGATCAAAAAGATCAAAAAGATCAAAAAGATCAAAAAGATCAAAAAGATCAAAAAGATCAAAAAGATCAAAAAGATCAAAAAGATCAAAAAGATCAAAAAGATCAAAAAGATCAAAAAGATCAAAAAGATCAAAAAGATCAAAAAGATCAAAAAGATCAAAAAGATCAAAAAGATCAAAAAGATCAAAAAGATCAAAAAGATCAAAAAGATCAAAAAGATCAAAAAGATCAAAAAGATCAAAAAGATCAAAAAGATCAAAAAGATCAAAAAGATCAAAAAGATCAAAAAGATCAAAAAGATCAAAAAGATCAAAAAGATCAAAAAGATCAAAAAGATCAAAAAGATCAAAAAGATCAAAAAGATCAAAAAGATCAAAAAGATCAAAAAGATCAAAAAGATCAAAAAGATCAAAAAGATCAAAAAGATCAAAAAGATCAAAAAGATCAAAAAGATCAAAAAGATCAAAAAGATCAAAAAGATCGAAAAGATCAAATAGATCGAAAAGATCAAATAGATCAAAAAGATCAGAAAGATCGAAAAGATCAGAAAGAACGAAAAGATCAAAAAGATCAAAAAGATCAAAAAGATCAAAAAGATCAATAGATCAAAAAGATCAAAAAGATCAAAAAGATCAAAAAGATCAAATAGATCGAAAAGATCAAATAGATCAAAAAGATCAGAAAGATCGAAAAGATCAGAAAGAACGAAAAGATCAAAAAGATCAAAAAGATCAAAAAGATCAAAAAGATCAAAAAGATCAAAAAGATCAAAAAGATCAAAAAGATCAAAAAGATCAAAAAGATCAAAAAGATCAAAAAGATCAAAAAGATCAAAAAGAGATCAAAAAGATCAAAAAGATCGAAAAGATCGAAAAGATCAAAAAGATCAAAAAGATCAAAAAGATCAAAAAGATCAAAAAGATCAAAAAGATCAAAAAGATCAAAAAGATCAAAAAGATCAAAAAGATCAAAAAGATCAAAAAGATCAAAAAGATCAAAAAGATCAAAAAGATCAAAAAGATCAAAAAGATCAAAAAGATCAAAAAGATCAAAAAGATCAAAAAGATCAAAAAGATCAAAAAGATCAAAAAGATCAAAAAGATCAAAAAGATCAAAAAGATCAAAAAGATCAAAAAGATCAAAAAGATCAAAAAGATCAAAAAGATCAAAAAGATCAAAAAGATCAAAAAGATCAAAAAGATCAAAAAGATCAAAAAGATCAAAAAGATCAAAAAGATCAAAAAGATCAAAAAGATCAAAAAGATCAAAAAGATCAAAAAGATCAAAAAGATCAAAAAGATCAAAAAGATCAAAAAGATCAAAAAGATCGAAAAGATCAAATAGATCAAAAAGATCAAAAAGATCAAAAAGATCAAAAAGATCAAAAAGATCAAAAAGATCAAAAAGATCAAAAAGATCAAAAAGATCAAAAAGATCAAAAAGATCAAAAAGATCAAAAAGATCAAAAAGATCAAAAAGATCAAAAAGATCAAAAAGATCAAAAAGATCAAAAAGATCAAAAAGATCAAAAAGATCAAAAAGATCAAAAAGATCAAAAAGATCAAAAAGATCAAAAAGATCAAAAAGATCAAAAAGATCAAAAAGATCAAAAAGATCAAAAAGATCAAAAAGATCAAAATGATCAAAAAGATCAAAAAGATCAAAAAGATCAAATAGATCAAAAAGATCAAATAGATCAAAAAGATCAAAAAGATCAAAAAGATCAAAAAGATCAAAAAGATCAAAAAGATCAAAAAGATCAAAAAGATCAAAAAGATCAAAAAGGTCAAAAAGATCAAAAAGATCAAAAAGATCAAAAAGATCAAAAAGATCAAAAAGATCAAAAAGATCAAAAAGATCAAAATGATCAAAAAGATCAAAAAGATCAAAAAGATCAAAAAGATCAAAAAGATCGAAAAGATCAAAAAGATCAAAAAGATCAAAAGATCAAAAAGATCAAAAAGATCAAAAAGATCAAAAGATCAAAAAGATCAAAAAGATCAAAAAGATCAAAAAGATCAAAAAGATCAAAAAGATCAAAAAGATCAAAAAGATCAAAAAGATCAAAAAGATCAAAAAGATCAAAAAGATCAAAATGATCAAAAAGATCAAAAAGATCAAAAAGATCAAAAGATCAAAAAGATCAAAAAGATCAAAAAGATCAAAAAGATCAAAAAGATCAAAAAGATCAAAAAGATCAAAAAGATCAAAAAGATCAAAAAGATCAAAAAGATCAAAAAGATCAAAATGATCAAAAAGATCAAAAAGATCAAAAAGATCAAAAAGATCAAAAAGATCGAAAAGATCAAAAAGAGATCGAAAAGATCAAAAAGATCAAAAAGATCGAAAAGATCAAAAAGATCGAAAAGATCAAAAAGATCAAAAAGATCAAAAAGATCAAAAAGATCAAAAAGATCAAAAAGATCAAAAAGATCAAAAAGATCAAAAAGATCAAAAAGATCAAAAAGATCAAAAAGATCAAAAAGATCAAAAAGATCAAAAAGATCAAAAAGATCAAAAAGATCAAAAAGATCAAAAAGATCAAAAAGATCAAAAAGATCAAAAAGATCAAAAAGATCTAAAAAAGATCAAAAAGATCAAAAAGATCAAAAAGATCAAAAAGATCAAAAAGATCAAAAAGATCAAAAAGATCAAAAAGATCAAAAAGATCAAAAAGATCAAAAAGATCAAAAAGATCAAAAAGATCAAAAAGATCAAAAAGATCAAAAAGATCAAAAAGATCAATAGATCAAAAATATCAAAAAGATCAAAAAGATCAAAAAGATCAAAAAGATCAAAAAGATCAAAAAGATCAAAAGATCAAAAAGATCAAAAAGATCAAAAAGATCAAAAAGATCAAAAAGATCAAAAAGAGATCAAAAAGATCAAAAAGATCGAAAAGATCAAAGAGATCAAAAAGATCAAAAAGATCAAAAGATCAAAAAGATCAAAAAGATCAAAAAGATCAAAAAGATCAAAAAGATCAAAAAGATCAAAAAGATCAAAAAGATCAAAAAGATCAAAAAGATCAAAAAGATCAAAATGATCAAAAAGATCAAAAAGATCAAAAAGATCAAAAAGATCAAAAAGATCGAAAAGATCAAAAAGAGATCGAAAAGATCAAAAAGATCAAAAAGATCAAAAAGATCAAAAAGATCAAAAAGATCAAAAAGATCAAAAAGATCAAAAAGATCAAAAAGATCAAAAAGATCAAAAAGATCAAAAAGATCAAAAAGATCAAAATGATCAAAAAGATCAAAAAGATCAAAAAGATCAAAAAGATCAAAAAGATCAAAAAGATCAAAAAGATCAAAAAGATCAAAATGATCAAAAAGATCAAAAAGATCAAAAAGATCAAGAAGATCAAAAAGATCGAAAAGATCAAAAAGAGATCAAAAAGATCAAAAAGATCAAAAAGATCAAAAAGATCAAAAAGATCAAAAAGATCAAAAAGATCAAAAAGATCAAAAAGATCAAAAAGATCGAAAAGATCAAATAGATCGAAAAGATCAAATAGATCGAAAAGATCAAATAGATCAAAAAGATCAGAAAGATCGAAAAGATCAGAAAGAACGAAAAGATCAAAAAGATCAAAAAGATCAAAAAGATCAAAAAGATCAAAAAGATCAAAAAGATCAAAAAGATCAATAGATCAAAAAGATCAAAAAGATCAAAAAGATCAAAAAGATCAAAAAGATCAAAAAGATCAAAAGATCAAAAAGATCAAAAAGATCAAAAAAATCAAAAAGATCAAAAAGATCAAAAAGATCAAAAAGATCAAAAAGATCAAAAAGAGATCGAAAAGATCAAAAAGATCAAAAAGATCGAAAAGATCAAAAAGATCGAAAAGATCAAAAAGATCAAAAAGATCAAAAAGATCAAAAAGATCAAAATGATCAAAAAGATCAAAAAGATCAAAAAGATCAAAAAAATCAAAAAGATCAAAAAGATCAAAAAGATCAAAAAGATCAAAAAGATCAAAAAGATCAAAAAGATCAAAAAGATCAAAAAGATCAAAAAGATCAAAAAGATCAAAAAGATCAAAAAGATCAAAAAGATCAAAAAGATCAAAAAGATCAAAAAGATCAAAAAGATCAAAAAGATCAAAAAGATCAAAAAGATCAAAAAGATCAAAAAGATCAAAAAGATCAAAAAGATCAAAAAGATCAAAAAGATCAAAAAGATCAAAAAGATCAAAAAGATCAAAAATATCAAAAAGATCAAAAAGATCAAAAAGATCAAAAAGATCAAAAAGGTCAAAAAGATCAAAAAGATCAAAAAGATCTAAAAGATCAAAAAGATCAAAAAGATCAAAAAGATCAAAAAGATCAAAAAGATCAAAAAGATCAAAAAGATCAAAAAGATCAAAAAGATCAAAAAGATCAAAAAGATCAAAAAGATCAAAAAGATCAAAAAGATCAAAAAGATCAAAAAGATCAAAATGATCAAAAAGATCAAAAAGATCAAAAAGATCGAAAAGATCAAAAAGATCGAAAAGATCAAAAAGATCAAAAAGATCAAAAAGATCAAAAAGATCAAAATGATCAAAAAGATCAAAAAGATCAAAAAGATCAAAAAAATCAAAAAGATCAAAAAGATCAAAAAGATCAAAAAGATCAAAAAGATCAAAAAGATCAAAAAGATCAAAAAGATCAAAAAGATCAAAAAGATCAAAAAGATCAAAAAGATCAAAAAGATCAAAAAGATCAAAAAGATCAAAAAGATCAAAAAGATCAAAAAGATCAAAAAGATCAAAAAGATCAAAAAGATCAAAAAGATCAAAAAGATCAAAAAGATCAAAAAGATCAAAAAGATCAAAAAGATCAAAAAGATCAAAAATATCAAAAAGATCAAAAAGATCAAAAAGATCAAAAAGATCAAAAAGGTCAAAAAGATCAAAAAGATCAAAAAGATCTAAAAGATCAAAAGATCAAAAAGATCAAAAAGATCAAAAAGATCAAAAAGATCAAAAAGATCAAAAAGATCTCAAAAAGATCAAAAAGATCAAAAAGATCTCAAAAAGATCATAAAGATCTCAAAAAGATCAAAAAGATCAAAAAGATCAAAAAGATCTCAAAAAGATCAAAAAGATCAAAAAGATCAAAAAGATCAAAAAGATCAAAAAGATCAAAAAGATCAAAAAGATCAAAAAGATCAAAAAGATCAAAAAGATCAAAAAGATCAAAAAGATCAAAAAGATCAAAAAGATCAAAAAGATCAAAAAGATCAAAAAGATCAAAAAGATCAAAAAGATCAAAAAGATCAAAAAGATCAAAAAGATCAAAAAGATCAAAAAGATCAAAAAGATCAAAAAGATCAAAAAGATCAAAAAGATCAAAAAGATCAAAAAGATCAAAAAGATCAAAAAGATCAAAAAGATCAAAAAGATCAAAAAGATCAAAAAGATCAAAAAGATCAAAAAGATCAAAAAGATCAAAAAGATCAAAAAGATCAAAAAGATCAAAAAGATCAAAAAGATCAAAAAGATCAAAAAGATCAAAAAGATCAAAAAGATCAAAAAGATCAAAAAGATCAAAAAGATCAAAAAGATCAAAAAGATCAAAAAGATCAAAAAGATCAAAAAGATCGAAAAGATCAAATAGATCGAAAAGATCAAATAGATCAAAAAGATCAGAAAGATCGAAAAGATCAGAAAGAACGAAAAGATCAAAAAGATCAAAAAGATCAAAAAGATCAAAAAGATCAATAGATCAAAAAGATCAAAAAGATCAAAAAGATCAAAAAGATCAAATAGATCGAAAAGATCAAATAGATCAAAAAGATCAGAAAGATCGAAAAGATCAGATAGAACGAAAAGATCAAAAAGATCAAAAAGATCAAAAAGATCAAAAAGATCAAAAAGATCAAAAAGATCAAAAAGATCAAAAAGATCAAAAAGATCAAAAAGATCAAAAAGATCAAAAAGATCAAAAAGATCAAAAAGATCAAAAAGAGATCAAAAAGATCAAAAAGATCGAAAAGATCGAAAAGATCAAAAAGATCAAAAAGATCAAAAAGATCAAAAAGATCAAAAAGATCAAAAAGATCAAAAAGATCAAAAAGATCAAAAAGATCAAAAAGATCAAAAAGATCAAAAAGATCAAAAAGATCAAAAAGATCAAAAAGATCAAAAAGATCAAAAAGATCAAAAAGATCAAAAAGATCAAAAAGATCAAAAAGATCAAAAAGATCAAAAAGATCAAAAAGATCAAAAAGATCAAAAAGATCAAAAAGATCAAAAAGATCAAAAAGATCAAAAAGATCAAAAAGATCAAAAAGATCAAAAAGATCAAAAAGATCAAAAAGATCAAAAAGATCAAAAAGATCAAAAAGATCAAAAAGATCAAAAAGATCAAAAAGATCAAAAAGATCAAAAAGATCAAAAAGATCAAAAAGATCAAAAAGATCAAAAAGATCAAAAAGATCAAAAAGATCAAAAAGATCAAAAAGATCAAAAAGATCAAAAAGATCAAAAAGATCAAAAAGATCAAAAAGATCAAAAAGATCAAAAAGATCAAAAAGATCAAAAAGATCAAAAAGATCAAAAAGATCAAAAAGATCAAAAAGATCAAAAAGATCGAAAAGATCAAATAGATCAAAAAGATCAAAAAGATCAAAAAGATCAAAAAGATCAAAAAGATCAAAAAGATCAAAAAGATCAAAAAGATCAAAAAGATCAAAAAGATCAAAAAGATCAAAAAGATCAAAAAGATCAAAAAGATCAAAAAGATCAAAAAGATCAAAAAGATCAAAAAGATCAAAAAGATCAAAAAGATCAAAAAGATCAAAAAGATCAAAAAGATCAAAAAGATCAAAAAGATCAAAAAGATCAAAATGATCAAAAAGATCAAAAAGATCAAAAAGATCAAATAGATCAAAAAGATCAAATAGATCAAAAAGATCAAAAAGATCAAAAAGATCAAAAAGATCAAAAAGATCAAAAAGATCAAAAAGATCAAAAAGATCAAAAAGATCAAAAAGGTCAAAAAGATCAAAAAGATCAAAAAGATCAAAAAGATCAAAAAGATCAAAAAGATCAAAATGATCAAAAAGATCAAAAAGATCAAAAAGATCAAAAAGATCAAAAAGATCGAAAAGATCAAAAAGATCAAAAAGATCAAAAGATCAAAAAGATCAAAAAGATCAAAAAGATCAAAAAGATCAAAAAGATCAAAAAGATCAAAAAGATCAAAAAGATCAAAAAGATCAAAAAGATCAAAAAGATCAAAAAGATCAAAAAGATCAAAAAGATCAAAATGATCAAAAAGATCAAAAAGATCAAAAAGATCAAAAGATCAAAAAGATCAAAAAGATCAAAAAGATCAAAAAGATCAAAAAGATCAAAAAGATCAAAAAGATCAAAAAGATCAAAAAGATCAAAAAGATCAAAAAGATCAAAAAGATCAAAATGATCAAAAAGATCAAAAAGATCAAAAAGATCAAAAAGATCAAAAAGATCGAAAAGATCAAAAAGAGATCGAAAAGATCAAAAAGATCAAAAAGATCGAAAAGATCAAAAAGATCGAAAAGATCAAAAAGATCAAAAAGATCAAAAAGATCAAAAAGATCAAAAAGATCAAAAAGATCAAAAAGATCAAAAAGATCAAAAAGATCAAAAAGATCAAAAAGATCAAAAAGATCAAAAAGATCAAAAAGATCAAAAAGATCAAAAAGATCAAAAAGATCAAAAAGATCAAAAAGATCAAAAAGATCAAAAAGATCAAAAAGATCAAAAAGATCAAAAAGATCTAAAAAAGATCAAAAAGATCAAAAAGATCAAAAAGATCAAAAAGATCAAAAAGATCAAAAAGATCAAAAAGATCAAAAAGATCAAAAAGATCAAAAAGATCAAAAAGATCAAAAAGATCAAAAAGATCAAAAAGATCAAAAAGATCAAAAAGATCAAAAAGATCAATAGATCAAAAATATCAAAAAGATCAAAAAGATCAAAAAGATCAAAAAGATCAAAAAGATCAAAAAGATCAAAAGATCAAAAAGATCAAAAAGATCAAAAAGATCAAAAAGATCAAAAAGATCAAAAAGAGATCAAAAAGATCAAAAAGATCGAAAAGATCAAAGAGATCAAAAAGATCAAAAAGATCAAAAGATCAAAAAGATCAAAAAGATCAAAAAGATCAAAAAGATCAAAAAGATCAAAAAGATCAAAAAGATCAAAAAGATCAAAAAGATCAAAAAGATCAAAAAGATCAAAATGATCAAAAAGATCAAAAAGATCAAAAAGATCAAATAGATCGAAAAGATCAAATAGATCGAAAAGATCAAATAGATCAAAAAGATCAGAAAGATCGAAAAGATCAGAAAGAACGAAAAGATCAAAAAGATCAAAAAGATCAAAAAGATCAAAAAGATCAAAAAGATCAAAAAGATCAATAGATCAAAAAGATCAAAAAGATCAAAAAGATCAAAAAGATCAAAAAGATCAAAAAGATCAAAAGATCAAAAAGATCAAAAAGATCAAAAAGATCAAAAAGATCAAAAAGATCAAAAAGATCAAAAAGATCAAAAAGATCAAAAAGATCAAAAAGAGATCAAAAAGATCAAAAAGATCGAAAAGATCAAAAAGATCAAAATGATCAAAAAGATCAAAAAGATCAAAAAGATCAAGAAGATCAAAAAGATCGAAAAGATCAAAAAGAGATCAAAAAGATCAAAAAGATCAAAAAGATCAAAAAGATCAAAAAGATCAAAAAGATCAAAAAGATCAAAAAGATCAAAATGATCAAAAAGATCAAAAAGATCAAAAAGATCAAATAGATCGAAAAGATCAAATAGATCGAAAAGATCAAATAGATCAAAAAGATCAGAAAGATCGAAAAGATCAGAAAGAACGAAAAGATCAAAAAGATCAAAAAGATCAAAAAGATCAAAAAGATCAAAAAGATCAAAAAGATCAATAGATCAAAAAGATCAAAAAGATCAAAAAGATCAAAAAGATCAAAAAGATCAAAAAGATCAAAAGATCAAAAAGATCAAAAAGATCAAAAAGATCAAAAAGATCAAAAAGATCAAAAAGATCAAAAAGATCAAAAAGATCAAAAAGATCAAAAAGAGATCAAAAAGATCAAAAAGATCGAAAAGATCAAAAAGATCAAAATGATCAAAAAGATCAAAAAGATCAAAAAGATCAAGAAGATCAAAAAGATCGAAAAGATCAAAAAGAGATCAAAAAGATCAAAAAGATCAAAAAGATCAAAAAGATCAAAAAGATCAAAAAGATCAAAAAGATCAAAAAGATCAAAAAGATCAAAAAGATCAAAAAGATCAAAAAGATCGAAAAGATCAAATAGATCGAAAAGATCAAATAGATCGAAAAGATCAAATAGATCAAAAAGATCAGAAAGATCGAAAAGATCAGAAAGAACGAAAAGATCAAAAAGATCAAAAAGATCAAAAAGATCAAAAAGATCAAAAAGATCAAAAAGATCAATAGATCAAAAAGATCAAAAAGATCAAAAAGATCAAAAAGATCAAAAAGATCAAAAAGATCAAAAGATCAAAAAGATCAAAAAGATCAAAAAGATCAAAAAGATCAAAAAGATCAAAAAGATCAAAAAGATCAAAAAGATCAAAATGATCAAAAAGATCAAAAAGATCAAAAAGATCAAAAAGATCAAAAAGATCGAAAAGATCAAAAAGAGATCGAAAAGATCAAAAAGATCAAAAAGATCGAAAAGATCAAAAAGATCGAAAAGATCAAAAAGATCAAAAAGATCAAAAAGATCAAAAAGATCAAAAAGATCAAAAAGATCAAAAAGATCAAAAAGATCAAAAAGATCAAAAAGATCAAAAAGATCAAAAAGATCAAAAAGATCAAAAAGATCAAAAAGATCAAAAAGATCAAAAAGATCAAAAAGATCAAAAAGATCAAAAAGATCAAAAAGATCTAAAAAAGATCAAAAAGATCAAAAAGATCAAAAAGATCAAAAAGATCAAAAAGATCAAAAAGATCAAAAAGATCAAAAAGATCAAAAAGATCAAAAAGATCAAAAAGATCAAAAAGATCAAAAAGATCAAAAAGATCAAAAAGATCAAAAAGATCAAAAAGATCAAAAAGATCAAAAAGATCAAAAAGATCAAAAAGATCAAAAAGATCAAAAAGATCAAAAAGATCAAAAAGATCAAAAAGATCAAAAAGATCAAAAAGATCAAAAAGATCAAAAAGATCAAAAAGATCAAAAAGATCAAAAAGATCGAAAAGATCAAAAAGATCAAAAAGATCAAAAAGATCAAAAAGATCAAAAAGATCAAAAAGATCAAAAAGATCAAAAAGATCAAAAAGATCAAAAAGATCGAAAAGATCAAAAAGATCAAAAAGATCAAAAAGATCAAAAAGATCAAAAAGATCAAAAAGATCAAAAAGATCAAAAAGATCAAAAAGATCAAAAAGATCAAAAAGATCAAAAAGATCAAAAAGATCAAAAAGATCAAAAAGATCAAAAAGATCAAAAAGATCAAAAAGATCGAAAAGATCAAAAAGATCAAAAAGATCAAAAAGAGATCAAAAAGATCAAAAAGATCAAAAAGATCAAAAAGATCAAAAAGATCAAAAAGATCAAAAAGATCAAAAAGATCAAAAAGATCAAAAAGATCAAAAAGATCAAAAAGATCAAAAAGATCAAAAAGATCAAAAAGATCAAAAAGATCAAAAAGATCAAAAAGATCAAAAAGATCAAAAAGATCAAAAAGATCAAAAAGATCAAAAAGAGATCAAAAAGATCAAAAAGATCGAAAAGATCAAAAAGATCAAAAAGATCAAAAAGATCAAAAAGATCAAAAAGATCAAAAAGATCAAAAAGATCAAAAAGATCAAAAAGATCAAAAAGATCAAAAAGATCAAAAAGATCAAAAAGATCAAAAAGATCAAAAAGATCAAAAAGATCAAAAAGATCAAAAAGATCAAAAAGATCAAAAAGATCAAAAAGATCAAAAAGATCAAAAAGATCAAAAAGATCAAAAAGATCAAAAAGATCAAAAAGATCAAAAAGAGATCAAAAAGATCAAAAAGATCGAAAAGATCAAAAAGATCAAAAAGATCAAAAAGATCAAAAAGATCAAAAAGATCAAAAAGATCAAAAAGATCAAAAAGATCAAAAAGATCAAAAAGATCAAAAAGATCAAAAAGATCAAAAAGATCAAAAAGATCAAAAAGATCAAAAAGATCAAAAAGATCAAAAAGATCAAAAAGATCAAAAAGATCAAAAAGATCAAAAAGATCAAAAAGATCAAAAAGATCAAAAAGATCAAAAAGATCAAAAAGATCAAAAAGATCAAAAAGATCAAAAAGATCAAAAAGATCAAAAAGATCAAAAAGATCAAAAAGATCAAAAAGATCAAAAAGATCAAAAAGATCAAAAAGATCAAAAAGATCAAAAAGATCAAAAAGATCAAAAAGATCAAAAAGATCAAAAAGATCAAAAAGATCAAAAAGATCAAAAAGATCAAAAAGATCAAAAAGATCAAAAAGATCAAAAAGATCAAAAAGATCAAAGAGATCAAAAAGATCAAAAAGATCAAAAAGATCAAAGAGATCAAAGAGATCAAAAAGATCAAAAGATCAAAAAGATCAAAAAGATCAAAAAGATCAAAAAGATCAAAATGATCAAAAAGATCAAAAAGATCAAAAAGATCAAAAAGATCAAAAAGATCAAAAAGATCAAAAAGATCAAAAAGATCAAAAAGAACAAAAAGAACAAAAAGAACAAAAAGAACAAAAAGATCAAAAAGAACAAAAAGAACAAAAAGAACAAAAAGAACAAAAAGAACAAAAAGATCAAAAAGATCAAAAAGAACAAAAACAACAAAAAGAACAAAAAGAACAAAAAGATCAACAAAAAAAAGATCAAAAAGATCAAAACGATCAAAACGATCAAAAATATCAAAAAGATCAAAAAGATCAAAAAGATCAAAAAGATCATAAAGGTCAAAAAGATCTAAAAGATCAAAAGATCAAAAAGATCAAAAGATCAAAAAGATCAAAAAGATCAAAAAGATCAAAAAGATCAAAAAGATCAAAGAGATCAAAAAGATCAAAAAGATCAAAAAGATCAAAAAGATCAAAAAGATCAAAAAGATCAAAAAGATCAAAAAGATCAAAAAGATCAAAAAGATCAAAAAGAACGAAAAGATCAGAAAGAACGAAAAGATCAAAAAGATCGAAAAGATCAAAAAGATCAAAAAGATCAAAAAGATCAAAAAGATCAAAAAGATCAAAAAGATCAAAAAGATCAAAAAGATCAAAAGATCAAAAAGATCAAAAAGATCAAAAAGATCAAAAAGATCAAAAAGATCAAAAAGATCAAAAAGATCAAAAAGATCAAAAAGATCAAAAAGATCAAAAAGATCAAAAAGATCAAAAAGATCAAAAAGATCAAAAAGATCAAAAAGATCAAAAAGATCAAAAAGATCAAAAAGATCAAAAAGATCAAAAAGATCAAAAAGATCAAAAAGATCAAAAAGATCAAAAAGATCAAAAAGATCAAAAAGATCAAAAAGATCAAAAAGATCAAAAAGATCAAAAAGATCAAAAAGATCAAAAAGATCAAAAAGATCAAAAAGATCAAAAAGATCAAAAAGATCAAAAAGATCAAAAAGATCAAAAAGATCAAAAAGATCAAAAAGATCAAAGAGATCAAAAAGATCAAAAAGATCAAAAAGATCAAAAAGATCAAAAAGATCAAAAAGAGATCAAAAAGATCAAAAAGATCGAAAAGATCAAAAAGATCAAAAAGATCAAAAAGATCAAAAAGATCAAAAAGATCAAAAAGATCAAAAAGATCAAAAAGATCAAAAGATCAAAAAGATCAAAAAGATCAAAAAGATCAAAAAGATCAAAAAGATCAAAAAGATCAAAAAGATCAAAAAGATCAAAAAGATCAAAAAGATCAAAAAGATCAAAAAGATCAAAAAGATCAAAAAGATCAAAAAGATCAAAAAGATCAAAAAGATCAAAAAGATCAAAAAGATCAAAAAGATCAAAAAGATCAAAAAGATCAAAAAGATCAAAAAGATCAAAAAGATCAAAAAGATCAAAAAGATCAAAAAGATCAAAAAGATCAAAAAGATCAAAAAGATCAAAAAGATCAAAAAGATCAAAAAGATCAAAAAGATCAAAAAGATCAAAAAGATCAAAAAGATCAAAAAGATCAAAAAGATCAAAAAGATCAAAAAGATCAAAAAGATCAAAAAGATCAAAAAGATCAAAAAGATCAAAAAGATCAAAAAGATCAAAAAGATCAAAAATATCAAAAAGATCAAAAAGATCAAAAAGATCAAAAAGATCAAAAAGATCAAAAAGATCAAAAAGATCAAAAAGATCAAAAAGATCAAAAAGATCAAAAAGATCAAAAAGATCAAAAAGATCAAAAAGATCAAAAAGATCAAAAAGATCAAAAAGATCAAAAAGATCAAAAAGATCAAAAAGATCAAAAAGATCAAAAAGATCAAAAAGATCAAAAAGATCAAAAAGATCAAAAAGATCAAAAAGATCAAAAAGATCAAAAAGATCAAAAAGATCAAAAAGATCAAAAAGATCAAAAAGATCAAAAAGATCAAAAAGATCAAAAAGATCAAAAAGATCAAAAAGATCAAAAAGATCAAAAAGATCAAAAAGATCAAAAAGATCAAAAAGATCAAAAAGATCAAAAAGATCAAAAAGATCAAAAAGATCAAAAAGATCAAAAAGATCAAAAAGATCAAAAAGATCAAAAAGATCAAAAAGATCAAAAAGATCAAAAAGATCAAAAAGATCAAAAAGATCAAAAAGATCAAAAAGATCAAAAAGATCAAAAAGATCAAAAAGATCAAAAAGATCAAAAAGATCAAAAAGATCAAAAAGATCAAAAAGATCAAAAAGATCAAAGAGATCAAAGAGATCAAAAAGATCAAAAGGATCAAAAAGATCAAAAAGATCAAAAAGATCAAAAAGATCAAAAAGATCAAAAAGATCAAAAAGATCAAAAAGATCAAAAAGAACAAAAAGAACAAAAAGAACAAAAAGAACAAAAAGAACAAAAAATCAAAAAGATCAAAAAGATCAAAAAGATCAAAAAGATCAAAAAGATCAAAAAGATCAAAAAGATCAAAAAGATCAAAAAGATCAAAAAGATCAAAAAGATCAAAAAGATCAAAAAGATCAAAAAGATCAAAAAGATCAAAAAGATCAAAAAGATCAAAAAGATCAAAAAGATCAAAAAGATCAAAAAGATCAAAAAGATCAAAAAGATCAAAAAGATCAAAAAGATCAAAAAGATCAAAAAGATCAAAAAGATCAAAAAGATCAAAAAGATCAAAAAGATCAAAAAGATCAAAAAGATCAAAAAGATCAAAAAGATCAAAAAGATCAAAAAGATCAAAAAGATCAAAAAGATCAAAAAGATCAAAAAGATCAAAAAGATCAAAAAGATCAAAAAGATCAAAAAGATCAAAAAGATCAAAAAGATCAAAAAGATCAATAAGATCAAAAAGATCAAAAAGATCAAAAAGATCAAAAAGATCAAAAAGATCAAAAAGATCAAAAAGATCAAAAAGATCAAAAAGATCAAAAAGATTAAAAAGATCAAAAAGATCAAAAAGATCAAAAAGATCAAAAAGATCAAAAAGATCAAAAAGATCAAAAAGATCAAAAAGATCAAAAAGATCAAAAAGATCAAAAAGATCAAAAAGATCAAAAAGATCAAAAAGATCAAAAAGATCAAAAAGATCAAAAAGATCAAAGAGATCAAAAAGATCAAAAAGATCAAAGAGATCAAAGAGATCAAAAAGATCAAAAAGATCAAAAAGATCAAAAAGATCAAAAAGATCAAAAAGATCAAAAAGATCAAAAAGATCAAAAAGATCAAAAAGATCAAAAAGATCAAAAAGATCAAAAAGAACAAAAAGAACAAAAAGAACAAAAAGAACAAAAAATCAAAA
Organism: Dryomyza anilis; assembly: GCA_951804985.1. Taxonomy (NCBI): domain Eukaryota; kingdom Metazoa; phylum Arthropoda; class Insecta; order Diptera; family Dryomyzidae; genus Dryomyza; species Dryomyza anilis. Next base: position 5,119,442 of record OX638135.1, read on the forward strand.
AGATCAAAAAGATCAAAAAGATCAAAAAGATCAAAAAGATCAAAAAGATCAAAAAGATCAAAAAGATCAAAAAGATCAAAAAGATCAAAAAGATCAAAAAGATCAAAAAGATCAAAAAGATCAAAAAGATCAAAAAGATCAAAAAGATCAAAAAGATCAAAAAGATCAAAAAGATCAAAAAGATCAAAAAGATCAAAAAGATCAATAAGATCAAAAAGATCAAAAAGATCAAAAAGATCAAAAAGATCAAAAAGATCAAAAAGATCAAAAAGATCAAAAAGATCAAAAAGATCAAAAAGATCAAAAAGATCAAAAAGATCAAAAAGATCAAAAAGATCAAAAAGATCAAAAAGATCAAAAAGATCAAAAAGATCAAAAAGATCAAAAAGATCAAAAAGATCAAAAAGATCAAAAAGATCAAAAAGATCAAAAAGATCAAAAAGATCAAAAGATCAAAAAGATCAAAAAGATCAAAAAGATCAAAAAGATCAAAAAGATCAAAAAGATCAAAAAGATCAAAAGATCAAAAAGATCAAAAAGATCAAAAAGATCAAAAAGATCAAAAGATCAAAAAGATCAAAAAGATCAAAAAGATCAAAAAGATCAAAAAGATCAAAAAGATCAAAAAGATCAAAAAGATCAAAAAGAACAAAAAGAACAAAAAGAACAAAAAGAACAAAAAGACAAAAAAGAACAAAAAGAACAAAAAGACAAAAAAGAACAATAAGAACAAAAAGAACAAAACGAACAAATAGATCAAAAAGATCAAAACTATCAAAACGATCAAAACGATCAAAAAGATCAAAAAGATCAAAAATATCAAAAAGGTCAAAAAGATCAAAAGATCAAAAAGATCAAAAAGATCAAACAGAACAAACAGAACAAACAGATCAAAAAGATCAAACAGATCAAAGAGATCAAAAAGATCAAATCAAAAAGATCAAAAAGATCAAAATGATCAAAAAGATCTAAAAGATCAAAAAGATCAAAAAGATCAAAAAGATCAAAAAGATCAAAAAGATCAAAAAGATCAAAAAGATCAAAAAGATCAAAAAGATCAAAAAGATCAAAAAAGATCAAAAAGATCAAAAAGATCAAAAAGATCAAAAGATCAAAAAGATCAAAAGATCAAAAAGATCAAAAAGATCAAAAAGATCAAAAAGATCAAAAAGATCAAAAAGATCAAAAAGATCAAAAAGATCAAAAAGATCAAAAAGATCAAAAGATCAAAAAGATCAATAAGATCAAAAAGATCAAAAAGATCAAAAAGATCAAAAAGATCAAAAAGATCAAAAAGATCAAAAAGATCAAAAAGATCAAAAAGATCAAAAAGATCAAAAAGATCAAAAAGATCAAAAAGATCAAAAAGATCAAAAAGATCAAAAAGATCAAAAAGATCAAAAGATCAAAAAGATCAAAAAGATCAAAAAGATCAAAAAGATCAAAAAGATCAAAAAGATCAAAAAGATCAAAAAGATCAAAAGATCAAAAAGATCAAAAAGATCAAAAAGATCAAAAAGATCAAAAAGATCAAAAAGATCAAAAAGATCAAAAAGATCAAAAAGATCAAAAAGATCAAAAAGATCAAAAAGATCAAAAAGATCAAAAAGATCAAAAAGATCAAAAAGATCAAAAAGATCAAAAAGATCAAAAAGATCAAAAAGATCAAAAAGATCAAAAAGATCAAAAAGATCAAAAAGATCAAAAAGATCAAAAAGATCAAAAAGATCAAAAAGATCAAAAAGATCAAAAAGATCAAAAAGATCAAAAAGATCAAAAAGATCAAAAAGATCAAAGAGATCAAAAAGATCAAAAGATCAAAGAGATCAAAGAGATCAAAAGATCAAAAAGATCAAAAAGATCAAAAAGATCAAAAAGATCAAAAAGATCAAAAAGATCAAAAAGATCAAAAAGATCAAAAAGATCAAAAAGAACAAAAAGAACAAAAAGAACAAAAAGAACAAAAAATCAAAAAGATCAAAAAGATCAAAAGATCAAAAAGATCAAAAAGATCAAAAAGATCAAAAAGATCAAAAAGATCAAAAGATCAAAAAGATCAAAAAGATCAAAAAGATCAAAAGATCAAAAAGATCAAAAGATCAAAAAGATCAAAAAGATCAAAAAGATCAAAAAGATCAAAAAGATCAAAAGATCAAAAAGATCAAAAAGATCAAAAAGATCAAAAAGATCAAAAAGATCAAAAGATCAAAAAGATCAAAAAGATCAAAAAGATCAAAAGATCAAAAAGATCAAAAAGATCAAAAAGATCAAAAAGATCAAAAAGATCAAAAAGATCAAAAAGATCAAAAAGATCAAAAAGATCAAAAAGATCAAAAAGATCAAAAAGATCAAAAGATCAAAAAGATCAAAAAGATCAAAAAGATCAAAAAGATCAAAAAGATCAAAAAGATCAAAAAGATCAAAAAGATCAAAAAGATCAAAAAGATCAAAAGATCAAAAAGATCAAAAAGATCAAAAAGATCAAAAAGATCAAAAAGATCAAAAAGATCAAAAAGATCAAAAAGATCAAAAAGATCAAAAAGATCAAAAAGATCAAAAAGATCAAAAAGATCAAAAAGATCAAAAAGATCAAAAAGATCAAAAAGATCAAAAAGATCAAAAAGATCAAAAAGATCAAAAAGATCAAAAAGATCAAAAAGATCAAAAAGATCAAAAAGATCAAAAAGATCAAAAAGATCAAAAAGATCAAAAAGATCAAAAAGATCAAAAAGATCAAAAAGATCAAAAAGATCAAAAAGATCAAAAAGATCAAAAAGATCAAAAAGATCAAAAAGATCAAAAAGAACAAAAAGAACAAAAAGATCAAAAAGAACAAAAAGAACAAAAAGAACAAAAAGAACAAAAAGAACAAAAAGAACAATAAGAACAAAAAAGAACAAAACGAACAAATAGATCAAAAAGATCAAAACTATCAAAACGATCAAAAAGATCAAAAAGATCAAAAAGATCAAAAATATCAAAAAGGTCAAAAAGATCAAAAGATCAAAAAGATCAAAAAGATCAAACAGAACAAACAGAACAAACAGATCAAAAAGATCAAACAGATCAAAGAGATCAAAAAGATCAAATCAAAAAGATCAAAAAGATCAAAATGATCAAAAAGATCTAAAAGATCAAAAAGATCAAAAAGATCAAAAAGATCAAAAAGATCAAAAAGATCAAAAAGATCAAAAAGATCAAAAAGATCAAAAAGATCAAAAAGATCAAAAAGATCAAAAAGATCAAAAAGATCAAAAAGATCAAAAAGATCAAAAAAGATCAAAAAGATCAAAAAGATCAAAAAGATCAAAAAGATCAAAAAGATCAAAAAGATCAAAAAGATCAAAAAGATCAAAAAGATCAAAAAGATCAAAAAGATCAAAAAGATCAAAAAGATCAAAAAGATCAAAAGATCAAAAAGATCAAAGAGATCAAAAAGATCAAAAAGATCAAAGAGATCAAAGAGATCAAAAAGATCAAAAAGATCAAAAAGATCAAAAAGATCAAAAAGATCAAAAAGATCAAAAAGATCAAAAAGATCAAAAAGATCAAAAAGATCAAAAAGATCAAAAAGATCAAAAAGATCAAAAAGATCAAAAAGATCAAAAAGATCAAAAAGATCAAAAAGATCAAAAAGATCAAAAAGATCAAAAAGATCAAAAAGATCAAAAAGATCAAAAAGATCAAAAAGATCAAAAAGATCAAAAAGATCAAAGAGATCAAAAAGATCAAAAAGATCAAAAAGATCAAAAAGATCAAAAAGATCAAAAAGATCAAAAAGATCAATAAGATCAAAAAGATCAAAAAGATCAAAAAGATCAAAAAGATCAAAAAGATCAAAAAGATCAAAAAGATCAAAAAGATCAAAAAGATCAAAAAGATCAAAAAGATCAAAAAGATCAAAAAGATCAAAAAGATCAAAAAGATCAAAAAGATCAAAAAGATCAAAAAGATCAAAAAGATCAAAAAGATCAAAAAGATCAAAAAGATCAAAAAGATCAAAAAGATCAAAAAGATCAAAAAGATCAAAAAGATCAAAAAGATCAAAAAGATCAAAAAGATCAAAAAGATCAAAAAGATCAAAAAGATCAAAAAGATCAAAAAGATCAAAAAGATCAAAAAGATCAAAAAGATCAAAAAGATCAAAAAGATCAAAAAGATCAAAAAGATCAAAAAGATCAAAAAGATCAAAAAGATCAAAAAGATCAAAAAGATCAAAAAGATCAAAAAGATCAAAAAGATCAAAAAGATCAAAAAGATCAAAAAGATCAAAAAGATCAAAAAGATCAAAAAGATCAAAAAGATCAAAAAGATCAAAAAGATCAAAAAGATCAAAAAGATCAAAAAGATCAAAAAGATCAAAAAGATCAAAAAGATCAAAAAGATCAAAAAGATCAAAAAGATCAAAAAGATCAAAAAGATCAAAAAGATCAAAAAGATCAAAAAGATCAAAAAGATCAAAAAGATCAAAAAGATCAAAAAGATCAAAAAGATCAAAAAGATCAAAAAGATCAAAAAGATCAAAAAGATCAAAAAGAACAAAAAGAACAAAAAGATCAAAAAGAACAAAAAGAACAAAAAGAACAAAAAGAACAAAAAGAACAAAAAGAACAAAAAGAACAATAAGAACAAAAAGAACAAAACGAACAAATAGATCAAAAAGATCAAAACTATCAAAACGATCAAAACGATCAAAAAGATCAAAAAGATCAAAAATATCAAAAAGGTCAAAAAGATCAAAAGATCAAAAAGATCAAAAAGATCAAACAGAACAAACAGAACAAACAGATCAAAAAGATCAAACAGATCAAAGAGATCAAAAAGATCAAATCAAAAAGATCAAAAAGATCAAAATGATCAAAAAGATCTAAAAGATCAAAATGATCAAAAAATTCAAACAGATCAAAAAGATCAAACAGATCAAAAAGATCAAAACGATCAAAAGATCAAAAAGATCAAAAAGATCAAAAAGATCAAAAAGATCAAAAAGATCAAAAAGATCAAAAAGATCAAAAAGATCAAAAAGATCAAAAAGATCAAAAAGATCAAAAAGATCAAAAAGATCAAAAAGATCAAAAAGATCAAAAAGATCAAAAAGATCAAAAAGATCAAAAAGATCAAAAAGATCAAAAAGATCAAAAAGATCAAAAAGATCAAAAAGATCAAACAGAACAAACAGAACAAACAGATCAAAAAGATCAAACAGATCAAAGAGATCAAAAAGATCAAATCAAAAAGATCAAATCAAAAAGATCAAAAAGATCAAAATGATCAAAAAGATCAAAATAATCAAAAAGATCAAACAGATCAAACAGATCAAAAAGATCAAACAGATCAAAAAGATCAAAAAGATCAAAAAGATCAAAAAGAACAAAAAGAACAAAAAGATCAAAAAGATCAAAAAGAACAAAAAGAACGAAAAGATCAAAAAGATCATAAAGATCAAAAAGATCAAAAAGATCAAAAAGACCAAAAAGATCAAAAAGATCAAAAAGATCATAAAGATCAAAAAGATCAAAAAGATCAAAAAGATCAAAAAGATCAAAAAGATCAAAAAGATCAAAAAGATCAAAAAGATCAAAAAGATCAAAAAGATCAAAAAGATCAAAAAGATCAAAAAGATCAAAAAGATCAAAAAGATCAAAAAGATCAAAAAGATCAAAAAGATCAAAAAGATCAAAAAGATCAAAAAGATCAAAAAGATCAAAAAGATCAAAAAGATCAAAAAGATCAAAAAGATCAAAAAGATCAAAAAGATCAAAAAGATCAAAAAGATCAAAAAGATCAAAAAGATCAAAAAGATCAAAAAGATCAAAAAGATCAAAAAGATCAAAAAGATCAAAAAGATAAAAAAGATCAAAAAGATCAAAAAGATCAAAAAGATCAAAAAGAGATCAAAAAGAGATCAAAAAGATCAAAAAGATCAAAAAGATCAAAAAGATCAAAAAGATCAAAAAGATCAAAAAGATCAAAAAGATCAAAAAGATCAAAAAGATCAAAAGATCAAAAAGATCAAAAAGTTCAAAAAGATCAAAAAGATCAAAAAGATCAAAAAGATCAAAAAGATCAAAAAGATCAAAAAGATCAAAAAGATCAAAAAGATCAAAAAGATCAAAAAGATCAAAAAGATCAAAAAGATCAAAAAGATCAAAAAGATCAAAAAGATCAAAAAGATCAAAAAGATCAAAAAGATCAAAAAGATCAAAAAGATCAAAAAGATCAAAAAGATCAAAAAGATCAAAAAGATCAAAAAGATCAAAAAGATCAAAAAGATCAAAAAGATCAAAAAGATCAAAAAGATCAAAAAGATCAAAAAGATCAAAAAGATCAAAAAGATCAAAAAGATCAAAAAGATCAAAAAGATCAAAAAGATCAAAAAGATCAAAAAGATCAAAAAGATCAAAAAGATCAAAAAGATCAAAAAGATCAAAAAGATCAAAAAGATCAAAAAGATCAAAAAGATCAAAAAGATCAAAAAGATCAAAAAGATCAAAAAGATCAAAAATATCAAAATGATCAAAAAGATCAAAAAGATCAAAAAGATCAAACAGATTGGAGAGATCAAAAAGATCAAAAAGATCAAAGAGATCAAAAAGATCAAAATGATCAAAATGATCAAAATGATCAAAAAGATCAAAATGATCAAAATTATCAAAAAGATCAAAATGATCAAAATTATCAAAAAGATCAAACAGATCAAAAAGATCACACAGATCAAAAAGATCAAAAAGATCAAAAAGAACAAAAAGAACAAAAAGAACAAAAAGATCAAAAAGATCAAAAAGATCAAAAAGAACAAAACGAACAAAAAGATCAAAAAGATCAAAAAGATCAAAAAGATCAAAAAGATCAAAAAGATCAAAAAGATCAAAAAGATCAAAAAGGTCAAAACGATCAAAAGATCAAAAAGATCAAAAAGATCAAAAAGATCAAAAAGATCAAAAAGATCAAAAAGATCAAAAAGATCAAAAAGATCAAAAAGATCAAAAAGATCAAAAAGATCAAAATGATCAAAATTATCAAAAAGATCAAAAAGATCACACAGATCAAAAAGATCAAAAAGATCAAAAAGAACAAAAAGAACAAAAAGATCAAAAAGATCAAAAAGATCAAAAAGAACAAAAAGAACAAAAAGAACAAAAAGATCAAAAAGAACAAAACGAACAAAAAGATCAAAAAGATCAAAAAGATCAAAAAGATCAAAAAGATCAAAAAGGTCAAAAAGATCAAAACGATCAAAAGATCAAAAAGATCAAAAAGATCAAAAAGATCAAAAAGATCAAAAAGATCAAAAAGATCAAAAAGATCAAAAAGATCAAAAAGATCAAAAAGATCAAACAGAACAAACAGAACAAACAGATCAAAAAGATCAAACAGATCAAAGAGATCAAAAAGATCAAATCAAAAAGATCAAAATGATCAAAAAGATCAAAAAGATCAAAATGAGCAAAAAGATCAAAAAGATCAAAAAGATCAAACAGATCAAACAGATCAAAAAGATCAAAAAGATCAAAAAGATCAAAAAGATCAAAAAGATCAAAAAGATCAAAAAGATCAAAAAGATCAAAAAGATCAAAAAGATCAAAAAGATCAAAAAGATCAAAAAGATCAAAAAGATCAAAAAGATCAAAAAGATCAAAAAGATCAAAAAGATCAAAAAGATCAAAAAGATCAAAAAGATCAAAAAGATCAAAAAGATCAAAAAGATCAAAAAGATCAAAAAGATCAAAAAGATCAAAAAGATCAAAAAGATCAAAAAGATCAAAAAGATCAAAAAGATCAAAAAGATCAAAAAGATCAAAAAGATCAAAAAGATCAAAAAGATCAAAAAGATCAAAAAGATCAAAAAGATCAAAAAGATCAAAAAGATCAAAAAGATCAAAAAGATCAAAAAGATCAAAAAGATCAAAAAGATCAAAAAGATCAAAAAGATCAAAAAGATCAAAAAGATCAAAAAGATCAAAAAGATCAAAAAGATCAAAAAGATCAAAAAGATCAAAAAGATCAAAAAGATCAAAAAGATCAAAAAGATCAAAAAGATCAAAAAGATCAAAAAGATCAAAAAGATCAAAAAGATCAAAAAGATCAAAAAGATCAAAAAGATCAAAAAGATCAAAAAGATCAAAAAGATCAAAAAGATCAAAAAGATCAAAAAGATCAAAAAGATCAAAAAGATCAAAAAGATCAAAAAGATCAAAAAGATCAAAAAGATCAAAAAGATCAAAAAGATCAAAAAGATCAAAAAGATCAAAAAGATCAAAAAGATCAAAAAGATCAAAAAGATCAAAAAGATCAAAAAGATCAAAAAGATCAAAAAGATCAAAAAGATCAAAAAGATCAAAAAGATCAAAAAGATCAAAAAGATCAAAAAGATCAAAGAGATCAAAGAGATCAAAGAGATCAAAAAGATCAAAAAGATCAAAAAGATCAAAAAGATCAAAAAGATCAAAAAGATCAAAAAGATCAAAAAGATCAAAAAGATGAAAAAGATCAAAAAGATCAAAAAGATCAAAAAGATCAAAAAGATCAAAAAGATCAAAAAGATCAAAAAGATCAAAAAGATCAAAAAGATCAAAAAGATCAAAAAGATCAAAAAGATCAAAAAGATCAAAAAGATCAAAAAGATCAAAAAGATCAAAAAGATCAAAAAGATCAAAAAGATCAAAAAGATCAAAAAGATCAAAAAGATCAAAAAGATCAAAAAGATCAAAAAGATCAAAAAGATCAAAAAGATCAAAAAGATCAAAAAGATCAAAAAGATCAAAAAGATCAAAAAGATCAAAAAGATCAAAAAGATCAAAAAGATCAAAAAGATCAAAAAGATCAAAAAGATCAAAAAGATCAAAAAGATCAAAAAGATCAAAAAGATCAAAAAGATCAAAAAGATCAGAAAGATCAAAAAGATCAAAAAGATCAAAAAGATCAAAAAGAACAAAAAGAACAAAAAGAACAAAAAGAACAAAAAGATCAAAAAGATCAAAAAGATCAAAAAGATCAAAAAGATCAAAAAGAACAAATAGAACGAAAAGATCAAAAAGATCATAAAGATCAAAAAGATCAAAAAGATCAAAAAGACCAAAAAGATCAAAAAGATCAAAAAGATCAAAAAGATCAAAAAGATCAAAAAGATCAAAAAGATCAAAAAGATCAAAAAGATCAAAAAGATCAAAAAGATCAAAAAGATCAAAAAGATCAAAAAGATCAAAAAGATCAAAAAGATCAAAAAGAGATCAAAAAGAGATCAAAAAGAGATCAAAAAGAGATCAAAAAGAGATCAAAAAGAGATCAAAAAGAGATCAAAAAGAGATCAAAAAGAGATCAAAAAGAGATCAAAAAGAGATCAAAAAGATATCAAAAAGATCAAAAAGATCAAAAAGATCAAAAAGATCAAAAAGATCAAAAAGATCAAAAAGATCAAAAAGATCAAAAGATCAAAAAGATCAAAAAGATCAAAAAGATCAAAAAGATCAAAAAGATCAAAAAGATCAAAAAGATCAAAAAGATCAAAAAGATCAAAAAGATCAAAAAGATCAAAAAGATCAAAAAGATCAAAAAGATCAAAAAGATCAAAAAGATCAAAAAGATCAAAAAGATCAAAAAGATCAAAAAGATCAAAAAGATCAAAAAGATCAAAAAGATCAAAAAGATCAAAAAGATCAAAAAGATCAAAAAGATCAAAAAGATCAAAAAGATCAAAAAGATCAAAAAGATCAAAAAGATCAAAAAGATCAAAAAGATCAAAAAGATCAAAAAGATCAAAAAGATCAAAAAGATCAAAAAGATCAAAAAGATCAAAAAGATCAAAAAGATCAAAAAGATCAAAAAGATCAAAAAGATCAAAAAGATCAAAAAGATCAAAAAGATCAAAAAGATCAAAAAGATCAAAAAGATCAAAAAGATCAAAAAGATCAAAAAGATCAAAAAGATCAAAAAGATCAAAAAGATCAAAAAGATCAAAAAGATCAAAAAGATCAAAAAGATCAAAAAGATCAAAAAGATCAAAAAGATCAAAAAGATCAAAAAGATCAAAAAGATCAAAAAGATCAAACAGATCGAAGAGATCAAAAAGATTAAAAAGATCAAAAAGATCAAAAAGATCAAAATGATCAAAATGATCAAAATGATCAAAAAGATCAAAATGATCAAAATTATCCAAAAGATCAAACAGATCAAAAAGATCACACAGATCAAAAAGATCAAAAAGATCAAAAAGAACAAAAAGAACAAAAAGATCAAATAGATCAAAAAGATCAAAAAGAACAAAACGAACAAAAAGATCAAAAAGATCAAAAAGAACAAAACGAACAAAAAGATCAAAAAGATCAAAAAGATCAAAAAGGTCAAAAAGATCAAAACGATCAAAAGATCAAAAAGATCAAAAAGATCAAAAAGATCAAAAAGATCAAAAAGATCAAAAAGATCAAAAAGATCAAAATGATCAAAATTATCAAAAAGATCAAACAGATCAAAAAGATCACACAGATCAAAAAGATCAAAAAGAACAAAAAGAACAAAAAGATCAAAAAGATCAAAAAGATCAAAAAGAACAAAAAGAACAAAAAGAACAAAAAGATCAAAAAGAACAAAACGAACAAAAAGATCAAAAAGATCAAAAAGATCAAAAAGATCAAAAAGGTCAAAAAGATCAAAACGATCAAAAGATCAAAAAGATCAAAAAGATCAAATAGATCAAAAAGATCAAAAAGATCAAAAAGATCAAAAAGATCAAAAAGATCAAAAAGATCAAAAAGATCAAAAAGATCAAAAAGATCAAAAAGATCAAACAGAACAAACAGAACAAACAGATCAAAAAGATCATACAGATCAAAGAGATCAAAAAGATCAAATCAAAAAGATCAAAATGATCAAAAAGATCAAAAAGATCAAAAAGATCAAAATGAGCAAAAAGATCAAACAGATCAAAAAGATCAAACAGATCAAACAGATCAAAAAGATCAAAAAGATCAAAAAGATCAAAAAGAACAAAAAGAACAAAAAGATCAAAAAGAACAAAAAGATCAAAAAGATCAAAAAGATCAAAAAGATCAAAAAGATCAAAAAGATCAAAAAGATCAAAAAGATCAAAAAGATCAAAAAGATCAAAAAGATCAAAAAGATCAAAAAGATCAAAAAGATCAAAAAGATCAAAAAGATCAAAAAGATCAAAAAGATCAAAAAGATCAAAAAGATCAAAAAGATCAAAAAGATCAAAAAGATCAAAAAGATCAAAAAGATCAAAAAGATCAAAAAGATCAAAAAGATCAAAAAGATCAAAAAGATCAAAAAGATCAAAAAGATCAAAAAGATCAAAAAGATCAAAAAGATCAAAAAGATCAAAAAGATCAAAAAGATCAAAAAGATCAAAAAGATCAAAAAGATCAAAAAGATCAAAAAGATCAAAAAGATCAAAAAGATCAAAAAGATCAAAAAGATCAAAAAGATCAAAAAGATCAAAAAGATCAAAAAGATCAAAAAGATCAAAAAGATCAAAAAGATCAAAAAGATCAAAAAGATCAAAAAGATCAAAAAGATCAAAAAGATCAAAAAGATCAAAAAGATCAAAAAGATCAAAAAGATCAAAAAGATCAAAAAGATCAAAAAGATCAAAAAGATCAAAAAGATCAAAAAGATCAAAAAGATCAAAAAGATCAAAAAGATCAAAAAGATCAAAAAGATCAAAAAGATCAAAAAGATCAAAAAGATCAAAAAGATCAAAAAGATCAAAAAGATCAAAAAGATCAAAAAGATCAAAAAGATCAAAAAGATCAAAAAGATCAAAAAGATCAAAAAGATCAAAAAGATCAAAAAGATCAAAAAGATCAAAAAGATCAAAAAGATCAAAAAGATCAAAAAGATCAAAAAGATCAAAAAGATCAAAAAGATCAAAAAGATCAAAAAGATCAAAAAGATCAAAAAGATCAAAAAGATCAAAAAGATCAAAAAGATCAAAAAGATCAAAAAGATCAAAAAGATCAAAAAGATCAAAAAGATCAAAAAGATCAAAAAGATCAAAAAGATCAAAAAGATCAAAAAGATCAAAAAGATCAAAAAGATCAAAAAGATCAAAAAGATCAAAAAGATCAAAAAGATCAAAAAGATCAAAAAGATCAAAAAGATCAAAAAGATCAAAAAGATCAAAAAGATCAAAAAGATCAAAAAGATCAAAAAGATCGAAAAGATCAAAAAGATCAAAAAGATCAAAAAGATCAAAAAGATCAAAAAGATCAAAAAGATCAAAAAGATCAAAAAGATCAAAAAGATCAAAAAGATCAAAAAGATCAAAAAGATCAAAAAGATCAAAAAGATCAAAAAGATCAAAAAGATCAAAAAGGTCAAAAAGATCAAAAAGGTCAAAAAGATCAAACAGAACAAACAGAACAAAAAGATCAAAGAGATCAAAAAGATCAAAAAGATCAAAGAGATCAAAATGATCAAAATGATCAAAAAGATCAAAATGATCAAAATTATCAAAATTATCAAAAAGATCAAACAGATCAAAAAGATCAAACAGATCAAAAAGATCAAAAAGAACAAAAAGAACAAAAAGATCAAAAAGATCAAAAAGAACAAAAAGAACAAGAAGATCAAAAAGATCAAAAAGAACAAAAAGAACAAAAAGAACAAAAAGAACAAAAAGAACATAAAGATCAAAAAGAACAAAACGAACAAAAAGATCAAAAAGATCAAAACGATCAAAACGATCAAAACGATCAAAAAGATCAAAAAGATCAAAAAGATCAAAAAGGTCAAAAAGATCAAAACGATCAAAAGATCAAAAAGATCAAAAAGATCAAAAAGATCAAAAAGATCAAAAAGATCAAAAAGATCAAAAAGATCAAAAAGATTAAACAGAACAAACAGAACAAACAGATCAAAAAGATCAAACAGATCAAAGAGATCAAAAAGATCAAATCAAAAAGAACTAATAAAAAAGTAGTATTTTTGAAAAAAAAAAATAGTAATACAAAAAGATTATAATAAAATGCACTTTTTAAAAAAATTTCAAAAAGCAGAAACATTTTTATATTAAAAAATAATATTAAATAAAAAATGAATGTTTAAAAAAAGGTACTAAATTGTATTTCAATTTTTACATTCACTACAACCATTTCTCTCTGTTATCGTGCGCCATGAGCGCAAAATTAAATCTTTATTTTTTTTTTTTTTGGTTTGCTCTACTCCGCTTTAAGCCAACGTCTAAGCGCTATTACCAAACAAGCCAACAACCTCCGGTTTGAACGCCAGGGCTGCTCTGAACCGCATTGTCTGGTGCCAGGCTTGTGCCAATCGCGAGTCAAACGTCGCCGCAACCAGTCGCAAAACGTTTTGATCAAAATGATCAAAAAGATCAAAAAGATCAAAATGATCAAAAAGATCAAACAGATCAAAAAGATCAAACAGATCAAAAAGATCAAAAAGATCAAAAAGAACAAAAAGAACAAAAAGATCAAAAAGATCAAAAAGAACAAAAAGAACAAAAAGAACAAAAAGAACAAAAAGAACAAAAAGAACAAAAAGAACAAAAAGAACAAAAAGATCAAAAAAAAAAAAAAAAAAAGATCAAAAAGATCAAAACGATCAAAACGATCAAAACGATCAAAAATATCAAAAAGATCAAAAAGATCAAAAAGATCAAAAAGGTCAAAAAGATCTAAAAGATCAAAAGATCAAAAAGATCAAAAGATCAAAAAGATCAAAAAGATCAAAAAGATCAAAAAGATCAAAAAGATCAAAAAGATCAAAAAGATCAAAAAGATCAAAAAGATCAAAAAGATCAAAAAGATCAAAAAGATCAAAAAGATCAAAAAGATCAAAAAGATCAAAAAGATCAAAAAGATCAAAAAGATCAAAAAGATCAAAAAGATCAAAAAGATCAAAAAGATCAAAAAGATCAAAAAGATCAAAAAGATCAAAAAGATCAAAAAGATCAAAAAGATCAAAAAGATCAAAAAGATCAAAAAGATCAAAAAGATCAAAAAGATCAAAAAGATCAAAAAGATCAAAAAGATCAAAAAGATCAAAAAGATCAAAAAGATCAAAAAGGTCAAAAAGGTCAAAAAGATCAAAAAGATCAAAAAGATCAAAAAGATCAAAAAGATCAAAAAGATCAAAAAGATCAAAAAGATCAAAAAGATCAAAAAGATCAAAAAGATCAAAAAGATCAAAAAGATCAAAAAGATCAAAAAGATCAAAAAGATCAAAAAGATCAAAAAGATCAAAAAGATCAAAAAGATCAAAAAGATCAAAAAGATCAAAAAGATCAAAAAGATCAAAAAGATCAAAAAGATCAAAAAGATCAAAAAGATCAAAAAGATCAAAAAGATCAAAAAGATCAAAAAGATCAAAAAGATCAAAAAGATCAAAAAGATCAAAAAGATCAAAAAGATCAAAAAGATCAAAAAGATCAAAAAGATCAAAAAGATCAAAAAGATCAAAAAGATCAAAAAGATCAAAAAGATCAAAAAGATCAAAAAGATCAAAAAGATCAAAAAGATCAAAAAGATCAAAAAGATCAAAAAGATCAAAAAGATCAAAAAGATCAAAAAGATCAAAAAGATCAAAAAGATCAAAAAGATCAAAAAGATCAAAAAGATCAAAAAGATCAAAAAGATCAAAAAGATCAAAAAGATCAAAAAGATCAAAAAGATCAAAAAAAAAACAAAAAGATCAAAAAGATCAAAAAGATCAAAAAGATCAAAAAGATCAAAAAGATCAAAAAGATCAAAAAGATCAAAAAGATCAAAAAGGTCAAAAAGATCAAAAAGGTCAAAAAGATCAAACAGAACAAACAGAACAAAAAGATCAAAGAGATCAAAAAGATCAAAAAGATCAAAGAGATCAAAATGATCAAAATGATCAAAAAGATCAAAATGATCAAAATTATCAAAATTATCAAAAAGATCAAACAGATCAAAAAGATCAAACAGATCAAAAAGATCAAAAAGAACAAAAAGAACAAAAAGATCAAAAAGATCAAAAAGAACAAAAAGAACAAGAAGATCAAAAAGATCAAAAAGAACAAAAAGAACAAATAGAACAAAAAGAACAAAAAGAACATAAAGATCAAAAAGAACAAAACGAACAAAAAGATCAAAAAGATCAAAACGATCAAAACGATCAAAACGATCAAAAAGATCAAAAAGATCAATAAGATCAAAAAGGTCAAAAAGATCAAAACGATCAAAAGATCAAAAAGATCAAAAAGATCAAAAAGATCAAAAAGATCAAAAAGATCAAAAAGATCAAAAAGATCAAAAAGATCAAAAAGATCAAAAAGATCAAAAAGATCAAAAAGATCAAACAGAACAAACAGAACAAACAGATCAAAAAGATCAAACAGATCAAAGAGATCAAAAAGATCAAATCAAAAAGAACTAATAAAAAAGTAGTATTTTTGAAAAAAAAAAATAGTAATACAAAAAGATTATAATAAAATGCACTTTTTAAAAAAATTTCAAAACGCAGAAACATTTTTATATTAAAAAATAATATTAAATAAAAAATGAATGTTTAAAAAAAGGTACTAAATTGTATTTCAATTTTTACATTCACTACAACCATTTCTCTCTGTTATCGTGCGCCATGAGCGCAAAATTAAATCTTTATTTTTTTTTTTTTTGGTTTGCTCTACTCCGCTTTAAGCCAACGTCTAAGCGCTATTACCAAACAAGCCAACAACCTCCGGTTTGAACGCCAGCGCTGCTCTGAACCGCATTGTCTGGTGCCAGGCTTGTGCCAATCGCGAGTCAAACGTCGCCGCAACCAGTCGCAAAACGTTTTGATCAAAATGATCAAAAAGATCAAAAAGATCAAAATGATCAAAAAGATCAAACAGATCAAAAAGATCAAACAGATCAAAAAGATCAAAAAGATCAAAAAGAACAAAAAGAACAAAAAGATCAAAAAGATCAAAAAGAACAAAAAGAACAAAAAGAACAAAAAGAACAAAAAGAACAAAAATAACAAAAAGAACAAAAAGAACAAAAAGAACAAAAAGAACAAAAAGATCAAAAAAAAAAAAAAAAAAGATCAAAAAGATCAAAACGATCAAAACGATCAAAACGATCAAAAATATCAAAAAGATCAAAAAGATCAAAAAGATCAAAAAGATCAAAAAGATCAAAAAGATCAAAAAGGTCAAAAAGATCTAAAAGATCAAAAGATCAAAAAGATCAAAAGATCAAAAAGATCAAAAAGATCAAAAAGATCAAAAAGATCAAAGAGATCAAAAAGATCAAAAAGATCAAAAAGATCAAAAAGATCAAAAAGATCAAAAAGATCAAAAAGATCAAAAAGATCAAAAAGATCAAAAAGATCAAAAAGATCAAAAAGATCAAAAAGATCAAAAAGATCAAAAAGATCAAAAAGATCAAAACGATCAAAAAGATCAAAACGATCAAAACGATCAAAACGATCAAAACGATCAAAACGATCAAAACGATCAAAACGATCAAAACGATCAAAACGATCAAAACGATCAAAACGATCAAAACGATCAAAACGATCAAAACGATCAAAACGATCAAAACGATCAAAACGATCAAAACGATCAAAACGATCAAAACGATCAAAACGATCAAAACGATCAAAACGATCAAAACGATCAAAACGATCAAAACGATCAAAACGATCAAAACGATCAAAACGATCAAAACGATCAAAACGATCAAAACGATCAAAACGATCAAAACGATCAAAACGATCAAAACGATCAAAACGATCAAAACGATCAAAACGATCAAAACGATCAAAACGATCAAAACGATCAAAACGATCAAAACGATCAAAACGATCAAAACGATCAAAACGATCAAAACGATCAAAACGATCAAAACGATCAAAACGATCAAAACGATCAAAACGATCAAAACGATCAAAACGATCAAAACGATCAAAACGATCAAAACGATCAAAACGATCAAAACGATCAAAACGATCAAAACGATCAAAACGATCAAAACGATCAAAACGATCAAAACGATCAAAACGATCAAAACGATCAAAACGATCAAAACGATCAAAACGATCAAAACGATCAAAACGATCAAAACGATCAAAACGATCAAAACGATCAAAACGATCAAAACGATCAAAACGATCAAAACGATCAAAACGATCAAAACGATCAAAACGATCAAAACGATCAAAACGATCAAAACGATCAAAACGATCAAAACGATCAAAACGATCAAAACGATCAAAACGATCAAAACGATCAAAACGATCAAAACGATCAAAACGATCAAAACGATCAAAACGATCAAAACGATCAAAACGATCAAAAAGATCAAAAAGATCAAAAAGATCAAAAAGATCAAAAAGATCAAAAAGATCAAAAAGATCAAAAAGATCAAAAAGATCAAAAAGATCAAAAAGATCAAAAAGATCAAAAAGATCAAAAAGATCAAAAAGATCAAAAAGGTCAAAAAGGTCAAACAGAACAAACAGAACAAACAGAACAAACAGATCAAAAAGATCAAAGAGATCAAAAAGATCAAAAAGATCAAAGAGATCAAAAAGATCAAAAAGATCAAAAAGATCAAAAAGATCAAAATTATCAAAAAGAACAAAAAGATCAAAAAGATCAAAAAGATCAAAAAGAACAAAAAGAACAAAAAGAACAAAAAGAACAAAAAGAACAAAAAGATCAAAAAGAACAAAACGAACAAAAAGATCAAAAAGATCAAAACGATCAAAACGATCAAAACGATCAAAAAGATCAAAAAGATCAAAAAGATCAAAAAGATCAAAACGATCAAAAGATCAAAAAGATCAAAAAGATCAAAAAGATCAAAAAGATCAAAAAGATCAAAAAGATCAAAAAGATCAAAAAGATCAAAAAGATCAAAAAGATCAAAAAGATCAAAAAGATCAAAAAGATCAAAAAGATCAAAAAGATCAAAAAGATCAAAAAGATCAAAAAGATCAAAAAGATCAAAAAGATCAAAAAGATCAAAAAGATCAAAAAGATCAAAAAGATCAAAAAGATCAAAAAGATCAAAAAGATCAAAAAGATCAAAAAGATCAAAAAGATCAAAAAGATCAAAAAGATCAAAAAGATCAAAAAGATCAAAAAGATCAAAAAGATCAAAAAGATCAAAAAGATCAAAAAGATCAAAAAGATCAAAAAGATCAAACAGATCAAAAAGATCAAAGAGATCAAAAAGATCAAAAAGATCAAAAAGATCAAAAAGATCAAAAAGATCAAAAAGATCAAAAAGATCAAAAAGATCAAAAAGATCAAAAAGATCAAAAAGATCAAAAAGATCAAAAAGATCAAAAAGATCAAAAAGATCAAAAAGATCAAAAAGATCAAAAAGATCAAGAAGATCAAAAAGATCAAAAAGATCAAAAAGATCAAATAGATCAAAAAGATCAAAAAGATCAAAAAGATCAAAAAGATCAAAAAGATCAAAAAGATCAAAAAGATCAAAAAGATCAAAAAGATCAAAAAGATCAAAAAGATCAAAATGATCAAAAAGATCAAAGAGATCAAAATGATCAAACAGATCAAAAAGATCAAACAGATCAAAAAGATCAAAAAGATCAAAAAGATCAAAAAGAACAAAAAGAACAAAAAGATCAAAAAGATCAAAAAGAACAAAAAGAACAAAAAGAACAAAAAGAACAAAAAGAACAAAAAGAACAAAAAGAACAAAAAGAACAAAAAGAACAAAAAGAACAAAAAGAACAAAAAGAACAAAAAGAACAAAAAGAACAAAAAGAACAAAAAGAACAAAAAGAACAAAAAGAACAAAAAGAACAAAAGAACAAAAAGAACAAAAAGATCAAAAAAAAAAAAAAAAAAAAAGATCAAAAAGATCAAAAAGATCAAAAAGATCAAAAAGATCGAAAAGATCAAAAAGATCAAAAAGATCAAAAAGATCAAATAGAGATCAAAAAGATCAAAAAGATCAAAAAGAGATCAAAAAGATCAAAAAGATCGAAAAGATCAAAAAGATCGAAAAGATCAAAAAGATCGAAAAGATCAAAAAGATCAAAAAGATCAAAAAGATCAAAAAGATCAAAAAGATCAAAAAGATCAAAAAGATCAAAAAGATCAAAAAGATCAAAAAGATCAAAAAGATCAAAAAGATCAAAAAGATCAAAAAGATCAAAAAGATCAAAAAGATCAAAAAAATCAAAAAGATCAAAAAGATCAAAAAGATCTAAAAAAGATCAAAAAGATCTAAAAAAGATCAAAAAGATCTAAAATAGATCAAAAAGATCAAAAAGATCAAAAAGATCAAAAAGATCAAAAAGATCAAAAAGATCAAAAAGATCAAAAAGATCAAAAAGATCAAAAAGATCAAAAAGATCAAAAAGATCAAAAAGATCAAAAAGATCAAAAAGATCAAAAAGATCAAAAAGATCAAAAAGATCAAAAAGATCAAAAAGATCAAAAAGATCAAAAAGATCAAAAAGATCAAAAAGATCAAAAAGATCAAAAAGATCAAAAAGATCAAAAAGATCAAAAAGATCAAAAAGATCAAAAAGATCAAAAAGATCAAAAAGATCAAAAAGATCAAAAAGATCAAAAAGATCAAAAAGATCAAAAAGATCAAAAAGATCAAAAAGATCAAAAAGATCAAAAAGATCAAAAAGATCAAAAAGATCAAAAAGATCAAAAAGATCGAAAAGATCGATATGATTAAAAAGATCAAAAAGATCGAAAAGATCGATATGATTAAAAAGATCAAAAAGATTAAAAAGATCAAAAAGATCAAAAAGATCAAAAAGATCAAAAAGATCAAAAAGATCAAAAAGATCAAAAAGATCAAAAAGATCAAAAAGATCAAAAAGATCAAAAAGATCAAAAAGATCAAAAAGATCAAAAAGATCAAAAAGATCAAAAAGATCAAAAAGATCAAAAAGATCAAAAAGATCAAAAACATCAAAAAGATCAAAAACATCAAAAAGATCTCAAAAAGATCAAAAAGATCTCAAAAAGATCAAAAAGATCAAAAAGATCTCAAAAAGATCAAAAAGATCAAAAAGATCAAAAAGATCAAAAAGATCAAAAAGATCAAAAAGATCAAAAAGATCAAAAAGATCAAAAAGATCAAAAAGATCAAAAAGATCAAAAAGATCAAAAAGATCAAAAAGATCAAAAAGATCAAAAATATCAAAAAGATCAAAAAGATCAAAAAGATCAAAAAGATCAAAAAGATCAAAAAGATCAAAAAGATCAAAAAGATCAAAAAGATCAAAAAGATCAAAAAGATCAAAAAGATCAAAAAGATCAAAAAGATCAAAAAGATTAAAAAGATTAAAAAGATCAAAAAGATCAAAAAGATCAAAAAGATCAAAAAGATCAAAAAGATCAAAAAGATCAAAAAGATCAAAAAGATCAAAAAGATCAAAAAGATCAAAAAGATCAAAAAGATCAAAAAGATCAAAAACATCAAAAAGATCAAAAACATCAAAAAGATCTCAAAAAGATCAAAAAGATCTCAAAAAGATCAAAAAGATCAAAAAGATCTCAAAAAGATCAAAAAGATCAAAAAGATCAAAAAGATCTCAAAAAGATCAAAAAGATCAAAAATATCAAAAAGATCAAAAAGATCAAAAAGATCAAAAAGATCAAAAAGATCAAAAAGATCAAAAAGATCAAAAAGATCAAAAAGATCAAAAAGATCAAAAAGATCTCAAAAAGATCTCAAAAAGATCTCAAAAAGATCTCAAAAAGATCTCAAAAAGATCTCAAAAAGATCTCAAAAAGATCTCAAAAAGATCTCAAAAAGATCTCAAAAAGATCTCAAAAAGATCTCAAAAAGATCTCAAAAAGATCTCAAAAAGATCTCAAAAAGATCTCAAAAAGATCTCAAAAAGATCTCAAAAAGATCTCAAAAAGATCTCAAAAAGATCTCAAAAAGATCTCAAAAAGATCTCAAAAAGATCTCAAAAAGATCTCAAAAAGATCTCAAAAAGATCTCAAAAAGATCTCAAAAAGATCTCAAAAAGATCTCAAAAAGATCTCAAAAAGATCTCAAAAAGATCTCAAAAAGATCTCAAAAAGATCTCAAAAAGATCTCAAAAAGATCTCAAAAAGATCTCAAAAAGATCTCAAAAAGATCTCAAAAAGATCTCAAAAAGATCTCAAAAAGATCTCAAAAAGATCTCAAAAAGATCTCAAAAAGATCTCAAAAAGATCTCAAAAAGATCTCAAAAAGATCTCAAAAAGATCTCAAAAAGATCTCAAAAAGATCTCAAAAAGATCTCAAAAAGATCTCAAAAAGATCTCAAAAAGATCTCAAAAAGATCTCAAAAAGATCTCAAAAAGATCTCAAAAAGATCTCAAAAAGATCTCAAAAAGATCTCAAAAAGATCTCAAAAAGATCTCAAAAAGATCTCAAAAAGATCTCAAAAAGATCTCAAAAAGATCTCAAAAAGATCTCAAAAAGATCTCAAAAAGATCTCAAAAAGATCTCAAAAAGATCTCAAAAAGATCTCAAAAAGATCTCAAAAAGATCTCAAAAAGATCTCAAAAAGATCTCAAAAAGATCTCAAAAAGATCTCAAAAAGATCTCAAAAAGATCTCAAAAAGATCTCAAAAAGATCTCAACAAGATCTCAAAAAGATCTCAAAAAGATCTCAAAAAGATCTCAAAAAGATCTCAAAAAGATCTCAAAAAGATCTCAAAAAGATCTCAAAAAGATCTCAAAAAGATCTCAAAAAGATCTCAAAAAGATCTCAAAAAGATCTCAAAAAGATCTCAAAAAGATCTCAAAAAGATCTCAAAAAGATCTCAAAAAGATCTCAAAAAGATCTCAAAAAGATCTCAAAAAGATCTCAAAAAGATCTCAAAAAGATCTCAAAAAGATCTCAAAAAGATCAAAAAGATCAAAAAGATCAAAAAGATCAAAAAGATCAAAAAGATCAAAAAGATCAAAAAGATCAAAAAGATCAAAAAGATCTAAAAAAGATCAAAAAGATCAAAAAGATCAAAAAGATCAAAAAGATCAAAAAGATCAAAAAGATCAAAAAGATCAAAAAGATCAAAAAGATCAAAAAGATCAAAAAGATCAAAAAGATCAAAAAGATCAAAAAGATCAAAAAGATCAAAAAGATCAAAAAGATCGAAAAGATCAAAAAGATCAAAAAGATCAAAAAGATCAAATAGAGATCAAAAAGATCAAAAAGATCAAAAAGAGATCAAAAAGATCAAAAAGATCGAAAAGATCAAAAAGATCGAAAAGATCAAAAAGATCGAAAAGATCAAAAAGATCAAAAAGATCAAAAAGATCAAAAAGATCAAAAAGATCAAAAAGATCAAAAAGATCAAAAAGATCAAAAAGATCAAAAAGATCAAAAAGATCAAAAAGATCAAAAAGATCAAAAAGATCAAAAAGATCAAAAAAATCAAAAAGATCAAAAAGATCAAAAAGATCAAAAAGATCTAAAAAAGATCAAAAAGATCTAAAAAAGATCAAAAAGATCTAAAAAAGATCAAAAAGATCAAAAAGATCAAAAAGATCAAAAAGATCAAAAAGATCAAAAAGATCAAAAAGATCAAAAAGATCAAAAAGATCAAAAAGATCAAAAAGATCAAAAAGATCAAAAAGATCAAAAAGATCAAAAAGATCAAAAAGATCAAAAAGATCAAAAAGATCAAAAAGATCAAAAAGATCAAAAAGATCAAAAAGATCAAAAAGATCAAAAAGATCAAAAAGATCTAAAAAAGATCAAAAAGATCTAAAAAAGATCAAAAAGATCAAAAAGATCAAAAAGATCAAAAAGATCAAAAAGATCAAAAAGATCAAAAAGATCAAAAAGATCAAAAAGATCAAAAAGATCAAAAAGATCAAAAAGACCAAAAAGATCAAAAAGATCAAAAAGATCAAAAAGATCAAAAAGATCAAAAAGATCAAAAAGATCAAAAAGATCAAAAAGATCAAAAAGATCAAAAAGATCAAAAAGATCAAAAAGATCTAAAAAAGATCAAAAAGATCTAAAAAAGATCAAAAAGATCAAAAAGATCAAAAAGATCAAAAAGATCAAAAAGATCAAAAAGATCAAAAAGATCAAAAAGATCAAAAAGATCAAAAAGATCAAAAAGATCAAAAAGATCAAAAAGATCAAAAAGATCAAAAAGATCAAAAAGATCAAAAAGATCAAAAAGATCAAAAAGATCAAAAAGATCAAAAAGATCAAAAAGATCAAAAAGATCAAAAAGATCAAAAAGATCAAAAAGATCAAAAAGATCAAAAAGATCAAAAAGATCAAAAAGATCAAAAAGATCAAAAAGATCAAAAAGATCAAAAAGATCAAAAAGATCAAAAAGATCAAAAAGATCAAAAAGATCAAAAAGATCAAAAAGATCAAAAAGATCAAAAAGATCAAAAAGATCAAAAAGATCAAAAAGATCAAAAAGATCAAAAAGATCAAAAAGATCAAAAAGATCAAAAAGATCAAAAAGATCAAAAAGATCAAAAAGATCAAAAAGATCAAAAAGATCAAAAAGATCAAAAAGATCAAAAAGATCAAAAAGATCAAAAAGATCAAAAAGATCAAAAAGATCAAAAAGATCAAAAAGATCAAAAAGATCAAAAAGATCAAAAAGATCAAAAAGATCGAAAAGATCAAAAAGATCGAAAAGATCAAAAAGATCAAAAAGATCAAAAAGATCAAAAAGATCAAAAAGATCAAAAAGATCAAAAAGATCAAAAAGATCAAAAATATCAAAAAGATCAAAAAGATCAAAAAGATCAAAAAGATCAAAAAGATCAAAAAGATCAAAAAAATCAAAAAGATCAAAAAGATCAAAAAGATCAAAAAGATCTAAAAAAGATCAAAAAGATCTAAAAAAGATCAAAAAGATCTAAAAAAGATCAAAAAGATCAAAAAGATCAAAAAGATCAAAAAGATCAAAAAGATCAAAAAGATCAAAAAGATCAAAAAGATCAAAAAGATCAAAAAGATCAAAAAGATCAAAAAGATCAAAAAGATCAAAAAGATCAAAAAGATCAAAAAGATCAAAAAGATCAAAAAGATCAAAAAGATCAAAAAGATCAAAAAGATCAAAAAGATCAAAAAGATCAAAAAGATCAAAAAGATCAAAAAGATCAAAAAGATCAAAAAGATCAAAAAGATCAAAAAGATCAAAAAGATCAAAAAGATCAAAAAGATCAAAAAGATCAAAAAGATCAAAAAGATCAAAAAGATCAAAAAGATCAAAAAGATCAAAAAGATCAAAAAGATCAAAAAGATCAAAAAGATCAAAAAGATCAAAAAGATCAAAAAGATCAAAAAGATCAAAAAGATCAAAAAGATCAAAAAGATCAAAAAGATCAAAAAGATCAAAAAGATCAAAAAGATCAAAAAGATCGAAAAGATCGATATGATTAAAAAGATCAAAAAGATCGAAAAGATCGATATGATTAAAAAGATCAAAAAGATTAAAAAGATCAAAAAGATCAAAAAGATCAAAAAGATCAAAAAGATCAAAAAGATCAAAAAGATCAAAAAGATCAAAAAGATCAAAAAGATCAAAAAGATCAAAAAGATCAAAAAGATCAAAAAGATCAAAAAGATCAAAAAGATCAAAAAGATCAAAAAGATCAAAAAGATCAAAAAGATCAAAAAGATCAAAAAGATCAAAAAGATCAAAAAGATCAAAAAGATCAAAAAGATCAAAAACATCAAAAAGATCAAAAACATCAAAAAGATCTCAAAAAGATCAAAAAGATCTCAAAAAGATCAAAAAGATCAAAAAGATCTCAAAAAGATCAAAAAGATCAAAAAGATCAAAAAGATCAAAAAGATCAAAAAGATCAAAAAGATCAAAAAGATCAAAAAGATCAAAAAGATCAAAAATATCAAAAAGATCAAAAAGATCAAAAAGATCAAAAAGATCAAAAAGATCAAAAAGATCAAAAAGATCAAAAAGATCAAAAAGATCAAAAAGATCAAAAAGATCAAAAAGATCAAAAAGATCAAAAAGATCAAAAAGATCAAAAAGATCAAAAAGATCAAAAAGATCAAAAAGATCAAAAAGATCAAAAAGATTAAAAAGATCAAAAAGATCAAAAAGATCAAAAAGATCAAAAAGATCAAAAAGATCAAAAAGATCAAAAAGATCAAAAAGATCAAAAAGATCAAAAAGATCAAAAAGATCAAAAACATCAAAAAGATCAAAAACATCAAAAAGATCTCAAAAAGATCAAAAAGATCTCAAAAAGATCAAAAAGATCAAAAAGATCTCAAAAAGATCAAAAAGATCAAAAAGATCTCAAAAAGATCAAAAAGATCAAAAAGATCAAAAATATCAAAAAGATCAAAAAGATCAAAAAGTTCAAAAAGATCAAAAAGATCAAAAAGATCAAAAAGATCAAAAAGATCAAAAAGATCTCAAAAAGATCTCAAAAAGATCTCAAAAAGATCTCAAAAAGATCTCAAAAAGATCTCAAAAAGATCTCAAAAAGATCTCAAAAAGATCTCAAAAAGATCTCAAAAAGATCTCAAAAAGATCTCAAAAAGATCTCAAAAAGATCTCAAAAAGATCTCAAAAAGATCTCAAAAAGATCTCAAAAAGATCTCAAAAAGATCTCAAAAAGATCTCAAAAAGATCTCAAAAAGATCTCAAAAAGATCTCAAAAAGATCTCAAAAAGATCTCAAAAAGATCTCAAAAAGATCTCAAAAAGATCTCAAAAAGATCTCAAAAAGATCTCAAAAAGATCTCAAAAAGATCTCAAAAAGATCTCAAAAAGATCTCAAAAAGATCTCAAAAAGATCTCAAAAAGATCTCAAAAAGATCTCAAAAAGATCTCAAAAAGATCTCAAAAAGATCTCAAAAAGATCTCAAAAAGATCTCAAAAAGATCTCAAAAAGATCTCAAAAAGATCTCAAAAAGATCTCAAAAAGATCTCAAAAAGATCTCAAAAAGATCTCAAAAAGATCTCAAAAAGATCTCAAAAAGATCTCAAAAAGATCTCAAAAAGATCTCAAAAAGATCTCAAAAAGATCTCAAAAAGATCTCAAAAAGATCTCAAATAGATCTCAAAAAGATCTCAAAAAGATCTCAAAAAGATCTCAAAAAGATCTCAAAAAGATCTCAAAAAGATCTCAAAAAGATCTCAAAAAGATCTCAAAAAGATCTCAAAAAGATCTCAAAAAGATCTCAAAAAGATCTCAAAAAGATCTCAAAAAGATCTCAAAAAGATCTCAAAAAGATCTCAAAAAGATCTCAAAAAGTTCTCAAAAAGATCTCAAAAAGATCTCAAAAAGATCTCAAAAAGATCTCAAAAAGATCTCAAAAAGATCTCAAAAAGATCTCAAAAAGATCTCAAAAAGATCTCAAAAAGATCTCAAAAAGATCTCAAAAAGATCTCAAAAAGATCTCAAAAAGATCTCAAAAAGATCTCAAAAAGATCTCAAAAAGATCTCAAAAAGATCTCAAAAAGATCTCAAAAAGATCTCAAAAAGATCTCAAAAAGATCTCAAAAAGATCTCAAAAAGATCTCAAAAAGATCTCAAAACGATCTCAAAAAGATCTCAAAAAGATCTCAAAAAGATCTCAAAAAGATCTCAAAAAGATCTCAAAAAGATCTCAAAAAGATCTCAAAAAGATCTCAAAAAGATCTCAAAAAGATCTCAAAAAGATCTCAAAAAGATCTCAAAAAGATCTCAAAAAGATCAAAAAGATCAAAAAGATCAAAAAGATCAAAAAGATCAAAGAGATCAAAAAGATCAAAAAGATCAAAAAGATCAAAAAGATCAAAAAGATCAGAAAGATCAAAAATATCAAAAAGATCAAAAAGATCAAAAAGATCAAAAAGATCAAAAAGATCAAAAAGATCAAAAAGATCAAAAAGAGATCGAAAAGATCAAAAAGATCAAAAAGATCGAAAAGATCAAAAAGATCTAAAAGATCAAAAAGATCGAAAAGATCAAAAAGATCAAAAAGATCAAAAAGATCAAAATGATCAAAAAGATCAAAAAGATCAAAAAGATCAAAAAGATCAAAAAGATCATAAAGATCAAAAAGATCAAAAAGATCAAAAAGATCAAAAAGATCAAAAAGATCAAAAAGATCAAAAAGATCAAAAAGATCAAAAAGATCAAAAAGATCATAAAGATCAAAAAGATCAAAAAGATCAAACAGATCTAAAAAAGATCAAAAAGATCAAAAAGATCTAAAAAAGATCAAAAAGATCAAAAAGATCTAAAAAAGATCAAAAAGATCAAAAAGATCAAAAAGATCAAAAAGATCAAAAAGATCAAAAAGATCAAAAAGATCAAAAAGATCAAAAAGATCAAAAAGATCAAAAAGATCAAAAAGATCAAAAAGATCAAAAAGATCAAAAAGATCAAAAAGATCAAAAAGATCAAAAAGATCAAAAAGATCAAAAAGATCAAAAAGATCAAAAAGATCAAAAAGATCAAAAAGATCAAAAAGATCAAAAAGATCAAAAAGATCAAAAAGATCAAAAAGATCAAAAAGATCAAAAAGATCAAAAAGATCAAAAAGATCAAAAAGATCAAAAAGATCAAAAAGATCAAAAAGATCAAAAAGATCAAAAAGATCAAAAAGATCAAAAAGATCGAAAAGATCAAAAAGATCAAAAAGATCAAAAAGATCGAAAAGATCAAAAAGATCAAAAAGATCAAAAAGATCAAAAAGATCAAAAAGATCAAAAAGATCAAAAAGATCAAAAAGATCAAAAAGATCAAAAAGATCAAAAAGATCAAAAAGAGATCAAAAAGATCAAAAAGATCAAAAAGATCAAAAAGATCGAAAAGATCAAAAAGATCGAAAAGATCAAAAAGATCAAAAAGATCAAAAAGATCAAAAAGATCTAAAAGATCAAAAAGATCAAAAAGATCAAAAAGATCAAAAAAATCAAAAAGATCAAAAAGATCAAAAAGATCAAAAAGATCAAAAAGATCTCAAAAAGATCTCAAAAAGATCTCAAAAAGATCTCAAAAAGATCTCAAAAAGATCTCAAAAAGATCTCAAAAAGATCTCAAAAAGATCTCAAAAAGATCTCAAAAAGATCTCAAAAAGATCTCAAAAAGATCTCAAAAAGATCTCAAAAAGATCTCAAAAAGATCTCAAAAAGATCTCAAAAAGATCTCAAAAAGATCTCAAAAAGATCTCAAAAAGATCTCAAAAAGATCTCAAAAAGATCTCAAAAAGATCTCAAAAAGATCTCAAAAAGATCTCAAAAAGATCTCAAAAAGATCTCAAAAAGATCTCAAAAAGATCTCAAAAAGATCTCAAAAAGATCTCAAAAAGATCTCAAAAAGATCTCAAAAAGATCTCAAAAAGATCTCAAAAAGATCTCAAAAAGATCAAAAAGATCAAAAAGATCAAAAAGATCTCAAAAAGATCAAAAAGATCAAAAAGATCAAAAAGATCAAAAAGATCAAAAAGATCATAAAGATCAAAAAGATCAAAAAGATCAAAAAGATCAAAAAGATCAAAAAGATCAAAAAGATCAAAAAGATCAAAAAGATCAAAAAGATCAAAAAGATCAAAAAGATCTCAAAAAGATCAAAAAGATCAAAAAGATCAAAAAGATCAAAAAGATCAAAAAGATCAAAAAGATCAAAAAGATCAAAAAGATCAAAAAGATCAAAAAGATCAAAAAGATCAAAAAGATCAAAAAGATCAAAAAGATCAAAAAGATCAAAAAGATCAAAAAGATCAAAAAGATCAAAAAGATCAAAAAGATCAAAAAGATCAAAAAGATCAAAAAGATCAAAAAGATCAAAAAGATCAAAAAGATCAAAAAGATCAAAAAGATCAAAAAGATCAAAAAGATCAAAAAGATCAAAAAGGTCAAAAAGATCTAAAAGATCAAAAGATCAAAAAGATCAAAAGATCAAAAAGATCAAAAAGATCAAAAAGATCAAAAAGATCAAAAAGATCAAAAAGATCAAAAAGATCAAAAAGATCAAAAAGATCAAAAAGATCAAAAAGATCAAAAAGATCAAAAAGATCAAAAAGATCAAAAAGATCAAAAAGATCAAAAAGATCAAAAAGATCAAAAAGATCAAAAAGAGATCGAAAAGATCAAAAAGATCAAAAAGATCAAAAAGAGATCGAAAAGATCAAAAAGATCAAAAAGATCGAAAAGATCAAAAAGATCGAAAAGATCAAAAAGATCAAAAAGATCAAAAAGATCAAAAAGATCAAAAAGATCAAAAAGATCAAAAAGATCAAAAAGATCAAAAAGATCAAAAAGATCAAAAAGATCAAAAAGATCAAAAAGATCAAAAAGATCAAAAAGATCAAAAAGATCAAAAAGATCAAAAAGATCAAAAAGATCAAAAAGATCAAAAAGATCAAAAAGATCAAAAAGATCAAAAAGATCAAAAAGATCAAAAAGATCAAAAAGATCTAAAAAAGATCTAAAAAAGATCAAAAAGATCAAAAAGATCAAAAAGATCAAAAAGATCAAAAAGATCAAAAAGATCAAAAAGATCAAAAAGATCAAAAAGATCAAAAAGATCAAAAAGATCAAAAAGATCAAAAAGATCAAAAAGATCAAAAAGATCAAAAAGATCAAAAAGATCAAAAAGATCAAAAAGATCAAAAAGATCGAAAAGATCAAAAAGATCAAAAAGAGATCAAAAAGATCAAAAAGATCGAAAAGATCAAAAAGATCAAAAAGATCGAAAAGATCAAAAAGATCGAAAAGATCAAAAAGATCAAAAAGATCAAAAAGATCAAAAAGATCAAAAAGATCAAAAAGATCAAAAAGATCAAAAAGATCAAAAAGATCAAAAAGATCAAAAAGATCAAAAAGATCAAAAAGATCAAAAAGATCAAAAAGATCAAAAAAGATCAAAAAGATCAAAAAGATCAAAAAGATCAAAAAGATCAAAAAGATCAAAAAGATCAAAAAGATCAAAAAGATCAAAAAGATCAAAAAGATCAAAAAGATCAAAAAGATCAAAAAGATCAAAAAGATCAAAAAGATCAAAAAGATCAAAAAGATCAAAAAGATCAAAAAGATCAAAAAGATCAAAAAGATCAAAAAGATCAAAAAGATCAAAAAGATCAAAAAGATCAAAAAGATCAAAAAAGATCAAAAAGATCAAAAAGATCAAAAAGATCAAAAAGATCAAAAAGATCAAAAAGATCAAAAAGATCAAAAAGATCAAAAAAGATCAAAAAGATCAAAAAGATCAAAAAGATCAAAAAGATCAAAAAGATCAAAAAAGATCATAAAGATCAAAAAAGATCAAAAAGATCAAAAAGATCAAAAAGATCAAAAAGATCAAAAAGATCAAAAGATCAAAATATCAAAAATATCAAAAAGATCAAAAAGATCAAAAAGATCAAAAAGATCAAAAAGATCAAAAAAGATCAAAAAGATCAAAAAGATCAAAAAGATCAAAAAGATCAAAAAGATCAAAAAGATCAAAAAGATCAAAAAGATCAAAAAGATCAAAAAGATCAAAAAGATCAAAAAGATCAAAAAGAGATCGAAAAGATCAAAAAGATCAAAAAGATCGAAAAGATCAAAAAGATCGAAAAGATCAAAAAGATCGAAAAGATCAAAAAGATCAAAAAGATCAAAAAGATCAAAAAGATCAAAAAGATCAAAAAGATCAAAAAGATCAAAAAGATCAAAAAGATCAAAAAGATCAAAAAAATCAAAAAGATCAAAAAGATCAAAAAGATCAAAAAGATCTAAAAAAGATCAAAAAGATCAAAAAGATCAAAAAGATCAAAAAGATCTAAAAAAGATCAAAAAGATCAAAAAGATCAAAAAGATCAAAAAAGATCAAAAAGATCAAAAAGATCAAAAAGATCAAAAAGATCAAAAAGATCGAAAAGATCAAAAAGATCAAAAAGATCAAAAAGATCAAAAAGATCAAAAAGATCAAAAAGATCAAAAAGATCAAAAAGAGATCAAAAAGATCAAAAAGATCAAAAAGATCGAAAAAGATCAAAAAGATCAAAAAGATCGAAAAGATCAAAAAGATCAAAAAGATCAAAAAGATCAAAAAGATCAAAAAGATCAAAAAGATCAAAAAGATCAAAAAGATCAAAAAGATCAAAAAGATCAAAAAGATCAAAAAGATCAAAAAGATCAAAAAGATCAAAAAAAATCAAAAAGATCAAAAAGATCAAAAAAGATCAAAAAGATCTCAAAAAGATCTCAAAAAGATCTCAAAAAGATCTCAAAAAGATCTCAAAAAGATCTCAAAAAGATCTCAAAAAGATCTCAAAAAAGATCTCAAAAAGATCTCAAAAAGATCTCAAAAAGATCTCAAAAAGATCTCAAAAAGATCTCAAAAAGATCTCAAAAAGATCTCAAAAAGATCTCAAAAAGATCTCAAAAAGATCTCAAAAAGATCTCAAAAAGATCTCAAAAAGATCTCAAAAAGATCTCAAAAAGATCTCAAAAAGATCTCAAAAAGATCTCAAAAAGATCTCAAAAAGATCTCAAAAAGATCTCAAAAAGATCTCAAAAAGATCTCAAAAAGATCTCAAAAAGATCTCAAAAAGATCTCAAAAAGATCTCAAAAAGATCTCAAAAAGATCTCAAAAAGATCTCAAAAAGATCTCAAAAAGATCTCAAAAAGATCTCAAAAAGATCTCAAAAAGATCTCAAAAAGATCTCAAAAAGATCTCAAAAAGATCTCAAAAAGATCTCAAAAAGATCTCAAAAAGATCTCAAAAAGATCTCAAAAAGATCTCAAAAAGATCTCAAAAAGATCTCAAAAAGATCTCAAAAAGATCTCAAAAAGATCTCAGAAAGATCTCAAAAAGATCTCAAAAAGATCTCAAAAAGATCTCAAAAAAGATCAAAAAAGATCAAAAAGATCAAAAAGATTAAAAAGATCAAAAAGATCAAAAAGATCAAAAAGATTAAAAAGATCAAAAAGATCAAAAAAATCAAAAAAGTCAAAAAGATCAAAAAGATCAAAAAGATCAAAAAGATCAAAAAGATCAAAAAGATCAAAAAGATCAAAATGATCAAAAAGATCAAAAAGATCAAAAAGATCAAAAAGATCAAAAAGATCAAAAAGATCAAAAAGATCAAAAAGATCAAAAAGATCAAAAATATCAAAAAGATCAAAAAGATCAAAAAGATCAAAAAGATCAAAAAGATCAAAAAGATCAAAAAGATCAAAAAGATCAAAAAGATCAAAAAGATCAAAAAGATCAAAAAGATCAAAAAGATCAAAAAGATCAAAAAGATCAAAAAGATCAAAAAGATCAAAAAGATCAAAAAGATCAAAAAGATCAAAAAAGATCAAAAAGATCAAAAAGATCAAAAAGATCAAAAAGATCAAAAAGATCAAAAAGATCAAAAAGATCAAAAAGAACAAAAAGATCAAAAAGATCAAAAAGATCAAAAAGATCAAAAAGATCAAAAAGATCAAAAAGATCAAAAAGATCAAAAGATCAAAAAGATCAAAAAGATCAAAAAAGATCAAAAAAGATCAAAAAGATCAAAAAGATCAAAAAGATCAAAAAGATCAAAAAGATCAAAAAGATCAAAAAGATCAAAAAGATCAAAAGATCAAAAAGATCAAAAAGATCAAAAAGATCAAAAAGATCAAAAAAGATCAAAAAGATCAAAAAGATCAAAAAGATCAAAAAGATCAAAAAGATCAAAAAGATCAAAAAGATCAAAAAGATCAAAAAAGATCAAAAAGATCAAAAAGATCAAAAAGATCAAAAAGATCAAAAAGATCAAAAAGATCAAAAAGATCAAAAAGATCAAAAAGATCAAAAAGATCAAAAAGATCAAAAAGATCAAAAAGATCAAAAAGATCAAAAAGATCAAAAAGATCAAAAAGATCAAAAAGATCAAAAAGATCAAAAAGATCAAAAAGATCAAAAAGATCAAAAAGATCAAAAAGATCAAAAAGATCAAAAAGATCAAAAAGATCAAAAAGATCAAAAAGATCAAAAAGATCAAAAAGATCAAAAAGATCAAAAAGATCAAAAAGATCAAAAAGATCAAAAAGATCAAAAAGATCAAAAAGATCAAAAGATCAAAAAGATCAAAAAGATCAAAAAGATCAAAAAGATCAAAAAGATCAAAAGATCAAAGAGATCAAAGAGATCAAAAAGATCAAAAAGATCAAAAAGATCAAAAAGATCAAAAAGATCAAAAAGATCAAAAAGATCAAAAAGATCAAAAAGATCAAAAAAGATCAAAAAGATCAAAAAGATCAAAAAGATCAAAAAGATCAAAAAGATCAAAAAGATCAAAAAGATCAAAAAGATCAAAAAGATCAAAAAGATCAAAAAGATCAAAAAGATCAAAAAGATCAAAAAGATCAAAAAGATCAAAAAGATCAAAAAGATCAAAAAGATCAAAAAGATCAAAAAGATCAAAAAGATCAAAAAGATCAAAAGATCAAAAAGATCAAAAAGATCAAAAAGATCAAAAAGATCAAAAAGATCAAAAAGATCAAAAAGATCAAAAAAGATCAAAAAGATCAAAAAAGATCAAAAAGATCAAAAAGATCAAAAAGATCAAAAAGATCAAAAAGATCAAAAAGATCAAAAAGATCAAAAAGATCAAAAAGATCAAAAAGATCAAAAAGATCAAAAAGATCAAAAAGATCAAAAAGATCAAAAAGATCAAAAAGATCAAAAAGATCAAAAAGATCAAAAAGATCAAAAAGATCAAAAAGATCAAAAAGATCAAAAAGATCAAAAAGATCAAAAAGATCAAAAAGAAGATCAAAAAGATCAAAAAGATCAAAAAGATCAAAAAGATCAAAAAGATCAAAAAGATCAAAAAGATCAAAAAGATCAAAAAGATCAAAAAGATCAAAAAGATCAAAAAGATCAAAAAGATCAAAAAGATCGAAAAGATCAAATAGATCGAAAAGATCAAATAGATCAAAAAGATCGAAAAGATCAGAAAGAACGAAAAGATCAAAAAGATCAAAAAGATCAAAAAGATCAAAAAGATCAAAAAGATCAAAAAGATCAAAAAGATCAAAAAGATCAAAAAGATCAAAAAGATCAATAAGATCAAAAAGATCAAAAAGATCAAAAAGATCAAAAAGATCAAAAAGATCAAAAAGATCAAAAAGATCAAAAAGATCAAAAAGATCAAAAAGATCAAAAAGATCAAAAAGATCAAAAAGATCAAAAAGATCAAAAAGATCAAAAAGATCAAAAAGATCAAAAAGATCAAAAAGATCAAAAAGATCAAAAAGATCAAAAAGATCAAAAAGATCAAAAAGATCAAAAAGATCAAAAAGATCAAAAAGATCAAAAAGATCAAAAAGATCAAAAAGATCAAAAAGATCAAAAAGATCAAAAAGATCAAAAAGATCAAAAAGATCAAAAAGATCAAAAAGATCAAAAAGATCAAAAAGATCAAAAAGATCAAAAAGATCAAAAAGATCAAAAAGATCAAAAAGATCAAAAAGATCAAAAAGATCAAAAAGATCAAAAAGATCAAAAAGATCAAAAAGATCAAAAAGATCAAAAAGATCAAAAAGATCAAAAAGATCAAAAAGATCAAAAAGATCAAAAAGATCAAAAAGATCAAAAAGATCAAAAAGATCAAAAAGATCAAAAAGATCAAAAAGATCAAAAAGATCAAAAAGATCAAAAAGATCAAAAAGATCAAAAAGATCAAAAAGATCAAAAAGATCAAAAAGATCAAAAAGATCAAAAAGATCAAAAAGATCAAAAAGATCAAAAAGATCAAAAAGATCAAAAAGATCAAAAAGATCAAAAAGATCAAAAAGATCAAAAAGATCAAAAAGATCAAAAAGATCAAAAAGATCAAAGAGATCAAAGAGATCAAAGAGATCAAAGAGATCAAAAAGATCAAAAAGATCAAAAAGATCAAAAAGATCAAAAAGATCAAAAAGATCAAAAAGATCAAAAAGATCAAAAAGATCAAAAAGATCAAAAAGATCAAAAATATCGAAAAGATCAAAAAGATCAAAAAGATCAAAAAGATCAAAAAGATCAAAAAGATCAAAAAGATCAAAAAGATCAAAAAAATCAAAAAGATCAAAAAAATCAAAAAAATCAAAAAAATCAAAAAGATCAAAAAGATCAAAAAGATCAAAAAGATCAAAAAGATCAAAAAGATCAAAAAGATCAAAAAGATCAAAAAGATCAAAAAGATCAAAAAGATCAAAAAGATCAAAAAGATCAAAAAGATCAAAAAGATCAAAAAGATCAAAAAGATCAAAAAGATCAAAAAGATCAAAAAGATCAAAAAGATCAAAAAGATCAAAAAGATCAAAAAGATCAAAAAGATCAAAAAGATCAAAAAGATCAAAAAGATCAAAAAGATCAAAAAGATCAAAAAGATCAAAAAGATCAAAAAGATCAAAAAGATCAAAAAGATCAAAAAGATCAAAAAGATCAAAAAGATCAAAAAGATCTAAAAGATCAAAAAGATCAAAAAGATCAAAAAGATCAAAAAGATCAAAAAGATCAAAAAGATCAAAAAGATCAAAAAGATCAAAAAGATCAAAAAGATCAAAAAGATCAAAAAGATCAAAAAGATCAAAAAGATCAAAAAGATCAAAAAGATCAAAAAGATCAAAAAGATCAAAAAGATCAAAAAGATCAAAAAGATCAAAAAGATCAAAAAGATCAAAAAGATCAAAAAGATCAAAAAGATCAAAAAGATCAAAAAGATCAAAAAGATCAAAAAGATCAAAAAGATCAAAAAGATCAAAAAGATCAAAAAGATCAAAAAGATCAAAAAGATCAAAAAGATCAAAAAAATCAAAAAAATCAAAAAGATCAAAAAGATCAAAAAGATCAAAAAGATCAAAAAGATCAAAAAGATCAAAAAGATCAAAAAGATCAAAAAGATCAAAAAGATCAAAAAGATCAAAAAGATCAAAAAGATCAAAAAGATCAAAAAGATCAAAAAGATCAAAAAGATCAAAAAGATCAAAAAGATCAAAAAGATCAAAAAGATCAAAAAGATCAAAAAGATCAAAAAGATCAAAAAGATCAAAAAGATCAAAAAGATCAAAAAGATCAAAAAGATCAAAAAGATCAAAAAGATCAAAAAGATCAAAAAGATCAAAAAGATCAAAAAGATCAAAAAGATCAAATAGATCAAAAAGATCAGAAAGATCAGAAAGATCGAAAAGATCAGAAAGAACGAAAAGATCAAAAAGATCAAAAAGATCAAAAAGATCAAAAAGATCAAAAAGATCAAAAAGATCAAAAAGATCAAAAAGATCAAAAAGATCAAAAAGATCAAAAAGATCAAAAAGATCAAAAAGATCAAAAAGATCAAAAAGATCAAAAAGATCAAAAAGATCAAAAAGATCAAAAAGATCAAAAAGATCAAAAAGATCAAAAAGATCAAAAAGATCAAAAAGATCAAAAAGATCAAAAAGATCAAAAAGATCAAAAAGATCAAAAAGATCAAAAAGATCAAAAAGATCAAAAAGATCAAAAAGATCAAAAAGATCAAACAGATCAAAAAGATCAAAAAGATCAAAAAGATCAAAAAGATCAAAAAGATCAAAAAGATCAAAAAGATCAAAAAGATCAAAAAGATCAAAAAGATCAAAAAGATCAAAAAGATCAAAAAGATCAAAAAGATCAAAAAGATCAAAAAGATCAAAAAGATCAAAAAGATCAAAAAGATCAAAAAGATCAAAAAGATCAAAAAGATCAAAAAGATCAAAAAGATCAAAAAGATCAAAAAGATCAAAAAGATCAAAAAGATCAAAAAGATCAAAAAGATCAAAAAGATCAAAAAGATCAAAAAGATCAAAAAGATCAAAAAGATCAAAAAGATCAAAAAGATCAAAAAGATCAAAAAGATCAAAAAGATCAAAAAGATCAAAAAGATCAAAAAGATCAAAAAGATCAAAAAGATCAAAAAGATCAAAAAGATCAAAAAGATCAAAAAGATCAAAAAGATCAAAAAGATCAAAAAGATCAAAAAGATCAAAAAGATCAAAAAGATCAAAAAGATCAAAAAGATCAAAAAGATCAAAAAGATCAAAAAGATCAAAAAGATCAAAAAGATCAAAAAGATCAAAAAGATCAAAAAGATCAAAAAGATCAAAAAGATCAAAAAGATCAAAAAGATCAAAAAGATCAAAAAGATCAAAAAGATCAAAAAGATCAAAAAGATCAAAAAGATCAAAAAGATCAAAAAGATCAAAAAGATCAAAAAGATCAAAAAGATCAAAAAGATCAAAAAGATCAAAAAGATCAAAAAGATCAAAAAGATCAAAAAGATCAAAAAGATCAAAAAGATCAAAAAGATCAAAAAGATCAAAAAGATCAAAAAGATCAAAAAGATCAAAAAGATCAAAAAGATCAAAAAGATCAAAAAGATCAAAAAGATCAAAAAAATCAAAAAGATCAAAAAGATCAAAAAAATCAAAAAGATCAAAAAGATCAAAAAGATCAAAAAGATCAAAAAGATCAAAAAGATCAAAAAGATCAAAAAGATCAAAAAGATCAAAAAGATCAAAAAGATCAAAAAGATCAAAAAGATCAAAAAGATCAAAAAGATCAAAAAGATCTAAAAGATCAAAAAGATCAAAAAGATCAAAACGATCAAAACGATCAAAAAGATCAAAAAGATCAAAAAGATCAAAAAGATCAAAAAGATCAAAAAAATCAAAAAGATCAAAAAGATCAAAAAGATCAAAAAGATCAAAAAGATCAAAAAGATCAAAAAGATCAAAAAGATCAAAAAGATCAAAAAGATCAAAAAGATCAAAAAGATCAAAAAGATCAAAAAGATCAAAAAGATCAAAAAGATCAAAAAGATCAAAAAGATCAAAAAGATCAAAAAGATCAAAAAGATCAAAAAGATCAAAAAGATCAAAAAGATCAAAAAGATCAAAAAGATCAAAAAGATCAAAAAGATCAAAAAGATCAAAAAGATCAAAAAGATCAAAAAGATCAAAAAGATCAAAATGATCAAAAAGATCAAAAAGATCAAAAAGATCAAAAAGATCAAAAAGATCAAAAAGATCAAAAAGATCAAAAAGATCAAAAAGATCAAAAAGATCAAAAAGATCAAAAAGATCAAAAAGATCAAAAAGATCAAAAAGATCAAAAAGATCACAAAGATCACAAAGATCAAAAAGATCAAAAAGATCAAAAAGATCAAAAAGATCAAAAAGATCAAAAAGATCAAAAAGATCAAAAAGATCAAAAAGATCAAAAAGATCAAAAAGATCAAAAAGATCAAAAAGATCAAAAAGATCAAAAAGATCAAAAAGATCAAAAAGATCAAAAAGATCAAAAAGATCAAAAAGATCAAAAAGATCAAAAAGATCAAAAAGATCAAAAAGATCAAAAAGATCAAAAAGATCAAAAAGATCAAAAAGATCAAAAAGATCAAAAAGATCAAAAAGATCAAAAAGATCAAAAAGATCAAAAAGATCAAAAAGATCAAAAAGATCAAAAAGATCAAAAAGATCAAAAAGATCAAAAAGATCAAAAAGATCAAAAAGATCAAAAAGATCAAAAAGATCAAAAAGATCAAAAAGATCAAAAAGATCAAAAAGATCAAAAAGATCAAAAAGATCAAAAAGATCAAAAAGATCAAAAAGATCAAAAAGATCAAAAAGATCAAAAAGATCAAAAAGATCAAAAAGATCAAAAAGATCAAAAAGATCAAAAAGATCAAAAAGATCAAAAAGATCAAAAAGATCAAAAAGATCAAAAAGATCAAAAAGATCAAAAAGATCAAAAAGATCAAAAAGATCAAAAAGATCAAAAAGATCAAAAAGATCAAAAAGATCAAAAAGATCAAAAAAGATCAAAAAGATCAAAAAGATCAAAAAGATCAAAAAGATCAAAAAGATCAAAAAGATCAAAAAGATCAAAAAGATCAAAAAGATCAAAAAGATCAAAAAGATCAAAAAGATCAAAAAGATCAAAAAGATCAAAAAGATCAAAAAGATCAAAAAGATCAAAAAGATCAAAAAGATCAAAAAGATCAAAAAGATCAAAAAGATCAAAAAGATCAAAAAGATCAAAAAGATCAAAAAGATCAAAAAGATCAAAAAGATCAAAAAGATCAAAAAGATCAAAAAGATCAAAAAGATCAAAAAGATCAAAAAGATCAAAATGATCAAAATGATCAAAATGATCAAAAAGATCAAAAAGATCAAAAAGATCAAAAAGATCAAAAAGATCAAAAAGATCAAAAAGATCAAAAAGATCAAAAAGATCAAAAAGATCAAAAAGATCAAAAAGATCAAAAAGATCGAAAAGATCAAATAGATCAAAAAGATCGAAAAGATCAAATAGATCGAAAAGATCAAATAGATCAAAAAGATCAGAAAGATCGAAAAGATCAGAAAGAACGAAAAGATCAAAAAGATCAAAAAGATCAAAAAGATCAAAAAGATCAAAAAGATCAATAGATCAAAAAGATCAAAAAGATCAAAAAGATCAAAAAGATCAAAAAGATCAAAAAGATCAAAAGATCAAAAAGATCAAAAAGATCAAAAAGATCAAAAAGATCAAAAAGATCAAAAAGATCAAAAAGATCAAAAAGATCAAAAAGATCAAAAAGATCAAAAAGATCAAAAAGATCAAAAAGATCAAAAAGATCAAAAAGATCAAAAAGATCAAAAAGATCAAAAAGATCAAAAAGATCAAAAAGATCAAAAAGATCAAAAAGATCAAAAAGATCAAAAAGATCAAAAAGATCAAAAAGATCAAAAAGATCAAAAAGATCAAAAAGATCAAAAAGATCAAAAAGATCAAAAAGATCAAAAAGATCAAAAAGATCAAAAAGATCAAAAAGATCAAAAAGATCAAAAAGATCAAAAAGATCAAAAAGATCAAAAAGATCAAAAAGATCAAAAAGATCAAAAAGATCAAAAAGATCAAAAAGATCAAAAAGATCAAAAAGATCAAAAAGATCAAAAAGATCAAAAAGATCAAAAAGATCAAAAAGATCAAAAAGATCAAAAAGATCAAAAGATCAAAAAGATCAAAAAGATCAAAAAGATCAAAAAGATCAAAAAGATCAAAAAGATCAAAAAGATCAAAAAGATCAAAAAGATCAAAAGATCAAAAAGATCAAAAAGATCAAAAAGATCAAAAAGATCAAAAAGATCAAAAAGATCAAAAAGATCAAAAAGATCAAAAAGATCAAAAAGATCAAAAAGATCAAAAAGATCAAAAAGATCAAAAAGATCAAAAAGATCAAAAAGATCAAAAAGATCAAAAAGATCAAAAAGATCAAAAAGATCAAAAAGATCAAAAAGATCAAAAAGATCAAAAAGATCAAAAAGATCAAAAAGATCAAAAAGATCAAAAAGATCAAAAAGATCAAAAAGATCAAAAAGATCAAAAAGATCAAAAAGATCAAAAAGATCAAAAAGATCAAAAAGATCAAAAAGATCAAAAAGATCAAAAAGATCAAAAAGATCAAAAAGATCAAAAAGATCAAAAAGATCAAAAAGATCAAAAAGATCAAAAAGATCAAAAAGATCAAAAAGATCAAAAAGATCAAAAAGATCAAAAAGATCAAAAAGATCAAAAAGATCAAAAAGATCGAAAAGGTCAAAAAGATCAAAGAGATCAAAAAGATCAAAAAGATCGAAAAGATTTAAAACATCTATAAGATCGAAAAGATCAAAAAGATCAAAAAGATCAAAAAGATCAAAAAGATCAAAAAGATCAAAAAGATCAAAAAGATCAAAAAGATCAAACAGATCAAAAAGATCAAACAGATCAAAAAGATCAAACAGATCAAAAAGATCGAAGAGATCAAAAAGATCAAAGAGATCAAAAAGATTAAAAAGATCAAAATTATCAATAAGACCAAAAAGATCAAAAAGATCAAAAAGATCAAAAAGATCAAAAAGATCAAAAAGATCAAAAAGATCAAAAAGATCAAAAAGATCAAAAAGATCAAAAAGATCAAAAAGATCAAAAAGATCAAAAAGATCAAAAAGATCAAAAAGATCAAAAAGATCAAAAAGATCAAAAAGATCAAAAAGATCAAAAAGATCAAAAAGATCAAAAAGATCAAAAAGATCAAAAAGATCAAAAAGATCAAAAAGATCAAAAAGATCAAAAAGATCAAAAAGATCAAAAAGATCAAAAAGATCAAAAAGATCAAAAAGATCAAAAAGATCAAAAAGATCAAAAAGATCAAAAAGATCAAAAAGATCAAAAAGATCAAACAGATCAAACAGATCAAAAAGATCAAACAGATCAAAGAGATCAAAAAGATCAAAAAGATCAAAAAGATCAAAAAGATCAAAAAGATCAAAAAGATCAAAGAGATCAAAAAGATCAAAAAGATCAAACAGATCAAAAAGATCGAAGAGATCAAAAAGATCAAAGAGATCAAAAAGATTAAAAAGATCAAAATGATCAAAAAGATCAAAAAGATCAAAAAGATCAAAAAGATCAAAAAGATCAAAAAGATCAAAAAGATCAAAAAGATCAAAAAGATCAAAAAGATCAAAAAGATCAAAAAGATCAAAAAGATCAAAAAGATCAAAAAGATCAAAAAGATCAAAAAGATCAAAAAGATCAAAAAGATCAAAAAGATCAAAAAGATCAAAAAGATCAAAAAGATCAAAAAGATCAAAAAGATCAAAAAGATCAAAAAGATCAAAAAGATCAAAAAGATCAAAAAGATCAAAAAGATCAAAAAGATCAAAAAGATCAAAAAGATCAAAAAGAACAAAAAGAACAAAAAGATCAAAAAGATCAAAAAGATCAAACAGAACAAAAAGATCAAACAGATCAAAAAGATCAAACAGATCAAAAAGATCGAAGAGATCAAAGAGATCAAAAAGATCGAAAAGATCAAAAAGATCAAAAAGATCGAAAAGATCAAAAAGATCAAAAAGATCAAAAAGATCAAAAAGATCAAAAAGATCAAAAAGATCAAAAAGATCAAAAAGATCAAAAAGATCAAAAAGATCAAAAAGATCAAAAAGATCAAAAAGATCAAAAAGATCAAAAAGATCAAAAAGATCAAAAAGATCAAAAAGATCAAAAAGATCAAAAAGATCAAAGAGTTAAAAAAGATCAAAAAGATCAAACAGATCAAACAGATCAAAAAGATCAAACAGATCAAAAAGATCAAACAGATCAAAAAGATCGAAGAGATCAAAAAGATCAAAGAGATCAAAAAGATTAAAAAGATCAAAATGATCAAAAAGATCAAAAAGATCAAACAGATCAAAAAGATCAAACAGATCAAAAAGATCAAAAAGATCAAAAAGAACAAAAAGAACAAAAAGAACAAAAAGATCAAAAAGATAAAAAGAACAAAAAGATCAAAAAGATCAAAAAGATCAAAAAGATCAAAAAGATCAAAAAGATCAAAAAGATCAAAAAGATCAAAAAGATCAAAAAGATCAAAAAGATCAAAAAGATCAAAAAGATCAAAAAGATCAAAAAGATCAAAAAGATCAAAAAGATCAAAAAGATCAAAAAGATCAAAAAGATCAAAAAGATCAAAAAGATCAAAAAGATCAAAAAGATCAAAAAGATCAAAAAGATCAAAAAGATCAAAAAGATCAAAAAGATCAAAAAGATCAAAAAGATCAAAAAGATCAAAAAGGTCAAAAAGATCAAAAAGATCAAAAAGATCAAAAAGATCAAAAAGATCAAAAAGATCAAAAAGATCAAAAAGATCAAAAAGATCAAAAAGATCAAAAAGATCAAAAAGATCAAAAAGATCAAAAAGATCAAAAAGATCAAAAAGATCAAAAAGATCAAAAAGATCAAAAAGATCAAAAAGATCAAAAAGATCAAAAAGATCAAAAAGATCAAAAAGATCAAAATGATCAAAAAGATCAAAAAGATCAAAAAGATCAAAAAGATCAAAAAGATCAAAAAGATCAAAAAGATCAAAAAGATCAAAAAGATCAAAAAGAACAAAAAGAACAAAAAGATCAAAAAGATCAAAAAGATCAAAAAGATCAAAAAGATCAAAAAGATCAAAAAGATCAAAACGATCAAAAAGATCAAAAAGATCAAAAAGATCAAAAAGATCAAAAAGATCAAAAAGATCAAAAAGATCAAAAAGATCAAAAAGATCAAAAAGATCGAAAAGATCAAAAAGATCAAAAAGATCAAAAAGATCAAAAAGATCAAAAAGATCAAAAAGATCAAAAAGATCAAAAAGATCAAAAAGATCAAAGAGATCAAAAAGATCGAAAAGATCAAAAAGATCAAAAAGATCGAAAAGATCAAAAAGATCAAAAAGATCAAACAGATCAAAAAGATCAAACAGATCAAAAAGATCAAACAGATCAAAAAGATCGAAGAGATCAAAAAGATCAAAGAGATCAAAAAGATTAAAAAGATCAAAATGATCAAAAAGATCAAAAAGATCAAAAAGATCAAACAGATCAAAAAGATCAAACAGATCAAAAAGATCAAAAAGATCAAAAAGAACAAAAAGAAC
Source organism: Dryomyza anilis (assembly GCA_951804985.1). Classification (NCBI taxonomy): domain Eukaryota; kingdom Metazoa; phylum Arthropoda; class Insecta; order Diptera; family Dryomyzidae; genus Dryomyza; species Dryomyza anilis. The sequence goes on from OX638135.1 coordinate 5,162,786, forward strand.
AAAAAGAACAAAAAGATCAAAAAGATAAAAAGAACAAAAAGATCAAAAAGATCAAAAAGATCAAAAAGATCAAAAAGATCAAAGAGTTAAAAAAGATCAAAAAGATCAAACAGATCAAACAGATCAAAAAGATCAAACAGATCAAAAAGATCAAACAGATCAAAAAGATCGAAGAGATCAAAAAGATCAAAGAGATCAAAAAGATTAAAAAGATCAAAATGATCAAAAAGATCAAAAAGATCAAAAAGATCAAACAGATCAAAAAGATCAAACAGATCAAAAAGATCAAAAAGATCAAAAAGAACAAAAAGAACAAAAAGAACAAAAAGATCAAAAAGATAAAAAGAACAAAAAGATCAAAAAGATCAAAAAGATCAAAAAGTTCAAAAAGATCAAAAAGAACAAAAAGATCAAAAAGATCAAAAAGATCATAAAGATCAAAAAGATCAAAAAGATCAAAAAGATCAAAAAGATCAAAAAGATCAAAAAGATCAAAAAGATCAAAAAGATCAAAAAGATCAAAAAGATCAAAAAGATCAAAAAGATCAAAAAGATCAAAAAGATCAAAAAGATCAAAAAGATCAAAAAGATCAAAAAGATCAAAAAGATCAAAAAGATCAAAAAGATCAAAAAGATCAAAAAGATCAAAAAGATCAAAAAGATCAAAAAGATCAAAAAGATCAAAAAGATCAAAAAGATCAAAAAGATCAAAAAGATCAAAAAGATCAAAAAGATCAAAAAGATCAAAAAGATCAAAAAGATCAAAAAGATCAAAAAGATCAAAAAGATCAAAAAGATCAAAAAGATCAAAAAGATCAAAAAGATCAAAAAGATCAAAAAGATCAAAAAGATCAAAAAGATCAAAAAGATCAAAAAGATCAAAAAGATCAAAAAGATCAAAAAGATCAAAAAGATCAAAAAGATCAAAAAGATCAAAAAGATCAAAAAGATCAAAAAGATCAAAAAGATCAAAAAGATCAAAAAGATCAAAAAGATCAAAAAGATCAAAAAGATCAAAAAGATCAAAGAGATCAAAAAGATCAAAAAGATCAAAAAGATCAAAAAGATCAAAAAGATCAAAAAGATCAAAAAGATCAAAAAGATCAAAAAGATCAAAAAGATCAAACAGATCAAAAAGATCAAAAAGATCAAAAAGAACAAAAAGAACAAAAAGAACAAAAAGATCAAAAAGATAAAAAGAACAAAAAGATCAAAAAGATCAAAAAGATCAAAAAGTTCAAAAAGATCAAAAAGAACAAAAAGATCAAAAAGATCAAAAAGATCATAAAGATCAAAAAGATCAAAAAGATCAAAAAGATCAAAAAGATCAAAAAGATCAAAAAGATCAAAAAGATCAAAAAGATCAAAAAGATCAAAAAGATCAAAAAGATCAAAAAGATCAAAAAGATCAAAAAGATCAAAAAGATCAAAAAGATCAAAAAGATCAAAAAGATCAAAAAGATCAAAAAGATCAAAAAGATCAAAAAGATCAAAAAGATCAAAAAGATCAAAAAGATCAAAAAGATCAAAAAGATCAAACAGATCAAACAGATCAAAAAGATCAAACAGATCAAAAAGATCAAACAGATCAAAAAGATCGAAGAGATCAAAAAGATCAAAGAGATCAAAAAGATTAAAAAGATCAAAATGATCAAAAAGATCAAAAAGATCAAAAAGATCAAACAGATCAAAAAGATCAAACAGATCAAAAAGATCAAAAAGATCAAAAAGAACAAAAAGAACAAAAAGAACAAAAAGATCAAAAAGATAAAAAGAACAAAAAGATCAAAAAGATCAAAAAGATCAAAAAGTTCAAAAAGATCAAAAAGAACAAAAAGATCAAAAAGATCAAAAAGATCATAAAGATCAAAAAGATCAAAAAGATCAAAAAGATCAAAAAGATCAAAAAGATCAAAAAGATCAAAAAGATCAAAAAGATCAAAAAGATCAAAAAGATCAAAAAGATCAAAAAGATCAAAAAGATCAAAAAGATCAAAAAGATCAAAAAGATCAAAAAGATCAAAAAGATCAAAAAGATCAAAAAGATCAAAAAGATCAAAAAGATCAAAAAGATCAAAAAGATCAAAAAGATCAAAAAGATCAAAAAGATCAAAAAGATCAAAAAGATCAAAAAGATCAAAAAGATCAAAAAGATCAAAAAGATCAAAAAGATCAAAAAGATCAAAAAGATCATAAAGATCAAAAAGATCAAAAAGATCAAAAAGATCAAAAAGATCAAAAAGATCAAAAAGATCAAAAAGATCAAAAAGATCAAAAAGATCAAAAAGATCAAAAAGATCAAAAAGATCAAAAAGATCAAAAAGATCAAAAAGATCAAAAAGATCAAAAAGATCAAAAAGATCAAAAAGATCAAAAAGATCAAAAAGATCAAAAAGATCAAAAAGATCAAAAAGATCAAAAAGATCAAAAAGATCAAAAAGATCAAAAAGATCAAAAAGATCAAAAAGATCAAAAAGATCAAAAAGATCAAAAAGATCAAAAAGATCAAAAAGATCAAAAAGATCAAAGAGATCAAAAAGATCAAAAAGATCAAAAAGATCAAAAAGATCAAAAAGATCAAAAAGATCAAAAAGATCAAAAAGATCAAAAAGATCAAAAAGATCAAAAAGATCAAAAAGATCAAAAAGATCAAAAAGATCAAAAAGATCAAAAAGATCAAAAAGATCAAAAAGATCAAAAAGATCAAAAAGATCAAAAAGATCAAAAAGATCAAAAAGATCTAAAAGATCAAAAAGATCAAAAAGATCAAAAAGATCAAAAAGATCAAAAAGATCAAAAAGATCAAAAAGATCAAAAAGATCAAAAAGATCAAAAAGATCAAAAAGATCAAAAAGATCAAAAAGATCAAAAAGATCAAAAAGATCAAAAAGATCAAAAAGATCAAAAAGATCAAAAAGATCAAAAAGATCAAAAAGATCAAAAAGATCAAAAAGATCAAAAAGATCAAAAAGATCAAAGAGATCAAAGAGATCAAAGAGATCAAAGAGATCAAAAAGATCAAAAAGATCAAAAAGATCAAAAAGATCAAAAAGATCAAAAAGATCAAAAAGATCAAAAAGATCAAAAAGATCAAAAAGATCAAAAAGATCAAAAAGATCAAAAAGATCAAAAAGATCAAAAAGATCAAAAAGATCAAAAAGATCAAAAAGATCAAAAAGATCAAAAAGATCAAAAAGATCAAAAAGATCAAAAAGATCAAAAAGATCAAAAAGATCAAAAAGATCAAAAAGATCAAAAAGATCAAAAAGATCAAAAAGATCAAAAAGATCAAAAAGATCAAAAAGATCAAAAAGATCAAAAAGATCAAAAAGATCAAAAAGATCAAAAAGATCAAAAAGATCAAAAAGATCAAAAAGATCAAAAAGATCAAAAAGATCAAAAAGATCAAAAAGATCAAAAAGATCAAAAAGATCAAAAAGATCAAAAAGATCAAAAAGATCAAAAGATCAAAAAGATCAAAAAGATCAAAAAGATCAAAAAGATCAAAAAGATCAAAAAGATCAAAAAGATCAAAAAGATCAAAAAGATCAAAAAGATCAAAAAGATCAAAAAGATCAAAAAGATCAAAAAGATCAAAAAGATCAAAAAGATCAAAAAGATCAAAAAGATCAAAAAGATCAAAAAGATCAAAAAGATCAAAAAGATCAAAAAGATCAAAAAGATCAAAAAGAACAAAAAGAACAAAAAGAACAAAAAGATCAAAAAGATCAAAAAGAACAAATAGAACGAAAAGATCAAAAAGATCATAAAGATCAAAAAGATCAAAAAGATCAAAAAGACCAAAAAGATCAAAAAGATCAAAAAGATCAAAAAGATCAAAAAGATCAAAAAGATCAAAAGATCAAAAAGATCAAAAAGATCAAAAAGATCAAAAAGATCAAAAAGATCAAAAAGATCAAAAAGATCAAAAAGATCAAAAAGATCAAAAAGATCAAAAAGATCAAAAAGATCAAAAAGATCAAAAAGAGATCAAAAAGAGATCAAAAAGAGATCAAAAAGAGATCAAAAAGATCAAAAAGATCAAAAAGATCAAAAAGATCAAAAAGATCAAAAAGATCAAAAAGATCAAAAAGATCAAAAAGATCAAAAAGATCAAAAAGATCAAAAAGATCAAAAAGATCAAAAAGATCAAAAAGATCAAAAAGATCAAAAAGATCAAAAAGATCAAAAAGATCAAAAAGATCAAAAAGAGATCAAAAAGATCAAAAAGATCAAAAAGATCAAAAAGATCAAAAAGATCAAAAAGATCAAAAAGATCAAAAAGATCAAAAAGATCAAAAAGATCAAAAAGATCAAAAAGATCAAAAAGATCAAAAAGATCAAAAAGATCAAAAAGATCAAAAAGATCAAAAAGATCAAAAAGATCAAAAAGATCAAAAGATCAAAAAGATCAAAAAGATCAAAAAGATCAAAAAGATCAAAAAGATCAAAAAGATCAAAAAGATCAAAAAGATCAAAAAGATCAAAAAGATCAAAAAGATCAAAAAGATCAAAAAGATCAAAAAGATCAAAAAGATCAAAAAGATCAAAAAGATCAAAAAGATCAAAAAGATCAAAAAGATCAAAAAGATCAAAAAGATCAAAAAGATCAAAAAGATCAAAAAGATCAAAAAGATCAAAAAGATCAAAAAGATCAAAAAGATCAAAAAGATCAAAAAGATCAAAAAGATCAAAAAGATCAAAAAGATCAAAAAGATCAAAAAGATCAAAAAGATCAAAAAGATCAAACAGATCGAAGAGATCAAAGAGATCAAAAAGATCAAAATGATCAAAATGATCAAAATGATCAAAAAGATCAAAATGATCAAAATTATCAAAAAGATCAAACAGATCAAAAAGATCACACAGATCAAAAAGATCAAAAAGATCAAAAAGAACAAAAAGAACAAAAAGATCAAAAAGATCAAAAAGATCAAAAAGAACAAAACGAACAAAAAGATCAAAAAGATCAAAAAGAACAAAACGAACAAAAAGATCAAAAAGATCAAAAAGATCAAAAAGGTCAAAAAGAACAAAACGATCAAAAGATCAAAAAGATCAAAAAGATCAAAAAGATCAAAAAGATCAAAAAGATCAAAAAGATCAAAATTATCAAAATTATCAAAAAGATCAAACAGATCAAAAAGATCACACAGATCAAAAAGATCAAAAAGAACAAAAAGAACAAAAAGATCAAAAAGATCAAAAAGATCAAAAAGAACAAAAAGAACAAAAAGAACAAAAAGATCAAAAAGAACAAAAAGAACAAAAAGATCAAAAAGATCAAAAAGATCAAAAAGATCAAAAAGGTCAAAAAGATCAAAACGATCAAAAGATCAAAAAGATCAAAAAGATCAAAAAGATCAAAAAGATCAAAAAGATCAAAAAGATCAAAAAGATCAAAAAGATCAAAAAGATCAAAAAGATCAAAAAGATCAAAAAGATCAAAAAGATCAAAAAGATCAAACAGAACAAACAGAACATACAGATCAAAAAGATCAAACAGATCAAAGAGATCAAAAAGATCAAATCAAAAAGATCAAAATGATCAAAAAGATCAAAAAGATCAAAATGAGCAAAAAGATCAAACAGATCAAAAAGATCAAACAGATCAAACAGATCAAAAAGATCAAAAAGATCAAAAAGAACAAAAAGAACAAAAAGATCAAAAAGAACAAAAAGATCAAAAAGATCAAAAAGATCAAAAAGATCAAAAAGATCAAAAAGATCAAAAAGATCAAAAAGATCAAAAAGATCAAAAAGATCAAAAAGATCAAAAAGATCAAAAAGATCAAAAAGATCAAAAAGATCAAAAAGATCAAAAAGATCAAAAAGATCAAAAAGATCAAAAAGATCAAAAAGATCAAAAAGATCAAAAAGATCAAAAAGATCAAAAAGATCAAAAAGATCAAAAAGATCAAAAAGATCAAAAAGATCAAAAAGATCAAAAAGATCAAAAAGATCAAAAAGATCAAAAGGATCAAAAAGATCAAAAAGATCAAAAAGATCAAAAAGATCAAAAAGATCAAAAAGATCAAAAAGATCAAAAAGATCAAAAAGATCAAAAAGATCAAAAAGATCAAAAAGATCAAAAAGATCAAAAAGATCAAAAAGATCAAAAAGATCAAAAAGATCAAAAAGATCAAAAAGATCAAAAAGATCAAAAAGATCAAAAAGATCGAAAAGATCAAAAAGATCAAAAAGATCAAAAAGATCAAAAAGATCAAAAAGATCAAAAAGATCAAAAAGATCGAAAAGATCGAAAAGATCAAAAAGATCAAAAAGATCAAAAAGATCAAAAAGATCAAAAAGATCAAAAAGATCAAAAAGATCAAAAAGATCAAAAAGATCAAAAAGATCAAAAAGATCAAAAAGATCAAAAAGATCAAAAAGATCAAAAAGATCAAAAAGATCAAAAAGATCAAAAAGATCAAAAAGATCGAAAAGATCAAAAAGATCAAAAAGATCAAAAAGATCAAAAAGATCAAAAAGATCAAAAAGATCAAAAAGATCGAAAAGATCGAAAAGATCAAAAAGATCAAAAAGATCAAAAAGATCAAAAAGATCAAAAAGATCAAAAAGATCAAAAAGATCAAAAAGATCAAAAAGATCAAAAAGATCAAAAAGATCAAAAAGATCAAAAAGATCAAAAAGATCAAAAAGATCAAAAAGATCAAAGAGATCAAAAAGATCAAAAAGATCAAAAAGATCAAAAAGATCAAAAAGATCAAAAAGATCAAAAAGATCAAAAAGATCAAAAAGATCAAAAAGATCAAAAAGATCAAAAAGATCAAAAAGATCAAAAAGATCAAAAAGATCAAAAAGATCAAAAAGATCAAAAAGATCAAAAAGATCAAAGAGATCAAAAAGATCAAAAAGATCAAAAAGATCAAAAAGATCAAAAAGATCAAAAAGATCAAAAAGATCAAAAAGATCAAAAAGATCAAAAAGATCAAAATGATCAAAATGATCAAAATGATCAAAAAGATCAAAAAGATCAAAAAGATCGAAAAGATCAAAAAGATCAAAAAGATCAAAAAGATCAAAAAGATCAAAAAGATCAAAAAGATCAAAAAAATCAAAAAGATCAAAAAGATCAAAAAGATCAAAAAGATCAAAAAGATCAAAAAGAGATCGAAAAGATCAAAAAGATCAAAAAGATCAAAAAGATCAAAAAGATCAAAAAGATCAAAAAGATCAAAAAGATCAAAAAGATCAAAAAGATCAAAAAGATCAAAAAGATCAAAAAGATCAAAAAGATCAAAAAGATCAAAAAGATCAAAAAGATCAAAAAGATCAAAAAGATCAAAAAGATCAAAAAGATCAAAAAGATCAAAAAGATCAAAAAGATCAAAAAGATCAAAAAGATCAAAAAGATCAAAAAGATCAAAAAGATCAAAAAGATCAAAAAGATCAAAAAGATCAAAAAGATCAAAAAGATCAAAAAGATCAAAAAGATCAAAAAGATCAAAAAGATCAAAAAGATCAAAAAGATCAAAAAGATCAAAAAGATCAAAAAGATCAAAAAGATCAAAAAGATCAAAAAGATCAAAAAGATCAAAAAGATCAAAAAGATCAAAAAGATCAAAAAGATCAAAAAGATCAAAAAGATCAAAAAGATCAAAAAGATCAAAAAGATCAAAAAGATCAAAAAGATCAAAAAGATCAAAAAGATCAAAAAGATCAAAAAGATCAAAAGATCAAAAAGATCAAAAAGATCAAAAAGATCAAAAAGATCAAAAAGATCAAAAAGATCAAAAAGATCAAAAAGATCAAAAAGATCAAAAAGATCAAAAAGATCAAAAAGATCAAAAAGATCAAAAAGATCAAAAAGATCAAAAAGATCAAAAAGATCAAAAAGATCAAAAAGATCAAAAAGATCAAAAAGATCAAAAAGATCAAAAAGATCAAAAAGATCAAAAAGATCAAAAAGATCAAAAAGATCAAAAAGATCAAAAAGATCAAAAAGATCAAAAAGATCAAAAAGATCAAAAAGATCAAAAAGATCAAAAAGATCAAAAAGATCAAAAAGATCAAAAAGATCAAAAAGATCAAAAAGATCAAAAAGATCAAAAAGATCAAAAAGATCAAAAAGATCAAAAAGATCAAAAAGATCAAAAAGATCAAAAAGATCAAAAAGATCAAAAAGATCAAAAAGATCAAAAAGATCAAAAAGATCAAAAAGATCAAAAAGATCAAAAAGATCAAAAAGATCAAAAAGATCAAAAAGATCAAAAAGATCAAAAAGATCAAAAGATCAAAAAGATCAAAAAGATCAAAAAGATCAAAAAGATCAAAAAGATCAAAAAGATCAAAAAGATCAAAAAGATCAAAAAGATCAAAAAGATCAAAAAGATCAAAAAGATCAAAAAGATCAAAAAGATCAAAAAGATCAAAAAGATCAAAAAGATCAAAAAGATCAAAAAGATCAAAAAGATCAAAAAGATCAAAAAGATCAAAAAGATCAAAAAGATCAAAAAGATCAAAAAGATCAAAAAGATCAAAAAGATCAAAAAGATCAAAAAGATCAAAAAGATCAAAAAGATCAAAAAGATCAAAAAGATCAAAAAGATCAAAAAGAACAAAAAGAACAAAAAGATCAAAAAGATCAAAAAGATCAAAAAGAACAAATAGAACGAAAAGATCAAAAAGATCATAAAGATCAAAAAGATCAAAAAGATCAAAAAGACCAAAAAGATCAAAAAGATCAAAAAGATCAAAAAGATCAAAAAGATCAAAAAGATCAAAAAGATCAAAAAGATCAAAAAGATCAAAAGATCAAAAAGATCAAAAAGATCAAAAAGATCAAAAAGATCAAAAAGATCAAAAAGATCAAAAAGATCAAAAAGATCAAAAAGATCAAAAAGATCAAAAAGATCAAAAAGATCAAAAAGATCAAAAAGATCAAAAAGATCAAAAAGATCAAAAAGATCAAAAAGATCAAAAAGATCAAAAAGATCAAAAAGAGATCAAAAAGAGATCAAAAAGATCAAAAAGATCAAAAAGATCAAAAAGATCAAAAAGATCAAAAAGATCAAAAAGATCAAAAAGATCAAAAAGATCAAAAAGATCAAAAAGATCAAAAAGATCAAAAAGATCAAAAAGATCAAAAAGATCAAAAAGATCAAAAAGATCAAAAAGATCAAAAAGATCAAAAAGATCAAAAAGATCAAAAAGATCAAAAAGATCAAAAAGATCAAAAAGATCAAAAAGATCAAAAAGATCAAAAAGATCAAAAAGATCAAAAAGATCAAAAAGATCAAAAAGATCAAAAAGATCAAAAAGATCAAAAAGATCAAAAAGATCAAAAAGATCAAAAAGATCAAAAAGATCAAAAAGATCAAAAAGATCAAAAAGATCAAAAAGATCAAAAAGATCAAAAAGATCAAAAAGATCAAAAAGATCAAAAAGATCAAACAGATCGAAGAGATCAAAGAGATCAAAGAGATCAAAAAGATCAAAATGATCAAAATGATCAAAATGATCAAAAAGATCAAAATGATCAAAATTATCAAAAAGATCAAACAGATCAAAAAGATCACACAGATCAAAAAGATCAAAAAGATCAAAAAGAACAAAAAGAACAAAAAGATCAAAAAGATCAAAAAGATCAAAAAGAACAAAACGAACAAAAAGATCAAAAAGATCAAAAAGAACAAAACGAACAAAAAGATCAAAAAGATCAAAAAGATCAAAAAGATCAAAAAGATCAAAAAGGTCAAAAAGAACAAAACGATCAAAAGATCAAAAAGATCAAAAAGATCAAAAAGATCAAAAAGATCAAAAAGATCAAAAAGATCAAAATTATCAAAATTATCAAAAAGATCATACAGATCAAAAAGATCACACAGATCAAAAAGATCAAAAAGAACAAAAAGAACAAAAAGATCAAAAAGATCAAAAAGATCAAAAAGAACAAAAAGAACAAAAAGAACAAAAAGATCAAAAAGAACAAAAAGAACAAAAAGATCAAAAAGATCAAAAAGATCAAAAAGGTCAAAAAGATCAAAAGATCAAAAAGATCAAAAAGATCAAAAAGATCAAAAAGATCAAAAAGATCAAAAAGATCAAAAAGATCAAAAAGATCAAAAAGATCAAAAAGATCAAAAAGATCAAAAAGATCAAAAAGATCAAAAAGATCAAACAGAACAAACAGAACAAACAGATCAAAAAGATCAAACAGATCAAAGAGATCAAAAAGATCAAATCAAAAAGATCAAAATGATCAAAAAGATCAAAAAGATCAAAATGAGCAAAAAGATCAAACAGATCAAAAAGATCAAACAGATCAAACAGATCAAAAAGATCAAAAAGATCAAAAAGAACAAAAAGAACAAAAAGATCAAAAAGAACAAAAAGATCAAAAAGATCAAAAAGATCAAAAAGATCAAAAAGATCAAAAAGATCAAAAAGATCAAAAAGATCAAAAAGATCAAAAAGATCAAAAAGATCAAAAAGATCAAAAAGATCAAAAAGATCAAAAAGATCAAAAAGATCAAAAAGATCAAAAAGATCAAAAAGATCAAAAAGATCAAAAAGATCAAAAAGATCAAAAAGATCAAAAAGATCAAAAAGATCAAAAAGATCAAAAAGATCAAAAAGATCAAAAAGATCAAAAAGATCAAAAAGATCAAAAAGATCAAAAAGATCAAAAAGATCAAAAAGATCAAAAAGATCAAAAAGATCAAAAAGATCAAAAAGATCAAAAAGATCAAAAAGATCAAAAAGATCAAAAAGATCAAAAAGATCAAAAAGATCAAAAAGATCAAAAAGATCAAAAAGATCAAAAAGATCAAAAAGATCAAAAAGATCAAAAAGATCAAAAAGATCAAAAAGATCAAAAAGATCAAAAAGATCAAAAAGATCAAAAAGATCAAAAAGATCAAAAAGATCAAAAAGATCAAAAAGATCAAAAAGATCAAAAAGATCAAAAAGATCAAAAAGATCAAAAAGATCAAAAAGATCAAAAAGATCAAAAAGATCAAAAAGATCAAAAAGATCAAAAAGATCAAAAAGATCAAAAAGATCAAAAAGAGATCGAAAAGATCAAAAAGATCAAAAAGATCAAAAAGAGATCGAAAAGATCAAAAAGATCAAAAAGATCAAAAAGAGATCGAAAAGATCAAAAAGATCAAAAAGATCGAAAAGATCAAAAAGATCGAAAAGATCAAAAAGATCAAAAAGATCAAAAAGATCAAAAAGATCAAAAAGATCAAAAAGATCAAAAAGATCAAAAAGATCAAAAAGATCAAAAAGATCAAAAAGAGATCGAAAAGATCAAAAAGATCAAAAAGATCAAAAAGAGATCGAAAAGATCAAAAAGATCAAAAAGATCAAAAAGAGATCGAAAAGATCAAAAAGATCAAAAAGATCGAAAAGATCAAAAAGATCGAAAAGATCAAAAAGATCAAAAAGATCAAAAAGATCAAAAAGATCAAAAAGATCAAAAAGATCAAAAAGATCAAAAAGATCAAAAAGATCAAAAAGATCAAAAAGATCAAAAAGATCAAAAAGATCAAAAAGATCAAAAAGATCAAAAAGATCAAAAAGATCAAAAAGATCAAAAAGATCAAAAAGATCAAAAAGATCAAAAAGATCAAAAAGATCAAAAAGATCAAAAAGATCAAAAAGATCAAAAAGATCAAAAAGATCAAAAAGATCAAAAAGATCAAAAAGATCAAAAAGATCAAAAAGATCAAAAAGATCAAAAAGATCAAAAAGATCAAAAGATCAAAAAGATCAAAAAGATCAAAAAGATCAAAAAGATCAAAAAGATCAAAAAGATCAAAAAGATCAAAAAGATCAAAAAGATCAAAAAGATCAAAAAGATCAAAAAGATCAAAAAGATCAAAAAGATCAAAAAGATCAAAAAGATCAAAAAGATCAAAAAGATCAAAAAGATCAAAAAGATCAAAAAGATCAAAAAGATCAAAAAGATCAAAAAGATCAAAAAGATCAAAAAGATCAAAAAGATCAAAAAGATCAAAAAGATCAAAAAGATCAAAAAGATCAAAAAGATCAAAAAGATCAAAAAGATCAAAAAGATCAAAAAGATCAAAAAGATCAAAAAGATCAAAAAGATCAAAAAGATCAAAAAGATCAAAAAGATCAAAAAGATCAAAAAGATCAAAAAGATCAAAAAGATCAAAAAGATCAAAAAGATCAAAAAGATCAAAAAGATCAAAAAGATCAAAAAGATCAAAAAGATCAAAAAGATCAAAAAGATCAAAAAGATCAAAAAGATCAAAAAGATCAAAAAGATCAAAAAGATCAAAAAGATCAAAAAGATCAAAAAGATCAAAAAGATCAAAAAGATCAAAAAGATCAAAAAGATCAAAAAGATCAAAAAGATCAAAAAGATCAAAAAGATCAAAAAGATCAAAAAGATCAAAAAGATCAAAAAGATCAAAAAGATCAAAAAGATCAAAAAGATCAAAAAGATCAAAAAGATCAAAAAGATCAAAAAGATCAAAAAGATCAAAAAGATCAAAAAGATCAAAAAGATCAAAAAGATCAAAAAGATCAAAAAGATCAAAAAGATCAAAAAGATCAAAAAGATCAAAAAGATCAAAAAGATCAAAAAGATCAAAAAGATCAAAAAGATCAAAAAGATCAAAAAGATCAAAAAGATCAAAAAGATCAAAAAGATCAAAAAGATCAAAAAGATCAAAAAGATCAAAAAGATCAAAAAGATCAAAAAGATCAAAAAGATCAAAAAGATCAAAAAGATCAAAAAGATCAAAAAGATCAAAAAGATCAAAAAGATCAAAAAGATCAAAAAGATCAAAAAGATCAAAAAGATCAAAAAGATCAAAAAGATCAAAAAGATCAAAAAGATCAAAAAGATCAAAAAGATCAAAAAGATCAAAAAGATCAAAAAGATCAAAAAGATCAAAAAGATCAAAAAGATCAAAAAGATCAAAAAGATCAAAAAGATCAAAAAGATCAAAAAGATCAAAAAGATCAAAAAGATCAAAAAGATCAAAAAGATCAAAAAGATCAAAAAGATCAAAAAGATCAAAAAGATCAAAAAGATCAAAAAGATCAAAAAGATCAAAAAGATCAAAAAGATCAAAAAGATCAAAAAGATCAAAAAGATCAAAAAGATCAAAAAGATCAAAAAGATCAAAAAGATCAAAAAGATCAAAAAGATCAAAAAGATCAAAAAGATCAAAAAGATCAAAGAGATCAAAAAGATCAAAAAGATCAAAAAGATCAAAAAGATCAAAGAGATCAAAAAGATCAAAAAGATCAAAAAGATCAAAAAGATCAAAAAGATCAAAAAGATCAAAAAGATCAAAAAGATCAAAAAGATCAAAATGATCAAAATGATCAAAAAGATCAAAAAGATCGAAAAGATCAAAAAGATCAAAAAGATCAAAAAGATCAAAAAGATCAAAAAGATCAAAAAAATCAAAAAAATCAAAAAGATCAAAAAGATCAAAAAGATCAAAAAGATCAAAAAGATCAAAAAGATCAAAAAGATCAAAAAGATCGAAAAGATCAAAAAGATCAAAAAGATCAAAAAGATCAAAAAGATCAAAAAGATCAAAAAGATCAAAAAGATCAAAATGATCAAAAAGATCAAAAAGATCAAAAAAATCAAAAAGATCAAAAAGATCAAAAAGATCAAAAAGATCAAAAAGATCAAAAAGATCAAAAAGATCAAAAAGATCAAAAAGATCAAAAAGATCAAAAAGATCAAAAAGATCAAAAAGATCAAAAAGATCAAAAAGATCAAAAAGATCAAAAAGATCAAAAAGATCAAAAAGATCAAAAAGATCAAAAAGATCAAAAAGATCAAAAAGATCAAAAAGATCAAAAAGATCAAAAAGATCAAAAAGATCAAAAAGATCAAAAAGATCAAAAAGATCAAAAAGATCAAAAAGATCAAAAAGATCAAAAAGGTCAAAAAGATCAAAAAGATCAAAAAGATCAAAAAGATCTCAAAAAGATCAAAAAGATCTCAAAAAGATCAAAAAGATCTCAAAAAGATCAAAAAGATCTCAAAAAGATCAAAAAGATCAAAAAGATCAAAAAGATCAAAAAGATCAAAAAGATCAAAAAGATCAAAAAGATCAAAAAGATCAAAAAGATCAAAAAGATCAAAAAGATCAAAAAGATCAAAAAGATCAAAAAGATCAAAAAGATCAAAAAGATCAAAAAGATCAAAAAGATCAAAAAGATCAAAAAGATCAAAAAGATCAAAAAGATCAAAAAGATCAAAAAGATCAAAAAGATCAAAAAGATCAAAAAGATCAAAAAGATCAAAAAGATCAAAAAGATCAAAAAGATCAAAAAGATCAAAAAGATCAAAAAGATCAAAAAGATCAAAAAGATCAAAAAGATCAAAAAGATCAAAAAGATCAAAAAGATCAAAAAGATCAAAAAGATCAAAAAGATCAAAAAGATCAAAAAGATCAAAAAGATCAAAAAGATCAAAAAGATCAAAAAGATCAAAAAGATCAAAAAGATCAAAAAGATCAAAAAGATCAAAAAGATCAAAAAGATCAAAAAGATCAAAAAGATCAAAAAGATCAAAAAGATCAAAAAGATCAAAAAGATCAAAAAGATCAAAAAGATCAAAAAGATCAAAAAGATCAAAAAGATCAAAAAGATCAAAAAGATCAAAAAGATCAAAAAGATCAAAAAGATCAAAAAGATCAAAAAGATCAAAAAGATCTAAAAGATCTAAAAGATCAAAAAGATCAAAAAGATCAAAAAGATCAAAAAGATCACGAAGATCACAAAGATCAAAAAGATCACAAAGATCAAAAAGATCAAAAAGATCAAAAAGATCAAAAAGATCAAAAAGATCAAAAAGATCAAAAAGATCAAAAAGATCAAGAAGATCAAAAAGATCAAAAAGATCAACAAGATCAAAAAGATCAAAAAGATCAAAAAGATCAACAAGATCAAAAAGATCAAAAAGATCAAAAAGATCAAAAAGATTAAAAAGATCAAAAAGGTCAAAAAGATCAAAAAGATCAAAAAGATCAAAAAGATCAAAAAGATCAAAAAGATCAAAAAGATCAAAAAGATCAAAAAGATCAAAAAGATCAAAAAGATCAAAAAGATCAAAAAGATCAAAAAGATCAAAAAGATCAAAAAGATCAAAAAGATCAAAAAGATCAAAAAGATCAAAAAGATCAAAAAGATCAAAAAGATCAAAAAGATCAAAAAGATCAAAAAGATCAAAAAGATCAAAAAGATCAAAAAGATCAAAAAGATCAAAAAGATCAAAAAGATCAAAAAGATCAAAAAGATCAAAAAGATCAAAAAGATCAAAAAGATCAAAAAGATCAAAAAGATCAAAAAGATCAAAAAGATCAAAAAGATCAAAAAGATCAAAAAGATCAAAAAGATCAAAAAGATCAAAAAGATCAAAAAGATCAAAAAGATCAAAAAGATCAAAAAGATCAAAAAGATCAAAAAGATCAAAAAGATCAAAAAGATCAAAAAGATCAAAAAGATCAAAAAGATCAAAAAGATCAAAAAGATCAAAAAGATCAAAAAGATCAAAAAGATCAAAAAGATCAAAAAGATCAAAAAGATCAAAAAGATCAAAAAGATCAAAAAGATCAAAAAGATCAAAAAGATCAAAAAGATCAAAAAGATCAAAAAGATCAAAAAGATCAAAAAGATCAAAAAGATCAAAAAGATCAAAAAGATCAAAAAGATCAAAAAGATCAAAAAGATCAAAAAGATCAAAAAGATCAAAAAGATCAAAAAGATCAAAAAGATCAAAAAGATCAAAAAGATCAAAAAGATCAAAAAGATCAAAAAGATCAAAAAGATCAAAAAGATCTAAAAGATCTAAAAGATCAAAAAGATCAAAAAGATCAAAAAGATCAAAAAGATCACGAAGATCACAAAGATCAAAAAGATCAAAAAGATCACAAAGATCAAAAAGATCAAAAAGATCAAAAAGATCAAAAAGATCAAAAAGATCAAAAAGATCAAAAAGATCAAAAAGATCAAAAAGATCAAGAAGATCAAAAAGATCAAAAAGATCAAAAAGATCAAAAAGATCAAAAAGATCAAAAAGATCAACAAGATCAAAAAGATCAAAAAGATCAAAAAGATCAAAAAGATTAAAAAGATCAAAAAGGTCAAAAAGATCAAAAAGATCAAAAAGATCAAAAAGATCAAAAAGATCAAAAAGATCAAAAAGATCAAAAAGATCAAAAAGATCAAAAAGATCAAAAAGATCAAAAAGATCAAAATGATCAAAAAGATCAAAAAGATCAAAAAGATCAAAAAGATCAAAAAGATCAAAAAGATCAAAAAGATCAAAAAGATCAAAAAGATCAAAAAGATCAAAAAGATCAAAAAGATCAAAAAGATCAAAAAGATCAAAAAGATCAAAAAGATCAAAAAGATCAAAAAGATCAAAAAGATCAAAAAGATCAAATAGATCAAAAAGATCAAAAAGATCAAAAAGATCAAAAAGATCAAAAAGATCAAAGAGATCAAAAAGATCAAAAAGATCAAAAAGATCAAAAAGATCAAAAAGATCAAAAAGATCAAAAAGATCAAAAAGATCAAAAAGATCAAAAAGATCAAAAAGATCAAAAAGATCAAAAAGATCAAAAAGATCAAAAAGATCAAAAAGATCAAAAAGATCAAAAAGATCAAAAAGATCAAAAAGATCAAAAAGATCAAAAAGATCAAAAAGATCAAAAAGATCAAAAAGATCAAAAAGATCAAAAAGATCAAAAAGATCAAAAAGATCAAAAAGATCAAAAAGATCAAAAAGATCTCATAAAGATCTCAAAAAGATCAAAAAGATCAAAAAGATCAAAAAGATCAAAAAGATCAAAAAGATCAAAAAGATCTCAAAAAGATCAAAAAGATCAAAAAGATCAAAAAGATCAAAAAGATCAAAAAGATCAAAAAGATCAAAAAGATCAAAAAGATCAAAAAGATCAAAAAGATCAAAAAGATAAAATCAAAAAGATCAAAAAGATCAAAGAGATCAAAAAGATCAATAAGATCAAAAAGGTCAAAAAGATCAAAAAGATCAAAAAGATCAAAAAGAACAAATAGATCAAAAAGATCAAAAAGATCAAAAAGATCAAAAAGATCAAAAAGATCAAAAAGATCAAAAAGATCAAAAAGATCAAAAAGATCAAAAAGATCAAAAAGATCAAAAAGATCAAAAAGATCAAAAAGATCAAAAAGATCAAAAAGATCAAAAAGATCAAAAAGATCAAAAAGATCAAAAAGATCAAAAAGATCAAAAAGATCAAAAAGATCAAAAAGATCAAAAAGATCAAAAAGATCAAAAAGATCAAAAAGATCAAAAAGATCAAAAAGATCAAAAAGATCAAAAAGATCAAAAAGATCAAAAAGATCAAAAAGATCAAAAAGATCAAAAAGATCAAAAAGATCAAAAAGATCAAAAAGATCAAAAAGATCAAAAAGATCAAAAAGATCAAAAAAATCAAAAAGATCAAAAAGATCAAAAAGATCAAAAAGATCAAAAAGATCAAAAAGATCAAAAAGATCAAAAAGATCAAAAAGATCAAAAAGATCAAAAAGATCAAAATGATCAAAATGATTAAAATGATCAAAATGATCAATATGATCAAAAAGATCAAAATGATCAAAATGATCAAAATGATCAAAAAGATCAAAATGATCAAAATGATCAAAATGATCAAAATGATCAAAATGATCAAAATGATTAAAATGATCAAAATGATCAAAATGATCAAAATGATCAAAATGATCAAAATGATCAAAATGATCAAAAAGATCAAAAAGATCAAAAAGATCAAAAAGATCAAAAAGATCAAAAAGATCAAAAAGATCAAAAAGATCAAAAAGATCAAAAAGATCAAAAAGATCAAAAAGATCAAAAAGATCAAAAAGATCAAAAAGATCAAAAAGATCAAAAAGATCAAAAAGATCAAAAAGATCAAAAAGATCAAAAAGATCAAAAAGATCAAAAAGATCAAAAAGATCAAAAAGATCAAAAAGATCAAAAAGATCAAAAAGATCAAAAAGATCAAAAAGATCAAAAAGATCAAAAAGATCAAAAAGATCAAAAAGATCAAAAAGATCAAAAAGATCAAAAAGATCAAAAAGATCAAAAAGATCAAAAAGATCAAAAAGATCAAAAAGATCAAAAAGATCAAAAAGATCAAAAAGATCAAAAAGATCAAAAAGATCAAAAAGATCAAAAAGATCAAAAAGATCAAAAAGATCAAAAAGATCAAAAAGATCAAAAAGATCAAAAAGATCAAAAAGATCAAAAAGATCAAAAAGATCAAAAAGATCAAAAAGATCAAAAAGATCAAAAAGATCAAAAAGATCAAAAAGATCAAAAAGATCAAAAAGATCAAAAAGATCAAAAAGATCAAAAAGACCAAAAAAGATCAAAAAAGATCAAAAAAGATCAAAAAAGATCAAAAAGATCAAAAAGACCAAAAAAGATCAAAAAGATCAAAAAGATCAAAAAGATCAAAAAGATCAAAAAGATCAAAAAGATCAAAAAGATCAAAAAGATCAAAAAGATCAAAAAGATCAAAAAGATCAAAAAGATCAAAAAGATCAAAAAGATCAAAAAGATCAAAAAGATCAAAAAGATCAAAAAGATCAAAAAGATCAAAAAGATCAAAAAGATCAAAAAGATCAAAAAGATCAAAAAGATCAAAAAGATCAAAAAGATCAAAAAGATCAAAAAGATCAAAAAGATCAAAAAGATCAAAAAGATCAAAAAGATCAAAAAGATCAAAAAGATCAAAAAGATCAAAAAGATCAAAAAGATCAAAAAGATCAAAAAGATCAAAAAGATCAAAAAGATCAAAAAGATCAAAAAGATCAAAAAGATCAAAAAGATCAAAAAGATCAAAAAGATCAAAAAGATCAAAAAGATCAAAAAGATCAAAAAGATCAAAAAGATCAAAAAGATCAAAAAGATCAAAAAGATCAAAAAGATCAAAAAGATCAAAAAGATCAAAAAGATCAAAAAGATCAAAAAGATCAAAAAGATCAAAAAGATCAAAAAGATCAAAAAGATCAAAAAGATCAAAAAGATCAAAAAGATCAAAAAGATCAAAAAGATCAAAAAGATCAAAAAGATCAAAAAGATCAAAAAGATCAAAAAGATCAAAAAGATCAAAAAGATCAAAAAGATCAAAAAGATCAAAAAGATCAAAAAGATCAAAAAGATCAAAAAGATCAAAAAGATCAAAAAGATCAAAATGATCAAAAAGATCAAAAAGATCAAAAAGATCAAAAAGATCAAAAAGATCAAAAAGATCAAAAAGATCAAAAAGACCAAAAAAGATCAAAAAGATCAATAAGATCAAAAAGATCAAAAAGATCAAAAAGACCAAAAAAGATCAAAAAGATCAAAAAGATCAAAAAGATCAAAAAGATCAAAAAGATCAAAAAGATCAAAAAGATCAAAAAGATCAAAAAGATCAAAAAGATCAAAAAGATCAAAAAGATCAAAAAGATCAAAAAGATCAAAAAGATCAAAAAGATCAAAAAGATCAAAAAGATCAAAAAGATCAAAAAGATCAAAAAGATCAAAAAGATCAAAAAGATCAAAAAGATCAAAAAGATCAAAAAGATCAAAAAGATCAAAGAGATCAAAAAGATCAAAAAGATCAAAAAGATCAAAAAGATCAAAAAGATCAAAAAGATCAAAAAGATCAAAAAGATCAAAAAGATCAAAAAGATCAAAAAGATCAAAAAGATCAAAACGATCAAAAAGATCAAAAAGATCAAAAAGATCAAAAAGATCAAAAAGATCAAAAAGATCAAAAAGATCAAAAAGATCAAAAAGATCAAAAAGATCAAAAAGATCAAAAAGATCAAAAAGATCAAAAAGATCAAAAAGATCAAAAAGATCAAAAAGATCAAAAAGATCAAAAAGATCAAAAAGATCAAAAAGATCAAAAAGATCAAAAAGATCAAATAGATCAAATAGACCAAATAGATCAAAAAGATCAAATAGATCAAATAGATCAAAAAGATCAAAAAGATCAAAAAGATCAAAAAAATCAAAAAGATCAAAAAGATCGAAAAGGTCAAAAAGATCAAAGAGATCAAAAAGATCGAAAAGATCAAAAAGATCAAAAAGATCAAAAAGATCAAAAAGATCAAAAAGATCGAAAAGATTTAAAACATCTATAAGATCGAAAAGATCAAAAATATCGAAATGAGCAAAAAGATATAAAAGATCAAAAAGATCAATAAGATCAAAAAGATCAAAAAGATCAAAAAGATCAAAAAGATCAATAAGATCAAAAAGATCAAAAAGATCAAAAAGATCAAAAAGATCAAAAAGATCAAAAAGATCAAAAAGATCAAAAAGATCAAAAAGATCAAACAGATCAAACAGATCAAAAAGATCAAAAAGATCAAAAAGATCAAAAAGATCAAAAAGATCAAAAAGATCAAAAAGATCAAAAAGATCAAAAAGATCAAAAAGATCAAAAAGATCAAAAAGATCAAAAAGATCAAAAAGATCAAAAAGATCAAAAAGATCAAAAAGATCAAAAAGATCAAAAAGATCAAAAAGATCAAAAAGATCAAAAAGATCAAAAAGATCAAAAAGATCAAAAAGATCAAAAAGATCAAAAAGATCAAAAAGATCAAAAAGATCAAAAAGATCAAAAAGATCAAAAAGATCAAAAAGATCAAAAAGATCAAAAAGATCAAAAAGATCAAAAAGATCAAAAAGATCAAAAAGATCAAAAAGATCAAAAAGATCAAAAAGATCAAAAAGATCAAAAAGATCAAAAAGATCAAAAAGATCAAAAAGATCAAAAAGATCAAAAAGATCAAAAAGATCAAAAAGATCAAAAAGATCAAAAAGATCAAAAAGATTAAAAAGATCAAAAAGATCAAAAAGATCAAAAAGATCAAAAAGATCGAAAAGATCAAAAAGATCAAAAAAATCAAAAAGATCGAAAAGATCAAAAAGATCAAAAAGATCAAAGAGATCAAAAAGATCGAAAAGATCAAAAAGATCGAAAAGATCAAAAAGATCAAAAAAATCAAAAAGATCGAAAAGATCGAAAACGTCAAAAAGATCAAAGAGATCAAAAAGATCGAAAAGATCAAAATGATCAAAAAGATCGAAAAGATTTAAAACATCTATAAGATCGAAAAGATCAAAAAGATCGAAAAGATTTAAAACATCTATAAGATCGAAAAGATCAAAAATATCGAAATGAGCAAAAAGATATAAAAGATCAAAAAGATCAAAAAGATCAATAAGATCAATAAGATCAAAAAGATCAAAAAGATCAAAAAGATCAAAAAGATCAAAAAGATCAAAAAGATTAAAAAGATCAAAAAGATCAAAAAGATCAAAAAGATCAAAAAGATCAAAAAGATCAAAAAGATCAAAAAGATCAAAAAGATCAAAAAGATCAAAAAGATCAAAAAGATCAAAAAGATCAAAAAGATCAAAAAGATCAAAAAGATCAAAAAGATCAAAAAGATCAAAAAGATCAAAAAGATCAAAAAGATCAAAAAGATCAAAAAGATCAAAAAGATCAAAAAGATCAAAAAGATCAAAAAGATCAAAAAGATCAAAAAGATCAAAAAGATCAAAAAGATCAAAAAGATCAAAAAGATCAAAAAGATCAAAAAGATCAAAAAGATCAAAACGATCAAAAAGATCAAAAAGATCAAAAAGATCAAAAAGATCAAAAAGATCAAAAAGATCAAAAAGATCAAAAAGATCAAAAAGATCAAAAAGATCAAAAAGATCAAAAAGATCAAAAAGATCGAAAAGATCAAAAAGATCAAAAAGATCAAAAAGATCAAAAAGATCAAAAAGATCAAAAAGATCAAAAAGATCAGAAAGATCAAAAAGATCAAAAAGATCAAAAAGATCAAAAAGATCAAAAAGATCAAAAAGATCAAAAAGATCAAAAAGATCAAAAAGATCAAAAAGATCAAAAAGATCAAAAAGATCAAAAAGATCAAAAAGATCAAAAAGATCAAAAAGATCAAAAAGATCAAAAAGATCAAAAAGATCAAAAAGATCAAAAAGATCAAAAAGATCAAAAAGATCAAAAAGATCAAAAAGATCAAAAAGATCAAAAAGATCAAAAAGATCAAAAAGATCAAAAAGATCAAAAAGATCAAAAAGATCAAAAAGATCAAAAAGATCAAAAAGATCAAAAAGATCAAAAAGATCAAAAAGATCAAAAAGATCAAAAAGATCAAAAAGATCAAAAAGATCAAAAAGATCAAAAAGATCAAAAAGATCAAAAAGATCAAAAAGATCAAAAATATCAAAAATATCAAATAGATCAAAAAGATCAAAAAGATCAAAAAGATCAAAAAGATCAAAAAGATCAAAAAGATCAAAAAGATCAAAAAGATCAAAAAGATCGAAAAGATCGAAAAGATCGAAAAGATCGAAAAGATCAAAATGATCAAAAAGATCAAAAAGATCAAAAAGATCAAAAAGATCAAAAAGATCAAAAAGATCAAAAAGATCAAAAAGATCAAAAAGATCAAAAAGATCAAAAAGATCAAAAAGATCAAAAAGGTCAAAAAGATCAAAAAGATCAAAAAGATCAAAAAGATCTCAAAAAGATCAAAAAGATCTCAAAAAGATCAAAAAGATCTCAAAAAGATCAAAAAGATCTCAAAAAGATCAAAAAGATCAAAAAGATCAAAAAGATCAAAAAGATCAAAAAGATCAAAAAGATCAAAAAGATCAAAAAGATCAAAAAGATCAAAAAGATCAAAAAGATCAAAAAGATCAAAAAGATAAAAAAGATAAAAAAAGATCAAAAAGATCAGAAAGATCAAAAAGATCAAAAAGATCAAAAAGATCAAAAAGATCAAAAAGATCAAAAAGATCAAAAAGATCAAAAAGATCAAAAAGATCAAATAGATCAAAAAGATCAAAAAGATCGAAAAGATCGAAAAGATCAAAAAGATCAAAAAGATCAAAAAGATCAAAAAGATCAAAAAGATCAAAAAGATCAAAAAGATCAAAAAGATCAAAAAGATCAAAAAGATCAAAAAGATCAAAAAGATCAAAAAGATCAAATAGATCAAAAAGATCGAAAAGATCGAAAAGATCGAAAAGATCGAAAAGATCAAAATGATCAAAAAGATCAAAAAGATCAATAAGATCAAAAAGATCAAAAAGATCAAAAAGATCAAAAAGATCAATAAGATCAATAAGATCAATAAGATCAAAAAGATCAAAAAGATCAAAAAGATCAAAAAGATCGAAAAGATCGAAAAGATCGAAAAGATCGAAAAGATCAAAATGATCAAAAAGATCAAAAAGATCAAAAAGATCAAAAAGATCAAAAAGATCAAAAAGATCAAAAAGATCAAAAAGATCAAAAAGATCAAAAAGATCAAAAAGATCAAAAAGATCAAAAAGATCAAAAAGATCAAAAAGATCAAAAAGATCAAAAAGATCAAAAAGATCAAAAAGATCAAAAAGATCATAAAGATCAAAAAGATCAAAAAGATCAAAAAGATCAAAAAGCTCAAAAAGATCAAAAAGATCAAAAAGATCAAAACGATCAAAAAGATCAAAAAGATCAAAAAGATCAAAAAGATCAAAAAGATCAAAAAGATCAAAAAGATCAAAAAGATCAAAAAGATCAAAAAGATCAAAAAGATCAAAAAGATCGAAAAGATCAAAAAGATCGAAAAGATCAAAAAGATCAAAAAGATCAAAAAGATCAAAAAGATCAAAAAGATCAAAAAGATCAGAAAGATCAAAAAGATCAAAAAGATCAAAAAGATCAAAAAGATCAAAAAGATCAAAAAGATCAAAAAGATCAAAAAGATCAAAAAGATCAAAAAGATCAAAAAGATCAAAAAGATCAAAAAGATCAAAAAGATCAAAAAGATCAAAAAGATCAAAAAGATCAAAAAGATCAAAAAGATCAAAAAGATCAAAAAGATCAAAAAGATCAAAAAGATCAAAAAGATCAAAAAGATCAAAAAGATCAAAAAGATCAAAAAGATCAAAAAGATCAAAAAGATCAAAAAGATCAAAAAGATCAAAAAGATCAAAAAGATCAAAAAGATCAAAAAGATCAAAAAGATCAAAAAGATCAAAAAGATCAAAAAGATCAAAAATATCAAATAGATCAAAAAGGTCAAAAAGATCAAAAAGATCAAAAAGATCAAAAAGATCAAAAAGATCAAAAAGATCAAAAAGATCAAAAAGATCAAAAAGATCAAAAAGATCAAAAAGATCAAAAAGATCAAAAAGATCAAAAAGATCGAAAAGATCGAAAAGATCGAAAAGATCAAAATGATCAAAAAGATCAAAAAGATCAAAAAGATCAAAAAGATCAAAAAGATCAAAAAGATCAAAAAGATCAAAAAGATCAAAAAGATCAAAAAGATCAAAAAGATCAAAAAGATCAAAAAGATCAAAAAGATCAAAAAGATCAAAAAGATCAAAAAGATCAAAAAGATCAAAAAGATCAAAAAGATCAAAAAGATCAAAAAGATCAAAAAGATCAAAAAGATCAAAAAGATCAAAAAGATCAAAAAGATCAAAAAGATCAAAAAGATCAAAAAGATCAAAAAGATCGAACAGATCAAAAAGATAAAAAAGATAAAAAAAGATAAAAAAAGATCAAAAAGATCAAAAAGATCAAAAAGATCAAAAAGATCAAAAAGATCAAAAAGATCAAAAAGATCAAAAAGATCAAAAAGATCAAAAAGATCAAAAAGATCAAAAAGATCAAAAAGATCAAAAAGATCAAAAAGATCAAATAGATCAAAAAGATCAAAAAGATCGAAAAGATCGAAAAGATCAAAAAGATCAAAAAGATCAAAAAGATCAAAAAGATCAAAAAGATCAAAAAGATCAAAAAGATCAAAAAGATCAAAAAGATCAAAAAGATCAAAAAGATCAAAAAGATCGAAAAGATCGAAAAGATCGAAAAGATCAAAAAGATCAATAAGATCAAAAAGATCAAAAAGATCAATAAGATCAAAAAGATCAAAAAGATCAATAAGATCAATAAGATCAATAAGATCAATAAGATCAAAAAGATCAAAAAGATCAAAAAGATCAAAAAGATCAAAAAGATCAAAAAGATCAAAAAGATCAAAAAGATCAAAAAGATCAAAAAGATCAAAAAGATCAAAAAGATCAAAAAGATCAAAAAGATCAAAAAGATCAAAAAGATCAAAAAGATCAAAAAGATCAAAAAGATCAAAAAGATCAAAAAGATCAAAAAGATCAAAAAGATCAAAAAGATCAAAAAGATCAAAAAGATCAAAAAGATCAAAAAGATCAAAAAGATCAAAAAGATCAAAAAGATCAAAAAGATCAAAAAGATCAAAAAGATCAAAAAGATCAAAAAGATCAAAAAGATCAAAAAGATCAAAAAGATCAAAAAGATCAAAAAGATCAAAAAGATCAAAAAGATCAAAAAGATCAAAAAGATCAAAAAGATCAAAAAGATCAAAAAGATCAAAAAGATCAAAAAGATCAATAAGATCAAAAAGATCAAAAAGATCAAAAAGATCAAAAAGATCAACAAGATCAAAAAGATCAAAAAGATCAAAAAGATCAAAAAGATCAAAAAGATCAAAAAGATCAAAAAGATCAAAAAGATCAAAAAGATCAAAAAGATCAAAAAGATCAAAAAGATCAAAAAGATCAAAAAGATCAAAAAGATCAAAAAGATCAAAAAGATCAAAAAGATCAAAAAGATCAAAAAGATCAAAAAGATCAAAAAGATCAAAAAGATCAAAAAGATCAAAAAGATCAAAAAGATCAAAAAGATCAAAAAGATCAAAAAGATCAAAAAGATCAAAAAGATCAAAAAGATCAAAAAGATCAAAAAGATCAAAAAGATCAAAAAGATCAAAAAGATCAAAAAGATCAAAAAGATCAAAAAGATCAAAAAGATCAAAAAGATCAAAAAGATCAAAAAGATCAAAAAGATCAAAAAGATCAAAAAGATCAAAAAGATCAAAAAGATCAAAAAGATCAAAAAGATCAAAAAGATCAAAAAGATCAAAAAGATCAAAAAGATCAAAAAGATCAAAAAGATCAAAAAGATCAAAAAGATCAAAAAGATCAAAAAGATCAAAAAGATCAAAAAGATCAAAAAGATCAAAAAGATCAAAAAGATCAAAAAGATCAAAAAGATCAAAAAGATCAAAAAGATCAAAAAGATCAAAAAGATCAAAAAGATCAAAAAGATCAAAAAGATCAAAAAGATCAAAAAGATCAAAAAGATCAAAAAGATCAAAAAGATCAAAAAGATCAAAAAGATCAAAAAGATCAAAAAGATCAAAAAGATCAAAAAGATCAAAAAGATCAAAAAGATCAAAAAGATCAAAAAGATCAAAAAGATCAAAAAGATCAAAAAGATCAAAAAGATCAAAAAGATCAAAAAGATCAAAAAGATCAAAAAGATCAAAAAGATCAAAACGATCAAAACGATCAAAACGATCAAAAAGATCAAAAAGATCAAAAAGATCAAAAAGATCAAAAAGATCAAAAAGATCAAAAAGATCAAAAAGATCAAAAAGATCAAAAAGATCAAAAAGATCAAAAAGATCAAAAAGATCAAAAAGATCAAAAAGATCAAAAAGATCAAAAAGATCAACAAGATCAAAAAGATCAAAAAGATCAAAAAGATCAAAAAGAACAAAAAGATCAAAAAGATCAAAAAGATCAAAAAGATCAAAAAGATTAAAAAGATTAAAAAGATTAAAAAGATTAAAAAGATCAAAAAGATCAAAAAGATCAAAAAGATCTAAAAAAGATCAAAAAGATCAAATGGATCAAATGGATCAAAAAGATCAAAAAGATCAAAAAGATCAAAAAGATCAAAAAGATCAAAAAGATCAAAAAGATCAAAAAGATCAAAAAGATCAAAAAGATCAAAAAGATCAACAAGATCAACAAGATCAAAAAGATCAAAAAGATCAAAAAGATCAAAAAGATCGAAAAGATCAAAAAGATCAAAAAGATCAAAAAGATCAAAAAGATCAAAAAGATCAAAAAGATCAAAAAGATCAAAAAGATCAAAAAGATCAAAAAGATCAAAAAGATCAAAAAGATCAAAAAGATCAAAAAGATCAAAAAGATCAAAAAGATCAAAAAGATCAAAAAGATCAAAAAGATCGAAAAGATCGAAAAGATCAAAAAGATCAAAAAGATCAAAAAGATCAAAAAGATCAAAAAGATCAAAAAGATCAAAAAGATCAAAAAGATCAAATAGATCAAAAAGATCAAAAAGATCAAAAAGATCAAAAAGATCAAAAAGATCAAAAAGATCAAAAAGATCAAAAAGATCAAAAAGATCAAAAAGATCAAAAAGATCAAAAAGATCAAAAAGATCAAAAAGATCAAAAAGATCAAAAAGATCAAAAAGATCAAAAAGATCAAAAAGATCAAAAAGATCAAAAAGATCAAAAAGATCAAAAAGACCAAAAAGATCAAAAAGATCAAAAAGATCAAAAAGATCAAAAAGATCAAAAAGATCAAAAAGATCAAAAATATCAAAAAGATCAAAAAGATCAAAAAGATCAAAAAGATCAAAAAGATCAAAAAGATCAAAAAGATCAAAAAGATCAAAAAGATCAAAAAGATCAAAAAGATCAAAAAGATCAAAAAGATCAAAAAGATCAAAAAGATCAAAAAGATCAAAAAGATCAAAAAGATCAAAAAGATCAAAAAGATCAAAAAGATCAAAAAGATCAAAAAGATCAAAAAGATCAAAAAGATCAAAAAGATCAAAAAGATCAAAAAGATCAAAAAGATCAAAAAGATCAAAAAGATCAAAAAGATCAAAAAGATCAAAAAGATCAAAAAGATCAAAAAGATCGAACAGATCAAAAAGATAAAAAAGATAAAAAAAGATAAAAAAAGATCAAAAAGATCAAAAAGATCAAAAAGATCAAAAAGATCAAAAAGATCAAAAAGATCAAAAAGATCAAAAAGATCAAAAAGATCAAAAAGATCAAAAAGATCAAAAAGATCAAATAGATCAAAAAGATCAAAAAGATCGAAAAGATCGAAAAGATCAAAAAGATCAAAAAGATCAAAAAGATCAAAAAGATCAAAAAGATCAAAAAGATCAAAAAGATCAAAAAGATCAAAAAGATCAAAAAGATCAAAAAGATCAAAAAGATCGAAAAGATCGAAAAGATCGAAAAGATCGAAAAGATCAAAATGATCAAAAAGATCAAAAAGATCAATAAGATCAAAAAGATCAAAAAGATCAAAAAGATCAAAAAGATCAATAAGATCAATAAGATCAATAAGATCAAAAAGATCAAAAAGATCAAAAAGATCAAAAAGATCAAAAAGATCAAAAAGATCAAAAAGATCAAAAAGATCAAAAAGATCAAAAAGATCAAAAAGATCAAAAAGATCAAAAAGATCAAAAAGATCAAAAAGATCAAAAAGATCAAAAAGATCAAAAAGATCAAAAAGATCAAAAAGATCAAAAAGATCAAAAAGATCAAAAAGATCAAAAAGATCAAAAAGATCAAAAAGATCAAAAAGATCAAAAAGATCAAAAAGATCAAAAAGATCAAAAAGATCAAAAAGATCAAAAAGATCAAAAAGATCAAAAAGATCAAAAAGATCAAAAAGATCAAAAAGATCAAAAAGATCAAAAAGATCAAAAAGATCAAAAAGATCAAAAAGATCAAAAAGATCAAAAAGATCAAAAAGATCAAAAAGATCAAAAAGATCAAAAAGATCAAAAAGATCAAAAAGATCAAAAAGATCAAAAAGATCAATAAGATCAAAAAGATCAAAAAGATCAAAAAGATCAAAAAGATCAACAAGATCAACAAGATCAAAAAGATCAAAAAGATCAAAAAGATCAAAAAGATCAAAAAGATCAAAAAGATCAAAAAGATCAAAAAGATCAAAAAGATCAAAAAGATCAAAAAGATCAAAAAGATCAAAAAGATCAAAAAGATCAAAAAGATCAAAAAGATCAAAAAGATCAAAAAGATCAAAAAGATCAAAAAGATCAAAAAGATCAAAAAGATCAAAAAGATCAAAAAGATCAAAAAGATCAAAAAGATCAAAAAGATCAAAAAGATCAAAAAGATCAAAAAGATCAAAAAGATCAAAAAGATCAAAAAGATCAAAAAGATCAAAAAGATCAAAAAGATCAAAAAGATCAAAAAGATCAAAAAGATCAAAAAGATCAAAAAGATCAAAAAGATCAAAAAGATCAAAAAGATCAAAAAGATCAAAAAGATCAAAAAGATCAAAAAGATCAAAAAGATCAAAAAGATCAAAAAGATCAAAAAGATCAAAAAGATCAAAAAGATCAAAAAGATCAAAAAGATCAAAAAGATCAAAAAGATCAAAAAGATCAAAAAGATCAAAAAGATCAAAAAGATCAAAAAGATCAAAAAGATCAAAAAGATCAAAAAGATCAAAAAGATCAAAAAGATCAAAAAGATCAAAAAGATCAAAAAGATCAAAAAGATCAAAAAGATCAAAAAGATCAAAAAGATCAAAAAGATCAAAAAGATCAAAAAGATCAAAAAGATCAAAAAGATCAAAAAGATCAAAAAGATCAAAAAGATCAAAAAGATCAAAAAGATCAAAAAGATCAAAAAGATCAAAAAGATCAAAAAGATCAAAAAGATCAAAAAGATCAAAAAGATCAAAAAGATCAAAAAGATCAAAAAGATCAAAAAGATCAAAAAGATCAAAAAGATCAAAAAGATCAAAAAGATCAAAAAGATCAAAAAGATCAAAAAGATCAAAAAGATCAAAAATATCAAAAAGATCAAAAAGATCAAAAAGATCAAAACGATCAAAACGATCAAAAAGATCAAAAAGATCAAAAAGATCAAAAAGATCAAAAAGATCAAAAAGATCAAAAAGATCAAAAAGATCAAAAAGATCAAAAAGATCAAAAAGATCAAAAAGATCAAAAAGATCAAAAAGATCAAAAAGATCAAAAAGATCAAAAAGATCAAAAAGATCAAAAAGATCAAAAAGATCAAAAAGATCAACAAGATCAAAAAGATCAAAAAGATCAAAAAGATCAAAAAGATCAAAAAGATCAAAAAGATTAAAAAGATTAAAAAGATTAAAAAGATCAAAAAGATCAAAAAGATCTAAAAAAGATCAAATGGATCAAATGGATCAAAAAGATCAAAAAGATCAAAAAGATCAAAAAGATCAAAAAGATCAAAAAGATCAAAAAGATCAAAAAGATCAAAAAGATCAAAAAGATCAAAAAGATCAAAAAGATCAAAAAGATCAAAAAGATCAACAAGATCAACAAGATCAAAAAGATCAAAAAGATCGAAAAGATCAAAAAGATCAAAAAGATCAAAAAGATCAAAAAGATCAAAAAGATCAAAAAGATCAAAAAGATCAAAAAGATCAAAAAGATCAAAAAGATCAAAAAGATCAAAAAGATCAAAAAGATCAAAAAGATCAAAAAGATCAAAAAGATCAAAAAGATCAAAAAGATCAAAAAGATCAAAAAGATCAAAAAGATCAAAAAGATCGAAAAGATCGAAAAGATCAAAAAGATCAAAAAGATCAAAAAGATCAAAAAGATCAAAAAGATCAAAAAGATCAAAAAGATCAAAAAGATCAAATAGATCAAAAAGATCAAAAAGATCAAAAAGATCAAAAAGATCAAAAAGATCAAAAAGATCAAAAAGATCAAAAAGATCAAAAAGATCAAAAAGATCAAAAAGATCAAAAAGATCAAAAAGATCAAAAAGATCAAAAAGATCAAAAAGATCAAAAAGATCAAAAAGACCAAAAAGATCAAAAAGATCAAAAAGATCAAAAAGATCAAAAAGATCAAAAAGATCAAAAAGATCAAAAAGATCAAAAATATCAAAAAGATCAAAAAGATCAAAAAGATCAAAAAGATCAAAAAGATCAAAAAGATCAAAAAGATCAAAAAGATCAAAAAGATCAAAAAGATCAAAAAGATCAAAAAGATCAAAAAGATCAAAAAGATCAAAAAGATCAAAAAGATCAAAAAGATCAAAAAGATCAAAAAGATCAAAAAGATCAAAAAGATCAAAAAGATCAAAAAGATCAAAAAGATCAAAAAGATCAAAAAGATCAAAAAGATCAAAAAGATCAAAAAGATCAAAAAGATCAAAAAGATCAAAAAGATCAAAAAGATCAAAAAGATCAAAAAGATCAAAAAGATCAAAAAGATCAAAAAGATCAAAAAGATCAAAAAGATCAAAAAGATCAAAAAGATCAAAAAGATCAAAAAGATCAAAAAGATCAAAAAGATCAAAAAGATCAAAAAGATCAAAAAGATCAAAAAGATCAAAAAGATCAAACAGATCAAAAAGATCAAAAAGATCAAAAAGATCAAAAAGATCAAAAAGATCAAAAAGATCAAAAAGATCAAAAAGATCAAAAAGATCAAAAAGATCAAAAAGATCAAAAAGATCAAAAAGATCAAAAAGATCAAAAAGATCAAAAAGATCAAAAAGATCACGAAGATCACAGAGATCACAGAGATCAAAAAGATCACAAAGATCAAAAAGATCAAAAAGATCAAAAAGATCAAAAAGATCAAGAAGATCAAAAAGATCAAAAAGATCAAAAAGATCAAAAAGATCAAAAAGATCAAAAATTTCAAAAAGATTAAAAAGATTAAAAAGATTAAAAAGATTAAAAAGATCAAAAAGATCAAAAAGATCAAAAAGATCAAAAAGATCTAAAAGATCAAAAAGATCAAAATGATCAAAAAGATCAAAAAGATCAAAAAGATCAAAAAGATCAAAAAGATCAAAAAGATCAAAAAGATCAAAAAGATCAAAAAGATCAAAAAAATTAAAAAGATCAAAAAAATTAAAAAAATTAAAAAGATCAAAAAGATCAAAAAGATCAAAAAGATCAAAAAGATCAAAAAGATCAAAAAGATCAAAAAGATCAAAAAGATCAAAAAGATCAACAAGATCAAAAAGATCAAAAAGATCAAAAAGATCAAAAAGATCAAAAAGATCAAAAAGATCAAAAAGATCAAAAAGATCAAAAAGATCAAAAAGATCAAAAAGATCAAAAAGATCAAAAAGATCAAAAAGATCAAAAAGATCAAAAAGATCAAAAAGATTAAAAAGATTAAAAAGATCAAAAAGATCAAAAAGATCTAAAAAAGATCAAAAAGATCTAAAAAAGATCAAAAAAATCAAAAAGATCAAAAAGATCAAAAAGATCAAAAAGATCAAAAAGATCAAAAAGATCAAAAAGATCAAAAAGATCAAAAAGATCAAAAAGATCAAAAAGATCAAAAAGATCAAAAAGATCAAAAAGATCAAAAAGATCAAAAAGATCAAAAAGATCAAAAAGATCAAAAAGATCAAAAAGATCAAAAAGATCAAAAAGATCAAAAAGATCAAAAAGATCAAAAAGATCAAAATGATCAAAAAGATCAAAAAGATCAAAAAGATCAAAAAGATCAAAAAGATCAAAAAGATCAAAAAGATCAAAAAGATCAAAAAGATCAAAAAGATCAAAATGAACAAAAAGATCAAAAAGATCAAAAAGATCAAAAAGATCAAAAAGATCAAAAAGATCAAAAAGATCAAAACGATCAAAAAGATCAAAAAGATCAAAAAGATCAAAAAGATCAAAAAGATCAAAAAGATCAAAAAGATCAAAAAGATCAAAAAGATCAAAAAGATCAAAAAGATCAAAAAGATCAAAAAGATCAAAGAGATCAAAAAGATCGAAAAGATCAAAAAGATCAAAAAGATCGAAAAGATCAAAAAGATCAAAAAGATCAAAAAGATCAAAAAGATCAAAAAGATCAAAAAGATCAAAAAGATCAAAAAGATCAAAAAGATCAAAAAGATCAAACAGATCAAAAAGATCGAAGAGATCAAAAAGATCAAAGAGATCAAAAAGATTAAAAAGATCAAAATGATCAAAAAGATCAAAAAGATCAAAAAGATCAAACAGATCAAAAAGATCAAACAGATCAAAAAGATCAAAAAGATCAAAAAGAACAAAAAGAACAAAAAGAACAAAAAGATCAAAAAGATAAAAAGAACAAAAAGATCAAAAAGATCAAAAAGATCAAAAAGATCAAAAAGAACAAAAAGATCAAAAAGATCAAAAAGATCAAAAAGATCAAAAAGATCAAAAAGATCAAAAAGATCAAAAAGATCAAAAAGATCAAAAAGATCAAAAAGATCAAAAAGATCAAAAAGATCAAAAAGATCAAAAAGATCAAAAAGATCAAAAAGATCAAAAAGATCAAAAAGATCAAAAAGATCAAAAAGATCAAAAAGATCAAAAAGATCAAAAAGATCAAAAAGATCAAAAAGATCAAAAAGATCAAAAAGATCAAAAAGATCAAAAAGATCAAAAAGATCAAAAAGATCAAAAAGATCAAAAAGATCAAAAAGATCAAAAAGATCAAAAAGATCAAAAAGATCAAAAAGATCAAAAAGATCAAAAAGAACAAAAAGATCAAAAAGATCAAAAAGATCAAAAAGATCAAAAAGATCAAAAAGATCAAAAAGATCAAAAAGATCAAAAAGATCAAAAAGATCAAAAAGATCAAAAAGATCAAAAAGATCAAAAAGATCAAAAAGATCAAAAAGATCAAAAAGATCAAAAAGATCAAAAAGATCAAAAAGATCAAAAAGATCAAAAAGATCAAAAAGATCAAAAAGATCAAAAAGATCAAAAAGATCAAAAAGATCAAAAAGATCAAAAAGATCAAAAAGACCAAAAAGATCAAAAAGATCAAAAAGATCAAAAAGATCAAAGAGATCAAAAAGATCGAAAAGATCAAAAAGATCAAAAAGATCAAAAAGATCAAAAAGATCAAAAAGATCAAAGAGTTAAAAAAGATCAAAAAGATCAAACAGATCAAACAGATCAAAAAGATCAAACAGATCAAAAAGATCAAACAGATCAAAAAGATCGAAGAGATCAAAAAGATCAAAGAGATCAAAAAGATTAAAAAGATCAAAATGATCAAAAAGATCAAAAAGATCAAAAAGATCAAACAGATCAAAAAGATCAAACAGATCAAAAAGATCAAAAAGATCAAAAAGATCAAAAAGAACAAAAAAGATCAAAAAGATCAAAAAGATCAAAAAGATCAAAAAGATCAAAAAGATCAAAAAGATCAAAAAGATCAAAAAGATCAAAAAGATCAAAAAGATCAAAAAGATCAAAAAGATCAAAAAGATCAAAAAGATCAAAAAGATCAAAAAGATCAAAAAGATCAAAAAGATCAAAAAGATCAAAAAGATCAAAAAGATCAAAAAGATCAAAAAGATCAAAAAGATCAAAAAGATCAAAAAGATCAAAAAGATCAAAAAGATCAAAAAGATCAAAAAGATAAAAAGATCAAAAAGATCAAAAAGATCAAAAAGATCAAAAAGATCAAAAAGATCAAAAAGATCAAAAAGATCAAAAAGATCAAAAAGATCAAAAAGATCAAAAAGATCAAAAAGATCAAAAAGATCAAAAAGATCAAAAAGATCAAAAAGATCAAAAAGATCAAAAAGATCAAAAAGATCAAAAAGATCAAAAAGATCAAAAAGATCAAAAAGATCAAAAAGATCAAAAAGATCAAAAAGATCAAAAAGATCAAAAAGATCAAAAAGATCAAAAAGATCAAAAAGATCAAAAAGATCAAAAAGATCAAAAAGATCAAAAAGATCAAAAAGATCAAAAAGATCAAAAAGATCAAAAAGATCAAAAAGATCAAAAAGATCAAAAAGATCAAAAAGATCAAAAAGATCTAAAAAAGATCAAAAAGATCAAAAAGATCAAAAAGATCTAAAAAAGATCAAAAAGATCAAAAAGATCAAAAAGATCAAAAAGATCAAAAAGATCAAAAAGATCAAAAAGATCAAAACGATCAAAACGATCAAAAAGATCAAAAAGATCAAAAAGATCAAAAAGATCAAAAAGATCAAAAAGATCAAAAAGATCAAAAAGATCAAAAAGATCAAAAAGATCAAAAAGATCAAAAAGATCAAAAAGATCAAAAAGATCAAAAAGATCAAAAAGATCAAAAAGATCAAAAAGATCAAAAAGATCAAAAAGATCAAAAAGATCAAAAAGATCAAAAAGATCAAAAAGATCAAAAAGATCAAAAAGATCAAAAAGATCAAAAAGATCAAAAAGATCAAAAAGATCAAAAAGATCAAAAAGATCAAAAAGATCAAAAAGATCAAAAAGATCAAAAAGATCAAAAAGATCAAAAAGATCAAAAAGATCAAAAAGATCAAAAAGATCAAAAAGATCCAAAAGATCAAAAAGATCAAAAAGATCAAAAAGATCAAAAAGATCAAAAAGATCAAAAAGATCAAAAAGATCAAAAAGATCAAAAATATCAAAAATATCAAAAAGATCAAAAAGATCAAAAAGATCAAAAAGATCAAAAAGATCAAAAAGATCAAAAAGATCAAAAAGATCAAAAAGATCAAAAAGATCAAAAAGATCAAAAAGATCAAAAAGATCAAAAAGATCAAAAAGATCAAAAAGATCAAAAAGATCGAAAAGATCGAAAAGGTCAAAAAGATCAAAGAGATCAAAAAGATCAAAAAGATCAAAAAGATCGAAAAGATTTAAAACATCTATAAGATCGAAAAGATCAAAAAGATCAAAAAGATCAAAAAGATCAAAAAGATCAAACAGATCAAAAAGATCAAACAGATCAAAAAGATCAAACAGATCAAAAAGATCGAAGAGATCAAAAAGATCAAAGAGATCAAAAAGATTAAAAAGATCAAAATGATCAAAAAGACCAAAAAGATCAAAAAGATCAAATAGATCAAAAAGATCAAAAAGATCAAAAAGATCAAAAAGATCAAAAAGATCAAAAAGATCAAAAAGATCAAAAAGATCAAAAAGATCAAAAAGATCAAAAAGATCAAAAAGATCAAAAAGATCAAAAAGATCAAAAAGATCAAAAAGATCAAAAAGATCAAAAAGATCAAAAAGATCAAAAAGATCAAAAAGATCAAAAAGATCAAAAAGATCAAAAAGATCAAAAAGATCAAAAAGATCAAAAAGATCAAAAAGATCAAAAAGATCAAAAAGATCAAAAAGATCAAAAAGATCAAAAAGATCAAAAAGATCAAAAAGATCAAAAAGATCAAAAAGATCAAAAAGATCAAAAAGATCAAAAAGATCAAACAGATCAAACAGATCAAAAAGATCAAAAAGATCAAAAAGATCAAAAAGATCAAAAAGATCAAAAAGATCAAAAAGATCAAAAAGATCAAAAAGATCAAAAAGATCAAAGAGATCAAAGAGATCAAAAAGATCAAAAAGATCAAACAGATCAAAAAGATCAAACAGATCAAAAAGATCGAAGAGATCAAAAAGATCAAAGAGATCAAAAAGATTAAAAAGATCAAAATGATCAAAAAGATCAAAAAGATCAAAAAGATCAAAAAGATCAAAAAGATCAAAAAGATCAAAAATATCAAAAAGATCAAAAAGATCAAAAAGATCAAAAAGATCAAAAAGATCAAAAAGATCAAAAAGATCAAAAAGATCAAAAAGATCAAAAAGATCAAAAAGATCAAAAAGATCAAAAAGATCAAAAAGATCAAACAGATCAAAAAGATCGAAGAAATCAAAAAGATCAAAAAGATCAAAAAGATCAAAAAGATCAAAAAGATCAAAAAGATCAAAAAGATCAAAGAGTAAAAAAGATCAAAAAGATCAAACAGATCAAACAGATCAAACAGATCAAAAAGATCAAACAGATCAAAAAGATCGAAGAGATCAAAAAGATCAAAGAGATCAAAAAGATTAAAAAGATCAAAATGATCAAAAAGATCAAAAAGATCAAAAAGATCAAAAAGATCAAACAGATCAAAAAGATCAAACAGATCAAAAAGATCAAAAAGATCAAAAAGAACAAAAAGAACAAAAAGATCAAAAAGAACAAAAAGAACAAAAAGAACAAAAAGATCAAAAAGATCAAAAAGATCAAAAAAATCAAAAAGAACAAGAAGATCAAAAAGATCAAAAAGATCAAAAAGATCAAAAAGATCAAAAAGATCAAAAAGATCAAAAAGATCAAAAAGATCAAAAAGATCAAAAAGATCAAAAAGATCAAAAAGATCAAAAAGATCAAAAAGATCAAAAAGATCAAAAAGATCAAAAAGATCAAAAAGATCAAAAAGATCAAAAAGATCAAAAAGATCAAAAAGATCAAAAAGATCAAAAAGATCAAAAAGATCAAAAAGATCAAAAAGATCAAAAAGATCAAAAAGATCAAAAAGATCAAAAAGATCAAAAAGATCAAAAAGATCAAAAAGATCAAAAAGATCAGAAAGAACGAAAAGATCAGAAAGAACGAAAAGATCAAAAAGATCGAAAAGATCAAAAAGATCGAAAAGATCAAAAAGATCAAAAAGATCAAACAGATCAAAAAGATCAAAA
Source organism: Dryomyza anilis (assembly GCA_951804985.1). Classification (NCBI taxonomy): domain Eukaryota; kingdom Metazoa; phylum Arthropoda; class Insecta; order Diptera; family Dryomyzidae; genus Dryomyza; species Dryomyza anilis. The sequence goes on from OX638135.1 coordinate 5,200,167, forward strand.
AGATCAAAAAGATCAAAAAGATCAAAAGATCAAAAAGACCAAAATGATCAAAAAGATCAAAGAGATCAAAAAGATTAAAAAGATCAAAAAGATCAAAAATATCAAATAGATAAAAAAGATCAAAAAGATCAAAAAGATCAAAAAGATCAAAAAGATCAAAAATATCAAATAGATCAAAAAGATCAAAAAGATCAAAAAGATCAAAAAGATCAAAAAGATCAAAAAGATCAAAAAGATCAAAAAGATCAAAAAGATCAAAAAGATCAAAAAGATCAAAAAGATCAAAAAGATCAAAAAGATCAAAAATATCAAAAAGATCAAAAAGATCAAAAAGATCAAAAAGATCAAAAAGATCAAAAAGATCAAGAAGATCAAAAAGATCAAAAAGGTCAAAAAGATCAAAAAGATCAAAAAGATCAAAAAGATCAAAAAGATCAAAAAGATCAAAAAGATCAAAAAGATCAAAAAGATCAAAAAGATCAAAAAGATCAAAAAGATCAAAAAGATCAAAAAGATCAAAAAGATCAAAAAGATCAAAAAGATCAAAAAGATCAAAAAGATCAAAAAGATCAAAAAGATCAAAAAGATCAAAAAGATCAAAAAGATCAAATAGATCAAATAGATCAAATAGATCAAATAGATCAAATAGATCAAAAAGATCAAATAGATCAAATAGATCAAAAAGATCAAAAAGATCAAAAAGATCAAAAAGATCAAAAAGATCAAAAAGATCAAAAAGATCAAAAAGATCAAAAAGATCAAAAAGATCAAAAAGATCAAAAAGATCAAAAAGATCAAAAAGATCAAAAAGATCAAAAAGATCAAAAAGATCAAAAAGATCAAAAAGATCAAAAAGATCAAAAAGATCAAAAAGATCAAAAAGATCAAAAAGATCAAAAAGATCAAAAAGATCAAAAAGATCAAAAAGATCAAAAAGATCAAAAAGATCAAAAAGATCAAAAAGATCAAAAAGATCAAAAAGATCAAAAAGATCAAAAAGATCAAAAAGATCAAAAAGATCAAAAAGATCAAAAAGATCAAAAAGATCAAAAAGATCGAAAAGATCGAAAAGGTCAAAAAGATCAAAGAGATCAAAAAGATCAAAAAGATCTAAAAGATCTAAAAGATCAAAAAGATCAAAAAGATCGAAAAGATTTAAAACATCTATAAGATCGAAAAGATCAAAAAGATCAAAAAGATCAAAAAGATCAAAAAGATCAAAAAGATCAAACAGATCAAAAAGATCAAACAGATCAAAAAGATCAAACAGATCAAAAAGATCGAAGAGATCAAAAAGATCAAAGAGATCAAAAAGATTAAAAAGATCAAAATGATCAAAAAGACCAAAAAGATCAAAAAGATCAAATAGATCAAAAAGATCAAAAAGATCAAAAAGATCAAAAAGATCAAAAAGATCAAAAAGATCAAAAAGATCAAAAAGATCAAAAAGATCAAAAAGATCAAAAAGATCAAAAAGATCAAAAAGATCAAAAAGATCAAAAAGATCAAAAAGATCAAAAAGATCAAAAAGATCAAAAAGATCAAAAAGATCAAAAAGATCAAAAAGATCAAAAAGATCAAAAAGATCAAAAAGATCAAAAAGATCAAAAAGATCAAAAAGATCAAAAAGATCAAAAAGATCAAAAAGATCAAAAAGATCAAAAAGATCAAAAAGATCAAAAAGATCAAAAAGATCAAAAAGATCAAACAGATCAAACAGATCAAAAAGATCAAAAAGATCAAGAAGATCAAAAAGATCAAAAAGATCAAAAAGATCAAAAAGATCAAAAAGATCAAAAAGATCAAAAAGATCAAAAAGATCATAAAGATCAAAAAGATCAAAAAGATCAAAGAGATCAAAAAGATCAAAAAGATCAAACAGATCAAAAAGATCAAACAGATCAAAAAGATCGAAGAGATCAAAAAGATCAAAGAGATCAAAAAGATTAAAAAGATCAAAATGATCAAAAAGATCAAAAAGATCAAAAAGATCAAAAAGATCAAAAAGATCAAAAAGATCAAACAGATCAAAAAGATCAAACAGATCAAACAGATCAAAAAGATCAAAAAGATCAAGAAGATCAAAAAGATCAAAAAGATCAAAAAGATCAAAAAGATCAAAAAGATCAAAAAGATCAAAAAGATCAAAAAGATCAAAAAGATCAAAAAGATCAAAAAGATCAAAAAGATCAAAAAGATCAAAAAGATCAAAAAGATCAAAAAGATCAAAAAGATCAAAAAGATCAAAAAGATCAAAAAGATCAAAAAGATCAAAAAGATCAGAAAGATCAAAGAGATCAAAAAGATTAAAAAGATCAAAATGATCAAAAAGATCAAAAAGATCAAAAAGATCAAAAAGATCAAAAAGATCAAAAAGATCAAAAAGATCAAAAAGATCAAACAGATCAAACAGATCAAAAAGATCAAAAAGATCAAGAAGATCAAAAAGATCAAAAAGATCAAAAAGATCAAAAAGATCAAAAAGATCAAAAAGATCAAAAAGATCAAACAGATCAAAAAGATCGAAGAGATCAAAAAGATCAAAGAGATCAAAAAGATTAAAAAGATCAAAATGATCAAAAAGACCAAAAAGATCAAAAAGATCAAATAGATCAAAAAGATCAAAAAGATCAAAAAGATCAAAAAGATCAAAAAGATCAAAAAGATCAAAAAGATCAAAAAGATCAAAAAGATCAAAAAGATCAAAAAGATCAAAAAGATCAAAAAGATCAAAAAGATCAAAAAGATCAAAAAGATCAAAAAGATCAAAAAGATCAAAAAGATCAAAAAGATCAAAAAGATCAAAAAGATCAAAAAGATCAAAAAGATCAAAAAGATCAAAAAGATCAAAAAGATCAAAAAGATCAAAAAGATCAAAAAGATCAAAAAGATCAAAAAGATCAAAAAGATCAAAAAGATCAAAAAGATCAAAAAGATCAAACAGATCAAACAGATCAAAAAGATCAAAAAGATCAAGAAGATCAAAAAGATCAAAAAGATCAAAAAGATCAAAAAGATCAAAAAGATCAAAAAGATCAAAAAGATCAAAAAGATCAAAAAGATCATAAAGATCAAAAAGATCAAAAAGATCAAAGAGATCAAAAAGATCAAAAAGATCAAACAGATCAAAAAGATCAAACAGATCAAAAAGATCGAAGAGATCAAAAAGATCAAAGAGATCAAAAAGATTAAAAAGATCAAAATGATCAAAAAGATCAAAAAGATCAAAAAGATCAAAAAGATCAAAAAGATCAAAAAGATCAAAAAGATCAAAAAGATCAAAAAGATCAAAAAGATCAAAAAGATCAAAAAGATCAAAAAGATCAAGAAGATCAAAAAGATCAAAAAGGTCAAAAAGATCAAAAAGATCAAAAAGATCAAAAAGATCAAAAAGATCAAAAAGATCAAAAAGATCAAAAAGATCAAAAAGATCAAAAAGATCAAAAAGATCAAAAAGATCAAAAAGATCAAAAAGATCAAAAAGATCAAAAAGATCAAAAAGATCAAAAAGATCAAAAAGATCAAAAAGATCAAAAAGATCAAAAAGATCAAAAAGATCAAAAAGATCAAAAAGATCAAAAAGATCAAAAAGATCAAATAGATCAAATAGATCAAATAGATCAAATAGATCAAATAGATCAAAAAGATCAAATAGATCAAATAGATCAAAAAGATCAAAAAGATCAAAAAGATCAAAAAGATCAAAAAGATCAAAAAGATCAAAAAGATCAAAAAGATCAAAAAGATCAAAAAGATCAAAAAGATCAAAAAGATCAAAAAGATCAAAAAGATCAAAAAGATCAAAAAGATCAAAAAGATCAAAAAGATCAAAAAGATCAAAAAGATCAAAAAGATCAAAAAGATCAAAAAGATCAAAAAGATCAAAAAGATCAAAAAGATCAAAAAGATCAAAAAGATCAAAAAGATCAAAAAGATCAAAAAGATCAAAAAGATCAAAAAGATCAAAAAGATCAAAAAGATCAAAAAGATCAAAAAGATCAAAAAGATCAAAAAGATCAAAAAGATCAAAAAGATCAAAAAGATCAAAAAGATCAAAAAGATCAAAAAGATCAAAAAGATCGAAAAGGTCAAAAAGATCAAAGAGATCAAAAAGATCAAAAAGATCTAAAAGATCTAAAAGATCAAAAAGATCAAAAAGATCGAAAAGATTTAAAACATCTATAAGATCGAAAAGATCAAAAAGATCAAAAAGATCAAAAAGATCAAAAAGATCAAAAAGATCAAACAGATCAAAAAGATCAAACAGATCAAAAAGATCAAACAGATCAAAAAGATCGAAGAGATCAAAAAGATCAAAGAGATCAAAAAGATTAAAAAGATCAAAATGATCAAAAAGACCAAAAAGATCAAAAAGATCAAATAGATCAAAAAGATCAAAAAGATCAAAAAGATCAAAAAGATCAAAAAGATCAAAAAGATCAAAAAGATCAAAAAGATCAAAAAGATCAAAAAGATCAAAAAGATCAAAAAGATCAAAAAGATCAAAAAGATCAAAAAGATCAAAAAGATCAAAAAGATCAAAAAGATCAAAAAGATCAAAAAGATCAAAAAGATCAAAAAGATCAAAAAGATCAAAAAGATCAAAAAGATCAAAAAGATCAAAAAGATCAAAAAGATCAAAAAGATCAAAAAGATCAAAAAGATCAAAAAGATCAAAAAGATCAAAAAGATCAAAAAGATCAAAAAGATCAAAAAGATCAAAAAGATCAAACAGATCAAACAGATCAAAAAGATCAAAAAGATCAAGAAGATCAAAAAGATCAAAAAGATCAAAAAGATCAAAAAGATCAAAAAGATCAAAAAGATCAAAAAGATCAAAAAGATCATAAAGATCAAAAAGATCAAAAAGATCAAAGAGATCAAAAAGATCAAAAAGATCAAACAGATCAAAAAGATCAAACAGATCAAAAAGATCGAAGAGATCAAAAAGATCAAAGAGATCAAAAAGATTAAAAAGATCAAAATGATCAAAAAGATCAAAAAGATCAAAAAGATCAAAAAGATCAAAAAGATCAAAAATATCAAAAAGATCAAAAAGATCAAAAAGATCAAAAAGATCAAAAAGATCAAAAAGATCAAAAAGATCAAAAAGATCAAAAAGATCAAAAAGATCAAAAAGATCAAAAAGATCAAAAAGATCAAAAAGATCAAAAAGATCAAAAAGATCAAAAAGATCAAACAGATCAAAAAGATCGAAGAGATCAAAGAGATCAAAAAGATCGAAAAGATCAAAAAGATCAAAAAGATCGAAAAGATCAAAAAGATCAAAAAGATCAAAAAGATCAAAAAGATCAAAAAGATCAAAAAGATCAAAAAGATCAAAAAGATCAAAAAGATCAAAAAGATCAAAAAGATCAAAAAGATCAAAAAGATCAAAAAGATCAAAAAGATCAAAAAGATCAAAGAGTTAAAAAAGATCAAAAAGATCAAACAGATCAAACAGATCAAACAGATCAAAAAGATCAAACAGATCAAAAAGATCGAAGAGATCAAAAAGATCAAAGAGATCAAAAAGATTAAAAAGATCAAAATGATCAAAAAGATCAAAAAGATCAAAAAGATCAAAAAGATCAAACAGATCAAAAAGATCAAACAGATCAAAAAGATCAAAAAGATCAAAAAGAACAAAAAGAACAAAAAGAACAAAAAGATCAAAAAGATAAAAAGAACAAAAAGATCAAAAAGATCAAAAAGATCAAAAAAATCAAAAAGAACAAAAAGATCAAAAAGATCAAAAAGATCAAAAAGATCAAAAAGATCAAAAAGATCAAAAAGATCAAAAAGATCAAAAAGATCAAAAAGATCAAAAAGATCAAAAAGATCAAAAAGATCAAAAAGATCAAAAAGATCAAAAAGATCAAAAAGATCAAAAAGATCAAAAAGATCAAAAAGATCAAAAAGATCAAAAAGATCAAAAAGATCAAAAAGATCAAAAAGATCAAAAAGATCTAAAAGATCAAAAAGATCAAAAAGATCAAAAAGATCAAAAAGATCAAAAAGATCAAAAAGATCAGAAAGAACGAAAAGATCAGAAAGAACGAAAAGATCAAAAAGATCGAAAAGATCAAAAAGATCGAAAAGATCAAAAAGATCAAAAAGATCAAACAGATCAAAAAGATCAAAAAGATCAAAAAGATCAAAAAGATCAAAAGATCAAAAAGACCAAAATGATCAAAAAGATCAAAGAGATCAAAAAGATTAAAAAGATCAAAAAGATCAAAAATATCAAAAATATCAAATAGATAAAAAAGATCAAAAAGATCAAAAAGATCAAAAATATCAAATAGATCAAAAAGATCAAAAAGATCAAAAAGATCAAAAAGATCAAAAAGATCAAAAAGATCAAAAAGATCAAAAAGATCAAAAAGATCAAAAAGATCAAAAAGATCAAAAAGATCAAAAAGATCAAAAAGATCAAAAAGATCAAAAAGATCAAAAAGATCAAAAAGATCAAAAAGATCAAAAAGATCAAAAAGATCAAAAAGATCAAAAAGATCAAAAAGATCAAAAAGATCAAAAAGATCAAAAAGATCAAAAAGATCAAAAAGATCAAAAAGATCAAAAAGATCAAAAAGATCAAAAAGATCAAAAAGATAAAAAAGATAAAAAAGATCAAAAAGATCAAAAAGATCAAAAAGATCAAAAAGACCGAAAGGATTAAAAAGATCAAAGAGATCAAAAAGATCGAAAAGATCAAATAGATCAAAAAGATCGAAAAGATCAAAAAGATCGAAAAGATCAAAAAGATCAAAGAGATCAAAAAGATCAAAAAGATCAAAAAGATCAAAAAGATCAAAAAGATCAAAGAGATCAAAAAGATCAAAAAGATCAAAAAGATCAAAAAGATCAAAAAGATAAAAAAGATCGAAAAGATCAAACAGATCAAACAGATCAAAAAGATCAAACAGATCAAAAAGATCAAAAAGATCAAAAAGATCAAAAAGATCAAAAAGATCAAAAAGATCAAAAAGATCAAAAAGATCAAAAAGATCAAAAAGATCAAAAAGATCAAAAAGACCGAAAGGATTAAAAAGATCAAAGAGATCAAAAAGATCGAAAAGATCAAAAAGATCAAAAAGATCGAAAAGATCAAAAAGATCGAAAAGATCAAAAAGATCAAAGAGATCAAAAAGATCAAAAAGATCAAAAAGATCAAAAAGATCAAAAAGATCAAAAAGATCAAAAAGATCAAAAAGATCAAAGAGATCAAAAAGATCAAAAAGATCAAAAAGATCAAAAAGATCAAAAAGATCAAAAAGATAAAAAAGATCGAAAAGATCAAACAGATCAAACAGATCAAAAAGATCAAACAGATCAAAAAGATCAAAAAGATCAAAAAGATCAAAAAGATCAAAAAGATCAAAAAGATCAAAAAGATCAAAAAGATCAAAAAGATCAAAAAGATCAAAAAGATCAAACAGATCAAAAAGATCGAAGAGATCAAAGAGATCAAAAAGATCGAAAATATCAAAAAGATCAAAAAGATCGAAAAGATCAAAAAGATCAAAAAGATCAAAAAGATCAAAAAGATCAAAAAGATCAAAAAGATCAAAAAGATCAAAAAGATCAAAAAGATCAAAAAGATCAAAAAGATCAAAAAGATCAAAAAGATCAAAAAGATCAAAAAGATCAAAAAGATCAAAAAGATCAAAAAGATCAAAAAGATCAAAAAGATCAAAAAGATCAAAAAGATCAAAGAGTTAAAAAAGATCAAAAAGATCAAACAGATCAAACAGATCAAACAGATCAAAAAGATCAAACAGATCAAAAAGATCGAAGAGATCAAAAAGATCAAAGAGATCAAAAAGATTAAAAAGATCAAAATGATCAAAAAGATCAAAAAGATCAAAAAGATCAAAAAGATCAAACAGATCAAAAAGATCAAACAGATCAAAAAGATCAAAAAGATCAAAAAGAACAAAAAGAACAAAAAGAACAAAAAGATCAAAAAGATAAAAAGAACAAAAAGATCAAAAAGATCAAAAAGATCAAAAAAATCAAAAAGAACAAAAAGATCAAAAAGATCAAAAAGATCAAAAAGATCAAAAAGATCAAAAAGATCAAAAAGATCAAAAAGATCAAAAAGATCAAAAAGATCAAAAAGATCAAAAAGATCAAAAAGATCAAAAAGATCAAAAAGATCAAAAAGATCAAAAAGATCAAAAAGATCAAAAAGATCAAAAAGATCAAAAAGATCAAAAAGATCAGAAAGAACGAAAAGATCAGAAAGAACGAAAAGATCAAAAAGATCGAAAAGATCAAAAAGATCGAAAAGATCAAAAAGATCAAAAAGATCAAACAGATCAAAAAGATCAAAAAGATCAAAAAGATCAAAAAGATCAAAAGATCAAAAAGACCAAAATGATCAAAAAGATCAAAGAGATCAAAAAGATTAAAAAGATCAAAAAGATCAAAAATATCAAAAATATCAAATAGATAAAAAAGATCAAAAAGATCAAAAAGATCAAAAAGATCAAAAATATCAAATAGATCAAAAAGATCAAAAAGATCAAAAAGATCAAAAAGATCAAAAAGATCAAAAAGATCAAAAAGATCAAAAAGATCAAAAAGATCAAAAAGATCAAAAAGATCAAAAAGATCAAAAAGATCAAAAAGATCAAAAAGATCAAAAAGATCAAAAAGATCAAAAAGATCAAAAAGATCAAAAAGATCAAAAAGATCAAAAAGATCAAAAAGATCAAAAAGATCAAAAAGATCAAAAAGATCAAAAAGATCAAAAAGATCAAAAAGATCAAAAAGATCAAAAAGATCAAAAAGATCAAAAAGATCAAATAGATCAAATAGATCAAATAGATCAAATAGATCAAATAGATCAAAAAGATCAAAAAGATCAAATAGATCAAATAGATCAAAAAGATCAAAAAGATCAAAAAGATCAAAAAGATCAAAAAGATCAAAAAGATCAAAAAGATCAAAAAGATCAAAAAGATCAAAAAGATCAAAAAGATCAAAAAGATCAAAAAGATCAAAAAGATCAAAAAGATCAAAAAGATCAAAAAGATCAAAAAGATCAAAAAGATCAAAAAGATCAAAAAGATCAAAAAGATCAAAAAGATCAAAAAGATCAAAAAGATCAAAAAGATCAAAAAGATCAAAAAGATCAAAAAGATCAAAAAGATCAAAAAGATCAAAAAGATCAAAAAGATCAAAAAGATCAAAAAGATCAAAAAGATCAAAAAGATCAAAAAGATCAAAAAGATCAAAAAGATCAAAAAGATCAAAAAGATCAAAAAGATCAAAAAGATCAAAAAGATCAAAAAGATCAAAAAGATCAAAAAGATCAAAAAGATCAAAAAGATCAAAAAGATCAAAAAGATCAAAAAGATCAAAAAGATCAAAAAGATCAAAAAGATCAAAAAGATGAAAAAGATCAAAAAGGTCAAAAAGATGAAAAAGATCAAAAAGATCAAAAAGATCAAAAAGATCAAAAAGATCAAAAAGATCAAAAAGATCAAAAAGATCAAAAAGATCAAAAAGATCAAAAAGATCAAAAAGATCAAAAATATCAAAAAGATCAAAAAGATCAAAAAAATCAAAAAGATCAAAAAGATCAAAAAGGCCAAAAAGATCAAAAAGATCAAAAAGATCAAAAAGATCAAAAAGATCAATAAGATCAAAAAGATCAAAAAGATCAAAAAGATCAAAAAGATCAAAAAGATCAAAAAGATCAAAAAGATCAAAAAGATCAAAAAGATCAAAAAGATCAAAAAGATCAAAAAGATCAAAAAGATCAAAAAGATCAAAAAGATCAAAAAGATCAAAAAGATCAAAAAGATCAAAAAGATCAAAAAGATCAAAAAGATCAAAAAGATCAAAAAGATCAAAAAGATCAAAAAGATCAAAAAGATCAAAAAGATCAAAAAGATCAAAAAGATCAAAAAGATCAAAAAGATCAAAAAGATCAAAAAGATCAAAAAGATCAAAAAGATCAAAAAGATCAAAAAGATCAAAAAGATCAAAAAGATCAAAAAGATCAAAAAGATCAAAAAGATCAAAAAGATCAAAAAGATCAAAAAGATCAAAAAGATCAAAAAGATCAAAAAGATCAAAAAGATCAAAAAGATCAAAAAGATCAAAAAGATCAAAAAGATCAAAAAGATCAAAAAGATCAAAAAGATCAAAAAGATCAAAAAGATCAAAAAGATCAAAAAGATCAAAAAGATCAAAAAGATCAAAAAGATCAAAAAGATCAAAAAGATCAAAAAGATCAAAAAGATCAAAAAGATCAAAAAGATCAAAAAGATCAAAAAGATCAAAAAGATCAAAAAGATCAAAAAGATCAAAAAGATCAAAAAGATCAAAAAGATCAAAAAGATCAAAAAGATCAAAAAGATCAAAAAGATCAAAAAGATCAAAAAGATCAAAAAGATCAAAAAGATCAAAAAGATCAAAAAGATCAAAAAGATCAAAAAGATCAAAAAGATCAAAAAGATCAAAAAGATCAAAAAGATCAAAAAGATCAAAAAGATCAAAAAGATCAAAAAGATCAAAAAGATCAAAAAGATCAAAAAGATCAAAAAGACCGAAAGGATTAAAAAGATCAAAGAGATCAAAAAGATCGAAAAGATCAAAAAGATCAAAAAGATCGAAAAGATCAAAAAGATCGAAAAGATCAAAAAGATCAAAAAGATCAAAAAGATCAAAAAGATCAAAAAGATCAAAGAGATCAAAAAGATCAAAAAGATCAAAAAGATCAAAAAGATAAAAAAGATCGAAAAGATCAAACAGATCAAACAGATCAAAAAGATCAAACAGATCAAAAAATCAAACAGATCAAAAAGATCAAAAAGATCAAAAAGATCAAAAAGATCAAAAAGATCAAAAAGATCAAAAAGATCAAAAAGATCAAAAAGATCAAAAAGATCAAAAAGATCAAAAAGATCAAAAAGATCAAAAAGATCAAAAAGATCAAAAAGATCAAAAAGATCAAAAAGATCAAAAAGATCAAAAAGATCAAAAAGATCAAAAAGATCAAAAAGATCAAAAAGATCAAAAAGATCAAAAAGATCAAAAAGATCAAAAAGATCAAAAAGATCAAAAAGATCAAAAAGATCAAAAAGATCAAAAAGATCAAAAAGATCAAAAAGATCAAAAAGATCAAAAAGATCAAAAAGATCAAAAAGATCAAAAAGATCAAAAAGATCAAAAAGATCAAAAAGATCAAAAAGATCAAAAAGATCAAAAAGATCAAAAAGATCAAAAAGATCAAAAAGATCAAAAAGATCAAAAAGATCAAAAAGATCAAAAAGATCAAAAAGATCAAAAAGATCAAAAAGATCAAAAAGATCAAAAAGATCAAAAAGATCAAAAAGATCAAAAAGATCAAAAAGATCAAAAAGATCAAAAAGATCAAAAAGATCAAAAAGATCAAAAAGATCAAAAAGATCAAAAAGATCAAAAAGATCAAAAAGATCAAAAAGATCAAAAAGATCAAAAAGATCAAAAAGATCAAAAAGATCAAAAAGATCAAAAAGATCAAAAAGATCAAAAAGATCAAAAAGATCAAAAAGATCAAAAAGATCAAAAAGATCAAAAAGATCAAAAAGATCAAAAAGATCAAAAAGATCAAAAAGATCAAAAAGATCAAAAAGATCAAAAAGATCAAAAAGATCAAAAAGATCAAAAAGATCAAAAAGATCAAAAAGATCAAAAAGATCAAAAAGATCAAAAAGATCAAAATGATCAAAAAGATCAAAAAGATCAAAAAGATCAAAAAGATCAAAAAGATCAAAAAGATCAAAAAGATCAAAAAGATCAAAAAGATCAAAAAGATCAAAAAGATCAAAAAGATCAAAAAGATCAAATAGATCAAAAAGATCAAAAAGATCAAAAAGATCAAAAAGATCAAAAAGATCAAAAAGATCAAAAAGATCAAAAAGATCAAAAAGATCAAAAAGATCAAAAAGATCAAAAAGATCAAAAAGATCAAAAAGATCAAAAAGATCAAAAAGATCAAAAAGATCAAAAAGATCAAAAAGATCAAAAAGATCAAAAAGATCAAAAAGATCAAAAAGATCAAAAAGATCAAAAAGATCAAAAAGATCAAAAAGATCAAAAAGATCAAAAAGATCAAAAAGATCAAAAAGATCAAAAAGATCAAAAAGATCAAAAAGATCAAAAAGATCAAAAAGATCAAAAAGATCAAAAAGATCAAAAAGATCAAAAAGATCAAAAAGATCAAAAAGATCAAAAAGATCAAAAAGATCAAAAAGATCAAAAAGATCAAAAAGATCAAAAAGATCAAAAAGATCAAAAAGATCAAAAAGATCGAAAAGATCAAAAAGATCAAAAAGATCAAAAAGATCAAAAAGATCAAAAAGATCAAAAAGATCAAAAAGATCATAAAGATCAAAAAGATCAAAAAGATCAAAAAGATCAAAAAGATCAAAAAGATCAAAAAGATCAAAAAGATCAAAAAGATCAAAAAGATCAAAAAGATCAAAAAGATCAAAAAGATCAAAAAGATCAAAAAGATCAAAAAGATCAAAAAGATCAAAAAGATCAAAAAGATCAAAAAGATCAAAAAGATCAAAAAGATCAAAAAGATCAAAAAGATCAAAAAGATCAAAAAGATCAAAAAGATCAAAAAGATCAAATAGATCAAAAAGATCAAAAAGATCAAAAAGATCAAAAAGATCAAAATGATCAAAAAGATCAAAAAGATCAAAAAGATCAAAAAGATCAAAAAGATCAAAAAGATCAAAAAGATCAAAAAGATCAAAAAGATCAAAAAGATCAAAAAGATCAAAAAGATCAAAAAGATCAAAAAGATCAAAAAGATCAAAAAGATCAAAAAGATCAAAAAGATCAAAAAGATCAAAAAGATCAAAAAGATCGAAAAGGTCAAAAAGATCAAAGAGATCAAAAAGATCGAAAAGATCAAAAAGATCCAAAAGATCGAAAAGATTTAAAACATCTATAAGATCGAAAAGATCAAAAAGATCGAAAAGATTTAAAACATCTATAAGATCGAAAAGATCAAAAAGATCAAAAAGATCAAAAAGATCAAAAAGATCAAAAAGATCAAAAAGATCAAAAAGATCAAAAAGATCAAAAAGATCAAAAAGATCAAAAAGATCAAAAAGATCAAAAAGATCAAAAAGATCAAAAAGATCAAAAAGATCAAAAAGATCAAAAAGATCAAAAAGATCAAAAAGATCAAAAAGATCAAAAAGATCAAAAAGATCAAAAAGATCAAAAAGATCAAAAAGATCAAAAAGATCAAAAAGATCAAAAAGATCAAAAAGATCAAAAAGATCAAAAAGATCAAAAAGATCAAAAAGATCAAAAAGATCAAAAAGATCAAAAAGATCAAAAAGATCAAAAAGATCAAAAAGATCAAAAAGATCAAAAAGATCAAAATGATCAAAAAGATCAAAATGATCAAAAAGATCAAAAAGATCAAAAAGATCAAAATGATCAAAATGATCAAAATGATCAAAAAGATCAAAAAGATCAAAAAGATCAAAAAGATCAAAAAGATCAAAAAGATCAAAAAGATCAAAAAGATCAAAAAGATCAAAAAGATCAAAAAGATCAAAAAGATCAAAAAGATCAAAAAGATCAAAAAGATCAAAAAGATCAAAAAGATCAAAAAGATCAAAAAGATCAAAAAGATCAAAAAGATCAAAAAGATCAAAAAGATCAAAAAGATCAAAAAGATCAAAAAGATCAAAAAGATCAAAAAGATCAAAAAGATCAAAAAGATCAAAAAGATCAAAAAGATCAAAAAGATCAAAAAGATCAAAAAGATCAAAAAGATCAAAAAGATCAAAAAGATCAAAAAGATCAAAAAGATCAAAAAGATCAAAAAGATCAAAAAGATCAAAAAGATCAAAAAGATCAAAAAGATCAAAAAGATCAAAAAGATCAAAAAGATCAAAAAGATCAAAAAGATCAAAAAGATCAAAAAGATCAAAAAGATCAAAAAGATCAAAAAGATCAAAAAGATCAAAAAGATCAAAAAGATCAAAAAGATCAAAAAGATCAAAAAGATCAAAAAGATCAAAAAGATCAAAAAGATCAAAAAGATCAAAAAGATCAAAAAGATCAAAAAGATCAAAAAGATCAAAAAGATCAAAAAGATCAAAAAGATCAAAAAGATCAAAAAGATCAAAAAGATCAAAAAGATCAAAAAGATCAAAAAGATCAAAAAGATCAAAAAGATCAAAAAGATCAAAAAGATCAAAAAGATCAAAAAGATCAAAAAGATCAAAAAGATCAAAAAGATCAAAAAGATCAAAAAGATCAAAAAGATCAAAAAGATCAAAAAGATCAAAAAGATCAAAAAGATCAAAAAGATCAAAAAGATCAAAAAGATCAAAAAGATCAAAAAGATCAAAAAGATCAAAAAGATCAAAAAGATCAAAAAGATCAAAAAGATCAAAAAGATCAAAAAGATCAAAAAGATCAAAAAGATCAAAAAGATCAAAAAGATCAAAAAGATCAAAAAGATCAAAAAGATCAAAAAGATCAAAAAGATCAAAAAGATCAAAAAGATCAAAAAGATCAAAAAGATCAAAAAGATCAAAAAGATCAAAAAGATCAAAAAGATCAAAAAGATCAAAAAGATCAAAAAGATCAAAAAGATCAAAAAGATCAAAAAGATCAAAAAGATCAAAAAGATCAAAAAGATCAAAAAGATCAAAAAGATCAAAAAGATCAAAAAGATCAAAAAGATCAAAAAGATCAAAAAGATCAAAAAGATCAAAAAGATCAAAAAGATCAAAAAGATCAAAAAGATCAAAAAGATCAAAAAGATCAAAAAGATCAAAAAGATCAAAAAGATCAAAAAGATCAAAAAGATCAAAAAGATCAAAAAGATCAAAAAGATCAAAAAGATCAAAAAGATCAAAAAGATCAAAAAGATCAAAAAGATCAAAAAGATCAAAAGATCAAAAAGATCAAAAAGATCAAAAAGATCAAAAAGATCAAAAAGATCAAAAAGATCAAAAAGATCAAAAAGATCAAAAAGATCAAAAAGATCAAAAAGATCAAAAAGATCAAAAAGATCAAAAAGATCAAAAAGATCAAAAAGATCAAAAAGATCAAAAAGATCAAAAAGATCAAAAAGATCAAAAAGATCAAAAAGATCAAAAAGATCAAAAAGATCAAAAAGATCAAAAAGATCAAAAAGATCAAAAAGATCAAAAAGATCAAAAAGATCAAAAAGATCAAAAAGATCAAAAAGATCAAAAAGATCAAAAAGATCAAAAAGATCAAAAAGATCAAAAAGATCAAAAAGATCAAAAAGATCAAAAAGATCAAAAAGATCAAAAAGATCAAAAAGATCAAAAAGATCAAAAAGATCAAAAAGATCAAAAAGATCAAAAAGATCAAAAAGATCAAAAAGATCAAAAAGATCAAAAAGATCAAAAAGATCAAAAAGATCAAAAAGATCAAAAAGATCAAAATGATCAAAAAGATCAAAAAGATCAAAATGATCAAAAAGATCAAAAAGATCAAAAAGATCAAAAAGATCAAAAAGATCAAAAAGATCAAAAAGATCAAAAAGATCAAAGAGATCAAAAAGATCAAAAAGATCAAAAAGATCAAAAAGATCAAAAAGATCAAAAAGATCAAAAAGATCAAAAAGATCAAAAAGATCAAAAAGATCAAAAAGATCAAAAAGATCAAAAAGATCAAAAAGATCAAAAAGATCAAAAAGATCAAAAAGATCAAAAAGATCAAAAAGATCAAAAAGATCAAAAAGATCAAAAAGATCAAAAAGATCAAAAAGATCAAAAAGATCAAAAAGATCAAAAAGATCAAAAAGATCAAAAAGATCAAAAAGATCAAAAAGATCAAAAAGATCAAAAAGATCAAAAAGATCAAAAAGATCAAAAAGATCAAAGAGATCAAAAAGATCAAAAAGATCAAAAAGATCGAAAAGATCGAAAAGATCAAATAGATCAAATAGATCAAATAGATCAAAAAGATCAAAAAGATCAAAAAGATCAAAAAGATCAAAAAGATCAAAAAAATCAAAAAGATCAAAAAGATCTAAAAAAGATCAAAAAGATCTAAAAAAGATCAAAAAGATCAAAAAAATCGAAGAGATCAAAAAGATCAAAAAGATCAAAAAGATCAAAAAGATCAAAAAGATCAAAAAGATCAAAAAGATCAAAAAGATCAAAAAGATCAAAAAGATCAAAAAGATCAAAAAGATCAAAAAGATCAAAAAGATCAAAAAGATCAAAAAGATCAAAAAGATCAAAAAGATCAAAAAGATCAAAAAGATCAAAAAGATCAAAAAGATCAAAAAGATCAAAAAGATCAAAAAGATCAAAAAGATCAAAAAGATCAAAAAGATCAAAAAGATCAAAAAGATCAAAAAGATCAAAAAGATCAAAAAGATCGAAAAGGTCAAAAAGATCAAAGAGATCAAAAAGATCGAAAAGATCAAAAAGATCCAAAAGATCGAAAAGATTTAAAACATCTATAAGATCGAAAAGATCAAAAAGATCGAAAAGATTTAAAACATCTATAAGATCGAAAAGATCAAAAATATCGAAATGAGCAAATAGATATAAAAGATCAAAAAAATCAAAAAGATCAAAAAGATCAAAAAGATCAAAAAGATCAAAAAGATCAAAAAAATCAAAAAGATCAAAAAGATCGAAGAGATCGAAGAGATCAAAAAGATCAAAAAGATCAAAAAGATCGAAAAGATCAAAAAGATCGAAAAGATCGAAAAGATCGAAAAGATCAAAAAGATCAAAAAGATCAAAAAGATCAAAAAGATCAAAAAGATCAAAAAGATCAAAAAGATCAAAAAGATCAAAAAGATCAAAAAGATCAAAAAGATCAAAAAGATCAAAAAGATCAAAAAGATCAAAAAGATCAAAAAGATCAAAAAGATCAAAAAGATCAAAAAGATCAAAAAGATCAAAAAGATCAAAAAGATCAAAAAGATCAAAAAGATCAAAAAGATCAAAAAGATCAAAAAGATCAAAAAGATCAAAAAGATCAAAAAGATCAAAAAGATCAAAAAGATCAAAAAGATCAAAAAGATCAAAAAGATCAAAAAGATCAAAAAGATCAAAAAGATCAAAAAGATCAAAAAGATCAAAAAGATCAAAAAGATCAAAAAGATCAAAAAGATCAAAAAGATCAAAAAGATCAAAAAGATCAAAAAGATCAAAAAGATCAAAAAGATCAAAAAGATCAAAAATATCAAAAAGATCAAAAAGATCAAATAGATCAAATAGATCAAATAGAACAAATAGATCAAAAAGATCAAAAAGATCAAAAAGATCAAAAAAATCAAAAAGATCTAAAAAAGATCAAAAAGATCTAAAAAAGATCAAAAAGATCAAAAAGATCAAATAGATCAAAAAGATCAAATAGATCAAAAAGATCAAAAAGATCAAAAAGATCAAAAAGATCAAAAAGATCAAAAAGATCAAAAAGATCAAAAAGATCAAAAAGATCAAAAAGATCAAAAAGATCAAAAAGATCAAAAAGATCAAAAAGATCAAAAAGATCAAAAAGATCAAAAAGATCAAAAAGATCAAAAAGATCAAAAAGATCAAAAAGATCAAAAAGATCAAAAAGATCAAAAAGATCAAAAAGATCAAAAAGATCAAAAAGATCAAAAAGATCAAAAAGATCAAAAAGATCAAAAAGATCAAAAAGATCAAAAAGATCAAAAAGATCAAAAAGATCAAAAAGATCGAAAAGATCAAAGAGATCAAAAAGATCGAAAAGATCAAAAAGATCCAAAAGATCGAAAAGATTTAAAACATCTATAAGATCGAAAAGATCTAAAAGATCGAAAAGATTTAAAACATCTATAAGATCGAAAAGATCAAAAATATCGAAATGAGCAAATAGATATAAAAGATCAAAAAAATCAAAAAGATCAAAAAGATCAAAAAGATCAAAAAGATCAAAAAGATCAAAAAGATCAAAAAAATCAAAAAGATCAAAAAGATCAAAAAGATCAAAAAGATCAAAAAGATCAAAAAGATCAAAAAGATCAAAAAGATCAAAAAGATCAAAAAGATCAAAAAGATCGAAGAGATCGAAGAGATCAAAAAGATCAAAAAGATCAAAAAGATCGAAAAGATCAAAAAGATCGAAAAGATCGAAAAGATCGAAAAGATCAAAAAGATCAAAAAGATCAAAAAGATCAAAAAGATCAAAAAGATCAAAAAGATCAAAAAGATCAAAAAGATCAAAAAGATCAAAAAGATCAAAAAGATCAAAAAGATCAAAAAGATCAAAAAGATCAAAAAGATCAAAAAGATCAAAAAGATCAAAAAGATCAAAAAGATCAAAAAGATCAAAAAGATCAAAAAGATCAAAAAGATCAAAAAGATCAAAAAGATCAAAAAGATCAAAAAGATCAAAAAGATCAAAAAGATCAAAAAGATCAAAAAGATCAAAAAGATCAAAAAGATCAAAAAGATCAAAAAGATCAAAAAGATCAAAAAGATCAAAAAGATCAAAAAGATCAAAAAGATCAAAAAGATCAAAAAGATCAAAAAGATCAAAAAGATCAAAAAGATCAAAAAGATCAAAAAGATCAAAAAGATCAAAAAGATCAAAAAGATCAAAAAGATCAAAAAGATCAAAAAGATCAAAAAGATCAAAAAGATCAAAAAGATCAAAAAGATCAAAAAGATCAAAAAGATCAAAAAGATCAAAAAGATCAAAAAGATCAAAAAGATCAAAAAGATCAAAAAGATCAAAAAGATCAAAAAGATCAAAAAGATCAAAAAGATCAAAAAGATCAAAAAGATCAAAAAGATCAAAAAGATCAAAAAGATCAAAAAGATCAAAAAGATCAAAAAGATCAAAAAGATCAAAAAGATCAAAAAGATCAAAAAGATCAAAAAGATCAAAAAGATCAAAAAGATCAAAAAGATCAAAAAGATCAAAAAGATCAAAAAGATCAAAAAGATCAAAAAGATCAAAAAGATCAAAAAGATCAAAAAGATCAAAAAGATCAAAAAGATCAAAAAGATCAAAAAGATCAAAAAGATCAAAAAGATCAAAAAGATCAAAAAGATCAAAAAGATCAAAAAGATCAAATAGATCAAAAAGATCAAAAAGATCAAAAAGATCAAAAAGATCAAAAAGATCAAAAAGATCAAAAAGATCAAAAAGATCAAAAAGATCAAAAAGATCAAAAAGATCAAAAAGATCAAAAAGATCAAAAAGATCAAAAAGATCAAAAAGATCAAAAAGATCAAAAAGATCAAAAAGATCAAAAAGATCAAAAAGATCAAAAAGATCAAAAAGATCAAAAGATCAAAAAGATCAAAAGATCAAAAAGATCAAAAAGATCAAAAGATCAAAAAGATCAAAAGATCAAAAAGATCAAAAAGATCAAAAAGATCAAAAAGATCAAAAAGATCAAGAAGATCAAGAAGATCAAGAAGATCAAAAAGATCAAAAAGATCAAAAAGATCAAAAAGATCAAAAAGATCAAAAAGATCAAAAAGATCAAAAAGATCAAAAAGATCAAAAAGATCAAAAAGATCAAAAAGATCAAAAAGATCAAAAAGATCAAAAAGATCAAAAAGATCAAAAAGATCAAAAAGATCAAAAAGATCAAAAAGATCAAAAAGATCAAAAAGATCAAAAAGATCAAAAAGATCAAAAAGATCAAAAAGATCAAAAAGATCAAAAAGATCAAAAAGATCAAAAAGATCAAAAAGATCAAAAAGATCAAAAAGATCAAAAAGATCAAAAAGATCAAAAAGATCAAAAAGATCAAAAAGATCAAAAAGATCAAAAAGATCAAAAAGATCAAAAAGATCAAAAAGATCAAAAAGATCAAAAAGATCAAAAAGATCAAAAAGATCAAAAAGATCAAAAAGATCAAAAAGATCAAAAAGATCAAAAAGATCAAAAAGATCAAAAAGATCAAAAAGATCAAAAAGATCAAAAAGATCAAAAAGATCAAAAAGATCAAAAAGATCAAAAAGATCAAAAAGATCAAAAAGATCAAAAAGATCAAAAAGATCAAAAAGATCAAAAAGATCAAAAAGATCAAAAAGATCAAAAAGATCAAAAAGATCAAAAAGATCAAAAAGATCAAAAAGATCAAAAAGATCAAAAAGATCAAAAAGATCAAAAAGATCAAAAAGATCAAAAAGATCAAAAAGATCAAAAAGATCAAAAAGATCAAAAAGATCAAAAAGATCAAAAAGATCAAAAAGATCAAAAAGATCAAAAAGATCAAAAAGATCAAAAAGATCAAAAAGATCAAAAAGATCAAAAAGATCAAAAAGATCAAAAAGATCAAAAAGATCAAAAAGATCAAAAAGATCAAAAAGATCAAAAAGATCAAAAAGATCAAAAAGATCAAAAAGATCAAAAAGATCAAAAAGATCAAAAAGATCAAAAAGATCAAAAAGATCAAAAAGATCAAAAAGATCAAAAAGATCAAAAAGATCAAAAAGATCAAAAAGATCAAAAAGATCAAAAAGATCAAAAAGATCAAAAAGATCAAAAAGATCAAAAAGATCAAAAAGATCAAAAAGATCAAAAAGATCAAAAAGATCAAAAAGATCAAAAAGATCAAAAAGATCAAAAAGATCAAAAAGATCAAAAAGATCAAAAAGATCAAAAAGATCAAAAAGATCAAAAAGATCAAAAAGATCAAAAAGATCAAAAAGATCAAAAAGATCAAAAAGATCAAAAAGATCAAAAAGATCAAACAGATCAAACAGATCAAACAGATCAAACAGATCAAACAGATCAAACAGATCAAAAAGATCGAAAAGATCGAAAAGATCGAAAAGACCGAAAAGATCGAAAAGATCGAAAAGATCGAAAAGATCGAAAAGATCGAAAAGATCGAAAAGATCGAAAAGATCGAAAAGATCGAAAAGATCGAAAAGATCGAAAAGATCGAAAAGATCGAAAAGATCGAAAAGATCGAAAAGATCAAAAAGATCAAAAAGATCAAAAAGATCAAAAAGATCAAAAAGATCAAAAAGATCAAAAAGATCAAAAAGATCAAAAAGATCAAAAAGATCAAAAAGATCAAAAAGATCAAAAAGATCAAAAAGATCAAAAAGATCAAAAAGATCAAAAAGATCAAAAAGATCAAAAAGATCAAAAAGATCAAAAAGATCAAAAAGATCAAAAAGATCAAAAAGATCAAAAAGATCAAAAAGATCAAAAAGATCAAAAAGATCAAAAAGATCAAAAAGATCAAAAAGATCAAAAAGATCAAAAAGATCAAAAAGATCAAAAAGATCAAAAAGATCAAAAAGATCAAAAAGATCAAAAAGATCAAAAAGATCAAAAAGATCAAAAAGTTAAAAAAGATCAAAAAGATCAAAAAGATCAAAAAGATCAAAAAGATCAAAAAGATCAAAAAGATCAAAAAGATCAAAAAGATCAAAAAGATCAAAAAGATCAAAAAGATCAAAAAGATCAAAAAGATCAAAAAGATCAAAAAGATCAAAAAGATCAAAAAGATCAAAAAGATCAAAAAGATCAAAAAGATCAAAAAGATCAAAAAGATCAAAAAGATCAAAAAGATCAAAAAGATCAAAAAGATCAAAAAGATCAAAAAGATCAAAAAGATCAAAAAGATCAAAAAGATCAAAAAGATCAAAAAGATCAAAAAGATCAAAAAGATCAAAAAGATCAAAAAGATCAAAAAGATCAAAAAGATCAAAAAGATCAAAAAGATCAAAAAGATCAAAAAGATCAAAAAGATCAAAAAGATCAAAAAGATCAAAAAGATCAAAAAGATCAAAAAGATCAAAAAGATCAAAAAGATCAAAAAGATCAAAAAGATCAAAAAGATCAAAAAGATCAAAAAGATCAAAAAGATCAAAAAGATCAAAAAGATCAAAAAGATCAACAAGATCAAAAAGATCAAAAAGATCAAAAAGATCAAAAAGATCAAAAAGATCAAAAAGATCAAAAAGATCAAAAAGATCGAAAAGATCAAAAAGATCGAAAAGGTCAAAAAGATCAAAGAGATCAAAAAGATCGAAAAGATCAAAAAGATCCAAAAGATCGAAAAGATTTAAAACATCTATAAGATCGAAAAGATCAAAAAGATCGAAAAGATTTAAAACATCTATAAGATCGAAAAGATCAAAAATATCGAAATGAGCAAATAGATATAAAAGATCAAAAAAATCAAAAAGATCAAAAAGATCAAAAAGATCAAAAAGATCAAAAAGATCAAAAAGATCAAAAAGATCAAAAAGATCAAAAAGATCAAAAAGATCAAAAAGATCAAAAAGATCAAAAAGATCAAAAAGATCAAAAAGATCAAAAAGATCAAAAAGATCAAAAAGATCAAAAAGATCAAAAAGATCAAAAAGATCAAAAAGATCAAAAAGATCGAAAAGATCAAAAAGATCGAAAAGGTCAAAAAGATCAAAGAGATCAAAAAGATCGAAAAGATCAAAAAGATCCAAAAGATCGAAAAGATTTAAAACATCTATAAGATCGAAAAGATCAAAAAGATCGAAAAGATTTAAAACATCTATAAGATCGAAAAGATCAAAAATATCGAAATGAGCAAATAGATATAAAAGATCAAAAAAATCAAAAAGATCAAAAAGATCAAAAAGATCAAAAAGATCAAAAAGATCAAAAAGATCAAAAAGATCAAAAAGATCAAAAAGATCAAAAAGATCAAAAAGATCGAAAAGATCAAAAAGATCGAAAAGATCGAAAAGATCGAAAAGATCAAAAAGATCGAAAAGATCAAAAAGATCAAAAAGATCAAAAAGATCAAAAAGATCAAAAAGATCAAAAAGATCAAAAAATCAAAAAGATCAAAAAGATCAAAAAGATCAAAAAGATCAAAAAGATCAAAAAGATCAAAAAGATCAAAAAGATCAAAAAGATCAAAAAGATCAAAAAGATCAAAAAGATCAAAAAGATCAAAAAGATCAAAAAGATCAAAAAGATCAAAAAGATCAAAAAGATCAATAAGATCAAAAAGATCAAAAAGATCAAAAAGATCAAAAAGATCAAAAAGATCAAAAAGATCAAAAAGATCAAAAAGATCAAAAAGATCAAAAAGATCAAAAAGATCAAAAAGATCAAAAAGATCAAAAAGATCAAAAAGATCAAAAAGATCAAAAAGATCAAAAAGATCAAAAAGATCAAAAAGATCAAAAAGATCAAAAAGATCAAAAAGATCAAAAAGATCAAAAAGATCAAAAAGATCAAAAAGATCAAAAAGATCAAAAAGATCAAAAAGATCAAAAAGATCAAAAAGATCAAAAAGATCAAAAAGATCAAAAAGATCAAAAAGATCAAAAAGATCAAAAAGATCAAAAAGATCAAAAAGATCAAAAAGATCAAAAAGATCAAAAAGATCAAAAAGATCAAAAAGATCAAAAAGAACAAAAAGATCAAAAAGATCAAAAAGATCAAAAAGATCAAAAAGATCAAAAAGATCAAAAAGATCAAAAAGATCAAAAAGATCAAAAAGATCAAAAAGATCAAAAAGATCAAAAAGATCGAAAAGGTCAAAAAGGTCAAAAAGATCAAAAAGATCAAAAAGATCAAAAAGATCAAAAAGATCAAAAAAATCAAAAAAATCAAAAAGATCAAAAAGATCAAAAAGATCAAAAAGATCAAAAAGATCAAAAAGATCAAAAAGATCAAAAAGATCAAAAAGATCAAAAAGATCAAAAAGATCAAAAAGATCAAAAAGATCAAAAAGATCAAAAAGATCAAAAAGATCAAAAAGATCAAAAAGATCAAAAAGATCAAAAAGATCAAAAAGATCAAAAAGATCAAAAAGATCAAAAAGATCAAAAAGATCATAAAGATCAAAAAGATCAAAAAGATCAAAAGATCAAAAAGATCAAAAAGATCAAGAAGATCAAGAAGATCAAGAAGATCAAAAAGATCAAAAAGATCAAAAAGATCAAAAAGATCAAAAAGATCAAAAAGATCAAAAAGATCAAAAAGATCAAAAAGATCAAAAAGATCAAAAAGATCAAAAAGATCAAAAAGATCAAAAAGATCAAAAAGATCAAAAAGATCAAAAAGATCAAAAAGATCAAAAAGATCAAAAAGATCAAAAAGATCAAAAAGATCAAAAAGATCAAAAAGATCAAAAAGATCAAAAAGATCAAAAAGATCAAAAAGATCAAAAAGATCAAAAAGATCAAAAAGATCAAAAAGATCAAAAAGATCAAAAAGATCAAAAAGATCAAAAAGATCAAAAAGATCAAAAAGATCAAAAAGATCAAAAAGATCAAAAAGATCAAAAAGATCAAAAAGATCAAAAAGATCAAAAAGATCAAAAAGATCAAAAAGATCAAAAAGATCAAAAAGATCAAAAAGATCAAAAAGATCAAAAAGATCAAAAAGATCAAAAAGATCAAAAAGATCAAAAAGATCAAAAAGATCAAAAAGATCAAAAAGATCAAAAAGATCAAAAAGATCAAAAAGATCAAAAAGATCAAAAAGATCAAAAAGATCAAAAAGATCAAAGAGATCAAAAAGATCAAAAAGATCAAAAAGATCAAAAAGATCAAACAGATCAAACAGATCAAACAGATCAAACAGATCAAACAGATCAAACAGATCAAAAAGATCGAAAAGATCGAAAAGATCGAAAAGATCGAAAAGATCGAAAAGATCGAAAAGATCGAAAAGATCGAAAAGATCGAAAAGATCGAAAAGATCGAAAAGATCGAAAAGATCGAAAAGATCGAAAAGATCGAAAAGATCGAAAAGATCGAAAAGATCGAAAAGATCGAAAAGATCAAAAAAAGATCAAAAAGATCTAAAAGATCTAAAAAAGATCAAATAGATCAAAAAGATCAAATAGATCAAAAAGATCAAAAAGATCAAAAAGATCAAAAAGATCAAAAAGATCAAAAAGATCAAAAAGATCAAAAAGATCAAAAAGATCAAAAAGATCAAAAAGATCGAAAAGATCAAAAAGATCAAAAAGATCAAAAAGATCAAAAAGATCAAAAAGATCAAAAAGATCAAAAAGATCAAAAAGATCAAAAAGATCAAAAAGATCAAACAGATCAAAAAGATCAAAAAGATCAAAAAGATCAAAAAGATCAAAAAGATCAAAAAGATCAAACAGATCAAACAGATCAAACAGATCAAACAGATCAAACAGATCAAACAGATCAAAAAGATCGAAAAGATCGAAAAGATCGAAAAGATCGAAAAGATCGAAAAGATCGAAAAGATCGAAAAGATCGAAAAGATCGAAAAGATCGAAAAGATCGAAAAGATCGAAAAGATCGAAAAGATCAAAAAGATCAAAAAGATCAAAAAGATCGAAAAGATCAAAAAGATCAAAAAGATCAAAAAGATCAAAAAGATCAAAAAGATCAAAAAGATCAAAAAGATCAAAAAGATCAAAAAGATCAAAAAGATCAAAAAGATCAAAAAGATCAAAAAGATCAAAAAGATCAAAAAGATCAAAAAGATCAAAAAGATCAAAAAGATCAAAAAGATCAAAAAGATCAAAAAGATCAAAAAGATCAAAAAGATCAAAAAGATCAAAAAGATCAAAAAGATCAAAAAGATCAAAAAGATCAAAAAGATCAAAAAGATCAAAAAGATCAAAAAGATCAAAAAGATCAAAAAGATCAAAAAGATCAAAAAGATCAAAAAGATCAAAAAGATCAAAAAGATCAAAAAGATCAAAAAGATCAAAAAGATCAAAGAGATCAAAAAGATCAAAAAGATCAAAAAGATCAAAAAGATCAAAAAGATCAAAAAGATCAAAAAGATCAAAAAGATCAAAAAGATCAAAAAGATCAAAAAGATCAAAAAGATCAAAAAGATCAAAAAGATCAAAAAGATCAAAAAGATCAAAAAGATCAAAAAGATCAAAAAGATCAAAAAGATCAAAAAGATCAAAAAGATCAAAAAGATCAAAAAGATCAAAAAGATCAAAAAGATCAAAAAGATCAAAAAGATCAAAAAGATCAAAAAGATCAAAAAGATCAAAAAGATCAAAAAGATCAAAAAGATCAAAAAGATCAAAAAGATCAAAAAGATCAAAGAGATCGAAAAGATCAAAGAGATCGAAAAGATCGAAAAGATCAAATAGATCAAATAGATCAAATAGATCAAATAGATCAAATAGATCAAAAAGATCAAAAAGATCAAAAAGATCAAAAAGATCAAAAAGATCAAAGAGATCAAAAAGATCAAAAAAAGATCAAAAAGATCTAAAAAAGATCAAATAGATCAAAAAGATCAAATAGATCAAAAAGATCAAAAAGATCAAAAAGATCAAAAAGATCAAAAAGATCAAAAAGATCAAAAAGATCAAAAAGATCAAAAAGATCAAAAAGATCAAAAAGATCAAAAAGATCAAAAAGATCAAAAAGATCAAAAAGATCAAAAAGATCAAAAAGATCAAAAAGATCAAAAAGATCAAAAAGATCAAAAAGATCAAAAAGATCAAAAAGATCAAAAAGATCGAAAAGATCAAAAAGATCGAAAAGGTCAAAAAGATCAAAGAGATCAAAAAGATCGAAAAGATCAAAAAGATCCAAAAGATCGAAAAGATTTAAAACATCTATAAGATCGAAAAGATCAAAAAGATCGAAAAGATTTAAAACATCTATAAGATCGAAAAGATCAAAAATATCGAAATGAGCAAATAGATATAAAAGATCAAAAAAATCAAAAAGATCAAAAAGATCAAAAAGATCAAAAAGATCAAAAAGATCAAAAAGATCAAAAAGATCAAAAAGATCAAAAAGATCAAAAAGATCGAAGAGATCGAAGAGATGAAAAAGATCAAAAAGATCAAAAAGATCGAAAAGATCAAAAAGATCGAAAAGATCGAAAAGATCGAAAAGATCAAAAAGATCGAAAAGATCAAAAAGATCAAAAAGATCAAAAAGATCAAAAAGATCAAAAAGATCAAAAAGATCAAAAAGATCAAAAAGATCAAAAAGATCAAAAAGATCAAAAAGATCAAAAAGATCAAAAAGATCAAAAAGATCAAAAAGATCAAAAAGATCAAAAAGATCAAAAAGATCAAAAAGATCAAAAAGATCAAAAAGATCAAAAAGATCAAAAAGATCAAAAAGATCAAAAAGATCAAAAAGATCAAAAAGATCAAAAAGATCAAAAAGATCAAAAAGATCAAAAAGATCAAAAAGATCAAAAAGATCAAAAAGATCAAAAAGATCAAAAAGATCAAAAAGATCAAAAAGATCAAAAAGATCAAAAAGATCAAAAAGATCAAAAAGATCAAAAAGATCAAAAAGATCAAAAAGATCAAAAAGATCAAAAAGATCAAAAAGATCAAAAAGATCAAAAAGATCAAAAAGATTAAAAAGATCAAAAAGATCAAAAAGATCAAAAAGATCAAAAAGATCAAAAAGATCAAAAAGATCAAAAAGATCAAAAAGATCAAAAAGATCAAAAAGATCAAAAAGATCAAAGAGATCGAAAAGATCAAAAGATCAAAAAGATCGAAAAGATCAAAAAGATCGAAAAGATCGAAGAGATCAAAAAGATCAAAAAGATCAAAAAGATCAAAAAGATCAAAAAGATCAAAAAGATCAAAAAGATCAAAAAGATCAAAAAGATCAAAAAGATCAAAAAGATCAAAAAGATCAAAAAGATCAAAAAGATCAAAAAGATCAAAAAGATCAAAAAGATCAAAAAGATCAAAAAGATCAAAAAGATCAAAAAGATCAAAAAGATCAAAAAGATCAAAATGATCGAAAAGGTCAAAAAGATCGAAAAGGTCAAAACGATCAAAGAGATCAAAAATATCGAAAAGATCAAAAAGATCCAAAAGATCAAAAAGATCAAAAAGATCGAAAAGATCGAAAAGATCAAAAAGATCAAAAAGATCAAAAAGATCAAAAAGATCAAAAAGATCAAAAAGATCAAAAAGATCAAAAAGATCAAAAAGATCAAAAAGATCAAAAAGATCAAAAAGATCAAAAAGATCAAAAAGATCAAAAAGATCAAAAAGATCAAAAAGATCAAAAAGATCGAAAAGGTCAAAAAGATCAAAAAGATCAAAAAGATCAAAAAGATCAAAAAGATCAAAAAGATCAAAAAGATCAAAAAGATCAAAAAGATCAAAAAAATCAAAAAGATCAAAAAGATCAAAAAGATCAAAAAGATCAAAAAGATCAAAAAGATCAAAAAGATCAAAAAGATCAAAAAGATCAAAAAGATCGAAAAGATCAAAAAGATCAAAAAGATCAAAAAGATCAAAAAGATCAAAAAGATCAAAAAGATCAAAAAGATCAAAATGATCAAAAAGATCAAAAAGATCAAAAAGATCAAAAAGATCAAAAAGATCAAAAAGATCAAAAAGATCAAAAAGATCAAAAAGATCAAAAAGATCAAAAAGATCAAAAAGATCAAAAAGATCAAAAAGATCAAAAAGATCAAAAAGATCAAAAAGATCAAAAAGATCAAAAAGATCAAAGAGATCAAAAAGATCAAAAAGATCAAAAAGATCAAAAAGATCAAAAAGATCAAAAAGATCAAAAAGATCAAAAAGATCAAAAAGATCAAAAAGATCAAAAAGATCAAAAAGATCAAAAAGATCAAAAAGATCAAAAAGATCAAAAAGATCAAAAAGATCAAATAGATCAAATAGATCAAATAGATCAAAAAGATCAAAAAGATCAAAAAGATCAAAAAGATCAAAAAGATCAAAAAGATCAAAAAGATCAAAAAGATCAAAAAGATCAAAAAGATCAAAAAGATCAAAAAGATCAAAAAGATCAAAAAGATCAAAAAGATCAAAAAGATCAAAAAGATCAAAAAGATCAAAAAGATCAAAAAGATCAAAAAGATCAAAAAGATCAAAAAGATCAAAAAGATCAAAAAGATCAAAAAGATCAAAAAGATCAAAAAGATCAAAAAGATCAAAAAGATCAAAAAGATCAAAAAGATCAAAAAGATCAAAAAGATCAAAAAGATCAAAAAGATCAAAAAGATCAAAAAGATCAAAAAGATCAAAGAGATCAAAAAGATCAAAAAGATCAAAAAGATCGAAAAGATCGAAAAGATCAAATAGATCAAATAGATCAAATAGATCAAATAGATCAAAAAGATCAAAAAGATCAAAAAGATCAAAAAGATCAAAAAAATCAAAAAGATCAAAAAGATCTAAAAAAGATCAAAAAGATCTAAAAAAGATCTAAAAAAGATCAAAAAGATCTAAAAAAGATCTAAAAAAGATCAAAAAGATCAAAAAGATCAAAAAGATCAAAAAGATCAAAAAGATCAAAAAGATCAAAAAGATCAAAAAGATCAAAAAGATCAAAAAGATCAAAAAGATCAAAAAGATCAAAAAGATCAAAAAGATCAAAAAGATCAAAAAGATCAAAAAGATCAAAAAGATCAAAAAGATCAAAAAGATCAAAAAGATCAAAAAGATCAAAAAGATCAAAAAGATCAAAAAGATCAAAAAGATCAAAAAGATCAAAAAGATCAAAAAGATCGAAAAGGTCAAAAAGATCAAAGAGATCAAAAAGATCGAAAAGATCAAAAAGATCCAAAAGATCGAAAAGATTTAAAACATCTATAAGATCGAAAAGATCAAAAAGATCGAAAAGATTTAAAACATCTATAAGATCGAAAAGATCAAAAATATCGAAATGAGCAAATAGATATAAAAGATCAAAAAGATCAAATAGATCAAAAAGATCAAAAAGATCAAAAAGATCAAAAAGATCAAAAAAATCAAAAAGATCAAAAAGATCCAAAAGATCAAAAAGATCAAAAAGATCAAAAAGATCAAAAAGATCAAAAAGATCAAAAAGATCAAAAAGATCAAAAAGATCAAAAAGATCAAAAAGATCAAAAAGATCAAAAAGATCAAAAAGATCAAAAAGATCAAAAAGATCAAAAAGATCAAAAAGATCAAAAAGATCAAAAAGATCAAAAAGATCAAAAAGATCAAAAAGATCAAAAAGATCAAAAAGATCAAAAAGATCAAAAAGATCAAAAAGATCAAAAAGATCTAAAAGATCTAAAAAAGATCAAAAAGATCTAAAAAAGATCAAAAAGATCAAAAAGATCAAAAAGATCAAAAAGATCAAAAAGATCAAAAAGATCAAAAAGATCAAAAAGTTCAAAAAGATCAAAAAGATCAAAAAGATCAAAAAGATCAAAAAGATCAAAAAGATCAAAAAGATCAAAAAGATCAAAAAGATCAAAAAGATCAAAAAGATCAAAAAGATCAAAAAGATCAAAAAGATCAAAAAGATCAAAAAGATCAAAAAGATCAAAAAGATCAAAAAGATCAAAAAGATCAAAAAGATCAAAAAGATCGAAAAGGTCAAAAAGATCAAAGAGATCAAAAAGATCGAAAAGATCAAAAAGATCCAAAAGATCGAAAAGATTTAAAACATCTATAAGATCGAAAAGATCAAAAAGATCGAAAAGATTTAAAACATCTATAAGATCGAAAAGATTTAAAACATCTATAAGATCGAAAAGATTTAAAACATCTATAAGATCGAAAAGATCAAAAATATCGAAATGAGCAAAAAGATATAAAAGATCAAAAAGATCAAAAAGATCAAAAAGATCAAAAAGATCAAAAAGATCAAAAAGATCAAAAAGATCAAAAAGATCAAAAAGATCAAAAAGATCAAAAAGATCAAAAAGATCAAAAAGATCAAAAAGATCAAAAAGATCAAAAAGATCAAAAAGATCAAAAAGATCAAAAAGATCAAAAAGATCAAAAAGATCAAAAAGATCAAAAAGATCAAAAAGATCAAAAAGATCAAAAAGATCAAAAAGATCAAAAAGATCAAAAAGATCAAAAAGATCAAAAAGATCAAAAAGATCAAAAAGATCAAAAAGATCAAAAAGATCAAAAAGATCAAAAAGATCAAAAAGATCAAAAAGATCAAAAAGATCAAAAAGATCAAAAAGATCAAAAAGATCAAAAAGATCAAAAAGATCAAAAAGATCAAAAAGATCAAAAAGATCAAAAAGATCAAAAAGATCAAAAAGATCGAAAAGATCAAAAAGATCGAAAAGATCGAAAAGATCGAAAAGATCAAAAAGATCAAAAAGATCAAAAAGATCAAAAAGATCAAAAAGATCAAAAAGATCAAAAAGATCAAAAAGATCAAAAAGATCAAAAAGATCAAAAAGATCAAAAAGATCAAAAAGATCAAAAAGATCAAAAAGATCAAAAAGATCAAAAAGATCAAAAAGATCAAAAAGATCAAAAAGATCAAAAAGATCAAAAAGATCAAAAAGATCAAAAAGATCAAAAAGATCAAAAAGATCAAAAAGATCAAAAAGATCAAAAAGATCAAAAAGATCAAAAAGATCAAAAAGATCAAAAAGATCAAAAAGATCAAAAAGATCAAAAAGATCAAAAAGATCAAAAAGATCAAAAAGATCAAAAAGATCAAAAAGATCAAAAAGATCAAAAAGATCAAAAAGATCAAAAAGATCAAAAAGATCAAAAAGATCAAAAAGATCAAAAAGATCAAAAAGATCAAAAAGATCAAAAAGATCAAAAAGATCAAAAAGATCAAAAAGATCAAAAAGATCAAAAAGATCAAAAAGATCAAAAAGATCAAAAAGATCTAAAAGATCTAAAAAAGATCAAAAAGATCTAAAAAAGATCAAAAAGATCAAAAAGATCAAAAAGATCAAAAAGATCAAAAAGATCAAAAAGAATGAAAAAATCAAAAAGATCAAATAGATCAAAAAGATCAAAAAGATCAAAAAGATCAAAAAGATCAAAAAGATCAAAAAGATCAAAAAGATCAAAAAGATCAAAAAGATCAAAAAGATCAAAAAGATCAAAAAGATCAAAAAGATCAAAAAGATCAAAAAGATCAAAAAGATCAAAAAGATCAAAAAGATCAAAAAGATCAAAAAGATCAAAAAGATCAAAAAGATCAAAAAGATCAAAAAGGTCAAAAAGGTCAAAAAGATCAAAAAGATCAAAAAGATCAAAAAGAATAAAAAGATCAAAAAGATCAAAAAGATCAAAAAGATCAAAAAGATCAAAAAGATCAAAAAGATCAAAAAGATCAAAAAGATCAAAAAGATCAAAAAGATCAAAAAGATCAAAAAGATCAAAAAGATCAAAAAGATCAAAAAGATCAAAAAGATCAAAAAGATCAAAAAGATCAAAAAGATCAAAAAGATCAAAAAGATCAAAAAGATCAAAAAGATCAAAAAGATCAAAAAGATCAAAAAGATCAAAAAGATCAAAAAGATCAAAAAGATCAAAAAGATCAAAAAGATCAAAAAGATCAAAAAGATCAAAAAGATCAAAAAGATCAAAAAGATCAAAAAGATCAAAAAGATCAAAAAGATCAAAAAGATCAAAAAGGTCAAAAAGATCAAAAAGATCAAAAAGAATGAAAAGATCAAAAAGATCAAATAGATCAAAAAGATCAAAAAGATCAAAAAGATCAAAAAGATGAAAAAGATCAAAAAGATCAAAAAGAACAAAAAGATCAAAAAGATGAAAAAGGTCAAAAAGGTCAAAAAGATCAAAAAGATCAAAAAGATCAAAAAGATCAATAAGATCAAAAAGATCAAAAAGATCAAAAAGATCAAAAAGATCAAAAAGATCAAAAAGATCGAAAAGATCAAAAAGATCGAAAAGATCGAAAAGATCGAAAAGATCAAAAAGATCAAAAAGCTTAAAAAGATCAAAAAGATCAAAAAGGTCAAAAAGATCAAAAAGATCAAAAAGATCAAAAAGATCAAAAAGATCAAAAAGATCAAAAAGATCAAAAAGATCAAAAAGATCAAAAAGATCAAAAAGATCAAAAAGATCAAAAAGATCAAAAAGATCAAAAAGATCAAAAAGATCAAAAAGATCAAAAAGATCAAAAAGATCAAAAAGATCAAAAAGATCAAAAAGATCAAAAAGATCAAAAAGATCAAAAAGATCAAAAAGATCAAAAAGATCAAAAAGATCAAAAAGATCAAAAAGATCGAAAAGGTCAAAAAGATCAAAGAGATCAAAAAGATCGAAAAGATCAAAAAGATCCAAAAGATCGAAAAGATTTAAAACATCTATAAGATCGAAAAGATCAAAAAGATCGAAAAGATTTACAACATCTATAAGATCGAAAAGATCAAAAATATCGAAATGAGCAAAAAGATATAAAAGATCAAAAAGACCAAAAAGATCAAAAAGATCAAAAAGATCAAAAAGATCAAAAAGATCAAAAAGATCAAAAAGATGAAAAAGATCAAAAAGATCAAAAAGAACAAAAAGATCAAAAAGATGAAAAAGATCAAAAAGGTCAAAAAGATCAAAAAGATCAAAAAGATCAAAAAGATCAAAAAGATCAATAAGATCAAAAAGATCAAAAAGATCAAAAAGATCAAAAAGATCAAAAAGATCAAAAAGATCAAAAAGATCAAAAAGATCAAAAAGATCAAAAAGATCAAAAAGATCAAAAAGATCAAAAAGATCAAAAAGATCAATAAGATCAATAAGATCAAAAAGATCAAAAAGATCAAAAAGATCAAAAAGATCAAAAAGATCAAAAAGATCAAAAAGATCAAAAAGATCAAAAAGATCAAAAAGATCAAAAAGATCGAAAAGGTCAAAAAGATCAAAGAGATCAAAAAGATCGAAAAGATCAAAAAGATCCAAAAGATCGAAAAGATTTAAAACATCTATAAGATCGAAAAGATCAAAAAGATCGAAAAGATTTAAAACATCTATAAGATCGAAAAGATCAAAAATATCGAAATGAGCAAAAAGATATAAAAGATCAAAAAGACCAAAAAGATCAAAAAGATCAAAAAGATCAAAAAGATCAAAAAGATCAAAAAGATCAAAAAGATCAAAAAGATCAAAAAGATCAAAAAGATCAAAAAGATCAAAAAGATCAAAAAGATCAAAAAGATCAAAAAGATCAAAAAGATCAAAGAGATCGAAAAGATCAAAAAGATCAAAAAGATCAAAAAGATCAAAAAGATCAATAAGATCAAAAAGATCAAAAAGATCAAAAAGATCAAAAAGAATGAAAAGATCAAAAAGATCAAATAGATCAAAAAGATCAAAAAGATCAAAAAGATCAAAAAGATGAAAAAGATCAAAAAGATCAAAAAGAACAAAAAGATCAAAAAGATGAAAAAGATCAAAAAGGTCAAAAAGATCAAAAAGATCAAAAAGATCAAAAAGATCAAAAAGATCAAAAAGATCAAAAAGATCAAAAAGATCAAAAAGATCGAAAAGGTCAAAAAGATCAAAGAGATCAAAAAGATCGAAAAGATCAAAAAGATCAAAAAGATCAATAAGATCAATAAGATCAAAAAGATCAAAAAGATCAAAAAGATCAAAAAGATCAAAAAGATCGAAAAGATCGAAAAGATCAAAAAGATCAAAAAGCTTAAAAAGATCAAAAAGATCAAAAAGGTCAAAAAGATCAAAAAGATCAAAAAGATCAAAAAGATCAAAAAGATCAAAAAGATCAAAAAGATCAAAAAGATCAAAAAGATCAAAAAGATCAAAAAGATCAAAAAGATCAAAAAGATCGAAAAGATCAAAAAGATCGAAAAGATCGAAAAGATCGAAAAGATCAAAAAGATCAAAAAGCTCAAAAAGATCAAAAAGATCAAAAAGATCAAAAAGATCAAAAAGATCAAAAAGATCAAAAAGATCAAAAAGATCAAAAAGATCAAAAAGATCAAAAAGATCAAAAAGATCAAAAAGATCAAAAAGATCAAAAAGATCAAAAAGATCAAAAAGATCAAAAAGATCAAAAAGATCAAAAAGATCAAAAAGATCAAAAAGATCAAAAAGATGAAAAAGATCAAAAAGATCAAAAAGAACAAAAAGATCAAAAAGATGAAAAAGATCAAAAAGGTCAAAAAGATCAAAAAGATCAAAAAGATCAAAAAGATCAAAAAGATCAAAAAGAATGAAAAGATCAAAAAGATCAAAAAGATCAAAAAGATCGAAAAGGTCAAAAAGATCAAAAAGATGAAAAAGATCAAAAAGATCAAAAAGAACAAAAAGATCAAAAAGATGAAAAAGATCAAAAAGGTCAAAAAGATCAAAAAGATCAAAAAGATCAAAAAGATCAAAAAGATCAAAAAGATCAAAAAGATCAAAAAGATCAAAAAGATCAAAAAGATCGAAAAGGTCAAAAAGATCAAAGAGATCAAAAAGATCGAAAAGATCAAAAAGATCAAAAAGATCAATAAGATCAAAAAGATCAAAAAGATCAAAAAGATCAAAAAGATCAAAAAGATCAAAAAGATCAAAAAGATCAAAAAGATCAAAAAGAATGAAAAAATCAAAAAGATCAAATAGATCAAAAAGATCAAAAAGATCAAAAAGATCAAAAAGATCAAAAAGATCAAAAAGATCAAAAAGATCAAAAAGATCAAAAAGATCAAAAAGATCAAAAAGATCAAAAAGATCAAAAAGATCAAAAAGATCAAAAAGATCAAAAAGATCAAAAAGATCAAAAAGATCAAAAAGATCAAAAAGATCAAAAAGATCAAAAAGATCAAAAAGATCAAAAAGATCAATAAGATCAAAAAGATCAAAAAGATCAAAAAGATCAAAAAGATCAAAAAGATCAAAAAGATCAAAAAGATCAAAAAGATCAAAAAGATCAAAAAGATCAAAAAGATCAAAAAGGTCAAAAAGATCAAAAAGATCAAAAAGATCAAAAAGAATAAAAAGATCAAAAAGATCAAAAAGATCAAAAAGATCAAAAAGATCAAAAAGATCAAAAAGATCAAAAAGATCAAAAAGATCAAAAAGATCAAAAAGATCAAAAAGATCAAAAAGATCAAAAAGATCAAAAAGATCAAAAAGATCAAAAAGATCAAAAAGATCAAAAAGATCAAAAAGATCAAAAAGATCAAAAAGATCAAAAAGATCAAAAAGATCAAAAAGATCAAAAAGATCAAAAAGATCAAAAAGATCAAAAAGATCAAAAAGATCAAAAAGATCAAAAAGATCAAAAAGATCAAAAAGATCAAAAAGATCAAAAAGATCAAAAAGATCAAAAAGATCAAAAAGATCAAAAAGATCAAAAAGATCAAAAAGATCAAAAAGATCAAAAAGATCAAAAAGATCAAAAAGATCAAAAAGATCAAAAAGATCAAAAAGATCAAAAAGATCAAAAAGATCAAAAAGATCAAAAAGATCAAAAAGATCAAAAAGATCAAAAAGATCAAAAAGATCAAAAAGGTCAAAAAGATCAAAAAGATCAAAAAGAATGAAAAGATCAAAAAGATCAAAAAGATCAAATAGATCAAAAAGATCAAAAAGATCAAAAAGATCAAAAAGATGAAAAAGATCAAAAAGATCAAAAAGGTCAAAAAGATCAAAAAGGTCAAAAAGATCAAAAAGATCAAAAAGATCAAAAAGATCAAAAAGATCAAAAAGATCAAAAAGATCAAAAAGATCAAAAAGATCAAAAAGATCAAAAAGATCAAAAAGATCAAAAAGATCAAAAAGATCAAAAAGATCAAAAAGATCAAAAAGATCAAAAAGATCAAAAAGATCAAAAAGATCAAAAAGATCAAAAAGATCAAAAAGATCAAAAAGATCAAAAAGATCAAAAAGATCAAAAAGATCAAAAAGATCAAAAAGATCAAAAAGATCAAAAAGATCAAAAAGATCAAAAAGATCGAAAAGGTCAAAAAGATCAAAGAGATCAAAAAGATCGAAAAGATCAAAAAGATCCAAAAGATCGAAAAGATTTAAAACATCTATAAGATCGAAAAGATCAAAAAGATCGAAAAGATTTAAAACATCTATAAGATCGAAAAGATCAAAAATATCGAAATGAGCAAAAAGATATAAAAGATCAAAAAGACCAAAAAGATCAAAAAGATCAAAAAGATCAAAAAGATCAAAAAGATCAAAAAGATGAAAAAGATCAAAAAGATCAAAAAGAACAAAAAGATCAAAAAGATGAAAAAGATCAAAAAGGTCAAAAAGATCAAAAAGATCAAAAAGATCAAAAAGATCAAAAAGATCAAAAAGATCAATAAGATCAAAAAGATCAAAAAGA
Source organism: Dryomyza anilis (assembly GCA_951804985.1). NCBI lineage: Eukaryota > Metazoa > Arthropoda > Insecta > Diptera > Dryomyzidae > Dryomyza > Dryomyza anilis. The sequence continues at coordinate 5,237,162 of OX638135.1, forward strand.
TCAAAAAGATCAAAAAGATCAAAAAGATCAAAAAGATCAAAAAGATCAAAAAGATCAAAAAGATCAAAAAGATCAAAAAGATCAAAAAGATCAAAAAGATCAATAAGATCAATAAGATCAAAAAGATCAAAAAGATCAAAAAGATCAAAAAGATCAAAAAGATCAAAAAGATCAAAAAGATCAAAAAGATCAAAAAGATAAAAAAGATCAAAAAGATCAAAAAGATCAAAAAGATCAAAAAGATCGAAAAGGTCAAAAAGATCAAAGAGATCAAAAAGATCGAAAAGATCAAAAAGATCCAAAAGATCGAAAAGATTTAAAACATCTATAAGATCGAAAAGATCAAAAAGATCGAAAAGATTTAAAACATCTATAAGATCGAAAAGATCAAAAATATCGAAATGAGCAAAAAGATATAAAAGATCAAAAAGATCAAAAAGATCAAAAAGATCAAAAAGATCAAAAAGATCAAAAAGATCAAAAAGATCAAAAAGATCAAAAAGATCAAAAAGATCGAAAAGATCAAAAAGATCAAAAAGAATGAAAAGATCAAAAAGATCAAATAGATCAAAAAGATCAAAAAGATCAAAAAGATCAAAAAGATGAAAAAGATCAAAAAGATCAAAAAGAACAAAAAGATCAAAAAGATGAAAAAGATCAAAAAGGTCAAAAAGATCAAAAAGATCAAAAAGATCAAAAAGATCAAAAAGATCAAAAAGATCAAAAAGATCAAAAAGATCAAAAAGATCAAAAAGATCGAAAAGGTCAAAAAGATCAAAGAGATCAAAAAGATCGAAAAGATCAAAAAGATCAATAAGATCAATAAGATCAATAAGATCAAAAAGATCAAAAAGATCAAAAAGATCAAAAAGATCAAAAAGATCGAAAAGATCGAAAAGATCAAAAAGATCAAAAAGCTTAAAAAGATCAAAAAGATCAAAAAGGTCAAAAAGATCAAAAAGATCAAAAAGATCAAAAAGATCAAAAAGATCAAAAAGATCAAAAAGATCAAAAAGATCAAAAAGATCAAAAAGATCAATAAGATCAATAAGATCAAAAAGATCAAAAAGATCAAAAAGATCAAAAAGATCGAAAAGATCGAAAAGATCGAAAAGATCAAAAAGATCAAAAAGCTTAAAAAGATCAAAAAGATCAAAAAGGTCAAAAAGATCAAAAAGATCAAAAAGATCAAAAAGATCAAAAAGATCGAAAAGGTCAAAAAGATCAAAGAGATCAAAAAGATCGAAAAGATCAAAAAGATCAAAAAGATCAAAAAGGTCAAAAAGATCGAAAAGGTCAAAAAGATCAAAGAGATCAAAAAGATCGAAAAGATAAAAAAGATCAAAAAGATCAATAAGATCAATAAGATCAAAAAGATCAAAAAGATCAAAAAGATCAAAAAGATCGAAAAGATCGAAAAGATCGAAAAGATCAAAAAGATCAAAAAGATCAAAAAGATCGAAAAGATCGAAAAGATCGAAAAGATCAAAAAGATCAAAAAGCTTAAAAAGATCAAAAAGATCAAAAAGGTCAAAAAGATCAAAAAGATCAAAAAGATCAAAAAGATCAAAAAGGTCAAAAAGATCAAAAAGATCAAAAAGATCAAAAAGATCAAAAAGATCAAAAAGATCAAAAAGATCAAAAAGATCAAAAAGATCAAAAAGATCGAAAAGGTCAAAAAGATCAAAGAGATCAAAAAGATCGAAAAGATCAAAAAGATCAAAAAGATCAATAAGATCAATAAGATCAAAAAGATCAAAAAGATCAAAAAGATCAAAAAGATCGAAAAGATCGAAAAGATCGAAAAGATCAAAAAGATCAAAAAGCTTAAAAAGATCAAAAAGATCAAAAAGGTCAAAAAGATCAAAAAGATCAAAAAGATCAAAAAGATCAAAAAGATCAAAAAGATCAAAAAGATCAAAAAGATCAAAAAGATCAAAAAGATCAAAAAGATCAAAAAGATCAAAAAGATCAAAAAGATCAAAAAGATCAAAAAGATCAAAAAGATCAAAAAGATCAAAAAGATCAAAAAGATCAAAAAGATCAAAAAGATCAAAAAGATCAAAAAGAACAAAAAGATCAAAAAGAATGAAAAGATCAAAAAGATCAAATAGATCAAAAAGATCAAAAAGATCAAAAAGATGAAAAAGATCAAAAAGATCAAAAAGAACAAAAAGATCAAAAAGATGAAAAAGATCAAAAAGGTCAAAAAGATCAAAAAGATCAAAAAGATCAAAAAGATCAAAAAGATCAATAAGATCAAAAAGATCAAAAAGATCAAAAAGATCAAAAAGATCAAAAAGATCAAAAAGATCAAAAAGATCAAAAAGATCAAAAAGATCAATAAGATCAATAAGATCAAAAAGATCAAAAAGATCAAAAAGATCAAAAAGATCAAAAAGATCAAAAAGATCAAATTGATCAAAAAGATCAAAAAGATCAAAAAGATCAAAAAGATCAAAAAGATCAAAAAGATCGAAAAGGTCAAAAAGATCAAAGAGATCAAAAAGATCGAAAAGATCAAAAAGATCCAAAAGATCGAAAAGATTTAAAACATCTATAAGATCGAAAAGATCAAAAAGATCGAAAAGATTTAAAACATCTATAAGATCGAAAGGATCAAAAATATCGAAATGAGCAAAAAGATATAAAAGATCAAAAAGACCAAAAAGATCAAAAAGATCAAAAAGATCAAAAAGATCAAAAAGATCAAAAAGATCAAAAAGATCAAAAAGATCAAAAAGATCAAAAAGATCAAAAAGATCAAAAAGATCAAAAAGATCAAAAAGATCAAAAAGATCAAAAAGATCAAAAAGATCAAAAAGATCAAAAAGATCAAAAAGATCAAAAAGATCGAAAAGATCAAAAAGATCGAAAAGATCGAAAAGATCGAAAAGATCAAAAAGATCAAAAAGCTCAAAAAGATCAAAAAGATCAAAAAAATCAAAAAGATCAAAAAGATCAAAAAGATCAAAAAGATCAAAAAGATCAAAAAGATCAAAAAGATCAAAAAGATCAAAAAGATCAAAAAGATCAAAAAGATCAAAAAGATCAAAAAGATCAAAAAGATCAAAAAGATCAAAAAGATCAAAAAGATCAAAAAGATCAAAAAGATCAAAAAGATCAAAAAGATCAAAAAGATCAAAAAGATCAAAATGATCAAAAAGATCAAAAAGATCAAAAAGATCAAAAAGATCAAAAAGATCAAAAAGATCAAAAAGATCAAAAAGATCAAAAAGATCAAAAAGAAAAAGGTCAAAAAGATCAAAAAGATCAAAAAGATCAAAAAGATCAAAAAGATCAAAAAGATCAAAAAGATCAAAAAGATCAAATAGATCAAAAAGATCAAAAAGATCAAAAAGATCAAAAAGATCAAAAAGATCAAAAAGATCAAAAAGATCAAAAAGATCAAAAAGATCAAAAAGATCAAAAAGATCAAAAAGATCAAAAAGATCAAAAAGATCAAAAAGATCAAAAAGATCAAAAAGATCAAAAAGATCAAAAAGATCAAAAAGATCAAAAAGATCAAAAAGATCAAAAAGATCAAAAAGATCAAAAAGATCAAAAAGATCAAAAAGATCAAAAAGATCAAAAAGATCAAAAAGATCAAAAAGATCAAAAAGATCAAAAAGATCAAAAAGATCAAAAAGATCAAAAAGATCAAAAAGATCAAAAAGATCAAAAAGATCAAAAAGATCAAAAAGATCAAAAAGATCAAAAAGATCAAAAAGATCAAAAAGATCAAAAAGATCAAAAAGATCAAAAAGATCAAAAAGATCAAAAAGATCAAAAAGATCAAAAAGATCAAAAAGATCAAAAAGATCAAAAAGATCAAATAGATCAAAAAGATCAAAAAGATCAAATAGATCAAAAAGATCAAAAAGATCAAAAAGATCAAAAAGATCAAAAAGATCAAAAAGATCAAATAGATCAAAAAGATCAAAAAGATCAAAAAGATCAAAAAGATCAAAAAGATCAAAAAGATCAAAAAGATCAAAAAGATCAAAAAGATCAAAAAGATCAAAAAGATCAAAAAGATCAAAAAGATCAAAAAGATCAAAAAGATCAAAAAGATCAAAAAGATCAAAAAGATCAAAAAGATCAAAAAGATCAAAAAGATCAAAAAATCAAAAAGATCAAAAAGATCAAAAAGATCAAAAAGATCAAAACGATCAAAAAGATCAAAAAGATCAAAAAGATCAAAAAGATCAAAAAGATCAAAAAGATCAAAAAGATCAAAAAGATCAAAAAAATCAAAAAGATCAAAAAGATCAAAAAGATCAAAAAGATCAAAAAGATCAAAAAGATCAAAAAGATCAAAAAGATCAAAAAGATCAAAAAGATCAAAAAGATCAAAAAGATCAAAAAGATCAAAAAGATCAAAAAGATCAAAAAGATCAAAAAGATCAAAAAGATCAAAAAGATCAAAAAGATCAAAAAGATCAAAAAGATCAATAAGATCAATAAGATCAATAAGATCAATAAGATAAAAAAGATAAAAAAGATAAAAAAGATAAAAAAGATCAAAAAGATCAAAAAGATCAAAAAGATCAAAAAGATAAAAAAAGATCAAAAAGATCAAAAAGATAAAAAAGATAAAAAAGATAAAAAAGATAAAAAAAGATCAAAAAGATCAAATAGATCAAATAGATCAAATAGATCAAAAAGATCAAAAAGATCAAAAAGATCAAAAAGATCAAAAAGATCAAAAAGATCAAAAAGATCAAAAAGATCAAAAAGATCAAAAAGATCAAAAAGATCAAAAAGATCAAAAAGATCAAAAAGATCAAAAAGATCAAAAAGATCAAAAAGATCAAAAAGATCAAAAAGATCAAAAAGATCAAAAAGATCAAAAAGATCAAAAAGATCAAAAAGATCAAAAAGATCAAAAAGATCAAAAAGATCAAAAAGATCAAAAAGATCAAAAAGATCAAAAAGATCAAAAAGATCAAAAAGATCAAAAAGATCAAAAAGATCAAAAAGATCAAAAAGATCAAAAAGATCAAAAAGATCAAAAAGATCAAAAAGATCAAAAAGATCAAAAAGATCAAAAAGATCAAAAAGATCAAAAAGATCAAAAAGATCAAAAAGATCAAAAAGATCAAAAAGATCAAAAAGATCAAAAAGATCAAAAAGATCAAAAAGATCAAAAAGATCAAAAAGATCAAAAAGATCAAAAAGATCAAAAAGATCAAAAAGATCAAAAAGATCAAAAAGATCAAAAAGATCAAAAAGATCAAAAAGATCAAAAAGATCAAAAAGATCAAAAAGATCAAAAAGATCAAAAAGATCAAAAAGATCAAAAAGATCAAAAAGATCAAAAAGATCAAAAAGATCGAAAAGATTGAAAAGATTGAAAAGATCAGAAAGAACGAAAAGATCAAAAAGATCGAAAAGATCAAAAAGAGCAAAAAGATCAAAAAGATCAAAAAGATCAAAAAGATCAAAAAGATCAAAAAGATCAAAAAGATCAAAAAGATCAAAAAGATCAAAAAGATCAAAAAGATCAAAAAGATCAAAAAGATCAAAAAGATCAAAAAGATCAAAAAGATCAAAAAGATCAAAAAGATCAAAAAGATCAAAAAGATCAAAAAGATCAAAAAGATCAAAAAGATCAAAAAGATCAAAAAGATCAAAAAGATCAAAAAGATCAAAAAGATCAAAAAGATCAAAAAGATCAAAAAGATCAAAAAGATCAAAAAGATCAAAAAGATCAAAAAGATCAAATAGATCAAAAAGATCAAAAAGATCAAAGAGATCAAAAAGATCAAAAAGATCAAAAAGATCAAAAAGATCAAAAAGATCAAAAAGATCAAAAAGATCAAAAAGATCAAAAAGATCAAAAAGATCAAAAAGATCAAAAAGATCAAAAAGATCAAAAAGATCAAAAAGATCAAAAAGATCAAAAAGATCAAAAAGATCAAAAAGATCAAAAAGATCAAAAAGATCAAAAAGATCAAAAAGATCAAAAAGATCAAACAGATCAAACAGATCAAAAAGATCAAAAAGATCAAAAAGATCAAAAAGATCAAAAAGATCAAAAAGATCAAAAAGATCAAAAAGATCAAAAAGATCAACAAGATCAAAAAAGATCAAAAAGATCGATAAGATTAAAAAGATCAAAAAGATCAATAAGATCAATAAGATCAAAAAGATCAAAAAGATCAAAAAGATCAAAAAGATCAAAAAGATCAAAAAGATCAAAAAGATCAAAAAGATCAAAAAGATCAAACAGATCAAAAAGATCAAAAAGATCAAAAAGATCAAAAAGATCAAAAAGATCAAAAAGATCAAAAAGATCAAAAAGATCAAAAAGATCAAAAAGATCAAAAAGATCAAAAAGATCAAAAAGATCAACAAGATCAAAAAAGATCAAAAAGATCGATAAGATTAAAAAGATCAAAAAGATCAATAAGATCAATAAGATCAAAAAGATCAAAAAGATCAAAAAGATCAAAAAGATCAAAAAGATCAAAAAGATCAAAAAGATCAAAAAGATCAAAAAGATCAAAAAGATCAAAAAGATCAAAAAGATCAAAAAGATCAAAAAGATCAAAAAGATCAAAAAGATCAAAAAGATCAAAAAGATCAAAAAGATCAAAAAGATCAAAAAGATCAAAAAGATCAAAAAGATCAAAAAGATCAAAAAGATCAAAAAGATCAAAAGATCAAAAAGATCAAAAAAATCAAAAGATCAAAAAGATCAAAAAGATCAAAAAGATCAAAAAGATCAAAAAGATCAAAAAGATCAAAAAGATCAAAAAGATCAAAAAGATCAAAAAGATCAAAAAGATCAAAAAGATCAAAAAGATCAAAAAGATCAAAAAGATCAAAAAGATCAAAAAGATCAAAAAGATCAAAAAGATCAAAAAGATCAAAAAGGTCAAAAGATCAAAAAGATCAAAAAGATCAAAAAGATCAAAAAGATCAAAAAGATCAAAAAGATCAAAAAGATCATAAAGATCAAAAAGACCGAAAGGATTAAAAAGATCAAAGAGATCAAAAAGATCAAAGAGATCAAAAAGATCAAAAAGATCAAAAAGATCAAAAAGATCAAAAAGAACGAAAAGAACGAAAAGATCAAAAAGATCGAAAAGATCAAAAAGAACGAAAAGAACGAAAAGATCAAAAAGATCGAAAAGATCAAAAAGATCGAAAATATCAAAAAGATCAAAAAGATCAAAAAGATCAAAAAGATCAAAAAGATCAAAAAGATCAAAAAGATCAAAAAGATCAAAAAGATCAAAAAGATCAAAAAGATCAAAAAGATCAAAAAGATCAAAAAGATCAAAAAGATCAAAAAGATCAAAAAGATCAAAAAGATCAAAAAGATCAAAAAGATCAAAAAGATCAAAAAGATCAAAAAGATCAAAAAGATCAAAAAGATCAAAAAGATCAAAAAGATCAAAAAGATCAAAAAGATCAAAAAGATCAAAAAGATCAAAAAGATCAAAAAGATCAAAAAGATCAAAAAGATCAAAAAGATCAAAAAGATCATAAAGATCAAAAAGACCGAAAGGATTAAAAAGATCAAAGAGATCAAAAAGATCAAAGAGATCAAAAAGATCAAAAAGATCAAAAAGATCAAAAAGATCAAAAAGATCAAAAAGATCAAAAAGATCGAAAAGATCAAAAAGAACGAAAAGAACGAAAAGATCAAAAAGATCGAAAAGATCAAAAAGATCGAAAATATCAAAAAGATCAAAAAGATCAAAAAGATCAAAAAGATCAAAAAGATCAAAAAGATCAAAAAGATCAAAAAGATCAAAAAGATCAAAAAGATCAAAAAGATCAAAAAGATCAAAAAGATCAAAAAGATCAAAAAGATCAAAAAGATCAAAAAGATCAAAAAGATCAAAAAGATCAAAAAGATCAAAAAGATCAAAAAGATCAAAAAGATCAAAAAGATCAAAAAGATCAAAAAGATCAAAAAGATCAAAAAGATCAAAAAGATCAAAAAGATCAAAAAGATCAAAAAGATCAAAAAGATCAAAAAGATCAAAAAGATCAAAAAGATCAAAAAGATCAAAAAGATCAAAAAGATTAAAAAGATCAAAAAGATCAAAAAGATCAAAAAGATCAAAAAGATCAAAAAGATCAAAAAGATCAAAAAGATCAAAAAGATCAAAAAGATCAAAAAGATCAAAAAGATCAAAGAGATCAAAAGAGATCAAAAATATCAAAAAGATCAAAAAGATCGAAAAGATCGAAAAGATCAAAAAGATCGAAAAGATCAAAAAGATCAAAAAGATCAAAAAGATCAAAAAGATCAAAAAGATCAAAAAGATCAAAAAGATCAAAAAGATCAAAAAGATCAAAAAGATCAAAAAGATCAAAAAGATCAAAAAGATCAAAAAGATCAAAAAGATCAAAAAGATCAAAAAGATCAAAAAGATCAAAAAGATCAAAAAGATCAAAAAGATCAAAAAGATCAAAAAGATCAAAAAGATCAAAAAGATCAAAAAGATCAAAAAGATCAAAAAGATCAAAAAGATCAAAAAGATCAAAAAGATCAAAAAGATCAAAAAGATCAAAAAGATCAAAAAGATCAAATAGATCATAAAGATCAAAAAGACCGAAAGGATTAAAAAGATCAAAGAGATCAAAAAGATCGAAAAGATCAAAAAGATCAAAAAGATCAAAAAGATCAAAAAGATCAAAAAGATCAAAAAGATCAAAAAGATCAAAAAGATCAAAAAGATCAAAAAGATCAAAAAGATCAAAAAGATCAAAAAGATCAAAAAGATCAAAAAGATCAAAAAGATCAAAAAGATCAAAAAGATCAAAAAGATCAAAAAGATCAAAAAGATCAAAAAGATCATAAAGATCAAAAAGACCGAAAGGATTAAAAAGATCAAAGAGATCAAAAAGATCAAAAAGACCAAAAAGATCAAAAAGATCAAAAAGATCAAAAAGATCAAAAAGATCAAAAAGATCAAAAAGATCAAAAAGATCGAAAAGATCAAAAAGAACGAAAAGAACGAAAAGATCAAAAAGATCGAAAAGATCAAAAAGATCGAAAATATCAAAAAGATCAAAAAGATCAAAAAGATCAAAAAGATCAAAAAGATCAAAAAGATCAAAAAGATCAAAAAGATCAAAAAGATCAAAAAGATCAAAAAGATCAAAAAGATCAAAAAGATCGAAAAGATCAAAAAGATCAAAAAGATCAAAAAGATCAAAAAGATCAAAAAGATCAAAAAGATCAAAAAGATCAAAAAGATCAAAAAGATCAAAAAGATCAAAAAGATCAAAAAGATCAAAAAGATCAAAAAGATCAAAAAGATCAAAAAGATCAAAAAGATCAAAAAGATCAAAAAGATCAAAAAGATCAAAAAGATCAAAAAGATCAAAAAGATCAAAAAGATCTAAAAAAGATCAAAAAGATCAAAAAGATCAAAAAGATCAAAAAGATCAAATAGATCAAAAAGATCAAAAAGATCAAAAAGATCAAAAAGATCAAAAAGATCAAAAAGATCAAAAAGATCAAAAAGATCAAAAAGATCAAAAAGATCAAAAAGATCAAAAAGATCAAAAAGATCAAAAAGATCAAAAAGATCAAAAAGATCAAAAAGATCAAAAAGATCAAAAAGATCAAAAAGATCAAAAAGATCAAAAAGATCAAAAAGATCAAAAAGATCAAAAAGATCAAAAAGATCAAAAAGATCAAATAGATCAAAAAGATCAAAAAGATCAAAAAGATCAAAAAGATCAAAAAGATCAAAAAGATCAAATAGATCAAAAAGATCAAATAGATCAAATAGATCAAAAAGATCAAAAAGATCAAAAAGATCAAAAAGATCAAAAAGATCAAAAAGATCAAAAAGATCAAAAAGATCAAAAAGATCAAAAAGATCAAAAAGATCAAAAAGATCAAAAAGATCAAAAAGATCAAAAAGATCAAAAAGATCAAAAAGATCAAAAAGATCAAAAAGATCAAAAAGATCAAAAAGATCAAAAAGATCAAAAAGATCAAAAAGATCAAAAAGATCAAAAAGATCAAAAAGATCAAAAAGATCAAAAAGATCAAAAAGATCAAAAAGATCAAAAAGATCAAAAAGATCAAAAGGTCAAAAAGATCAAAAAGATCAAAAAGATCAAAAAGATCAAAAAGATCAAAAAGATCAAAAAGATCAAAAAGATCAAAAAGATCAAAAAGATCAAAAAGATCAAAAAGATCAAAAAGATCAAAAAGTTAAAAAAGTTCAAAAAGATCAAAAAGATCAAAAAGATCAAAAAGATCAAAAAGATCAAAAAGATCAAAAAGATCAAAAAGATCAAAAAGATCAAAAAGATCAAAAAGATCAAAAAGATCAAAATGATCAAAAAGATCAAAAAGATCAAAAAGATCAAAAAGATCAAAAAGATCAAAAAGATCAAAAAGATCAAAAAGATCAAAAAGATCAAAAAGATCAAAAAGATCAAAAAGATCAAAAAGATCAAAAAGATCAAAAAGATCAAAAAGATCAAAAAGATCAAAAAGATCAAAAAGATCAAAAAGATCAAAAAGATCAAAAAGATCAAAAAGATCAAAAAGATCAAAAAGATCAAAAAGATCAAAAAGATCAAAAAGATCAAAAAGATCAAAAAGATCAAAAAGATCAAAAAGATCAAAAAGATCAAAAAGATCAAAAAGATCAAAAAGATCAAAAAGATCAAAAAGATCAAAAAGATCAAAAAGATCAAAAAGATCAAAAAGATCAAAAAGATCAAAAAGATCAAAAAGATCAAAGAGATCGAAAAGATCAAAAAGATCAAAAAGATCAAAAAGATCGAAAAGATCGAAAAGATCAAAAAGATCAAAAAGATCAAAAAGATCAAAAAGATCAAAAAGATCAAAAAGATCAAAAAGATCAAAAAGATCAAAAAGATCAAAAAGATCAAAAAGATCAAAAAGATCAAAAAGATCAAAAAGATCAAAAAGATCAAAAAGATCAAAAAGATCAAAAAGATCAAAAAGATCAAAAAGATCAAAAAGATCAAAAAGATCAAAAAGATCAAAAAGATCAAAAAGATCAAAAAGATCAAAAAGATCAAAAAGATCAAAAAGATCAAAAAGATCAAAAAGATCAAAAAGATCAAAAAGATCAAAAAGATCAAAAAGATCAAAAAGATCAAAAAGATCAAAAAGATCAAAAAGATCAAAAAGATCAAAAAGATCAAAAAGATCAAAAAGATCAAAAAGATCAAAAAGATCAAAAAGATCAAAAAGATCAAAAAGATCAAAAAGATTAAAAAGATCAAAAAGATCAAAAAGATCAAAAAGATCAAAAAGATCAAAAAGATCAAAAAGATCAAAAAGATCAAAAAGATCAAAGAGATCAAAAGAGATCAAAAAGATCAAAAAGATCAAAAAGATCAAAAAGATCGAAAAGATCGAAAAGATCAAAAAGATCGAAAAGATCAAAAAGATCAAAAAGATCAAAAAGATCAAAAAGATCAAAAAGATCAAAAAGATCAAAAAGATCAAAAAGATCAAAAAGATCAAAAAGATCAAAAAGATCAAAAAGATCAAAAAGATCAAAAAGATCAAAAAGATCAAAAAGATCAAAAAGATCAAAAAGATCAAAAAGATCAAAAAGATCAAAAAGATCAAAAAGATCAAAAAGATCAAAAAGATCAAATAGATCATAAAGATCAAAAAGACCGAAAGGATTAAAAAGATCAAAGAGATCAAAAAGATCGAAAAGATCAAAAAGATCAAAAAGATCAAAAAGATCAAAAAGATCAAAAAGATCAAAAAGATCAAAAAGATCAAAAAGATCAAAAAGATCAAAAAGATCAAAAAGATCAAAAAGATCAAAAAGATCAAAAAGATCAAAAAGATCAAAAAGATCAAAAAGATCAAAAAGATCAAAAAGATCATAAAGATCAAAAAGACCGAAAGGATTAAAAAGATCAAAGAGATCAAAAAGATCAAAAAGACCAAAAAGATCAAAAAGATCAAAAAGATCAAAAAGATCAAAAAGATCAAAAAGATCAAAAAGATCAAAAAGATCAAAAAGATCGAAAAGATCAAAAAGAACGAAAAGAACGAAAAGATCAAAAAGATCGAAAAGATCAAAAAGATCGAAAATATCAAAAAGATCAAAAAGATCAAAAAGATCAAAAAGATCAAAAAGATCAAAAAGATCAAAAAGATCAAAAAGATCAAAAAGATCAAAAAGATCAAAAAGATCAAAAAGATCGAAAAGATCAAAAAGATCAAAAAGATCAAAAAGATCAAAAAGATCAAAAAGATCAAAAAGATCAAAAAGATCAAAAAGATCAAAAAGATCAAAAAGATCAAAAAGATCAAAAAGATCAAAAAGATCAAAAAGATCAAAAAGATCAAAAAGATCAAAAAGATCAAAAAGATCAAAAAGATCAAAAAGATCAAAAAGATCAAAAAGATCAAAAAGATCAAAAAGATCAAAAAGATCAAAAAGATCAAAAAGATCTAAAAAAGATCAAAAAGATCAAAAAGATCAAAAAGATTAAAAAGATCAAATAGATCAAAAAGATCAAAAAGATCAAAAAGATCAAAAAGATCAAAAAGATCAAAAAGATCAAAAAGATCAAAAAGATCAAAAAGATCAAAAAGATCAAAAAGATCAAAAAGATCAAAAAGATCAAAAAGATCAAAAAGATCAAAAAGATCAAAAAGATCAAAAAGATCAAAAAGATCAAAAAGATCAAAAAGATCAAAAAGATCAAAAAGATCAAAAAGATCAAAAAGATCAAAAAGATCAAAAAGATCAAAAAGATCAAAAAGATCAAAAAGATCAAAAAGATCAAAAAGATCAAAAAGATCAAAAAGATCAAAAAGATCAAAAAGATCAAAAAGATCAAAAAGATCAAAAAGATCAAAAAGATCAAAAAGATCAAAAAGATCAAAAAGATCAAATAGATCATAAAGATCAAAAAGACCGAAAGGATTAAAAAGATCAAAGAGATCAAAAAGATCGAAAAGATCAAAAAGATCAAAAAGATCAAAAAGATCAAAAAGATCAAAAAGATCAAAAAGATCAAAAAGATCAAAAAGATCAAAAAGATCAAAAAGATCAAAAAGATCAAAAAGATCAAAAAGATCAAAAAGATCAAAAAGATCAAAAAGATCAAAAAGATCAAAAAGATCAAAAAGATCAAAAAGATCAAAAAGATCAAAAAGATCATAAAGATCAAAAAGACCGAAAGGATTAAAAAGATCAAAGAGATCAAAAAGATCAAAAAGACCAAAAAGATCAAAAAGATCAAAAAGATCAAAAAGATCAAAAAGATCAAAAAGATCAAAAAGATCAAAAAGATCGAAAAGATCAAAAAGAACGAAAAGAACGAAAAGATCAAAAAGATCGAAAAGATCAAAAAGATCGAAAATATCAAAAAGATCAAAAAGATCAAAAAGATCAAAAAGATCAAAAAGATCAAAAAGATCAAAAAGATCAAAAAGATCAAAAAGATCAAAAAGATCAAAAAGATCAAAAAGATCAAAAAGATCGAAAAGATCAAAAAGATCAAAAAGATCAAAAAGATCAAAAAGATCAAAAAGATCAAAAAGATCAAAAAGATCAAAAAGATCAAAAAGATCAAAAAGATCAAAAAGATCAAAAAGATCAAAAAGATCAAAAAGATCAAAAAGATCAAAAAGATCAAAAAGATCAAAAAGATCAAAAAGATCAAAAAGATCAAAAAGATCAAAAAGATCAAAAAGATCAAAAAGATCTAAAAAAGATCAAAAAGATCAAAAAGATCAAAAAGATCAAAAAGATCAAATAGATCAAAAAGATCAAAAAGATCAAAAAGATCAAAAAGATCAAAAAGATCAAAAAGATCAAAAAGATCAAAAAGATCAAAAAGATCAAAAAGATCAAAAAGATCAAAAAGATCAAAAAGATCAAAAAGATCAAAAAGATCAAAAAGATCAAAAAGATCAAAAAGATCAAAAAGATCAAAAAGATCAAAAAGATCAAAAAGATCAAAAAGATCAAAAAGATCAAAAAGATCAAAAAGATCAAAAAGATCAAAAAGATCAAATAGATCAAAAAGATCAAAAAGATCAAAAAGATCAAAAAGATCAAAAAGATCAAAAAGATCAAATAGATCAAAAAGATCAAATAGATCAAATAGATCAAAAAGATCAAAAAGATCAAAAAGATCAAAAAGATCAAAAAGATCAAAAAGATCAAAAAGATCAAAAAGATCAAAAAGATCAAAAAGATCAAAAAGATCAAAAAGATCAAAAAGATCAAAAAGATCAAAAAGATCAAAAAGATCAAAAAGATCAAAAAGATCAAAAAGATCAAAAAGATCAAAAAGATCAAAAAGATCAAAAAGATCAAAAAGATCAAAAAGATCAAAAAGATCAAAAAGATCAAAAAGATCAAAAAGATCAAAAAGATCAAAAAGATCAAAAAGATCAAAAAGATCAAAAAGATCAAAAAGATCAAAAAGATCAAAAGGTCAAAAAGATCAAAAAGATCAAAAAGATCAAAAAGATCAAAAAGATCAAAAAGATCAAAAAGATCAAAAAGATCAAAAAGATCAAAAAGATCAAAAAGATCAAAAAGATCAAAAAGATCAAAAAGATCAAAAAGTTCAAAAAGATCAAAAAGATCAAAAAGATCAAAAAGATCAAAAAGATCAAAAAGATCAAAAAGATCAAAAAGATCAAAAAGATCAAAAAGATCAAAAAGATCAAAAAGATCAAAAAGATCAAAATGATCAAAAAGATCAAAAAGATCAAAAAGATCAAAAAGATCAAAAAGATCAAAAAGATCAAAAAGATCAAAAAGATCAAAAAGATCAAAAAGATCAAAAAGATCAAAAAGATCAAAAAGATCAAAAAGATCAAAAAGATCAAAAAGATCAAAAAGATCAAAAAGATCAAAAAGATCAAAAAGATCAAAAAGATCAAAAAGATCAAAAAGATCAAAAAGATCAAAAAGATCAAAAAGATCAAAAAGATCAAAAAGATCAAAAAGATCAAAAAGATCAAAAAGATCAAAAAGATCAAAAAGATCAAAAAGATCAAAAAGATCAAAAAGATCAAAAAGATCAAAAAGATCAAAAAGATCAAAAAGATCAAAAAGATCAAAAAGATCAAAAAGATCAAAGAGATCAAAGAGATCGAAAAGATCAAAAAGATCAAAAAGATCAAAAAGATCGAAAAGATCGAAAAGATCAAAAAGATCAAAAAGATCAAAAAGATCAAAAAGATCAAAAAGATCAAAAAGATCAAAAAGATCAAAAAGATCAAAAAGATCAAAAAGATCAAAAAGATCAAAAAGATCAAAAAGATCAAAAAGATCAAAAAGATCAAAAAGATCAAAAAGATCAAAAAGATCAAAAAGATCAAAAAGATCAAAAAGATCAAAAAGATCAAAAAGATCAAAAAG
This sequence comes from Dryomyza anilis, assembly GCA_951804985.1. Lineage (NCBI taxonomy): Eukaryota > Metazoa > Arthropoda > Insecta > Diptera > Dryomyzidae > Dryomyza > Dryomyza anilis. The sequence continues at coordinate 5,252,536 of OX638135.1, forward strand.
ATCAAAAAGATCAAAAAGATCAAAAAGATCAAAAAGATCAAAAAGATCAAAAAGATCAAAAAGATCAAAAAGATCAAAAAGATCAAAAAGATCAAAAAGATCAAAAAGATCAAAAAGATCAAAAAGATCAAAAAGATCAAAAAGATCAAAAAGATCAAAAAGATCAAAAAGATCAAAAAGATCAAAAAGATTAAAAAGATCAAAAAGATCAAAAAGATCAAAAAGATCAAAAAGATCAAAAAGATCAAAAAGATCAAAAAGATCAAAAAGATCAAAAAGATCAAAGAGATCAAAAGAGATCAAAAAGATCAAAAAGATCAAAAAGATCAAAAAGATCGAAAAGATCGAAAAGATCAAAAAGATCGAAAAGATCAAAAAGATCAAAAAGATCAAAAAGATCAAAAAGATCAAAAAGATCAAAAAGATCAAAAAGATCAAAAAGATCAAAAAGATCAAAAAGATCAAAAAGATCAAAAAGATCAAAAAGATCAAAAAGATCAAAAAGATCAAAAAGATCAAAAAGATCAAAAAGATCAAAAAGATCAAAAAGATCAAAAAGATCAAAAAGATCAAAAAGATCAAAAAGATCAAATAGATCATAAAGATCAAAAAGACCGAAAGGATTAAAAAGATCAAAGAGATCAAAAAGATCGAAAAGATCAAAAAGATCAAAAAGATCAAAAAGATCAAAAAGATCAAAAAGATCAAAAAGATCAAAAAGATCAAAAAGATCAAAAAGATCAAAAAGATCAAAAAGATCAAAAAGATCAAAAAGATCAAAAAGATCAAAAAGATCAAAAAGATCAAAAAGATCATAAAGATCAAAAAGACCGAAAGGATTAAAAAGATCAAAGAGATCAAAAAGATCAAAAAGACCAAAAAGATCAAAAAGATCAAAAAGATCAAAAAGATCAAAAAGATCAAAAAGATCAAAAAGATCAAAAAGATCAAAAAGATCGAAAAGATCAAAAAGAACGAAAAGAACGAAAAGATCAAAAAGATCGAAAAGATCAAAAAGATCGAAAATATCAAAAAGATCAAAAAGATCAAAAAGATCAAAAAGATCAAAAAGATCAAAAAGATCAAAAAGATCAAAAAGATCAAAAAGATCAAAAAGATCAAAAAGATCAAAAAGATCGAAAAGATCAAAAAGATCAAAAAGATCAAAAAGATCAAAAAGATCAAAAAGATCAAAAAGATCAAAAAGATCAAAAAGATCAAAAAGATCAAAAAGATCAAAAAGATCAAAAAGATCAAAAAGATCAAAAAGATCAAAAAGATCAAAAAGATCAAAAAGATCAAAAAGATCAAAAAGATCAAAAAGATCAAAAAGATCAAAAAGATCAAAAAGATCAAAAAGATCAAAAAGATCAAAAAGATCAAAAAGATCAAAAAGATCTAAAAAAGATCAAAAAGATCAAAAAGATCAAAAAGATTAAAAAGATCAAATAGATCAAAAAGATCAAAAAGATCAAAAAGATCAAAAAGATCAAAAAGATCAAAAAGATCAAAAAGATCAAAAAGATCAAAAAGATCAAAAAGATCAAAAAGATCAAAAAGATCAAAAAGATCAAAAAGATCAAAAAGATCAAAAAGATCAAAAAGATCAAAAAGATCAAAAAGATCAAAAAGATCAAAAAGATCAAAAAGATCAAAAAGATCAAAAAGATCAAAAAGATCAAAAAGATCAAAAAGATCAAAAAGATCAAAAAGATCAAAAAGATCAAAAAGATCAAAAAGATCAAAAAGATCAAAAAGATCAAAAAGATCAAAAAGATCAAAAAGATCAAATAGATCAAAAAGATCAAATAGATCAAATAGATCAAAAAGATCAAAAAGATCAAAAAGATCAAAAAGATCAAAAAGATCAAAAAGATCAAAAAGATCAAAAAGATCAAAAAGATCAATAAGATCAAAAAGATCAAAAAGATCAAAAAGATCAAAAAGATCAAAAAGATCAAAAAGATCAAAAAGATCAAAAAGATCAAAAAGATCAAAAAGATCAAAAAGATCAAAAAGATCAAAAAGATCAAAAAGATCAAAAAGATCAAAAAGATCAAAAAGATCAAAAAGATCAAAAAGATCAAAAAGATCAAAAAGATCAAAAAGATCAAAAAGATCAAAAAGATCAAAGAGATCGAAAAGATCAAAAAGATCAAAAAGATCAAAAAGATCGAAAAGATCGAAAAGATCAAAAAGATCAAAAAGATCAAAAAGATCAAAAAGATCAAAAAGATCAAAAAGATCAAAAAGATCAAAAAGATCAAAAAGATCAAAAAGATCAAAAAGATCAAAAAGATCAAAAAGATCAAAAAGATCAAAAAGATCAAAAAGATCAAAAAGATCAAAAAGATCAAAAAGATCAAAAAGATCAAAAAGATCAAAAAGATCAAAAAGATCAAAAAGATCAAAAAGATCAAAAAGATCAAAAAGATCAAAAAGATCAAAAAGATCAAAAAGATCAAAAAGATCAAAAAGATCAAAAAGATCAAAAAGATCAAAAAGATCAAAAAGATCAAAAAGATCAAAAAGATCAAAAAGATCAAAAAGATCAAAAAGATCAAAAAGATCAAAAAGATCAAAAAGATCAAAAAGATCAAAAAGATCAAAAAGATCAAAAAGATTAAAAAGATCAAAAAGATCAAAAAGATCAAAAAGATCAAAAAGATCAAAAAGATCAAAAAGATCAAAAAGATCAAAAAGATCAAAGAGATCAAAAGAGATCAAAAAGATCAAAAAGATCAAAAAGATCAAAAAGATCGAAAAGATCGAAAAGATCAAAAAGATCGAAAAGATCAAAAAGATCAAAAAGATCAAAAAGATCAAAAAGATCAAAAAGATCAAAAAGATCAAAAAGATCAAAAAGATCAAAAAGATCAAAAAGATCAAAAAGATCAAAAAGATCAAAAAGATCAAAAAGATCAAAAAGATCAAAAAGATCAAAAAGATCAAAAAGATCAAAAAGATCAAAAAGATCAAAAAGATCAAAAAGATCAAAAAGATCAAAAAGATCAAAAAGATCAAAAAGATCAAAAAGATCAAATAGATCATAAAGATCAAAAAGACCGAAAGGATTAAAAAGATCAAAGAGATCAAAAAGATCGAAAAGATCAAAAAGATCAAAAAGATCAAAAAGATCAAAAAGATCAAAAAGATCAAAAAGATCAAAAAGATCAAAAAGATCAAAAAGATCAAAAAGATCAAAAAGATCAAAAAGATCAAAAAGATCAAAAAGATCAAAAAGATCAAAAAGATCATAAAGATCAAAAAGACCGAAAGGATTAAAAAGATCAAAGAGATCAAAAAGATCAAAAAGACCAAAAAGATCAAAAAGATCAAAAAGATCAAAAAGATCAAAAAGATCAAAAAGATCAAAAAGATCAAAAAGATCAAAAAGATCGAAAAGATCAAAAAGAACGAAAAGAACGAAAAGATCAAAAAGATCGAAAAGATCAAAAAGATCGAAAATATCAAAAAGATCAAAAAGATCAAAAAGATCAAAAAGATCAAAAAGATCAAAAAGATCAAAAAGATCAAAAAGATCAAAAAGATCAAAAAGATCAAAAAGATCAAAAAGATCGAAAAGATCAAAAAGATCAAAAAGATCAAAAAGATCAAAAAGATCAAAAAGATCAAAAAGATCAAAAAGATCAAAAAGATCAAAAAGATCAAAAAGATCAAAAAGATCAAAAAGATCAAAAAGATCAAAAAGATCAAAAAGATCAAAAAGATCAAAAAGATCAAAAAGATCAAAAAGATCAAAAAGATCAAAAAGATCAAAAAGATCAAAAAGATCAAAAAGATCAAAAAGATCAAAAAGATCAAAAAGATCAAAAAGATCAAAAAGATCTAAAAAAGATCAAAAAGATCAAAAAGATCAAAAAGATTAAAAAGATCAAATAGATCAAAAAGATCAAAAAGATCAAAAAGATCAAAAAGATCAAAAAGATCAAAAAGATCAAAAAGATCAAAAAGATCAAAAAGATCAAAAAGATCAAAAAGATCAAAAAGATCAAAAAGATCAAAAAGATCAAAAAGATCAAAAAGATCAAAAAGATCAAAAAGATCAAAAAGATCAAAAAGATCAAAAAGATCAAAAAGATCAAAAAGATCAAAAAGATCAAAAAGATCAAAAAGATCAAAAAGATCAAAAAGATCAAAAAGATCAAAAAGATCAAAAAGATCAAAAAGATCAAAAAGATCAAAAAGATCAAAAAGATCAAAAAGATCAAAAAGATCAAAAAGATCAAAAAGATCAAAAAGATCAAATAGATCAAAAAGATCAAATAGATCAAATAGATCAAAAAGATCAAAAAGATCAAAAAGATCAAAAAGATCAAAAAGATCAAAAAGATCAAAAAGATCAAAAAGATCAAAAAGATCAAAAAGATCAAAAAGATCAAAAAGATCAAAAAGATCAAAAAGATCAAAAAGATCAAAAAGATCAAAAAGATCAAAAAGATCAAAAAGATCAAAAAGATCAAAAAGATCAAAAAGATCAAAAAGATCAAAAAGATCAAAAAGATCAAAAAGATCAAAAAGATCAAAAAGATCAAAAAGATCAAAAAGATCAAAAAGATCAAAAAGATCAAAAAGATCAAAAAGATCAAAAAGATCAAAAAGATCAAAAAGATCAAAAAGATCAAAAGGTCAAAAAGATCAAAAAGATCAAAAAGATCAAAAAGATCAAAAAGATCAAAAAGATCAAAAAGATCAAAAAGATCAAAAAGATCAAAAAGATCAAAAAGATCAAAAAGATCAAAAAGATCAAAAAGATCAAAAAGATCAAAAAGTTAAAAAAGTTCAAAAAGATCAAAAAGATCAAAAAGATCAAAAAGATCAAAAAGATCAAAAAGATCAAAAAGATCAAAAAGATCAAAAAGATCAAAAAGATCAAAAAGATCAAAAAGATCAAAAAGATCAAAAAGATCAAAAAGATCAAAAAGATCAAAAAGATCAAAAAGATCAAAAAGATCAAAAAGATCAAAAAGATCAAAAAGATCAAAAAGATCAAAAAGATCAAAAAGATCAAAAAGATCAAAAAGATCAAAAAGATCAAAAAGATCAAAAAGATCAAAAAGATCAAAAAGATCAAAAAGATCAAAAAGATCAAAAAGATCAAAAAGATCAAAAAGATCAAAAAGATCAAAAAGATCAAAAAGATCAAAAAGATCAAAGAGATCGAAAAGATCAAAAAGATCAAAAAGATCAAAAAGATCGAAAAGATCGAAAAGATCAAAAAGATCAAAAAGATCAAAAAGATCAAAAAGATCAAAAAGATCAAAAAGATCAAAAAGATCAAAAAGATCAAAAAGATCAAAAAGATCAAAAAGATCAAAAAGATCAAAAAGATCAAAAAGATCAAAAAGATCAAAAAGATCAAAAAGATCAAAAAGATCAAAAAGATCAAAAAGATCAAAAAGATCAAAAAGATCAAAAAGATCAAAAAGATCAAAAAGATCAAAAAGATCAAAAAGATCAAAAAGATCAAAAAGATCAAAAAGATCGAAAAGGTCAAAAAGATCGAAAAGGTCAAAAAGATCAAAGAGATCAAAAATATCGAAAAGATCAAAAAGATCCAAAAGATCAAAAAGATCAAAAAGATCAAAAAGATCAAAAAGATCAAAAAGATCAAAAAGATCAAAAAGATCAAAAAGATCAAAAAGATCAAAAAGATCAAAAAGATCAAAAAGATCAAAAAGATCAAAAAGATCAAAAAGATCAAAAAGATCAAAAAGATCAAAAAGATCAAAAAGATCAAAAAGATCAAAAAGATCAAAAAGATCAAAAAGATCAAAAAGATCAAAAAGATCAAAAAGATCAAAAAGATCAAAAAGATCAAAAAGATCAAAAAGATCAAAAAGATCAAAAAGATCAAAAAGATCGAAAAGGTCAAAAAGATCGAAAAGGTCAAAAAGATCAAAGAGATCAAAAATATCGAAAAGATCAAAAAGATCCAAAAGATCAAAAAGATCAAAAAGATCGAAAAGATCGAAAAGATCAAAAAGATCAAAAAGATCAAAAAGATCAAAAAGATCAAAAAGATCAAAAAGATCAAAAAGATCAAAAAGATCAAAAAGATCAAAAAGATCACTTACTTACTTACTTAAATGGCCCTTACAACCGTGGGTCGGTTTTGGCCGCTGAGATGAAGCCGCGCCAGTCGGATCTGCTTTGCGCGCGCTGACGCCAGTTAGAAATACCAAGCGTTGCCAGGTTGTCCTCAACTTGGTCTTTCCAACGCAGATTTGGACGCCCTCTTCTACGCTGTCCACCTTCGAGTTTCGATTCAAGCACCTTCTTGGCTGGAGTGTTTTCATCCATTCGTTCGACATGACCTAGCCAGCGAAGCCGCTGGATCTTGATGCGCTTGACTATGTCAATGTCGTCGAATATCTCATACAGCTCGTGGTTCATCCTGATTCGATACTCGTTAGCAAAGCAGATAGGGCCAAAGATTTTACGGAGAATCTTTCTCTCGAACGCTCCCAGTACTCTCTCATCGGTGGTGGCCAGCGTCCATGTTTCTGCACCATAAAGTAGGACGGGCATGATGAGTGACTTGTAGAGCGTTATTTTTGTCCGGCGAGAGAGGGCTCTGCTTCTCAATTGCCTACTGAGCCCAAAGTAGCACCTGTTGGCAAGAGTTATTCTCCGTTTGATCTCCAGGCTGACGTCGTTGTTGCTGTTTACGCTGGATCCCAGATAGACGAAGTCCTTCACAATGTCGAACTTGTGGGTGTCAAAATCAGCTTTTTGTCCAAGACGCACGGACTCTTTTTTGCTTGTTGACACAAGGAACTTCGTCTTGTCCTCGTTCACCGCTAGACCCATTCGACGCGACTCTTTCTCCAATCTGGAGAATGCTGCGCTGACTGCTCGTGTGCTCCTGCCAATGATATCAATATCGTCGGCATATGCGAGCAGCATGACACTTTTGTTGAGGATAGTGCCGCTTTGACGGAGTTCGGCAGCTCGAACTATTTTCTCCATCAATAAGTTAAAAAAGTCGCACGATAGGGAGTCACCCTGTCTGAAACCTCGTTCGGTATGAAATGGCTCGGAGAGGTCTTTTCCTATTCTCACTGAGCAACGTGTGTTGCTCAGGGTCATCCTGCAAAGCCTTATAAGTTTCGCAGGTATACCGAACTCAGACATTGCGGCGTATAATCGTTCCCTTATCGGAGTGTCGAAGGCGGCTTTATAGTCGACTAATAGGTGGTAGGTGTCGATCTGTTTTTCTAGGGTCTTTTCCTGGATTAGGCGCAATGTGAAAATCTGGTCTATGGTGGACTTTCCAGGTCTGAAGCCGCACTGATAAGGTCCAATCAGTCTGTTGACGATGGGCTTCAGTCTTTCACATAATACGCTCGATAGAACCTTGTATGCGATATTGAGTAGGCTGATCCCACGGTAGTTGGCGCAGATAGTGGGATCCCCTTTCTTAAGGATTGGGCAGAGTACACTGAGGTTCCAGTCACTTGGCATGCTTTCATCCGACCATATTCTGCTTACGAGCTCGTGCATGCTCTCTATTAGCTCTTCGCCTCCGGTCTTAAACAATTCAGCAGGCAGGCCATCAGCACCTGCGGCTTTGTTGTTTTTCAGCCGAGCAATGGCTGTTCTGACCTCGTCATGGTCGGGTGGCGGAATCTCAACGTCGTCATCAAGTACTGGGGTTGCCGGGTTTGCTTCTCTATCGGTGGAATTGAGGTCATCATCACCGGTCAGCAGTTTAGAGAAGTGATCCCTCCATATTTTCAGTGTGCTCTGGATATCTGTCACTAGATTTCCGTTCTCATCTTTACAGGAAGAGGCTCCGGATTTCGAACCTCCGGCTAGGCGTCTTATTTTCTCGAAGAATTTTCGAGCCTCATTCCTGTCCCCATGCATCTCAATCTCCTCACACTCACGTCTTTCTGCCTCGCTTTTTTTACGCCTGAAAAGACGTCTCTCTTCCCTCCTCTTCTCTTTGTATCGCTCCTTCGCAGCTCGCGTAGCTACTGACTGCAGGGTGGATTTGTACGCAGCGTCTTTCTCTGCAGTGGCCGCGCGACACTCTTGGTCATACCACTGATTCCTCAGGGGGCGTTGGAATCCAAGCACCTCTTCGGCAGCCGTACGCATAGAGCAGGAGATATGATTCCACTGCGCGCTTATATCATCGAGAGGAGGAGTGCTTTGTCTAAGCAGGTGTGAGAGTCGAGTGGAAAAGGCTTGCGTTGTCTGTTGTGATTGCAGCTTTCCGACGTCTAGCTTTCTCTGCGTTTGGTTCCGTACGTTCTTCGCAGCGCTTAAGCGTGTGCGGACCTTGGCTGCTACAAGGTAATGATCCGAGTCCATATTGGCACCTCGGATTGTGCGTACGTCCATCACGCTTGAAGCGTGCCTTCCGTCAATCACAACGTGATCAATTTGATTTCGAGTTTTTTGATCGGGCGACAACCATGTGGCCTTGTGGATATCGAAATGTTCGAATCTAGTGCTACTAACTACCATGTTTCGTGCTGCGGCGAAGTCGATTAGCCTCGTTCCGTTATCGGAAGTGTTGGCATGGAGGCTAAATTTTCCGATTGTGGGACAATAGATGGCTTCTCTGCCCACCTTGGCGTTAAAATCGCCTAGCACGATTTTGATATCGTGGCGGGGGCAGCGCTCGTATGCGTTGTCTAGGCGCTCGTAGAAGCGCTCTTTTGTCTCGTCATCTTTCTCGTTCGTCGGAGCGTGTGCACAAATTAGGCTGATATGGAAATATTTAGCCTTGATGCGGATTGTTGCCAGCCTTTCGTCCACGGGCGTGAACCTAGAGACAAGGTGGCGGAGTCTCTTGCCGACCACAAATCCACATCCAAATTCGTGTCTCTCCGCATGGCAGCTGTAGTAGATATCACAGGACGCTTGTTTCGAACAGCCCTGTCCCGTCCATCGCATCTCCTGGATAGCGGTGATGTCAGCCTTATATTTTTCGAGGACATCTGCCAGCTGGATAGAGGCACCTTCCCTATAAAGGGTCCGGACATTCCAGGTGCATATCCGTAAATCATGGTCCTTAAAACGTTTGCGTGGGTCGTCATCGTTGTAATCGGTCGTTATCCGAGGCTTCTTTTTTGTTTTCATTGGGCGCATAGGTTTTTTCCGTGGTGGGACCCAAACCCAACGCACGAACCCTCACTCTGAGGGAGATGCTCGCCACTCACTTTAGCCGACTTCTACACCGGGTGGTGTAGAGCGCCGTTTCCAGGGACTTCCACGAGGAGGACTTCCACCGAAGTGGAGGTGTCACCATTTGACAGTTTGTCAATTCTGGTGACCAGTGAGTTGACTTGAGACGACACCGACAAGGATTGCGCTGGCTTCGCCATGTTGAAGCACTCAGACACGTTGCCTTGTGATAATCGCCCCCATAGTCCCCAAAAAGATCAAAAAGATCAAAAAGATCAAAAAGATCAAAAAGATCAAAAAGATCAAAAAGATCAAAAAGATCAAAAAGATCAAAAAGATCAAAAAGATCAAAAAGATCAAAAGATCAAAAAGATCAAAAAGATCAAAAAGATCAAAAAGATCAAAAAGATCAAAAAGATCAAAAAGATCAAAAAGATCAAAAAGATCAAAAAGATCAAAAAGATCAAAAAGATCAAAAAGATCAAAAAGATCAAAAAGATCAAAAAGATCAAAAAGATCAAAAAGATCAAAAAGATCAAAAAGATCAAAAAGATCAAAAAGATCAAAAAGATCAAAAAGATCAAAAAGATCAAAAAGATCAAAAAGATCAAAAAGATCAAAAAGATCAAAAAGATCAAAAAGGTCAAAAAGATCAAAAAGATCAAAAAGATCAAAAAGATCAAAAAAATCAAAAAGATCAAAAAGATCAAAAAGATCAAAAAGATCAAAAAGATCAAAAAGATCAAAAAGATCAAAAAGATCAAAAAGATCAAAAAGATCAAAAAGATCAAAAAGATCAAAAAGATCAAAAAGATCAAAAAGATCAAAAAGATCAAAAAGATCAAAAAGATCAAAAAGATCAAAAAGATCAAAAAGATCAAAAAGATCAAAAAGATCAAAAAGATCAAAAAGATCAAAAAGATCAAAAAGATCAAAAAGATCAAAAAGATCAAAAAGATCAAAAAGATCAAAAAGATCAAAAAGATCAAAATGATCAAAAAGATCAAAATGATCAAAAAGATCAAAAAGATCAAAAAGATCAAAAAGATCAAAAAGATCAAAGAGATCAAAAAGATCAAAAAGATCAAAAAGATCAAAAAGATCAAAAAGATCAAAAAGATCAAAAAGATCAAAAAGATCAAAAAGATCAAAAAGATCAAAAAGATCAAAAAGATCAAAAAGATCAAAAAGATCAAAAAGATCAAAAAGATCAAAAAGATCAAAAAGATCAAAAAGATCAAAAAGATCAAAAAGATCAAAAAGATCAAAAAGATCAAAAAGATCAAAAAGATCAAAAAGATCAAAAAGATCAAAAAGATCAAAAAGATCAAAAAGATCAAAAAGATCAAAAAGATCAAAAAGATCAAAAAGATCAAAAAGATCAAAAAGATCAAAAAGATCAAAAAGATCAAAAAGATCAAAAAGATCAAAAAGATCAAAAAGATCAAAAAGATCAAAAAGATCAAAAAGATCAAAAAGATCAAAAAGATCAAAAAGATCAAAAAGATCAAAAAGATCAAAAAGATCAAAAAGATCAAAAAGATCAAAAAGATCAAAAAGATCAAAAAGATCAAAAAGATCAAAAAGATCAAAAAGATCAAAAAGATCAAAAAGATCAAAAAGATCAAAAAGATCAAAAAGATCAAAAAGATCAAAAAGATCAAAAAGATCAAAAAGATCAAAAAGATCAAAAAGATCAAAAAGATCAAAAAGATCAAAAAGATCAAAAAGATCAAAAAGATCAAAAAGATCAAAAAGATCAAAAAGATCAAAAAGATCAAAAAGATCAAAAAGATCAAAAAGATCAAAAAGATCAAAAAGATCAAAAAGATCAAAAAGATCAAAAAGATCAAAAAGATCAAAAAGATCAAAAAGATCAAAAAGATCAAAGAGATCAAAGAGATCGAAAAGATCAAAAAGATCAAAAAGATCAAAAAGATCAAAAAGATCGAAAAGATCAAAAAGATCAAAAAGATCAAAAAGATCAAAAAGATCAAAAAGATCAAAAAGATCAAAAAGATCAAAAAGATCAAAAAGATCAAAAAGATCAAAAAGATCAAAAAGATCAAAAAGATCAAAAAGATCAAAAAGATCAAAAAGATCAAAAAGATCAAAAAGATCAAAAAGATCAAAAAGATCAAAAAGATCGAAAAGATCGAAAAGGTCAAAAAGATCGAAAAGGTCAAAAAGATCAAAGAGATCAAAAATATCGAAAAGATCCAAAAGATCAAAAAGATCAAAAAGATCAAAAAGATCAAAAAGATCAAAAAGATCAAAAAGATCAAAAAGATCAAAAAGATCAAAAAGATCAAAAAGATCAAAAAGATCAAAAAGATCAAAAAGATCAAAAAGATCAAAAAGATCAAAAAGATCAAAAAGATCAAAAAGATCAAAAAGATCAAAAAGATCAAAAAGATCAAAAAGATCAAAAAGATCAAAAAGATCAAAAAGATCAAAAAGATCAAAAAGATCAAAAAGATCAAAAAGATCAAAAAGATCAAAAAGATCAAAAAGATCAAAAAGATCAAAAAGATCAAAAAGATCAAAAAGATCAAAAAGATCAAAAAGATCAAAAAGATCAAAAAGATCGAAAAGGTCAAAAAGATCGAAAAGGTCAAAAAGATCAAAGAGATCAAAAATATCGAAAAGATCAACAAGATCCAAAAGATCAAAAAGATCAAAAAGATCGAAAAGATCGAAAAGATCAAAAGGATCAAAAAGATCAAAAAGATCAAAAAGATCAAAAAGATCAAAAAGATCAAAAAGATCAAAAAGATCAAAAAGATCAAAAAATCAAAAAGATCAAAAAGATCAAAAAGATCAAAAAGATCAAAAAGATCAAAAAGATCAAAAAGATCAAAAAGATCAAAAAGATCAAAAGATCAAAAAGATCAAAAAGATCAAAAAGATCAAAAAGATCAAAAAGATCAAAAAGATCAAAAAGATCAAAAAGATCAAAAAGATCAAAAAGATCAAAAAGATCAAAAAGATCAAAAAGATCAAAAAGATCAAAAAGATCAAAAAGATCAAAAAGATCAAAAAGATCAAAAAGATCAAAAAGATCAAAAAGATCAAAAAGATCAAAAAGATCAAAAAGATCGAAAAGATCGAAAAGGTCAAAAAGATCAAAAAGATCAAAAAGATCAAAAAGATCAAAAAGATCAAAAAGATCAAAAAAATCAAAAAGATCAAAAAGATCAAAAGATCAAAAAGATCAAAAAGATCAAAAAGATCAAAAAGATCAAAAAGATCAAAAAGATCGAAAAGATCAAAAAGATCAAAAAGATCAAAAAGATCAAAAAGATCAAAAAGATCAAAAAGATCAAAAAGATCAAAAAGATCAAAAAGATCAAAAAGATCAAAAAGATCAAAAAGATCAAAAAGATCAAAAAGATCAAAAAGATCAAAAAGATCAAAAAGATCAAAAAGATCAAAAAGATCAAAAAGATCAAAAAGATCAAAAAGATCAAAATGATCAAAATGATCAAAAAGATCAAAAAGATCAAAAAGATCAAAAAGATCAAAAAGATCAAAGAGATCAAAAAGATCAAAAAGATCAAAAAGATCAAAAAGATCAAAAAGATCAAAAAGATCAAAAAGATCAAAAAGATCAAAAAGATCAAAAAGATCAAAAAGATCAAAAAGATCAAAAAGATCAAAAAGATCAAAAAGATCAAAAAGATCAAAAAGATCAAAAAGATCAAAAAGATCAAAAAGATCAAAAAGATCAAAAAGATCAAAAAGATCAAAATGATCAAAATGATCAAAATGATCAAAATGATCAAAATGATCAAATAGATCAAATAGATCAAAAAGATCAAAAAGATCAAAAAGATCAAAAAGATCAAAAAGATCAAAAAGACCAAAAAGATCAAAAAGATCAAAAAGATCCAAAAGATCAAAAATATCAAAAAGATCAAAAAGATCAAAAAGATCAAAAAGATCAAAAAGATCCAAAAGATCAAAAAGATCAAAAAGATCAAAAAGATCAAAAAGATCAAAAAGATCAAAAAGATCAAAAAGATCAAAAAGATCAAAAAGATCAAAAAGATCAAAAAGATCAAAAAGATCAAAAAGATCAAAAAGATCAAAAAGATCAAAAAGATCAAAAAGATCAAAAAGATCAAAAAGATCAAAGAGATCAAAAAGATCAAAAAGATCGAAAAGATCGAAAAGATCAAATAGATCAAATAGATCAAATAGATCAAATAGATCAAAAAGATCAAAAAGATCAAAAAGATCAAAAAGATCAAAAAAATCAAAAAGTTTAAAAAGATCTAAAAAAGATCAAAAAGATCTAAAAAAGATCAAAAAGATCAAAAAGATCAAATAGATCAAAAAGATCAAAAAGATCAAAAAGATCAAAAAGATCAAAAAGATCAAAAAGATCAAAAAGATCAAAAAGATCAAAAAGAGCAAAAAGAGCAAAAAGATCAAAAAGATCAAAAAGATCAAAAAGATCAAAAAGATCAAAAAGATCAAAAAGATCAAAAAGATCAAAAAGATCAAAAAGATCAAAAAGATCAAAAAGATCGAAAAGGTCAAAAAGATCAAAGAGATCAAAAAGATCGAAAAGATCAAAAAGATCCAAAAGATCGAAAAGATTTAAAACATCTATAAGATCGAAAAGATCAAAAAGATCGAAAAGATTTAAAACATCTATAAGATCGAAAAGATCAAAAATATCGAAATGAGCAAATAGATATAAAAGATCAAAAAAATCAAAAAGATCAAAAAGATCAAAAAGATCAAAAAGATCAAAAAGATCAAAAAGATCAAAAAGATCAAAAAGATCAAAAAGATCAAAAAGATCAAAAAGATCAAAAAGATCAAAAAGATCAAAAAGATCAAAAAGATCGAAGAGATCGAAGAGATCAAAGAGATCAAAAAGATCAAAAAGATCGAAAAGATCAAAAAGATCGAAAAGATCGAAAAGATCGAAAAGATCGAAAAGATCGAAAAGATCAAAAAGATCAAAAAGATCAAAAAGATCAAAAAGATCAAAAAGATCAAAAAGATCAAAAAGATCAAAAAGATCAAAAAGATCAAAAAGATCAAAAAGATCAAAAAGATCAAAAAGATCAAAAAGATCAAAAAGATCAAAAAGATCAAAAAGATCAAAAAGATCAAAAAGATCAAAAAGATCAAAAAGATCAAAAAGATCAAAAAGATCAAAAAGATCAAAAAGATCAAAAAGATCAAAAAGATCAAAAAGATCAAAAAGATCAAAAAGATCAAAAAGATCAAAAAGATCAAAAAGATCAAAAAGATCAAAAAGATCAAAAAGATCAAAAAGATCAAAAAGATCAAAAAGATCAAAAAGATCAAAAAGATCAAAAAGATCAAAAAGATCAAAAAGATCAAAAAGATCAAAAAGATCAAAAAGATCAAAAAGATCAAAAAGATCAAAAAGATCAAAAAGATCAAAAAGATCAAAAAGATCAAAAAGATCAAAAAGATCAAAAAGATCAAAAAGATCAAAAAGATCAAAAAGATCAAAAAGATCAAAAAGATCAAAAAGATCAAAAAGATCAAAAAGATCAAAAAGATCAAAAAGATCAAAAAGATCAAAAAGATCAAAAAGATCAAAAAGATCAAAAAGATCAAAAAGATCAAAAAGATCAAAAAGATCAAAAAGATCAAAAAGATCAAAAAGATCAAAAAGATCAAAAAGATCAAAAAGATCAAAAAGATCAAAAAGATCAAAAAGATCAAAAAGATCAAAAAGATCAAAAAGATCAAAAAGATCAAAAAGATCAAAAAGATCAAAATGATCAAAAAGATCAAAAAGATCAAAAAGATCAAAAAGATCAAAAAGATCAAAAAGATCAAAAAGATCAAAAAGATCAAAAAGATCAAAAAGATCAAAAAGATCAAAAAGATCAAAAAGATCAAAAAGATCAAAAAGATCAAAAAGATCAAAAAGATCAAAAAGATCAAAAAGATCAAAAAGATCAAAAAGATCAAAAAGATCAAAAAGATCAAAAAGATCAAAAAGATCAAAAAGATCAAAAAGATCAAAAAGATCAAAAAGATCAAAAAGATCAAAAAGATCAAAAAGATCAAAAAGATCAAAAAGATCAAAAAGATCAAAAAGATCAAAAAGATCAAAAAGATCAAAAAGATCAAAAAGATCAAAAAGATCAAAAAGATCAAAAAGATCAAAAAGATCAAAAAGATCAAAAAGATCGAAAAGATCAAAAAGATCAAAAAGATCAAAAAGATCAAAAAGATCAAAAAGATCAAAAAGATCAAAAAGATCAAAAAGATCGAAAAGATCAAAAAGATCAAAAAGATCAAAAAGATCAAAAAGATCAAAAAGATCAAAAAGATCAAAAAGATCAAAAAGATCAAAAAGATCAAAAAGATCAAAAAGATCAAAAAGATCAAAAAGATCAAAAAGATCAAAAAGATCAAAAAGATCAAAAGATCAAAAAGATCAAAAAGATCAAAAAGATCAAAAAGATCAAAAAGATCAAAAAGATCAAAAAGATCAAAAAGATCAAAAAGATCAAAAAGATCAAAAAGATCAAAAAGATCAAAAAGATCAAAAAGATCAAAAAGATCAAAAAGATCAAAAAGATCAAAAAGATCAAAAAGATCAAAAAGATCGAAAAGGTCAAAAAGATCAAAAAGATCAAAAAGATCAAAAAGATCAAAAAGATCAAAAAGATCAAAAAGATCAAAAAGATCGAAAAGGTCAAAAAGATCAAAAAGATCAAAAAGATCAAAAAGATCAAAAAGATCAAAAAGATCAAAAAGATCAAAAAGATCAAAAAGATCAAAAAGATCAAAAAGATCAAAAAGATCAAAAAGATCAAAAAGATCAAAAAGATCAAAAAGATCAAAAAGATCAAAAAGATCAAAAAGATCAAAAAGATCAAAAAGATCAAAAAGATCAAAAAGATCAAAAAGATCAAAAAGATCAAAAAGATCAAAAAGATCAAAAAGATCAAAAAGATCAAAAAGATCAAAAAGATCAAAAAGATCAAAAAGATCAAAAAGATCAAAAAGATCAAAAAGATCAAAAAGATCAAAAAGATCAAAAAGATCAAAAAGATCAAAAAGATCAAAAAGATCGAAAAGATCGAAAAGATCGAAAAGATCAAAAAGATCAAAAAGATCAAAAAGATCAAAAAGATCAAAAAGATCAAAAAGATCAAAAAGATCAAAAAGATCAAAAAGATCAAAAAGATCAAAAAGATCAAAAAGATCAAAAAGATCAAAAAGATCAAAAAGATCAAAAGATCAAAAAGATCAAAAAGATCAAAAAGATCAAAAAGATCAAAAAGATCAAAAAGATCAAAAAGATCAAAAAGATCAAAAAGATCAAAAAGATCAAAAAGATCAAAAAGATCAAAAAGATCAAAAAGATCAAAAAGATCAAAAAGATCAAAAAGATCAAAAAGATCAAAAAGATCAAAAAGATCAAAAAGATCAAAAAGATCAAAAAGATCAAAAAGATCAAAAAGATCAAAAAGATCAAAAAGATCAAAAAGGTCAAAAAGGTCAAAAAGATCAAAAAGATCAAAAAGATCAAAAAGATCAAAAAGATCAAAAAGATCAAAAAAATCAAAAAGATCAAAAAGATCAAAAAGATCAAAAAGATCAAAAAGATCAAAAAGATCAAAAAGATCAAAAAGATCGAAAAGATCAAAAAGATCAAAAAGATCAAAAAGATCAAAAAGATCAAAAAGATCAAAAAGATCAAAAAGATCAAAAAGATCAAAAAGATCAAAAAGATCAAAAAGATCAAAAAGATCAAAAAGATCAAAAAGATCAAAAAGATCAAAAAGATCAAAAAGATCAAAAAAATCAAAAAGATCAAAAAGATCAAAAAGATCAAAAAGATCAAAAAGATCAAAAAGATCAAAAAGATCAAAAAGATCAAAAAGATCAAAAAGATCAAAAAGATCAAAAAGATCAAAAAGATCAAAAAGATCAAAAAGATCAAAAAGATCAAAAAGATCAAAAAGATCAAAAAGATCAAAAAGATCAAAAAGATCAAAAAGATCAAAAAGATCAAAGAGATCGAAAAGATCAAAAAGATCAAAAAGATCAAAAAGATCAAAAAGATCGAAAAGATCGAAAAGATCAAAAAGATCAAAAAGATCAAAAAGATCAAAAAGATCAAAAAGATCAAAAAGATCAAAAAGATCAAAAAGATCAAAAAGATCAAAAAGATCAAAAAGATCAAAAAGATCAAAAAGATCAAAAATATCAAAAAGATCAAAAAGATCAAAAAGATCAAAAAGATCAAAAAGATCAAAAAGATCAAAAAGATCAAAAAGATCAAAAAGATCAAAAAGATCAAAAAGATCAAAAAGATCAAAAAGATCAAAAAGATCAAAAAGATCAAAAAGATCAAAAAGATCAAAAAGATCAAAAAGATCAAAAAGATCAAAAAGATCAAAAAGATCAAAAAGATCAAAAAGATCAAAAAGATCGAAAAGGTCAAAAAGATCGAAAAGGTCAAAAAGATCAAAGAGATCAAAAATATCGAAAAGATCAAAAAGATCCAAAAGATCAAAAAGATCAAAAAGATCGAAAAGATCGAAAAGATCAAAAAGATCAAAAAGATCAAAAAGATCAAAAAGATCAAAAAGATCAAAAAGATCAAAAAGATCAAAAAGATCAAAAAGATCAAAAAGATCAAAAAGATCAAAAAGATCAAAAAGATCAAAAAGATCAAAAAGATCAAAAAGATCAAAAAGATCAAAAAGATCAAAAAGATCAAAAAGATCAAAAAGATCAAAAAGATCAAAAAGATCAAAAGATCAAAAAGATCAAAAAGATCAAAAAGATCAAAAAGATCAAAAAGATCAAAAAGATCAAAAAGATCAAAAAGATCAAAAAGATCAAAAAGATCAAAAAGATTAAAAAGATCAAAAAGATCAAAAAGATCAAAAAGATCAAAAAGATCAAAAAGATCAAAAAGATCAAAAAGATCAAAAAGATCGAAAAGGTCAAAAAGATCAAAAAGATCAAAAAGATCAAAAAGATCAAAAAGATCAAAAAGATCAAAAAGATCAAAAAAATCAAAAAGATCAAAAAGATCAAAAAGATCAAAAAGATCAAAAAGATCAAAAAGATCGAAAAGATCAAAAAGATCAAAAAGATCAAAAAGATCAAAAAGATCAAAAAGATCAAAAAGATCAAAAAGATCAAAAAGATCAAAAAGATCAAAAAGATCAAAAAGATCAAAAAGATCAAAAAGATCAAAAAGATCAAAAAGATCAAAAAGATCAAAAAGATCAAAAAGATCAAAAAGATCAAAAAGATCAAAAAGATCAAAATGATCAAAAAGATCAAAAAGATCAAAAAGATCAAAAAGATCAAAAAGATCAAAAAGATCAAAAAGATCAAAAAGATCAAAGAGATCAAAAAGATCAAAAAGATCAAAAAGATCAAAAAGATCAAAAAGATCAAAAAGATCAAAAAGATCAAAAAGATCAAAAAGATCAAAAAGATCAAAAAGATCAAAAAGATCAAAAAGATCAAAAAGATCAAAAAGATCAAAAAGATCAAAAAGATCAAAAAGATCAAAAAGATCAAAAAGATCAAAAAGATCAAAAAGATCAAAAAGATCAAAAATATCAAAAAGATCAAAAAGATCAAAAAGATCAAAAAGATCAAAAAGATCAAAAAGATCAAAAAGATCAAAAAGATCAAAAAGATCGAAAAGATCGAAAAGATCAAATAGATCAAATAGATCAAAAAGATCAAAAAGATCAAAAAGATCAAAAAGATCAAAAAGATCAAAAAGATCAAAAAGATCAAAAAGATCAAAAAGATCAAAAAGATCAAAAAGATCAAAAAGATCAAAAAGATCAAAAAGATCAAAAAGATCAAAAAGATCAAAAAGATCCAAAAGATCAAAAAGATCAAAAAGATCAAAAAGATCAAAAATATCAAAAAGATCAAAAAGATCAAAAAGATCAAAAAGATCAAAAAGATCAAAAAGATCAAAAAGATCAAAAAGATCAAAAAGATCAAAAAGATCAAAAAGATCAAAAAGATCAAAAAGATCAAAAAGATCAAAAAGATCAAAAAGATCAAAGAGATCAAAAAGATCAAAAAGATCAAAAAGATCGAAAAGATCGAAAAGATCAAATAGATCAAATAGATCAAATAGATCAAATAGATCAAAAAGATCAAAAAGATCAAAAAGATCAAAAAGATCAAAAAAATCAAAAAGATCTAAAAAAGATCAAAAAGATCTAAAAAAGATCAAAAAGATCAAAAAGATCAAATAGATCAAAAAGATCAAAAAGATCAAAAAGATCAAAAAGATCAAAAAGATCAAAAAGATCAAAAAGATCAAAAAGATCAAAAAGATCAAAAAGATCAAAAAGAGCAAAAAGATCAAAAAGATCAAAAAGATCAAAAAGATCAAAAAGATCAAAAAGATCAAAAAGATCAAAAAGATCAAAAAGATCAAAAAGATCAAAAAGATCAAAAAGATCAAAAAGATCAAAAAGATCAAAAAGATCGAAAAGGTCAAAAAGATCAAAGAGATCAAAAAGATCGAAAAGATCAAAAAGATCCAAAAGATCGAAAAGATTTAAAAAAGATCGAAAAGATCAAAAAGATCCAAAAGATCGAAAAGATTTAAAACATCTATAAGATCGAAAAGATCAAAAATATCGAAATGAGCAAATAGATATAAAAGATCAAAAAAATCAAAAAGATCAAAAAGATCAAAAAGATCAAAAAGATCAAAAAGATCAAAAAGATCAAAAAGATCAAAAAGATCAAAAAGATCAAAAAGATCGAAGAGATCGAAGAGATCAAAAAGATCAAAAAGATCGAAAAGATCGAAAAGATCAAATAGATCAAATAGATCAAAAAGATCAAAAAGATCAAAAAGATCAAAAAGATCAAAAAGATCAAAAAGATCAAAAAGATCAAAAAGATCAAAAAGATCAAAAAGATCAAAAAGATCAAAAAGATCAAAAAGATCAAAAAGATCAAAAAGATCAAAAAGATCAAAAAGATCAAAAAGATCAAAAAGATCAAAAAGATCAAAAAGATCCAAAAGATCAAAAAGATCAAAAAGGTCAAAAAGATCAAAAATATCAAAAAGATCAAAAAGATCAAAAAGATCGAAAAGATCAAAAAGATCAAAAAGATCAAAAAGATCAAAAAGATCAAAAAGATCAAAAAGATCAAAAAGATCAAAAAGATCGAAAAGATCAAAAAGATCAAAAAGATCAAAAAGATCAAAAAGATCAAAAAGATCAAAAAGATCAAAAAGATCAAAAAGATCAAAAAGATCAAAAAGATCAAAAAGATCAAAAAGATCAAAAAGATCAAAAAGATCAAAAAGATCAAAAAGATCAAAAGATCAAAAAGATCAAAAAGATCAAAAAGATCAAAAAGATCAAAAAGATCAAAAAGATCAAAAAGATCAAAAAGATCAAAAAGATCAAAAAGATCAAAAAGATCAAAAAGATCAAAAAGATCAAAAAGATCAAAAAGATCAAAAAGATCGAAAAGGTCAAAAAGATCAAAAAGATCAAAAAGATCAAAAAGATCAAAAAGATCAAAAAGATCAAAAAGATCAAAAAGATCAAAAAGATCGAAAAGGTCAAAAAGATCAAAAAGATCAAAAAGATCAAAAAGATCAAAAAGATCAAAAAGATCAAAAAGATCAAAAAGATCAAAAAGATCAAAAAGATCAAAAAGATCAAAAAGATCAAAAAGATCAAAAAGATCAAAAAGATCAAAAAGATCAAAAAGATCAAAAAGATCAAAAAGATCAAAAAGATCAAAAAGATCAAAAAGATCAAAAAGATCAAAAAGATCAAAAAGATCAAAAAGATCAAAAAGATCAAAAAGATCAAAAAGATCAAAAAGATCAAAAAGATCAAAAAGATCAAAAAGATCAAAAAGATCAAAAAGATCAAAAAGATCAAAAAGATCAAAAAGATCAAAAAGATCAAAAAGATCAAAAAGATCAAAAAGATCAAAAAGATCAAAAAGATCAAAAAGATCAAAAAGATCAAAAAGATCAAAAAGATCAAAAAGATCAAAAAGATCGAAAAGATCGAAAAGATCGAAAAGATCGAAAAGATCAAAAAGATCAAAAAGATCAAAAAGATCAAAAAGATCAAAAAGATCAAAAAGATCAAAAAGATCAAAAAGATCAAAAAGATCAAAAAGATCAAAAAGATCAAAAAGATCAAAAAGATCAAAAAGATCAAAAAGATCAAAAAGATCAAAAGATCAAAAAGATCAAAAAGATCAAAAAGATCAAAAAGATCAAAAAGATCAAAAAGATCAAAAAGATCAAAAAGATCAAAAAGATCAAAAAGATCAAAAAGATCAAAAAGATCAAAAAGATCAAAAAGATCAAAAAGATCAAAAAGATCAAAAAGATCAAAAAGATCAAAAAGATCAAAAAGATCAAAAAGATCAAAAAGATCAAAAAGATCAAAAAGATCAAAAAGATCAAAAAGATCAAAAAGATCAAAAAGATCAAAAAGATCAAAAAGATCAAAAAGATCAAAAAGATCAAAAAGATCAAAAAGATCAAAAAGATCAAAAAGATCAAAAAGATCAAAAAGATCAAAAAGATCAAAAAGATCAAAAAGATCAAAAAGATCAAAAAGATCAAAAAGATCAAAAAGATCAAAAAGATCAAAAAGATCAAAAAGATCAAAAAGATCAAAAAGATCAAAAAGATCAAAAAGATCAAAAAGATCAAAAAGATCAAAAAGATCAAAAAGATCAAAAAGATCAAAAAGATCAAAAAGATCAAAAAGATCAAAAAGATCAAAAGATCAAAAAGATCAAAAAGATCAAAAAGATCAAAAAGATCAAAAAGATCAAAAAGATCAAAAAGATCAAAAAGATCAAAAAGATCAAAAAGATCAAAAAGATCAAAAAGATCAAAAAGATCAAAAAGATCAAAAAGATCAAAAAGATCAAAAAGATCAAAAAGATCAAAAAGATCAAAAAGATCAAAAAGATCAAAAAGATCAAAAAGATCAAAAAGATCAAAAAGATCAAAAAGATCAAAAAGATCAAAAAGATCAAAAAGATCAAAAAGATCAAAAAGATCAAAAGATCAAAAAGATCAAAAGATCAAAAAGATCAAAAAGATCAAAAAGATCAAAAAGATCAAAAAGATCAAAAAGATCAAAAAGATCAAAAAGATCAAAAAGATCAAAAAGATCAAAAAGATCAAAAAGATCAAAAAGATCAAAAAGATCAAAAAGATCAAAAAGATCAAAAAGATCAAAAAGATCAAAAAGATCAAAAAGATCAAAAAGATCAAAAAGATCAAAAAGATCAAAAAGATCAAAAAGATCAAAAAGATCAAAAAGATCAAAAAGATCAAAAAGATCAAAAAGATCAAAAAGATCAAAAAGATCAAAAAGATCAAAAAGATCAAAAAGATCAAAAAGATCAAAAAGATCAAAAAGATCAAAAAGATCAAAAAGATCAAAAAGATCAAAAAGATCAAAAAGATCAAAAAGATCAAAAAGATCAAAAAGATCAAAAAGATCAAAAAGATCAAAAAGATCAAAAAGATCAAAAAGATCAAAAAGATCAAAAAGATCAAAAAGATCAAAAAGATCAAAGAGATCGAAAAGATCAAAAAGATCAAAAAGATCAAAAAGATCAAAAAGATCAAAAAGATCAAAAAGATCAAAAAGATCAAAAAGATCAAAAAGATCAAAAATATCAAAAAGATCAAAAAGATCAAAAAGATCAAAAAGATCAAAAAGATCAAAAAGATCAAAAAGATCAAAAAGATCAAAAAGATCAAAAAGATCAAAAAGATCAAAAAGATCAAAAAGATCAAAAAGATCAAAAAGATCAAAAAGATCAAAAAGATCAAAAAGATCAAAAAGATCAAAAAGATCAAAAAGATCAAAAAGATCAAAAAGATCGAAAAGGTCAAAAAGATCGAAAAGGTCAAAAAGATCAAAGAGATCAAAAATATCGAAAAGATCAAAAAGATCCAAAAGATCAAAAAGATCAAAAAGATCGAAAAGATCGAAAAGATCAAAAAGATCAAAAAGATCAAAAAGATCAAAAAGATCAAAAAGATCAAAAAGATCAAAAAGATCAAAAAGATCAAAAAGATCAAAAAGATCAAAAAGATCAAAAAGATCAAAAAGATCAAAAAGATCAAAAAGATCAAAAAGATCAAAAAGATCAAAAAGATCAAAAAGATCAAAAAGATCAAAAAGATCAAAAAGATCAAAAAGATCAAAAAGATCAAAAAGATCAAAAAGATCAAAAAGATCAAAAGATCAAAAAGATCAAAAAGATCAAAAAGATCAAAAAGATCAAAAAGATCAAAAAGATCAAAAAGATCAAAAAGATCAAAAAGATCAAAAAGATTAAAAAGATCAAAAAGATCAAAAAGATCAAAAAGATCAAAAAGATCAAAAAGATCAAAAAGATCAAAAAGATCAAAAAGATCGAAAAGGTCAAAAAGATCAAAAAGATCAAAAAGATCAAAAAGATCAAAAAGATCAAAAAGATCAAAAAGATCAAAAAAATCAAAAAGATCAAAAAGATCAAAAAGATCAAAAAGATCAAAAAGATCAAAAAGATCAAAAAGATCGAAAAGATCAAAAAGATCAAAAAGATCAAAAAGATCAAAAAGATCAAAAAGATCAAAAAGATCAAAAAGATCAAAAAGATCAAAAAGATCAAAAAGATCAAAAAGATCAAAAAGATCAAAAAGATCAAAAAGATCAAAAAGATCAAAAAGATCAAAAAGATCAAAAAGATCAAAAAGATCAAAAAGATCAAAAAGATCAAAAAGATCAAAAAGATCAAAATGATCAAAAAGATCAAAAAGATCAAAAAGATCAAAAAGATCAAAAAGATCAAAAAGATCAAAAAGATCAAAGAGATCAAAAAGATCAAAAAGATCAAAAAGATCAAAAAGATCAAAAAGATCAAAAAGATCAAAAAGATCAAAAAGATCAAAAAGATCAAAAAGATCAAAAAGATCAAAAAGATCAAAAAGATCAAAAAGATCAAAAAGATCAAAAAGATCAAAAAGATCAAAAAGATCAAAAAGATCAAAAAGATCAAAAAGATCAAAAAGATCAAAAAGATCAAAAAGATCAAAAAGATCAAAAAGATCAAAAAGATCAAAAAGATCAAAAAGATCAAAAAGATCAAAAAGATCAAAAAGATCAAAAAGATCAAAAAGATCAAAAAGATCAAAAAGATCAAAAAGATCAAAAAGATCAAAAAGATCAAAAAGATCAAAAAGATCAAAAAGATCAAAAAGATCAAAAAGATCAAAAAGATCAAAAAGATCAAAAAGATCAAAAAGATCAAAAAGATCAAAAAGATCAAAAAGATCGAAAAGATCGAAAAGATCAAATAGATCAAATAGATCAAAAAGATCAAAAAGATCAAAAAGATCAAAAAGATCAAAAAGATCAAAAAGATCAAAAAGATCAAAAAGATCAAAAAGATCAAAAAGATCAAAAAGATCAAAAAGATCAAAAAGATCAAAAAGATCAAAAAGATCAAAAAGATCAAAAAGATCAAAAAGATCAAAAAGATCCAAAAGATCAAAAAGATCAAAAAGATCAAAAAGATCAAAAATATCAAAAAGATCAAAAAGATCAAAAAGATCAAAAAGATCAAAAAGATCAAAAAGATCAAAAAGATCAAAAAGATCAAAAAGATCAAAAAGATCAAAAAGATCAAAAAGATCAAAAAGATCAAAAAGATCAAAAAGATCAAAAAGATCAAAGAGATCAAAAAGATCAAAAAGATCAAAAAGATCGAAAAGATCGAAAAGATCAAATAGATCAAATAGATCAAATAGATCAAATAGATCAAAAAGATCAAAAAGATCAAAAAGATCAAAAAGATCAAAAAAATCAAAAAGATCTAAAAAAGATCAAAAAGATCTAAAAAAGATCAAAAAGATCAAAAAGATCAAATAGATCAAAAAGATCAAAAAGATCAAAAAGATCAAAAAGATCAAAAAGATCAAAAAGATCAAAAAGATCAAAAAGATCAAAAAGATCAAAAAGATCAAAAAGAGCAAAAAGATCAAAAAGATCAAAAAGATCAAAAAGATCAAAAAGATCAAAAAGATCAAAAAGATCAAAAAGATCAAAAAGATCAAAAAGATCAAAAAGATCAAAAAGATCAAAAAGATCAAAAAGATCGAAAAGGTCAAAAAGATCAAAGAGATCAAAAAGATCGAAAAGATCAAAAAGATCCAAAAGATCGAAAAGATTTAAAAAAGATCGAAAAGATCAAAAAGATCCAAAAGATCGAAAAGATTTAAAACATCTATAAGATCGAAAAGATCAAAAATATCGAAATGAGCAAATAGATATAAAAGATCAAAAAAATCAAAAAGATCAAAAAGATCAAAAAGATCAAAAAGATCAAAAAGATCAAAAAGATCAAAAAGATCAAAAAGATCAAAAAGATCGAAGAGATCGAAGAGATCAAAAAGATCAAAAAGATCAAAAAGATCGAAAAGATCAAAAAGATCGAAAAGATCGAAAAGATCGAAAAGATCGAAAAGATCGAAAAGATCGAAAAGATCGAAAAGATCAAAAAGATCAAAAAGATCAAAAAGATCAAAAAGATCAAAAAGATCAAAAAGATCAAAAAGATCAAAAAGATCAAAAAGATCAAAAAGATCAAAAAGATCAAAAAGATCAAAAAGATCAAAAAGATCAAAAAGATCAAAAAGATCAAAAAGATCAAAAAGATCAAAAAGATCAAAAAGATCAAAAAGATCAAAAAGATCAAAAAGATCAAAAAGATCAAAAAGATCAAAAAGATCAAAAAGATCAAAAAGATCAAAAAGATCAAAAAGATCAAAAAGATCAAAAAGATCAAAAAGATCAAAAAGATCAAAAAGATCAAAAAGATCAAAAAGATCAAAAAGATCAAAAAGATCAAAAAGATCAAAAAGATCAAAAAGATCAAAAAGATCAAAAAGATCAAAAAGATCAAAAAGATCAAAAAGATCAAAAAGATCAAAAAGATCAAAAAGATCAAAAAGATCAAAAAGATCAAAAAGATCAAAAAGATCAAAAAGATCAAAAAGATCAAAAAGATCAAAAAGATCAAAAAGTTCAAAAAGATCAAAAAGATCAAAAAGATCAAAAAGATCAAAGAGATCAAAGAGATCGAAAAGATCAAAAAGATCAAAAAGATCGAAAAGATCAAAAAGATCGAAAAGATCGAAGAGATCAAAAAGATCAAAAAGATCAAAAAGATCAAAAAGATCAAAAAGATCAAAAAGATCAAAAAGATCAAAAAGATCAAAAAGATCAAAAAGATCAAAAAGATCAAAAAGATCAAAAAGATCAAAAAGATCAAAAAGATCAAAAAGATCAAAAAGATCAAAAAGATCAAAAAGATCAAAAAGATCAAAAAGATCAAAAAGATCAAAAAGATCAAAAAGATCGAAAAGGTCAAAAAGATCGAAAAGGTCAAAAGATCAAAGAGATCAAAAATATCGAAAAGATCAAAAAGATCCAAAAGATCAAAAAGATCAAAAAGATCGAAAAGATCGAAAAGATCAAAAAGATCAAAAAGATCAAAAAGATCAAAAAGATCAAAAAGATCAAAAAGATCAAAAAGATCAAAAAGATCAAAGAGATCAAAAAGATCAAAAAGATCAAAAAGATCAAAGAGATCAAAAAGATCAAAAAGATCAAAAAGATCAAAAAGATCAAAAAGATCAAAAAGATCAAAAAGATCAAAAAGATCAAAAAGATCAAAAAGATCAAAAAGATCAAAAAGATCAAAAAGATCAAAAAGATCAAAAAGATCAAAAAGATCGAAAAGGTCAAAAAGATCAAAAAGATCAAAAAGATCAAAAAGATCAAAAAGATCAAAAAGATCAAAAAAATCAAAAAGATCAAAAAGATCAAAAAGATCAAAAAGATCAAAAAGATCAAAAAGATCAAAAAGATCAAAAAGATCAAAAAGATCGAAAAGATCAAAAAGATCAAAAAGATCAAAAAGATCAAAAAGATCAAAAAGATCAAAAAGATCAAAAAGATCAAAAAGATCAAAAAGATCAAAAAGATCAAAAAGATCAAAAAGATCAAAAAGATCAAAAAGATCAAAAAGATCAAAAAGATCAAAAAGATCTAAAAAAGATCAAAAAGATCTAAAAAAGATCAAAAAGATCAAAAAGATCAAAAAGATCAAAAAGATCAAAAAGATCAAAAAGATCAAAAAGATCAAAAAGATCAAAAAGATCAAAAAGATCAAAAAGATCAAAAAGATCAAAAAGATCAAAAAGATCAAAAAGATCAAAAAGATCAAAAAGATCAAAAAGATCAAAAAGATCAAAAAGATCAAAAAGATCAAAAAGATCAAAAAGATCAAAAAGATCAAAAAGATCAAAAAGATCAAAAAGATCAAAAAGATCAAAAAGATCAAAAAGATCAAAAAGATCAAAAAGATCAAAAAGAACAAAAAGATCAAAAAGATCAAAAAGATCAAAAAGATCAAAAAGATCAAAAAGATCGAAAAGGTCAAAAAGATCAAAGAGATCAAAAAGATCGAAAAGATCAAAAAGATCCAAAAGATCGAAAAGATTTAAAACATCTATAAGATCGAAAAGATCAAAAAGATCGAAAAGATTTAAAACATCTATAAGATCGAAAAGATTTAAAACATCTATAAGATCGAAAAGATCAAAAATATCGAAATGAGCAAAAAGATATAAAAGATCAAAAAGATCAAAAAGATCAAAAAGATCAAAAAGATCAAAAAGATCAAAAAGATCAAAAAGATCAAAAAGATCAAAAAGATCAAAAAGATCAAAAAGATCAAAAAGATCAAAAAGATCAAAAAGATCAAAAAGATCAAAAAGATCAAAAAGATCAAAAAGATCAAAAAGATCAAAAAGATCAAAAAGATCAAAAAGATCAAAAAGATCAAAAAGATCAAAAAGATCAAAAAGATCAAAAAGATCAAAAAGATCAAAAAGATCAAAAAGATCAAAAAGATCAAAAAGATCAAAAAGATCAAAAAGATCAAAAAGATCAAAAAGATCAAAAAGATCAAAAAGATCAAAAAGATCAAAAAGATCAAAAAGATCAAAAAGATCAAAAAGATCAAAAAGATCAAAAAGATCAAAAAGATCAAAAAGATCAAAAAGATCAAAAAGATCAAAAAGATCAAAAAGATCAAAAAGATCAAAAAGATCAAAAAGATCAAAAAGATCAAAAAGATCAAAAAGATCAAAAAGATCAAAAAGATCAAAAAGATCAAAAAGATCAAAAAGATCGAAAAGATCAAAAAGATCGAAAAGATCGAAAAGATCGAAAAGATCAAAAAGATCAAAAAGCTCAAAAAGATCAAAAAGATCAAAAAGATCAAAAAGATCAAAAAGATCAAAAAGATCAAAAAGATCAAAAAGATCAAAAAGATCAAAAAGATCAAAAAGATCAAAAAGATCAAAAAGATCAAAAAGATCAAAAAGATCAAAAAGATCAAAAAGATCAAAAAGATCAAAAAGATCAAAAAGATCAAAAAGATCAAAAAGATCAAAAAGATCAAAAAGATCAAAAAGATCAAAAAGATCAAAAAGATCAAAAAGATCAAAAAGATCAAAAAGATCAAAAAGATCAAAAAGATCAAAAAGATCAAAAAGATCAAAAAGATCAAAAAGATCAAAAAGATCAAAAAGATCAAAAAGATCAAAAAGATCAAAAAGATCAAAAAGATCAAAAAGATCAAAAAGATCAAAAAGATCAAAAAGATCAAAAAGATCAAAAAGATCAAAAAGATCAAAAAGATCAAAAAGATCAAAAAGATCAAAAAGATCAAAATGATCAAAAAGATCAAAAAGATCAAAAAGATCAAAAAGATCAAACAGATTGGAGAGATCAAAAAGATCAAAGAGATCAAAATGATCAAAATGATCAAAATGATCAAAATGATCAAAATGATCAAAAAGATCAAAATGATCAAAATTATCAAAAAGATCAAAATGATCAAAATTATCAAAAAGATCAAACAGATCAAAAAGATCACACAGATCAAAAAGATCAAAAAGATCAAAAAGAACAAAAAGAACAAAAAGAACAAAAAGATCAAAAAGATCAAAAAGATCAAAAAGATCAAAAAGAACAAAACGAACAAAAAGATCAAAAAGATCAAAAAGATCAAAAAGATCAAAAAGATCAAAAAGATCAAAAAGATTAAAAAGATCAAAAAGATCAAAAAGATCAAAAAGATCAAAAAGATCAAAAAGATCAAAAAGATCAAAAAGATCAAAAAGATCAAAAAGATCAAAAAGATCAAAGAGATCAAAAAGATCAAAAAGATCAAAAAGATCGAAAAGATCGAAAAGATCAAATAGATCAAATAGATCAAATAGATCAAATAGATCAAAAAGATCAAAAAGATCAAAAAGATCAAAAAAATCAAAAAGATCTAAAAAAGATCAAAAAGATCTAAAAAAGATCAAAAAGATCAAAAAGATCAAATAGATCAAAAAGATCAAAAAGATCAAAAAGATCAAAAAGATCAATAAGATCAAAAAGATCAAAAAGATCAAAAAGATCAAAAAGATCAAAAAGATCAAAAAGATCAAAAAGATCAAAAAGGTCAAAAAATCAAAAAGATCAAAAAGATCAAAAAGAATAAAAAGATCAAAAAGATCAAAAAGATCAAAAAGATCAAAAAGATCAAAAAGATCAAAAAGATCGAAAAGGTCAAAAAGATCAAAGAGATCAAAAAGATCGAAAAGATCAAAAAGATCCAAAAGATCGAAAAGATTTAAAAAAGATCGAAAAGATCAAAAAGATCCAAAAGATCGAAAAGATTTAAAACATCTATAAGATCGAAAAGATCAAAAATATCGAAATGAGCAAATAGATATAAAAGATCAAAAAAATCAAAAAGATCAAAAAGATCAAAAAGATCAAAAAGATCAAAAAGATCAAAAAGATCAAAAAGATCAAAAAGATCAAAAAGATCAAAAAGATCGAAGAGATCGAAGAGATCAAAAAGATCAAAAAGATCAAAAAGATCGAAAAGATCAAAAAGATCGAAAAGATCGAAAAGATCGAAAAGATCGAAAAGATCGAAAAGATCGAAAAGATCGAAAAGATCGAAAAGATCAAAAAGATCAAAAAGATCAAAAAGATCAAAAAGATCAAAAAGATCAAAAAGATCAAAAAGATCAAAAAGATCAAAAAGATCAAAAAGATCAAAAAGATCAAAAAGATCAAAAAGATCAAAAAGATCAAAAAGATCAAAAAGATCAAAAAGATCAAAAAGATCAAAAAGATCAAAAAGATCAAAAAGATCAAAAAGATCAAAAAGATCAAAAAGATCAAAAAGATCAAAAAGATCAAAAAGATCAAAAAGATCAAAAAGATCAAAAAGATCAAAAAGATCAAAAAGATCAAAAAGATCAAAAAGATCAAAAAGATCAAAAAGATCAAAAAGATCAAAAAGATCAAAAAGATCAAAAAGATCAAAAAGATCAAAAAGATCAAAAAGATCAAAAAGATCAAAAAGATCAAAAAGATCAAAAAGATCAAAAAGATCAAAAAGATCAAAAAGATCAAAAAGATCAAAAAGATCAAAAAGATCAAAAAGATCAAAAAGATCAAAAAGATCAAAAAGATCAAAAAGATCAAAAAGATCAAAAAGATCAAAAAGATCAAAAAGATCAAAAAGATCAAAAAGATCAAAAAGATCAAAAAGATCAAAAAGATCAAAAAGATCAAAGAGATCAAAGAGATCGAAAAGATCAAAAAGATCAAAAAGATCGAAAAGATCAAAAAGATCGAAAAGATCGAAGAGATCAAAAAGATCAAAAAGATCAAAAAGATCAAAAAGATCAAAAAGATCAAAAAGATCAAAAAGATCAAAAAGATCAAAAAGATCAAAAAGATCAAAAAGATCAAAAAGATCAAAAAGATCAAAAAGATCAAAAAGATCAAAAAGATCAAAAAGATCAAAAAGATCAAAAAGATCAAAAAGATCAAAAAGATCAAAAAGATCAAAAAGATCAAAAAGATCAAAAAGATCAAAAAGATCAAAAAGATCGAAAAGGTCAAAAAGATCGAAAAGGTCAAAAGATCAAAGAGATCAAAAATATCGAAAAGATCAAAAAGATCCAAAAGATCAAAAAGATCAAAAAGATCGAAAAGATCGAAAAGATCAAAAAGATCAAAAAGATCAAAAAGATCAAAAAGATCAAAAAGATCAAAAAGATCAAAAAGATCAAAAAGATCAAAAAGATCAAAGAGATCAAAAAGATCAAAAAGATCAAAAAGATCAAAGAGATCAAAAAGATCAAAAAGATCAAAAAGATCAAAAAGATCAAAAAGATCAAAAAGATCAAAAAGATCAAAAAGATCAAAAAGATCAAAAAGATCAAAAAGATCAAAAAGATCAAAAAGATCAAAAAGATCAAAAAGATCGAAAAGGTCAAAAAGATCAAAAAGATCAAAAAGATCAAAAAGATCAAAAAGATCAAAAAGATCAAAAAAATCAAAAAGATCAAAAAGATCAAAAAGATCAAAAAGATCAAAAAGATCAAAAAGATCAAAAAGATCAAAAAGATCAAAAAGATCGAAAAGATCAAAAAGATCAAAAAGATCAAAAAGATCAAAAAGATCAAAAAGATCAAAAAGATCAAAAAGATCAAAAAGATCAAAAAGATCAAAAAGATCAAAAAGATCAAAAAGATCAAAAAGATCAAAAAGATCAAAAAGATCAAAAAGATCAAAAAGATCAAAAAGATCTAAAAAAGATCAAAAAGATCTAAAAAAGATCAAAAAGATCAAAAAGATCAAAAAGATCAAAAAGATCAAAAAGATCAAAAAGATCAAAAAGATCAAAAAGATCAAAAAGATCAAAAAGATCAAAAAGATCAAAAAGATCAAAAAGATCAAAAAGATCAAAAAGATCAAAAAGATCAAAAAGATCAAAAAGATCAAAAAGATCAAAAAGATCAAAAAGATCAAAAAGATCAAAAAGATCAAAAAGATCAAAAAGATCAAAAAGATCAAAAAGATCAAAAAGATCAAAAAGATCAAAAAGATCAAAAAGATCAAAAAGATCAAAAAGATCAAAAAGATCAAAAAGATCAAAAAGATCAAAAAGATCAAAAAGATCAAAAAGATCAAAAAGATCGAAAAGGTCAAAAAGATCAAAGAGATCAAAAAGATCGAAAAGATCAAAAAGATCCAAAAGATCGAAAAGATTTAAAACATCTATAAGATCGAAAAGATCAAAAAGATCGAAAAGATTTAAAACATCTATAAGATCGAAAAGATTTAAAACATCTATAAGATCGAAAAGATCAAAAATATCGAAATGAGCAAAAAGATATAAAAGATCAAAAAGATCAAAAAGATCAAAAAGATCAAAAAGATCAAAAAGATCAAAAAGATCAAAAAGATCAAAAAGATCAAAAAGATCAAAAAGATCAAAAAGATCAAAAAGATCAAAAAGATCAAAAAGATCAAAAAGATCAAAAAGATCAAAAAGATCAAAAAGATCAAAAAGATCAAAAAGATCAAAAAGATCAAAAAGATCAAAAAGATCAAAAAGATCAAAAAGATCAAAAAGATCAAAAAGATCAAAAAGATCAAAAAGATCAAAAAGATCAAAAAGATCAAAAAGATCAAAAAGATCAAAAAGATCAAAAAGATCAAAAAGATCAAAAAGATCAAAAAGATCAAAAAGATCAAAAAGATCAAAAAGATCAAAAAGATCAAAAAGATCAAAAAGATCAAAAAGATCAAAAAGATCAAAAAGATCAAAAAGATCAAAAAGATCAAAAAGATCAAAAAGATCGAAAAGATCAAAAAGATCGAAAAGATCGAAAAGATCGAAAAGATCAAAAAGATCAAAAAGCTCAAAAAGATCAAAAAGATCAAAAAGATCAAAAAGATCAAAAAGATCAAAAAGATCAAAAAGATCAAAAAGATCAAAAAGATCAAAAAGATCAAAAAGATCAAAAAGATCAAAAAGATCAAAAAGATCAAAAAGATCAAAAAGATCAAAAAGATCAAAAAGATCAAAAAGATCAAAAAGATCAAAAAGATCAAAAAGATCAAAAAGATCAAAAAGATCAAAAAGATCAAAAAGATCAAAAAGATCAAAAAGATCAAAAAGATCAAAAAGATCAAAAAGATCAAAAAGATCAAAAAGATCAAAAAGATCAAAAAGATCAAAAAGATCAAAAAGATCAAAAAGATCAAAAAGATCAAAAAGATCAAAAAGATCAAAAAGATCAAAAAGATCAAAAAGATCAAAAAGATCAAAAAGATCAAAAAGATCAAAAAGATCAAAAAGATCAAAAAGATCAAAAAGATCAAAAAGATCAAAAAGATCAAAAAGATCAAAAAGATCAAAAAGATCAAAAAGATCAAAAAGATCAAAAAGATCAAAATGATCAAAAAGATCAAAAAGATCAAAAAGATCAAACAGATTGGAGAGATCAAAAAGATCAAAGAGATCAAAATGATCAAAATGATCAAAATGATCAAAATGATCAAAATGATCAAAAAGATCAAAATGATCAAAATTATCAAAAAGATCAAAATGATCAAAATTATCAAAAAGATCAAACAGATCAAAAAGATCACACAGATCAAAAAGATCAAAAAGATCAAAAAGAACAAAAAGAACAAAAAGAACAAAAAGATCAAAAAGATCAAAAAGATCAAAAAGATCAAAAAGAACAAAACGAACAAAAAGATCAAAAAGATCAAAAAGATCAAAAAGATCAAAAAGATCAAAAAGATCAAAAAGATCAAAAAGATCAAAAAGATCAAAAAGATCAAAAAGATCAAAAAGATCAAAAAGATCAAAAAGATCAAAAAGATCAAAAAGATCAAAAAGATCAAAAAGATCAAAAAGAATGAAAAGATCAAATAGATCAAAAAGATCAAAAAGATCAAAAAGATCAAAAAGATCAAAAAGATCAAAAAGATCAAAAAGATCAAAAAGATCAAAAAGATCAAAAAGATCAAAAAGATCAAAAAGATCAAAAAGATCAAAAAGATCAAAAAGATCAAAAAGATCAAAAAGATCAAAAAGATCAAAAAGATCAAAAAGATCAATAAGATCAAAAAGATCAAAAAGATCAAAAAGATCAAAAAGATCAAAAAGATCAAAAAGATCAAAAAGATGAAAAAGATCAAAAAGGTCAAAAAATCAAAAAGATCAAAAAGATCAAAAAGAATAAAAAGATCAAAAAGATCAAAAAGATCAAAAAGATCAAAAAGATCAAAAAGATCAAAAAGATCAAAAAGATCAAAAAGATCAAAAAGATCAAAAAAAAGATCGAAAAGATCAAAAAGATCGAAAAGATCGAAAAGATCGAAAAGATCAAAAAGATCAAAAAGCTTAAAAAGATCAAAAAGATCAAAAAGATCAAAAAGATCAAAAAGATCAAAAAGATCAAAAAGATCAAAAAGATCAAAAAGATCAAAAAGATCAAAAAGATCAAAAAGATCAAAAAGATCAAAAAGATCAAAAAGATCAAAAAGATCAAAAAGATCAAAAAGATCAAAAAGATCAAAAAGATCAAAAAGATCAAAAAGATCAAAAATATCAAAAATATCAAAAAGATCAAAAAGATCAAAAAGATCAAAAAGATCAAAAAGATCAAAAAGATCAAAAAGATCAAAAAGATCAAAAAGATCAAAAAGATCAAAAAGATCAAAAAGATCAAAAAGATCAAAAAGATCAAAAAGATCAAAAAGATCAAAAAGGTCAAAAAGATCAAAGAGATCAAAAAGAATGAAAAGATCAAAAAGATCAAATAGATCAAATAGATCAAAAAGATCAAAAAGATCAAAAAGATCAAAAAGATCGAAAAGATCAAAAAGATCAAAAAGAACAAAAAGATCAAAAAGAATGAAAAGATCAAAAAGATCAAATAGATCAAAAAGATCAAAAAGATCAAAAAGATCAAAAAGATGAAAAAGATCAAAAAGATCAAAAAGAACAAAAAGATCAAAAAGATGAAAAAGATCAAAAAGGTCAAAAAGATCAAAAAGATCAAAAAGAACAAAAAGATCAAAAAGATGAAAAAGATCAAAAAGATCAAAAAGATCAAAAAGATCAAAAAGATCAAAAAGATCAAAAAGATCAAAAAGATCAAAACGATCAAAAAGATCAAAAAGATCAAAAAGATCAATAAGATCAATAAGATCAAAAAGATCAAAAAGATCAAAAAGATCAAAAAGATCAAAAAGATCAAAAAGATCAAAAAGATCAAAAAGATCAAAAAGATCAAAAAGATCAAAAAGATCGAAAAGGTCAAAAAGATCAAAGAGATCAAAAAGATCGAAAAGATCAAAAAGATCCAAAAGATCGAAAAGATTTAAAACATCTATAAGATCGAAAAGATCAAAAAGATCGAAAAGATTTAAAACATCTATAAGATCGAAAAGATCAAAAATATCGAAATGAGCAAAAAGATATAAAAGATCAAAAAGATCAAAAAGATCAAAAAGATCAAAAAGATCAAAAAGATCAAAAAGATCAAAAAGATCAAAAAGATCAAAAAGATCAAAAAGATCAAAAAGATCAAAAAGATCAAAAAGATCAAAAAGATCAAAAAGATCAAAAAGATCAAAAAGATCAAAAAGATCAAAAAGATCAAAAAGATCAAAAAGATCAAAAAGATCAAAAAGATCAAAAAGATCAAAAAGATCAAAAAGATCGAAAAGATCAAAAAGATCGAAAAGATCGAAAAGATCGAAAAGATCGAAAAGATCAAAAAGATCAAAAAGCTCAAAAAGATCAAAAAGATCAAAAAGGTCAAAAGATCAAAAAGATCAAAAAGATCAAAAAGATCAAAAAGATCAAAAAGATCAAAAAGATCAAAAAGATCAAAAAGATCAAAAAGATCAAAAAGATCAAAAAGATCAAAAAGATCAAAAAGATCAAAAAGATCAAAAAGATCAAAAAGATCAAAAAGATCAAAAAGATCAAAAAGATCAAAAAGATCAAAAAGATCAAAAAGATCAAAAAGATCAAAAAGATCAAAAAGATCAAAAAGATCAAAAAGATCAAAAAGACCGAAAGGATTAAAAAGATCAAAAAGATCAAAAAGATCAAAAAGATCAAAAATATCAAAAATATCAAAAAGATCATAAAGATCAAAAAGATCAAAAAGATCAAAAAGATCAAAAAGATCAAAAAGATCAAAAAGATCAAAAAGATCAAAAAGATCAAAAAGATCAAAAAGATCAAAAAGATCAAAAAGATCAAAAAGATCAAAAAGATCAAAAAGATCAAAAAGATCAAAAAGATCAAAAAGATCAAAATGATCAAAAAGATCAAAAAGATCAAAAAGATCAAAAAGATCAAAAAGATCAAAAAGATCAAAAAGATCAAAAAGATCAAAAAGATCAAAAAGATCAAAAAGATCAAAAAGATCAAAAAGATCAAAAAGATCAAAAAGATCAAAAAGATCAAAAAGATCAAAAAGATCAAAAAGATCAAATAGATCAAAAAGATCAAAAAGATCAAATAGATCAAAAAGATCAAAAAGATCAAAAAGATCAAAAAGATCAAAAAGATCAAAAAGATCAAATAGATCAAAAAGATCAAAAAGATCAAAAAGATCAAAAAGATCAAAAAGATCAAAAAGATCAAAAAGATCAAAAAGATCAAAAAGATCAAAAAGATCAAAAAGATCAAAAAGATCAAAAAGATCAAAAAGATCAAAAAGATCAAAAAGATCAAAAAGATCAAAAAGATCAAAAAGATCAAAAAGATCAAAAAGATCAAAACGATCAAAAAGATCAAAAAGATCAAAAAGATCAAAAAGATCAAAAAGATCAAAAAGATCAAAAAGATCAAAAAGATCAAAACGATCAAAAAGATCAAAAAGATCAAAAAGATCAAAAAGATCAAAAAGATCAAAAAGATCAAAAAGATCAAAAAGATCAAAAAGATCAAAAAGATCAAAAAGATCAAAAAGATCAAAAAGATCAAAAAGATCAAAAAGATCAAAAAGATCAAAAAGATCA
This sequence comes from Dryomyza anilis, assembly GCA_951804985.1. Taxonomy (NCBI): domain Eukaryota; kingdom Metazoa; phylum Arthropoda; class Insecta; order Diptera; family Dryomyzidae; genus Dryomyza; species Dryomyza anilis. Next base: position 5,289,693 of record OX638135.1, read on the forward strand.
AAAAGATCAAAAAGATCAAAAAGATCAAAAAGATCAAAAAGATCAAAAAGATCAAAAAGATCAAAAAGATCAAAAAGATCAAAAAGATCAAAAAGATCAAAAAGATCAAATAGATCAAAAAGATCAAAAAGATCAAAAAGATCAAAAAGATCAAAAAGATCAAAAAGATCAAAAAGATCAAAAAGATCAAAAAGATCAAAAAGATCAAATAGATCAAAAAGATCAAAAAGATCAAAAAGATCAAAAAGATCAAAAAGATCAAAAAGATCAAAAAGATCAAAAAGATCAAAAAGATCAAAAAGATCAAAAAGATCAAAAAGATCAAAAAGATCAAATAGATCAAAAAGATCAAAAAGATCAAAAAGATCAAAAAGATCAAAAAGATCAAAAAGATCAAAAAGATCAAAAAGATCAAAAAGATCAAAAAGATCAAAAAGATCAAAAAGATCAAAAAGATCAAAACGATCAAAAAGATCAAAAAGATCAAAAAGATCAAAAAGATCAAAAAGATCAAAAAGATCAAAAAGATCAAAAAGATCAAAAAGATCAAAAAGATCAAAAAGATCAAAAAGATCAAAAAGATCAAAAAGATCAAAAAGATCAAAAAGATCAAAAAGATCAAAAAGATCAAAAAGATCAAAAAGATCAAAAAGATCAAAAAGATCAAAAAGATCAAAAAGATCAAAAAGATCAAAAAGATCAAAAAGATCAAAAAGATCAAAAAGATCAAAAAGATCAAAAAGATCAAAAAGATCAAAAAGATCAAAAAGATCAAAAAGATCAAAAAGATCAAAAAGATCAAAAAGATCAAAAAGATCAAAAAGATCAAAAAGATCAAAAAGATCAAAAAGATCAAAAAGATCAAAAAGATCAAAAAGATCAAAAAGATCAAATAGATCAAAAAGATCAAAAAGATCAAATAGATCAAAAAGATCAAAAAGATCAAAAAGATCAAAAAGATCAAAAAGATCAAAAAGATCAAAAAGATCAAAAAGATCAAAAAGATCAAAAAGATCAAAAAGATCAAAAAGATCAAATAGATCAAAAAGATCAAAAAGATCAAAAAGATCAAAAAGATCAAAAAGATCAAAAAGATCAAAAAGATCAAAAAGATCAAAAAGATCAAAAAGATCAAAAAGATCAAAAAGATCAAAACGATCAAAAAGATCAAAAAGATCAAAAAGATCAAAAAGATCAAAAAGATCAAAAAGATCAAAAAGATCAAAAAGATCAAAAAGATCAAAAAGATCAAAAAGATCAAAAAGATCAAAAAGATCAAAAAGATCAAAAAGATCAAAAAGATCAAAAAGATCAAAAAGATCAAAAAGATCAAAAAGATCAAAAAGATCAAAAAGATCAAAAAGATCAAAAAGATCAAAAAGATCAAAAAGATCAAAAAGATCAAAAAGATCAAAAAGATCAAAAAGATCAAAAAGATCAAAAAGATCAAAAAGATCAAAAAGATCAAATAGATCAAAAAGATCAAAAAGATCAAAAAGATCAAAAAGATCAAAAAGATCAAAAAGATCAAAAAGATCAAAAAGATCAAAAAGATCAAAAAGATCAAAAAGATCAAAAAGATCAAAAAGATCAAATAGATCAAAAAGATCAAAAAGATCAAAAAGATCAAAAAGATCAAAAAGATCAAAAAGATCAAAAAGATCAAAAAGATCAAAAAGATCAAAAAGATCAAAAAGATCAAAAAGATCAAAACGATCAAAAAGATCAAAAAGATCAAAAAGATCAAAAAGATCAAAAAGATCAAAAAGATCAAAAAGATCAAAAAGATCAAAAAGATCAAAAAGATCAAAAAGATCAAAAAGATCAAAAAGATCAAAAAGATCAAAAAGATCAAAAAGATCAAAAAGATCAAAAAGATCAAAAAGATCAAAAAGATCAAAAAGATCAAAAAGATCAAAAAGATCAAAAAGATCAAAAAGATCAAAAAGATCAAAAAGATCAAAAAGATCAAAAAGATCAAAAAGATCAAAAAGATCAAAAAGATCAAAAAGATCAAAAAGATCAAAAAGATCAAAAAGATCAAAAAGATCAAAAAGATCAAAAAGATCAAAAAGATCAAAAAGATCAAAAAGATCAAAAAGATCAAAAAGATCAAAAAGATCAAAAAGATCAAAAAGATCAAAAAGATCAAAAAGATCAAAAAGATCAAAAAGATCAAAAAGATCAAAAAGATCAAAAAGATCAAAAAGATCAAAAAGATCAAAAAGATCAAAAAGATCAAAAAGATCAAAAAGATCAAAAAGATCAAAAAGATCAAAAAGATCAAAAAGATCAAAAAGATCAAAAAGATCAAAAAGATCAAAAAGATCAAAAAGATCAAAAAGATCAAAAAGATCAAAAAGATCAAAAAGATCAAAAAGATCAAAAAGATCAAAAAGATCAAAAAGATCAAAAAGATCAAAAAGATCAAAAAGATCAAAAAGATCAAAAAGATCAAAAAGATCAAAAAGATCAAAAAGATCAAAAAGATCAAAAAGATCAAAAAGATCAAAAAGATCAAAAAGATCAAAAAGATCAAAAAGATCAAAAAGATCAAAAAGATCAAAAAGATCGAAAAGATTGAAAAGATCAGAAAGAACGAAAAGATCAAAAAGATCGAAAAGATCAAAAAGAGCAAAAAGAGCAAAAAGATCAAAAAGATCAAAAAGATCAAAAAGATCAAAAAGATCAAAAAGATCAAAAAGATCAAAAAGATCAAAAAGATCAAAAAGATCAAAAAGATCAAAAAGATCAAAAAGATCAAAAAGATCAAAAAGATCAAAAGATCAAAAAGATCAAAAAGATCAAAAAGATCAAAAAGATCAAAAAGATCAAAAAGATCAAAAAGATCAAAAAGATCAAAAAGATCAAAAAGATCAAAAAGATCAAAAAGATCAAAAAGATCAAAAAGATCAAAAAGATCAAAAAGATCAAAAAGATCAAAAAGATCAAAAAGATCAAAAAGATCAAAAAGATCAAAAAGATCAAAAAGATCAAAAAGATCAAATAGATCAAAAAGATCAAATAGATCAAAGAGATCAAAAAGATCAAAAAGATCAAAAAGATCAAAAAGATCAAACAGATCAAAAAGATCAAACAGATCAAAAAGATCAAACAGATCAAAAAGATCGAAGAGATCAAAGAGATCAAAAAGATCGAAAAGATCAAAAAGATCAAAAAGATCAAAAAGATCAAAAAGATCAAAAAGATCAAAAAGATCAAAAAGATCAAAAAGATCAAAAAGATCAAACAGATCAAAAAGATCAAAAAGATCAAAAAGATCAAAAAGATCAAAAAGATCAAAAAGATCAAAAAGATCAAACAGATCAAAAAGATCAAACAGATCAAAAAGATCAAACAGATCAAAAAGATCGAAGAGATCAAAGAGATCAAAAAGATCGAAAAGATCAAAAAGATCAAAAAGATCAAAAAGATCAAAAAGATCAAAAAGATCAAAAAGATCAAAAAGATCAAAAAGATCAAAAAGATCAAAAAGATCAAAAAGATCAAAAAGATCAAAAAGATCAAAAAGATCAAAAAGATCAAAAAGATCAAAAAGATCAAACAGATCAAAAAGATCAAAAAGATCAAAAAGATCAAAAAGATCAAAAAGATCAAAAAGATCAAAAAGATCAAAAAGATCAAAAAGATCAAAAAGATCAAAAAGATCAAAAAGATCAAAAAGATCAAAAAGATCAAAAAGATCAAAAAGATCAAAAAGATCAAAAAGATCAAAAAGATCAAAAAGATCAAAAAGATCAAAAAGATCAAAAAGATCAAAAAGATCAAAAAGATCAAAAAGATCAAAAAGATCAAAAAGATCAAAAAGATCAAAAAGATCAAAAAGATCAAAAAGATCAAAAAGATCAAAAAGATCGAAAAGATTGAAAAGATCAGAAAGAACGAAAAGATCAAAAAGATCGAAAAGATCAAAAAGAGCAAAAAGAGCAAAAAGATCAAAAAGATCAAAAAGATCAAAAAGATCAAAAAGATCAAAAAGATCAAAAAGATCAAAAAGATCAAAAAGATCAAAAAGATCAAAAAGATCAAAAAGATCAAATAGATCAAAAAGATCAAAAAGATCAAAAAGATCAAAAAGATCAAAAAGATCAAAAAGATCAAAAAGATCAAAAAGATCGAAAAGATCGAAAAGATTGAAAAGATCAGAAAGAACGAAAAGATCAAAAAGATCGAAAAGATCAAAAAGATCAAAAAGATCAAAAAGATCAAAAAGATCAAAAAGATCAAAAAGATCAAAAAGATCAAAAAGATCAAAAAGATCAAAAAGATCAAAAAGATCAAAAAGATCAAAAAGATCAAAAAGATCAAAAAGATCAAAAAGATCAAAAAGATCAAAAAGATCAAAAAGATCAAAAAGATCAAAAAGATCAAAAAGATCAAAAAGATCAAAAAGATCAAAAAGATCAAAAAGATCAAAAAGATCAAAAAGATCAAAAAGATCAAAAAGATCAAAAAGATCAAAAAGATCAAAAAGATCAAAAAGATCAAAAAGATCAAAAAGATCAAAAAGATCAAAAAGATCAAAAAGATCAAAAAGATCAAAAAGATCAAAAAGATCAAAAAGATCAAAAAGATCAAAAAGATCAAAAAGATCAAAAAGATCAAAAAGATCAAAAAGATCAAAAAGATCAAAAAGATCAAAAAGATCAAAAAGATCAAAAAGATCAAAAAGATCAAAAAGATCAAAAAGATCAAAAAGATCAAAAAGATCAAAAAGATCAAAAAGATCAAAAAGATCAAAAAGATCAAAAAGATCAAAAAGATCAAAAAGATCAAAAAGATCAAAAAGATCAAAAAGATCAAAAAGATCAAAAAGATCAAAAAGATCAAAAAGATCAAAAAGATCAAAAAGATCAAAAAGATCAAAAAGATCAAAAAGATCAAAAAGATCAAAAAGATCAAAAAGATCAAAAAGATCAAAAAGATCAAAAAGATCAAAAAGATCAAAAAGATCAAAAAGATCAAAAAGATCAAAAAGATCAAAAAGATCAAAAAGATCAAAAAGATCAAAAAGATCAAAAAGATCAAAAAGATCAAAAAGATCAAAAAGATCAAAAAGATCAAAAAGATCAAAAAGATCAAAAAGATCAAAAAGATCAAAAAGATCAAAAAGATCAAAAAGATCAAAAAGATCAAAAAGATCAAAAAGATCAAAAAGATCAAAAAGATCAAAAAGATCGAAAAGATTGAAAAGATCAGAAAGAACGAAAAGATCAAAAAGATCGAAAAGATCAAAAAGAGCAAAAAGAGCAAAAAGATCAAAAAGATCAAAAAGATCAAAAAGATCAAAAAGATCAAAAAGATCAAAAAGATCAAAAAGATCAAAAAGATCAAAAAGATCAAAAAGATCAAAAAGATCAAAAAGATCAAAAAGATCAAAAAGATCAAAAAGATCAAAAGATCAAAAAGATCAAAAAGATCAAAAAGATCAAAAAGATCAAAAAGATCAAAAAGATCAAAAAGATCAAAAAGATCAAAAAGATCAAAAAGATCAAAAAGATCAAAAAGATCAAAAAGATCAAAAAGATCAAAAAGATCAAAAAGATCAAAAAGATCAAAAAGATCAAAAAGATCAAAAAGATCAAAAAGATCAAAAAGATCAAAAAGATCAAATAGATCAAAAAGATCAAATAGATCAAAGAGATCAAAAAGATCAAAAAGATCAAAAAGATCAAAAAGATCAAACAGATCAAAAAGATCAAACAGATCAAAAAGATCAAACAGATCAAAAAGATCGAAGAGATCAAAGAGATCAAAAAGATCGAAAAGATCAAAAAGATCAAAAAGATCAAAAAGATCAAAAAGATCAAAAAGATCAAAAAGATCAAAAAGATCAAAAAGATCAAAAAGATCAAACAGATCAAAAAGATCAAAAAGATCAAAAAGATCAAAAAGATCAAAAAGATCAAAAAGATCAAAAAGATCAAACAGATCAAAAAGATCAAACAGATCAAAAAGATCAAACAGATCAAAAAGATCGAAGAGATCAAAGAGATCAAAAAGATCGAAAAGATCAAAAAGATCAAAAAGATCAAAAAGATCAAAAAGATCAAAAAGATCAAAAAGATCAAAAAGATCAAAAAGATCAAAAAGATCAAAAAGATCAAAAAGATCAAAAAGATCAAAAAGATCAAAAAGATCAAAAAGATCAAAAAGATCAAAAAGATCAAAAAGATCAAAAAGATCAAAAAGATCAAACAGATCAAAAAGATCAAAAAGATCAAAAAGATCAAAAAGATCAAAAAGATCAAAAAGATCAAAAAGATCAAAAAGATCAAAAAGATCAAAAAGATCAAAAAGATCAAAAAGATCAAAAAGATCAAAAAGATCAAAAAGATCAAAAAGATCAAAAAGATCAAAAAGATCAAAAAGATCAAAAAGATCAAAAAGATCAAAAAGATCAAAAAGATCAAAAAGATCAAAAAGATCAAAAAGATCAAAAAGATCAAAAAGATCAAAAAGATCAAAAAGATCAAAAAGATCAAAAAGATCAAAAAGATCGAAAAGATTGAAAAGATCAGAAAGAACGAAAAGATCAAAAAGATCGAAAAGATCAAAAAGAGCAAAAAGAGCAAAAAGATCAAAAAGATCAAAAAGATCAAAAAGATCAAAAAGATCAAAAAGATCAAAAAGATCAAAAAGATCAAAAAGATCAAAAAGATCAAAAAGATCAAAAAGATCAAAAAGATCAAAAAGATCAAAAAGATCAAAAAGATCAAAAGATCAAAAAGATCAAAAAGATCAAAAAGATCAAAAAGATCAAAAAGATCAAAAAGATCAAAAAGATCAAAAAGATCAAAAAGATCAAAAAGATCAAAAAGATCAAAAAGATCAAAAAGATCAAAAAGATCAAAAAGATCAAAAAGATCAAAAAGATCAAAAAGATCAAAAAGATCAAAAAGATCAAATAGATCAAAAAGATCAAAAAGATCAAAGAGATCAAAAAGATCAAAAAGATCAAAAAGATCAAAAAGATCAAACAGATCAAAAAGATCAAACAGATCAAAAAGATCAAACAGATCAAAAAGATCGAAGAGATCAAAGAGATCAAAAAGATCGAAAAGATCAAAAAGATCAAAAAGATCAAAAAGATCAAAAAGATCAAAAAGATCAAAAAGATCAAAAAGATCAAACAGATCAAAAAGATCAAAAAGATCAAAAAGATCAAAAAGATCAAAAAGATCAAAAAGATCAAAAATATCAAACAGATCAAAAAGATCAAACAGATCAAAAAGATCAAACAGATCAAAAAGATCGAAGAGATCAAAGAGATCAAAAAGATCGAAAAGATCAAAAAGATCAAAAAGATCAAAAAGATCAAAAAGATCAAAAAGATCAAAAAGATCAAAAAGATCAAAAAGATCAAAAAGATCAAAAAGATCAAAAAGATCAAAAAGATCAAAAAGATCAAAAAGATCAAAAAGATCAAAAAGATCAAAAAGATCAAAAAGATCAAAAAGATCAAAAAGATCAAAAAGATCAAACAGATCAAAAAGATCAAACAGATCAAAAAGATCAAACAGATCAAAAAGATCGAAGAGATCAAAGAGATCAAAAAGATCGAAAAGATCAAAAAGATCAAAAAGATCAAAAAGATCAAAAAGATCAAAAAGATCAAAAAGATCAAAAAGATCAAAAAGATCAAAAAGATCAAAAAGATCAAAAAGATCAAACAGATCAAACAGATCAAAAAGATCAAAAAGATCAAAAAGATCAAAAAGATCAAAAAGATCAAAAAGATCAAAAAGATCAAAAAGATCAAAAAGATCAAAAAGATCAAAAAGATCAAAAAGATCAAAAAGATCAAAAAGATCAAAAAGATCAAAAAGATCAAATAGATCAAAAAGATCAAAAAGATCAAAAAGATCAAAAAGATCAAAAAGATCAAAAAGATCAAAAAGATCAAAAAGATCAAAAAGATCAAAAAGATCAAAAAGATCAAAAAGATCAAAAAGATCAAAAAGATCAAAAAGATCAAAGAGATCAAAAAGATCAAAAAGATCAAAAAGATCAAAAAGATCAAAAAGATCAAAAAGATCAAAAAGATCAAAAAGATCAAAAAGATCAAAGAGATCAAAAAGATCAAAAAGATCAAAAAGATCAAAAAGATCAAAAAGATCAAAAATATCAAATAGATCAAAAAGATCAAAAAGATCAAAAAGATCAAAAAGATCAAAAAGATCAAAAAGATCAACAAGATCAAAAAAGATCAAAAAGATCGATAAGATTAAAAAGATCAAAAAGATCAATAAGATCAATAAGATCAAAAAGATCAAAAAGATCAAAAAGATCAAAAAGATCAAAAAGATCAAAAAGATCAAAAAGATCAAAAAGATCAAAAAGATCAAAAAGATCAAAAAGATCAAACAGATCAAACAGATCAAAAAGATCAAAAAGATCAAAAAGATCAAAAAGATCAAAACGATCAAAAAGATCAAAAAGATCAAAAAGATCAAAAAGATCAAAAAGATCAAAAAGATCAAAAAGATCAAAAAGATCAAAAAGATCAAAAAGATCAAAAAGATCAAAAAGATCAAAAAGATCAAAAAGATCAAAAAGATCAAAAAGATCAAAAAGATCAAAAAGATCAAAAAGATCAAAAAGATCAAAAAGATCAAAAAGATCAAAAAGATCAAAAAGATCAAAAAGATCAAAAAGATCAAAAAGATCAAAAAGATCAAAAAGATCAAAAAGATCAATAAGATCAAAAAGATCAAAAAGATCAAAAAGATCAAAAAGATCAAAAAGATCAAAAAGATCAAAAAGATCAAAAAGATCAAAAAGATCAAAAAGATCAAAAAGATCAAAAAGATCAAAAAGATCAAAAAGATCAAAAAGATCAAAAAGATCAAAAAGATCAAAAAGATCAAAAAGATCAAAAAGATCAAAAAGATCAAAAAGATCAAAAAGATCAAAAAGATCAAAAAGATCAAAAAGATCAAAAAGATCAAAAAGATCAAAAAGATCAAAAAGATCAAAAAGATCAAAAAGATCAAAAAGATCAAAAAGATCAAAAAGATCAAAAAGATCAAAAAGATCAAAAAGATCAAATAGATCAAATAGATCAAAAAGATCAAAAAGATCAAAAAGATCAAAAAGATCAAAAAGATCAAAAAGATCAAAAAGATCAAAAAGATCAAAAAGATCAAAAAGATCAAAAAGATCAAAAAGATCAAAAAGATCAAAAAGATCAAAAAGATCAAAAAGATCAAAAAGATCAAAAAGATCAAAAAGATCAAAAAGATCGAAAAGATCAAAAAGATCAAAAAGATCGAAAAGATCGAAAAGATCGAAAAGATCAAAAAGATCAAAAAGCTCAAAAAGATCAAAAAGATCAAAAAGGTCAAAAGATCAAAAATATCAAAAAGATCAAAAAGATCAAAAAGATCAAAAAGATCAAAAAGATCAAAGATCAAAAAGATCAAAAAGATCAAAAAGATCAAAAAGATCAAAAAGATCAAAAAGATCAAAAAGATCAAAAAGATCAAAAAGATCAAAAAGATCAAAAAGATCAAAAAGATCAAAAAGATCAAAAAGATCATAGAGATCGAAAAGATCGAAAAGATCGAAAAGATCAAAAAGATCAAAAAGATCAAAAAGATCAAAAAGATCAAAAAGATCAAAAGGATCAAAAAGATCAAAAAGATCAAAAAGATCAAAAAGAACAAAAAGATCAAAAAGATGAAAAAGATCAAAAAGGTCAAAAAGATCAAAAAGATCAAAAAGATCAAAAAGATCAATAAGATCAAAAAGATCAAAAAGATCAAAAAGATCAAAAAGATCAAAAAGATCAAAAAGATCAAAAAGATCAAAAAGATCAATAAGATCAATAAGATCAAAAAGATCAAAAAGATCAAAAAGATCAAAAAGATAAAAAAGATCAAAAAGATCAAAAAGATCAAAAAGATCAATAAGATCAAAAAGATCAAAAAGATCAAAAAGATAAAAAAAGATCAAAAAGATCAAAAAGATCAAAAAGATCAAATAGATCAAATAGATCAAATAGATCAAAAAGATCAAAAAGATCAAAAAGATCAAATAGATCAAAAAGATCAAAAAAATCAAAAAGATCAAAAAGATCAAAAAGATCAAAAAGATCAAAAAGATCAAAAAGATCAAAAAGATCAAAAAGATCAAAAAGATCAAAAAGATCAAAAAGATCAAAAAGATCAAAAAGATCAAAAAGATCAAAAAGATCAAAAAGATCAAAAAGATCAAAAAGATCAAAAAGATCAAAAAGATCAAAAAGATCAAAAAGATCAAAAAGATCAAAAAGATCAAAAAGATCAAAAAGATCAAAAAGATCAAAAAGATCAAAAAGATCAAAAAGATATCATGACAAGATTAATAAAAAAAGTTCAACAAGCATACGATTTTGTAAATGTCAAGGTATTCGGATGGTCAGACTCTACAGTCGTTTTAGCCTGGCTTGCAGATCATCCACGGCGTTGGAAAACATTCATTGCAAACCGTACATCATATATCATCAATACCATTCCTGTGCAACAATGGCGACATGTTCGTTCGCATGAGAACCCTGCTGATCTAGCTACTAGAGGACTTTTACCATCAGAATTGGTTAACAATACATTGTGGTGGTATGGTCCGGAAGTACTGACAAATTATAACTGTGAGTTGACATCGCCTCTAAAAATCTCTAAAAATATTGATATGGAATACCGAAAAGAAACTATTTCGATTCTGCCACCGACTCGGAGTATTCCAAAATTGTCAATAAACGGTGTAAGTGGTGATAGTTTGTGTGAAAGTTGAAGTTGGTTACCAGATGACAATGTGCGGATTTCCATTTGATATGACGCCTGTTGTGATATTTTGACAAGAACATCATGGGCATTTTGAAGCTCCTTCAGCATCAAGAATCCAGTTGTTTTGTCCTTAAAGTGTTGTCTTGTTCTGCAATTATTGATGAATCGTAGTAATAGAGCAGTAATTCTGATGAGCTTACTATATTCTGAATAACGATTAATCAACTCAACGCTTGTAGCGGTTGCAACATTCGAAATAGTTTCTTTTCGGTATTCCATATCAATATTTTTAGAGATTTTTAGAGGCGATGTCAACTCACAGTTATAATTTGTCAGTACTTCCGGACCATACCACCACAATGTATTGTTAACCAATTCTGATGGTAAAAGTCCTCTAGTAGCTAGATCAGCATGCGAACGAACATGTCGCCATTGTTGCACAGGAATGGTATTGATGATATATGATGTACGGTTTGCAATGAATGTTTTCCAACGCCGTGGATGATCTGCAAGCCAGGCTAAAACGACTGTAGAGTCTGACCATCCGAATAACTTGACATTTACAAAATCGTATGCTTGTTGAACGTTTTTAATTAATCTTGACATGAGATGTGCAGCACATAGTTCGAGGCGAGGAAGTGTGATTTGCTTGACAGGCGCCACTCTTGTTTTTGCAGCGATTAGTGTTGTTGAGATAGATCCATCAGTATGCTGTACGCGAATATATATTGCTGCTGCAAACGCTAATTCCGATGCATCAGCAAAACCATGCAATTCGACATTTGCTTCGTTTGCATACTGAATCCATCTTGGTATGCTGAGCTGCTTGATAGTGTTTATATTACATCGATACTTTACCCATTGGTTGTAAAGTTCTTCAGGCAAAACTTGATCCCATCCTATACCTTTCAGCCACAGCTTCTGCATGAAGATTTTCATCGCGACGACGACTGGAGACAACCAGCCAATGGGATCGAAGACCTTAGATATATCTGACAAAACAGCACGTTTTGTTACAATGGGTTTCAAGTCTTCCAGACACACGCTGTACTTGAAGCAATCATGTGCTGTATTCCAAAGAAGTCCCAGCGTCTTCACAGTATTTGAGTTGTCAATAATTGTTTCCGAAGCAGCTTCACGATCCTCTGGTCTGATTTGATCCATGAAATCAGTAGAATTGGATGACCACTTGCGAAGATGAAAACCAGAGTTTGTAAGAATCTTGCAGACATCTTCTCTGAGCTTTATTGCTGACGGAAGATCAGTCGAACAGGACATAAAATCGTCCACATAAAAATTGTGCATTATTTCCTTTGATGCTATTGGATTTGACGTCATATTATCTAGCGCAGCTTGATGTAAAGTTCTTGTAGCAAGAAATGGCGCAGCAGAAGTTCCATATGTGACAGTTTTTAAATTGTATTCCTCTATAGCTTCGTCATTGGAATTTCGCCACAGTATTCGCTGGTATGAACGGTCATCTGGATGTATTAATATTTGTCGATACATTTTTTCGACATCACCAGTAAATCCAATTTTGTACTTGCGGAATTTGAGTATTAAGGTAAACAAATCATTTTGAATTGTGGGTCCAATCAGCAGTTGATCGTTGAGTGATAACCCGTTTGATGTTTTGCATGACGCATCAAAGACGACACGTAGCTTTGTTGTTGTGCTGCCGGGTTTTAACACTGTGTGATGAGGCAGGTAAAACGTTTTGTATGGGGGAGAATCTTGCGCGACTTCCATATGTCCCAAATCGATAAACTCTTGCATGAATTTTATGTACTCCTTTTGAAGCGGTTGATTATTGAGGAATCGACGCTCCATTGCGTAGAGCCTTTTTAATGCTGCAGTTTTCGAATCACCAAATTCAATGTTTGTAGATTTGAACGGCAATTTGATGACGTATCGTCCATCATCTTGTTGATTGATGTTCTGTTGATAATGTATTTCTGCCTTTTCTTCCTCTTGAGTCAAATGTTTGAAAGTTTCTAACTCTTCAGTTTCCCAAAATTTTTGTAATTGTTTATCCAGATCTACGCAAACGTGTGCAGCTACTATTTGAGATGTTGTGTGTTCATCGACTTTTCCAACGATTATCCAACCGAAAATTGTATATATTGCACTTGGTGAACCAGTGGGATGAATAATTTTGTCTTGAAGAACAACATCAGCGAAGACATCTGCACCCAAAATTATGTCAATGCGGCCAGGTTTGTTGTATTGGGTATCAGCAAGTTGAAGGTTATTGAAAAATTCCAACTTTTGATTGCAGACTACATGTCCCGGAAGATCTTGCGTTAGGCTCGGTAAGCAAAATGCTTCGTGACAACATAGTTTGTAGATGTTTGCGAATATATTTGCAGATGTACCTTACCCTTGGTGTAACTTTCGTTGTTAGATCCAACACCATATAGCAAAGTTTTGTCATAAGACCGCCTGAGTTGCAAACGTTGTACGCAAGCTTCCGTGATGAGCGTAGATTGCGCGCCAGAATCGAGTAAAGCGCGACATGACTGCAGCACATTACATCTATCACGAACCATAACTATCGCTGTTGGAAGAAGCGTGTATGTTTGGTCGAACTGATGCGTAGAGTTGACACTCAGAAACGGTTCAATTTTTGACACGGATGTCGGTTGACGTGGTGACTTGACTGTTGATGAATGCAACAATGAGTTGTGCTACGCATTGCAGATTTTGCATGAAGAATACTTGCACTCGGCCACCTTGTGTTTCTCCCGCAGACAGTTGATGCAGATATTGTTATCTTGTACGACCTTGAATCTACTGCCGACGTCAAGCTCTTTGAAGTTGTTGCAATGGTACAAAAAATGGTGTTTGTTGCACACTGGGCAAGACTGTACCAATGATGAAAATGCGCGAGCCTTTTGTTGTTGTGGAACGTTTGACTTTGACGATTGCATAGAATGCACTGTACTTTTTTGTGTATTTTCCAACTCGAAGACTCGCTCGTCCAGAAATTCCAAAAAAGACTTGAAGGTGGCTTGTTGGTCCGATTTCCGCTGCCTGTACCAAAGCACATGAGTCTCGCTGTCCAGCTTTTTCTCCAAATGAAATAGCAAAATTGAGTCCCATTGATCGACAGGTTCATCGAGGACTTTTAATGCATTGAAACTTTCATTTGTATTGTTGTAGAAACGCTTGATTTCGTTGACAGATGCAGACTTCATTGATGGTTGGTCGAAAAGAAGTTCAAAATATGATTTTTTGATTTTATCAGATTTATCAAACTTCTTCTTAACCAATTCCCACGCAACCGTGTAGTTTTCGTTGGTTGGCTTGAGGTGTTTTATGATCGAAAGAGCCTCACCTTTAAGTTTCGTTTGCAGGTATTCCAATTTTTCGACATTAGCAATCGTACTTTTGTTGTGTACCATTGCCTCGAACAGATCACGAAACCGAATCCAGTTGGCGTATGCACCATCGAAATCGGGAATTTGGATTTTCGGAAGACGGAGTTCATGTTGTTGCGAAGGTTGTGATAACTGCGAACTAGCTTGTTGTACTGAAGACCGCGGCAAATTGTTTTCCAATTGCGTGTTGCTAGACATCCTTTCAATCATTGCACTCATTGTATTTTGATGTTCCAGCATGATTTGCATAGCAGCACTGAGACCATCGTTTGAAGGAGTGTGTGGCAATTGTTGACTCATGGAGCGTGCCTCCTCAGATTCTTCTTGCAGTCGTGTGGCAACATTTGACTTGAGCGTGAAGTATCTTTCTTCCATTTCAATGCGGTAATTCTCTTCTGCTTCTCGGTCAGCTGGTGACATGGTATGCGCATCGATTTCTTGCTGAATGACTTCGTACTGTTTGTACAAATCCTCCACCTTGTCCATGCGCACCTTGATTTCAGACAGCGATGCATTTCGACTAGAGCAGAAATTCTGTATGCGAGTTAATGTACTCTTGATGGTTTGACGTTGTTGCTTGAACATGTCCATTATGAATATTGTTTGTAAAGATTAGAAATGCTGGTTTGTCTTGGGTTAACCACGAACTGTGCGTCGGGTGAACACAAACTGCAACTTGACTTAGCTCGTTCTGCACGACGGCTGCGGTGTAAAATGCTGAATGCAATTAGCAGCAGCGAATGAAAACCTCGTATTGATCAACGGGAATACTTCTTGCACGACGGCTGACTCACTACTTGAATGTTGCGTGATGCTTAAGAGACCACGTACTGGTCGACGGGTGCTCCACTGATGCTTCACTAGATGAGATGTTGACCGGGGTGCTCCGCTGAACAACACTACGAAACAGACGTTCGTTTTCTTAATATGTTTAAATTTCACTGATTTTACACTGATTACGAATTAAAAACGCGAGAATTCACGCACATCCGGCTCGAAGGAAAAACGCGAGAATTCACGCACATCCGGCTCGAAGGACCAAAAAATGTTTGTAACTAAAATCAAAATGCAGAATTTAAAAAAAGAACGCAATTTAAATTTATTTAATAAAAATGAAATCTGTATGATAGGTTTGGTGCGTGAACAAAAAAAAAATAAAAGTTTGAAACAATATTAATTTTCAAACAATAAAAGAAATGAAAACTTAATTTACAAATACTTAAATTGAATACAGTGTTTCTGAACAAGATCAAAAAGATCAAAAAGATCAAACAGATCAAAAAGATCAAACAGATCAAAAAGATCAAACAGATCAAAAAGATCGAAGAGATCAAAGAGATCAAAAAGATCGAAAAGATCAAAAAGATCAAAAAGATCAAAAAGATCAAAAAGATCAAAAAAAGATCAAAAAGATAAAAAAGATCAAACAGATCAAACAGATCAAAAAGATCAAAAAGATCAAAAAGATCAAAAAAAGATCAAAAAGATAAAAAAGATCAAACAGATCAAACAGATCAAAAAGATCAAAAAGATCAAAAAGATCAAAAAGATCAAAAAGATCAAAAAGATCAAACAGATCAAAAAGATCAAAAAGATCAAAAAGATCAAAAAGATCAAAAAGATCAAAAAGATCAAAAAGATCAAAAAGATCAAAAAGATCAAAAAGATCAAAAAGATCAAAAAGATCAAAAAGATCAAAAAGATCAAAAAGATCAAAAAGATCAAAAAGATCAAAAAGATCAAAAAGATCAAAAAGATCAAAAAGATCAAAAAGATCAAAAAGATCAAAAAGATCAAAAAGATCAAAAAGATCAAAAAGATCAAAAAGATCAAAAAGATCAAAAAGATCAAAAAGATCAAAAAGATCAAAAAGATCAAAAATATCAAAAAGATCAAAAAGATCAAAAAGATCAAAAAGATCAAAAAGATCAAAAAGATCAAAAAGATCAAAAAGATCAAAAAGATCAAAAAGATCAAAAAGATCAAAAAGATCAAAAAGATCAAAAAGATCAAAAAGATCAAAAAGATCAAAAAGATCAAAAAGATCAAAAAAGATCAAAAAGATCGATAAGATTAAAAAGATCAAAAAGATTAAAAAGATCAAAAAGATCAATAAGATCAATAAGATCAAAAAGATCAAAAAGATCAAAAAGATCAAAAAGATCAAAAAGATCAAAAAGATCAAAAAGATCAAAAAGATCAAAAAGATCAAAAAGATCAAAAAGATCAAAAAGATCAAAAAGATCACAAAGATCAAAAAGATTAAAAAGACCGAAAGAATTAAAAAGATCAAAGAGATCAAAAAGATCAAAAAGATCAAAAAGAACGAAAAGATCAAAAAGATCAAAAAGATCGAAAAGATCAAAAATATCAAAGAGATCAAAAAGATCGAAAAGATCAAAAAGATCAAAAAGATCAAAAAGATCAAAGAGATCAAAAAGATCAAAAAGATCAAAAAGATCAAAAAGATCAAAAAGATCAAAAAGATCAAAAAGATCAAAAAGATCAAAAAGATCAAAAAGATCAAAAAGATCAAAAAGATCAAAAAGATCAAAAAGATCAAAAAGATCAAAAAGATCAAAAAGATCAAAAAGATCAAAAAGATCAAAAAGATCAAAAAGATCAAAAAGATCAAAAAGATCAAAAAGATCAAAAAGATCAAAAAGATCAAAAAGATCAAAAAGATCAAAAAGATCAAAAATATCAAAAAGATCAAAAAGATCAAAAAGATCAAAAAAGATCAAAAAGATCGATAAGATTAAAAAGATCAAAAAGATTAAAAAGATCAAAAAGATCAATAAGATCAATAAGATCAAAAAGATCAAAAAGATCAAAAAGATCAAAAAGATCAAAAAGATCAAAAAGATCAAAAAGATCAAAAAGATCAAAAAGATCAAAAAGATCAAAAAGATCAAAAAGATCAAAAAGATCAAAAAGATTAAAAAGACCGAAAGAATTAAAAAGATCAAAGAGATCAAAAAGATCGAAAAGATCAAAAAGAACGAAAAGATCAAAAAGATCAAAAAGATCGAAAAGATCAAAAATATCAAAGAGATCAAAGAGATCGAAAAGATCAAAAAGATCAAAAAGATCAAAGAGATCAAAAAGATCAAAAAGATCAAAAAGATCAAAAAGATCAAAAAGATCAAAAAGATCAAAAAGATCAAAAAGATCAAAAAGATCAAAAAGATCAAAAAGATCAAAAAGATCAAAAAGATCAAAAAGATCAAAAAGATCAAAAAGATCAAAAAGATCAAAAAGATCAAAAAGATCAAAAAGATCAAAAAGATCAAAAAGATCAAAAAGATCAAAAAGATCAAAAAGATCAAAAAGATCAAAAAGATCAAAAAGATCAAAAAGATCAAAAAGATCAAAAAGATCAAAAAGATCAAAAAGATCAAAAAGATCAAGAAGATCAAGAAGATCAAGAAGATCAAAAAGATCAAAGAGATCAAAAAGATCAAAAAGATCAAAAAGATCAAAAAGATCAAAAAGATCAAAAAGATCAAAAAGATCAAAAAGATCAAAAAGATCAAAAAGATCAAAAAGATCAAAAAGATCAAAAAGATCAAAAAGATCAAAAAGATCAAAAAGATCAAAAAGATCAAAAAGATCAAAAAGATCAAAAAGATCAAAGAGATCAAAAATATCAAAAATATCAAAAATATCAAAAAGATCAAAAAGATCAAAAAGATCAAAAAGATCATAAAGATCAAAAAGACCGAAAGGATTAAAAAGATCAAAGAGATCAAAAAGATCAAAGAGATCAAAAAGATCAAAAAGATCAAAAAGATCAAAAAGATCAAAAAGATCAAAAAGATCAAAAAGATCGAAAAGATCAAAAAGAACGAAAAGAACGAAAAGATCAAAAAGATCGAAAAGATCAAAAAGAACGAAAAGAACGAAAAGATCAAAAAGATCGAAAAGATCAAAAAGATCGAAAATATCAAAAAGATCAAAAAGATCAAAAAGATCAGAAAGATCAAAAAGATCAAAAAGATCAAAAAGATCAAAAAGATCAAAAAGATCAAAAAGATCAAAAAGATCAAAAAGATCAAAAAGATCAAAAAGATCAAAAAGATCAAAAAGATCAAAAAGATCAAAAAGATCAAAAAGATCAAAAAGATCAAAAAGATCAAAAAGATCAAAAAGATCAAAAAGATCAAAAAGATCAAAAAGATCAAAAAGATCAAAAAGATCAAAAAGATCAAAAAGATCAAAAAGATCAAAAAGATCAAAAAGATCAAAAAGATCAAAAAGATCAAAAAGATCAAAAAGATCAAAAAGATCAAAAAGATCAAAAAGATCAAAAAGATCAAAAAGATCAAAAAGATCAAAAAGATCAAAAAGATCAAAAAGATCAAAAAGATCAAAAAGATCAAAAAGATCAAAAAGATCAAAAAGATCAAAAAGATCAAAAAGATCAAAAAGATCAAAAAGATCAAAAAGATCAAAAAGATCAAAAAGATCAAAAAGATCAAAAAGATCAAAAAGATCAAAAAGATCAAAAAGATCAAAAAGATCAAAAAGATCAAAAAGATCAAAAAGATCAAAAAGATCAAAAAGATCAAAAAGATCAAAAAGATCAAAAAGATCAAAAAGATCAAAAAGATCAAAAAGATCAAAAAGATCAAAAAGATCAAAAAGATCAAAAAGATCAAAAAGATCAAAAAGATCAAAAAGATCAAAAAGATCAAAAAGATCAAAAAGATCAAAAAGATCAAAAAGATCAAAAAGATCAAAAAGATCAAAAAGATCAAAAAGATCAAAAAGATCAAAAAGATCAAAAAGATCAAAAAATTCAAAAAGATCAAAAAGATCAAAAAGATCAAAAAGATCAAAAAGATCAAAAAGATCAAAAAGATCAAAAAGATCAAAATGATCAGAAAGATCAGAAAGATCAGAAAGATCAAAAAGATCAAAAAGATCAAAAAGATCAAAAAGATCAAAAAGATCAAAAAGATCAAAAAGATCAAAAAGATCAAAAAGATCAAAAAGATCAAAAAGATCAAAAAGATCAAAAAGATCAAAAAGATCAAAAAGATCAAAAAGATCAAAAAGATCAAAAAGATCAAAAAGATCAAAAAGATCAAAAAGATCAAAAAGATCAAAAAGATCAAAAAGATCAAAAAGATCAAAAAGATCAAAAAGATCAAAAAGATCAAAAAGATCAAAAAGATCAAAAAGATCAAAAAGATCAAAAAGATCAAAAAGATCAAAAAGATCAAAAAGATCAAAAAGATCAAAAAGATCAAAAAGATCAAAAAGATCAAAAAGATCATAAAGATCAAAAAGACCGAAAGGATTAAAAAGATCAAAGAGATCAAAAAGATCAAAGAGATCACAAAGATCAAAAAGATCAAAAAGATCAAAAAGATCAAAAAGATCAAAAAGATCAAAAAGATCAAAAAGATCGAAAAGATCAAAAAGAACGAAAAGAGCGAAAAGATCAAAAAGATCGAAAAGATCAAAAAGAACGAAAAGAACGAAAAGATCAAAAAGATCGAAAATATCAAAAAGATCAAAAAGATCAAAAAGATCAAAAAGATCAAAAAGATCAAAAAGATCAAAAAGATCAAAAAGATCAAAAAGATCAAAAAGATCAAAAAGATCAAAAAGATCAAAAAGATCAAAAAGATCAAAAAGATCAAAAAGATCAAAAAGATCAAAAAGATCAAAAAGATCAAAAAGATCAAAAAGATCAAAAAGATCAAAAAGATCAAAAAGATCAAAAAGATCAAAAAGATCAAAAAGATCAAAAAGATCAAAAAGATCAAAAAGATCAAAAAGATCAAAAAGATCAAAAAGATCAAAAAGATCAAAAAGATCAAAAAGATCAAAAAGATCAAAAAGATCATAAAGATCCAAAAGACCGAAAGGATTAAAAAGATCAAAGAGATCAAAAAGATCAAAGAGATCAAAAAGATCAAAAAGATCAAAAAGATCAAAAAGATCAAAAAGATCAAAAAGATCGAAAAGATCAAAAAGAACGAAAAGAACGAAAAGATCAAAAAGATCGAAAAGATCAAAAAGATCGAAAATATCAAAAAGATCAAAAAGATCAAAAAGATCAAAAAGATCAAAAAGATCAAAAAGATCAAAAAGATCAAAAAGATCAAAAAGATCAAAAAGATCAAAAAGATCGAAAAGATCAAAAAGAACGAAAAGAACGAAAAGATCAAAAAGATCGAAAAGATCAAAAAGAACGAAAAGAACGAAAAGATCAAAAAGATCGAAAAGATCAAAAAGATCGAAAATATCAAAAAGATCAAAAAGATCAAAAAGATCAGAAAGATCAAAAAGATCAAAAAGATCAAAAAGATCAAAAAGATCAAAAAGATCAAAAAGATCAAAAAGATCAAAAAGATCAAAAAGATCAAAAAGATCAAAAAGATCAAAAAGATCAAAAAGATCAAAAAGATCAAAAAGATCAAAAAGATCAAAAAGATCAAAAAGATCAAAAAGATCAAAAAGATCAAAAAGATCAAAAAGATCAAAAAGATCAAAAAGATCAAAAAGATCAAAAAGATCAAAAAGATCAAAAAGATCAAAAAGATCAAAAAGATCAAAAAGATCAAAAAGATCAAAAAGATCAAAAAGATCAAAAAGATCAAAAAGATCAAAAAGATCAAAAAGATCAAAAAGATCAAAAAGATCAAAAAGATCAAAAAGATCAAAAAGATCAAAAAGATCAAAAAGATCAAAAAGATCAAAAAGATCAAAAAGATCAAAAAGATCAAAAAGATCAAAAAGATCAAAAAGATCAAAAAGATCAAAAAGATCAAAAAGATCAAAAAGATCAAAAAGATCAAAAAGATCAAAAAGATCAAAAAGATCAAAAAGATCAAAAAGATCAAAAAGATCAAAAAGATCAAAAAGATCAAAAAGATCAAAAAGATCAAAAAGATCAAAAAGATCAAAAAGATCAAAAAGATCAAAAAGATCAAAAAGATCAAAAAGATCAAAAAGATCAAAAAGATCAAAAAGATCAAAAAGATCAAAAAGATCAAAAAGATCAAAAAGATCAAAAAGATCAAAAAGATCAAAAAGATCAAAAAGATCAAAAAGATCAAAAAGATCAAAAAATTCAAAAAGATCAAAAAGATCAAAAAGATCAAAAAGATCAAAAAGATCAAAAAGATCAAAATGATCAGAAAGATCAGAAAGATCAGAAAGATCAAAAAGATCAAAAAGATCAAAAAGATCAAAAAGATCAAAAAGATCAAAAAGATCAAAAAGATCAAAAAGATCAAAAAGATCAAAAAGATCAAAAAGATCAAAAAGATCAAAAAGATCAAAAAGATCAAAAAGATCAAAAAGATCAAAAAGATCAAAAAGATCAAAAAGATCAAAAAGATCAAAAAGATCAAAAAGATCAAAAAGATCAAAAAGATCAAAAAGATCAAAAAGATCAAAAAGATCAAAAAGATCAAAAAGATCAAAAAGATCAAAAAGATCAAAAAGATCAAAAAGATCAAAAAGATCAAAAAGATCAAAAAGATCAAAAAGATCATAAAGATCAAAAAGACCGAAAGGATTAAAAAGATCAAAGAGATCAAAAAGATCAAAGAGATCACAAAGATCAAAAAGATCAAAAAGATCAAAAAGATCAAAAAGATCAAAAAGATCAAAAAGATCAAAAAGATCGAAAAGATCAAAAAGAACGAAAAGAGCGAAAAGATCAAAAAGATCGAAAAGATCAAAAAGAACGAAAAGAACGAAAAGATCAAAAAGATCGAAAAGATCAAAAAGATCGAAAATATCAAAAAGATCAAAAAGATCAAAAAGATCAAAAAGATCAAAAAGATCAAAAAGATCAAAAAGATCAAAAAGATCAAAAAGATCAAAAAGATCAAAAAGATCAAAAAGATCAAAAAGATCAAAAAGATCAAAAAGATCAAAAAGATCAAAAAGATCAAAAAGATCAAAAAGATCAAAAAGATCAAAAAGATCAAAAAGATCAAAAAGATCAAAAAGATCAAAAAGATCAAAAAGATCAAAAAGATCAAAAAGATCAAAAAGATCAAAAAGATCAAAAAGATCAAAAAGATCAAAAAGATCAAAAAGATCAAAAAGATCAAAAAGATCAAAAAGATCAAAAAGATCATAAAGATCCAAAAGACCGAAAGGATTAAAAAGATCAAAGAGATAAAAAGATCAAAGAGATCAAAAAGATCAAAAAGATCAAAAAGATCAAAAAGATCAAAAAGATCAAAAAGATCGAAAAGATCAAAAAGAACGAAAAGAACGAAAAGATCAAAAAGATCGAAAAGATCAAAAAGATCGAAAATATCAAAAAGATCAAAAAGATCAAAAAGATCAAAAAGATCAAAAAGATCAAAAAGATCAAAAAGATCAAAAAGATCAAAAAGATCAAAAAGATCAAAAAGATCAAAAAGATCAAAAAGATCAAAAAGATCAAAAAGATCAAAAAGATCAAAAAGATCAAAAAGATCAAAAAGATCAAAAAGATCAAAAAGATCAAAAAGATCAAAAAGATCAAAAAGATCAAAAAGATCAAAAAGATCAAAAAGATCAAAAAGATCAAAAAGATCAAAAAGATCAAAAAGATCAAAAAGATCAAAAAGATCAAAAAGATCAAAAAGATCAAAAAGATCAAAAAGATCAAAAAGATCAAAAAGATCAAAAAGATCAAAAAGATCAAAAAGATCAAAAAGATCAAAAAGATCAAAAAGATCAAAAAGATCAAAAAGATCAAAAAGATCAAAAAGATCAAAAAGATCAAAAAGATCAAAAAGATCAAAAAGATCAAAAAGATCAAAAAGATCAAAAAGATCAAAAAGATCAAAAAGATCAAAAAGATCAAAAAGATCAAAAAGATCAAAAAGATCAAAAAGATCAAAAAGATCAAAGAGATCAAAAAGATCAAAAAGATCAAAGAGATCAAAAAGAATGAAAAGATCAAAAAGATCAAAAAGATCGAAAAGATCGAAAAGATCGAAAAGATCGAAAAGATCAAAAAGATCAAAAAGATCAAAAAGATCAAAAAGATCAAAAAGATCAAAAAGATCAAAAAGATCAAAAAGATCAAAAAGATCAAAAAGATCAAAAAGATCAAAAAGATCAAAAAGATCAAAAAGATCAAAAAGATCAAAAAGATCAAAAAGATCAAAAAGATCAAAAAGATCAA
This sequence comes from Dryomyza anilis, assembly GCA_951804985.1. Classification (NCBI taxonomy): domain Eukaryota; kingdom Metazoa; phylum Arthropoda; class Insecta; order Diptera; family Dryomyzidae; genus Dryomyza; species Dryomyza anilis. Next base: position 5,313,011 of record OX638135.1, read on the forward strand.
AAAGATCAAAAAGATCAAAAAGATCAAAAAGATCAAAAAGATCAAAAAGATCAAAAAGATCAAAAAGATCAAAAAGATCAAAAAGATCAAAAAGATCAAAAAGATCAAAAAGATCAAAAAGATCAAATAGATCATAAAGATCAAAAAGACCGAAAGGATTAAAAAGATCAAAGAGATCAAAAAGATCGAAAAGATCAAAAAGATCAAAAAGATCAAAAAGATCAAAAAGATCGAAAAGATCAAAAAGAACGAAAAGATCAAAAAGATTAAAAAGACCGAAAGAATTAAAAAGATCAAAGAGATTAAAAAGATCGAAAAGATCAAAAAGAACGAAAAGATCAAAAAGATCAAAAAGATCAAAAAGATCAAAAAGATCAAAAAGATCAAAAAGATCAAAAAATTCAAAAAGATCAAAAAGATCAAAAAGATCAAAAAGATCAAAAAGATCAAAAAGATCAAAATGATCAAAAAGATCAGAAAGATCAAAAAGATCAAAAAGATCAAAAAGATCAAAAAGATCAAAAAGATCAAAAAGATCAAAAAGATCAAAAAGATCAAAAAGATCAAAAAGATCAAAAAGATCAAAAAGATCAAAAAGATCAAAAAGATCAAAAAGATCAAAAAGATCAAAAAGATCAAAAAGATCAAAAAGATCAAAAAGATCAAAAATATCAAAAAGATCAAAAAGATCAAAAAGATCAAAAAGATCAAAAAGATCAAAAAGATCAAAAAGATCAAAAAGATCAAAAAGATCAAAAAGATCAAAAAGATCAAAAAGATCAAAAAGATCAAAAAGATCAAAAAGATCAAAAAGATCAAAAAGATCAAAAAGATCAAAAAGATCAAAAAGATCAAAAAGATCAAAAAGATCAAAAAGATCAAAAAGATCAAAAAGATCAAAAAGATCAAAAAGATCAAAAAGATCAAAAAGATCAAAAAGATCAAAAAGATCAAAAAGATCAAAAAGATCAAAAAGATCAAAAAGATCAAAAAGATCAAAAAGATCAAAAAGATCAAAAAGATCAAAAAGATCAAAAAGATCAAAAAGATCAAAAAGATCAAAAAGATCAAAAAGATCAAAAAGATCAAAAAGATCAAAAAGATCAAAAAGATCAAAAAGACCGAAAGGATTAAAAAGATCAAAGAGATCAAAAAGATCAAAGAGATCAAAAAGATCAAAAAGATCAAAAAGATCAAAAAGATCAAAAAGATCAAAAAGATCAAAAAGATCAAAAAGATCAAAAAGATCAAAAAGATCGAAAAGATCAAAAAGAACGAAAAGAACGAAAAGATCAAAAAGATCGAAAAGATCAAAAAGATCGAAAATATCAAAAAGATCAAAAAGATCAAAAAGATCAAAAAGATCAAAAAGATCAAAAAGATCAAAAAGATCAAAAAGATCAAAAAGATCAAAAAGATCAAAAAGATCAAAAAGATCAAAAAGATCAAAAAGATCAAAAAGATCAAAAAGATCAAAAAGATCAAAAAGATCAAAAAGATCAAAAAGATCAAAAAGATCAAAAAGATCAAAAAGATCAAAAAGATCAAAAAGATCAAAAAGATCAAAAAGATCAAAAAGATCAAAAAGATCAAAAAGATCAAAAAGATCAAAAAGATCAAAAAGATCAAAAAGATCAAAAAGATCAAAAAGATCAAAAAGATCAAAAAGATCAAAAAGATCAAAAAGATCAAAAAGATCAAAAAGATCAAAAAGATCAAAAAGATCAAAAAGATCAAAAAGATCAAAAAGATCAAAAAGATCGAAAAGATCAAAAAGAACGAAAAGATCAAAAAGATTAAAAAGACCGAAAGGATTAAAAAGATCAAAGAGATCAAAAAGATCGAAAAGATCAAAAAGATCAAAAAGATCAAAAAGATCAAAAAGATCGAAAAGATCAAAAAGAACGAAAAGATCAAAAAGATTAAAAAGACCGAAAGAATTAAAAAGATCAAAGAGATCAAAAAGATCGAAAAGATCAAAAAGAACGAAAAGATCAAAAAGATCAAAAAGATCAAAAAGATCAAAAAGATCAAAAAGATCAAAAAGATCAAAAAATTCAAAAAGATCAAAAAGATCAAAAAGATCAAAAAGATCAAAAAGATCAAAATGATCAAAAAGATCAGAAAGATCAAAAAGATCAAAAAGATCAAAAAGATCAAAAAGATCAAAAAGATCAAAAAGATCAAAAAGATCAAAAAGATCAAAAAGATCAAAAAGATCAAAAAGATCAAAAAGATCAAAAAGATCAAAAAGATCAAAAAGATCAAAAAGATCAAAAAGATCAAAAAGATCAAAAAGATCAAAAAGATCAAAAAGATCAAAAAGATCAAAAAGATCAAAAAGATCAAAAAGATCAAAAAGATCAAAAAGATCAAAAAGATCAAAAAGATCAAAAAGATCAAAAAGATCAAAAAGATCAAAAAGATCAAAAAGATCAAAAAGATCAAAAAGATCAAAAAGATCAAAAAGATCAAAAAGATCAAAAAGATCAAAAAGATCAAAAAGATCAAAAAGATCAAAAAGATCAAAAAGATCAAAAAGATCAAAAAGATCAAAAAGATCAAAAAGATCAAAAAGATCAAAAAGATCAAAAAGATCAAAAAGATCAAAAAGATCAAAAAGATCAAAAAGATCAAAAAGATCAAAAAGATCAAAAAGATCAAAAAGATCAAAAAGATCAAAAAGATCAAAAAGATCAAAAAGATCAAAAAGATCAAAAAGATCAAAAAGATCAAAAAGATCAAAAAGATCAAAAAGATCAAAAAGATCAAAAAGATCAAAAAGATCAAAAAGATCAAAAAGATCAAAAAGATCAAAAAGATCAAAAAGATCAAAAAGATCAAAAAGATCAAAAAGATCAAAAAGATCAAAAAGATCAAAAAGATCAAAAAGATCAAAAAGAACGAAAAGAACGAAAAGATCAAAAAGATCGAAAAGATCAAAAAGATCGAAAATATCAAAAAGATCAAAAAGATCAAAAAGATCAAAAAGATCAAAAAGATCAAAAAGATCAAAAAGATCAAAAAGATCAAAAAGATCAAAAAGATCAAAAAGATCAAAAAGATCAAAAAGATCAAAAAGATCAAAAAGATCAAAAAGATCAAAAAGATCAAAAAGATCAAAAAGATCAAAAAGATCAAAAAGATCAAAAAGATCAAAAAGATCAAAAAGATCAAAAAGATCAAAAAGATCAAAAAGATCAAAAAGATCAAAAAGATCAAAAAGATCAAAAAGATCAAAAAGATCAAAAAGATCAAAAAGATCAAAAAGATCAAAAAGATCAAAAAGATCAAAAAGATCAAAAAGATCAAAAAGATCAAAAAGATCAAAAAGATCAAAAAGATCAAAAAGATCAAAAAGATCAAAAAGATCAAAAAGATCAAAAAGATCAAAAAGATCAAAAAGATCAAAAAGATCAAAAAGATCAAAAAGATCAAAAAGATCAAAAAGATCAAAAAGATCAAAAAGATCAAAAAGATCAAAAAGATCAAAAAGATCAAAAAGATCAAAAAGATCAAAAAGATCAAAAAGATCAAAAAGATCAAAAAGATCAAAAAGATCAAAAAGATCAAAAAGAATGAAAAGATCAAAAAGATCAAAAAGATCGAAAAGATCGAAAAGATCGAAAAGATCGAAAAGATCGAAAAGATCAAAAAGATCAAAAAGATCAAAAAGATCAAAAAGATCAAAAAGATCAAAAAGATCAAAAAGATCAAAAAGATCAAAAAGATCAAAAAGATCAAAAAGATCAAAAAGATCAAAAAGATCAAAAAGATCAAAAAGATCAAAAAGATCAAAAAGATCAAAAAGATCAAATAGATCATAAAGATCAAAAAGACCGAAAGGATTAAAAAGATCAAAGAGATCAAAAAGATCGAAAAGATCAAAAAGATCAAAAAGATCAAAAAGATCGAAAAGATCAAAAAGAACGAAAAGATCAAAAAGATTAAAAAGACCGAAAGAATTAAAAAGATCAAAGAGATCAAAAAGATCGAAAAGATCAAAAAGAACGAAAAGATCAAAAAGATCAAAAAGATCGAAAAGATCAAAAATATCAAAGAGATCAAAAAGATCGAAAAGATCAAAAAGATCAAAAAGATCAAAAAGATCAAAGAGATCAAAAAGATCAAAAAGATCAAAAAGATCAAAAAGATTAAAAAGATCAAAAAGATCAATAAGATCAATAAGATCAAAAAGATCAAAAAGATCAAAAAGATCAAAAAGATCAAAAAGATCAAAAAGATCAAAAAGATCAAAAAGATCAAAAAGATCAAAAAGATCGATAAGATTAAAAAGATCAAAAAGATTAAAAAGATCAAAAAGATCAATAAGATCAATAAGATCAAAAAGATCAAAAAGATCAAAAAGATCAAAAAGATCAAAAAGATCAAAAAGATCAAAAAGATCAAAAAGATCAAAAAGATCAAAAAGATCAAAAAGATCAAAAAGATCAAAAAGATTAAAAAGACCGAAAGAATTAAAAAGATCAAAGAGATCAAAAAGATCGAAAAGATCAAAAAGAACGAAAAGATCAAAAAGATCAAAAAGATCGAAAAGATCAAAAATATCAAAGAGATCAAAAAGATCGAAAAGATCAAAAAGATCAAAAAGATCAAAAAGATCAAAGAGATCAAAAAGATCAAAAAGATCAAAAAGATCAAAAAGATCAAAAAGATCAAAAAGATCAAAAAGATCAAAAAGATCAAAAAGATCAAAAAGATCAAAAAGATCAAAAAGATCAAAAAGATCAAAAAGATCAAAAAGATCAAAAAGATCAAAAAGATCAAAAAGATCAAAAAGATCAAAAAGATCAAAAAGATCAAAAAGATCAAAAAGATCAAAAAGATCAAAAAGATCAAAAAGATCAAAAAGATCAAAAAGATCAAAAAGATCAAAAAGATCAAAAAGATCAAAAAGATCAAAAAGATCAAAAAGATCAAAAAGATCAAAAAGATCAAAAAGATCAAAAAGATCAAAAAGATCAAAAAGACCAAAAAGATCAAAAAGATCAAAAAGATCAAAAAGATCAAAAAGATCAAAAAGATCAAAAAGATCAAAAAGATCAAAAAGATCAAAAAGATCAAAAAGATCAAAAAGATCAAAAAGATCAAAAAGATCAAAAAGATCAAAAAGATCAAAAAGATCAAAAAGATCAAAAAGATCAAAAAGATCAAAAAGATCAAAAAGATCAAAAAAGATCAAAAAGATCGATAAGATTAAAAAGATCAAAAAGATTAAAAAGATCAAAAAGATCAATAAGATCAATAAGATCAAAAAGATCAAAAAGATCAAAAAGATCAAAAAGATCAAAAAGATCAAAAAGATCAAAAAGATCAAAGAGATCAAAAAGATCAAAAAGATCAAAAAGATCAAAAAGATCAAAAAGATTAAAAAGACCGAAAGAATTAAAAAGATCAAAGAGATCAAAAAGATCGAAAAGATCAAAAAGAACGAAAAGATCAAAAAGATCAAAAAGATCGAAAAGATCAAAAATATCAAAGAGATCAAAAAGATCGAAAAGATCAAAAAGATCAAAAAGATCAAAAAGATCAAAAAGATCAAAGAGATCAAAAAGATCAAAAAGATCAAAAAGATCAAAAAGATCAAAAAGATCAAAAAGATCAAAAAGATCAAAAAGATCAAAAAGATCAAAAAGATCAAAAAGATCAAAAAGATCAAAAAGATCAAAAAGATCAAAAAGATCAAAAAGATCAAAAAGATCAAAAAGATCAAAAAGATCAAAAAGATCAAAAAGATCAAAAAGATCAAAAAGATCAAAAAGATCAAAAAGATCAAAAAGATCAAAAAGATCAAAAAGATCAAAAAGATCAAAAAGATCAAAAAGATCAAAAAGATCAAAAAGATCAAAAAGATCAAAAAGATCAAAAAGATCAAAAAGATCAAAAAGATCAAAAAGATCAAAAAGATCAAAAAGATCAAAAAGATCAAAAAGATCAAAAAGATCAAAAAGATCAAAAAGATCAAAAAGATCAAAAAGATCAAAAAGATCAAAAAGATCAAAAAGATCAAAAAGATCAAAAAGATCAAAAAGATCAAAAAGATCAAAAAGATCAAAAAGATCAAAAAGATCAAAAAGATCAAAAAGATCAAAAAGATCAAAAAGATCAAAAAGATCAAAAAGATCAAAAAGATCAAAAAGATCAAAAAGATCAAAAAGATCAAAAAGATCAAAAAGATCAAAAAGATCAAAAAGATCAAAAAGATCAAAAAGATCAAAAAGATCAAAAAGATCAAAAAGATCAAAAAGATCAAAAAGATCAAAAAGATCAAAAAGATCAAAAAGATCAAAAAGATCAAAAAGATCAAAAAGATCAAAAAGATCAAAAAGATCAAAAAGATCAAAAAGATCAAAAAGATCAAAAAGATCAAAAAGATCAAAAAGATCAAAAAGATCAAAAAGATCAAAAAGATCAAAAAGATCAAAAAGATCAAAAAGATCAAAAAGATCAAAAAGATCAAAAAGATCAAAAAGATCAAAAAGATCAAAAAGATCAAAAAGATCAAAAAGATCAAAAAGATCAAAAAGATCAAAAAGATCAAAAAGATCAAAAAGATCAAAAAGATCAAAAAGATCAAAAAGATCAAAAAGATCAAAAAGATCAAAAAGATCAAAAAGATCAAAAAGATCAAAAAGATCAAAAAGATCAAAAAGATCAAAAAGATCAAAAAGATCAAAAAGATCAAAAAGATCAAAAAGATCAAAAAGATCAAAAAGATCAAAAAGATCAAAAAGATCAAAAAGATCAAAAAGATCAAAAAGATCAAAAAGATCAAAAAGATCAAAAAGATCAAAAAGATCAAAAAGATCAAAAAGATCAAAAAGATCAAAAAGATCAAAAAGATCAAAAAGATCAAAAAGATCAAAAAGATCAAAAAGATCAAAAAGATCAAAAATATCAAAAATATCAAAAAGATCAAAAAGATCAAAAAGATCAAAAAGATCAAAAAGATCAAAAAGATCAGAAAGATCAAAAAGATCAAAAAGATCAAAAAGATCAAAAAGATCAAAAAGATCAAAAAGATCAAAAAGATCAAAAAGATCAAAAAGATCAAAAAGATCAAAAAGATCAAGAAGATCAAGAAGATCAAGAAGATCAAAAAGATCAAAAAGATCAAAGAGATCAAAGAGATCAAAGAGATCAAAAAGATCAAAAAGATTAAAAAGATCAAAAAGATCAAAAAGATCAAAAAGATCAAAAAGATCAAAAAGATCAAAAAGATCAAAAAGATCAAAAAGATCAAAAAGATCAAAAAGATCAAAAAGATCAAAAATATCAAAAAGATCAAAAAGATCAAAAAGATCAAAAAGATCAAAAAGATCAAAAAGATCATAAAGATCAAAAAGACCGAAAGGATTAAAAAGATCAAAGAGATCAAAAAGATCAAAGAGATCAAAAAGATCAAAAAGATCAAAAAGATCAAAAAGATCAAAAAGATCAAAAAGATCGAAAAGATCAAAAAGAACGAAAAGAACGAAAAGATCAAAAAGATCGAAAAGATCAAAAAGAACGAAAAGAACGAAAAGATCAAAAAGATCGAAAAGATCAAAAAGATCGAAAATATCAAAAAGATCAAAAAGATCAGAAAGATCAAAAAGATCAAAAAGATCAAAAAGATCAAAAAGATCAAAAAGATCAAAAAGATCAAAAAGATCAAAAAGATCAAAAAGATCAAAAAGATCAAAAAGATCAAAAAGATCAAAAAGATCAAAAAGATCAAAAAGATCAAAAAGATCAAAAAGATCAAAAAGATCAAAAAGATCAAAAAGATCAAAAAGATCAAAAAGATCAAAAAGATCAAAAAGATCAAAAAGATCAAAAAGATCAAAAAGATCAAAAAGATCAAAAAGATCAAAAAGATCAAAAAGATCAAAAAGATCAAAAAGATCAAAAAGATCAAAAAGATCAAAAAGATCAAAAAGATCAAAAAGATCAAAAAGATCAAAAAGATCAAAAAGATCAAAAAGATCAAAAAGATCAAAAAGATCAAAAAGATCAAAAAGATCAAAAAGATCAAAAAGATCAAAAAGATCAAAAAGATCAAAAAGATCAAAAAGATCAAAAAGATCAAAAAGATCAAAAAGATCAAAAAGATCAAAAAGATCAAAAAGATCAAAAAGATCAAAAAGATCAAAAAGATCAAAAAGATCAAAAAGATCAAAAAGATCAAAAAGATCAAAAAGATCAAAAAGATCAAAAAGATCAAAAAGATCAAAAAGATCAAAAAGATCAAAAAGATCAAAAAGATCAAAAAGATCAAAAAGATCAAAAAGATCAAAAAGATCAAAAAGATCAAAAAGATCAAAAAGATCAAAAAGATCAAAAAGATCAAAAAGATCAAAAAGATCAAAAAGATCAAAAAGATCAAAAAGATCAAAAAGATCAAAAAGATCAAAAAGATCAAAAAGATCAAAAAGATCAAAAAGATCAAAAAGATCAAAAAGATCAAAAAGATCAAAAAGATCAAAAAGATCAAAAAGATCAAAAAGATCAAAAAGATCAAAAAGATCAAAAAGATCAAAAAGATCAAAAAGATCAAAAAGATCAAAAAGATCAAAAAGATCAAAAAGATCAAAAAGATCAAAAAGATCAAAAAGATCAAAAAGATCAAAAAGATCAAAAAGATCAAAAAGATCAAAAAGATCAAAAAGATCAAAAAGATCAAAAAGATCAAAAAGATCAAAAAGATCAAAAAGATCAAAAAGATCAAAAAGATCAAAAAGATCAAAAAGATCAAAAAGATCAAAAAGATCAAAAAGATCAAAAAGATCAAAAAGATCAAAAAGATCAAAAAGATCAAAAAGATCAAAAAGATCAAAAAGATCAAAAAGATCAAAAAGATCAAAAAGATCAAAAAGATCAAAAAGATCAAAAAGATCAAAAAGATCAAGAAGATCAAGAAGATCAAGAAGATCAAAAAGATCAAAAAGATCAAAAAGATCAAAAAGATCAAAGAGATCAAAAAGATCAAAAAGATCAAAAAGATCAAAAAGATCAAAAAGATCAAAAAGATCAAAAAGATCAAAAAGATCAAAAAGATCAAAAAGATCAAAAAGATCAAAAAGATCAAAAAGATCAAAAAGATCAAAAAGATCAAAAAGATCAAAAAGATCAAAAAGATCAAAAAGATCATAAAGATCAAAAAGACCGAAAGGATTAAAAAGATCAAAGAGATCAAAAAGATCAAAGAGATCAAAAAGATCAAAAAGATCAAAAAGATCAAAAAGATCAAAAAGATCAAAAAGATCAAAAAGATCGAAAAGATCAAAAAGAACGAAAAGAACGAAAAGATCAAAAAGATCGAAAAGATCAAAAAGAACGAAAAGAACGAAAAGATCAAAAAGATCGAAAAGATCAAAAAGATCGAAAATATCAAAAAGATCAAAAAGATCAAAAAGATCAAAAAGATCAAAAAGATCAAAAAGATCAAAAAGATCAAAAAGATCAAAAAGATCAAAAAGATCAAAAAGATCAAAAAGATCAAAAAGATCAAAAAGATCAAAAAGATCAAAAAGATCAAAAAGATCAAAAAGATCAAAAAGATCAAAAAGATCAAAAAGATCAAAAAGATCAAAAAGATCAAAAAGATCAAAAAGATCAAAAAGATCAAAAAGATCAAAAAGATCAAAAAGATCAAAAAGATCAAAAAGATCAAAAAGATCAAAAAGATCAAAAAGATCATAAAGATCAAAAAGACCGAAAGGATTAAAAAGATCAAAGAGATCAAAAAGATCAAAGAGATCAAAAAGATCAAAAAGATCAAAAAGATCAAAAAGATCAAAAAGATCAAAAAGATCAAAAAGATCGAAAAGATCAAAAAGAACGAAAAGAACGAAAAGATCAAAAAGATCGAAAAGATCAAAAAGATCGAAAATATCAAAAAGATCAAAAAGATCAAAAAGATCAAAAAGATCAAAAAGATCAAAAAGATCAAAAAGATCAAAAAGATCAAAAAGATCAAAAAGATCAAAAAGATCAAAAAGATCAAAAAGATCAAAAAGATCAAAAAGATCAAAAAGATCAAAAAGATCAAAAAGATCAAAAAGATCAAAAAGATCAAAAAGATCAAAAAGATCAAAAAGATCAAAAAGATCAAAAAGATCAAAAAGATCAAAAAGATCAAAAAGATCAAAAAGATCAAAAAGATCAAAAAGATCAAAAAGATCAAAAAGATCAAAAAGATCAAAAAGATCAAAAAGATCAAAAAGATCGAAAAGATCGAAAAGATCAAAAAGATCGAAAAGATCAAAAAGATCAAAAAGATCAAAAAGATCAAAAAGATCAAAAAGATCAAAAAGATCAAAAAGATCAAAAAGATCAAAAAGATCAAAAAGATCAAAAAGATCAAAAAGATCAAAAAGATCAAAAAGATCAGAAAGATCAAAAAGATCAAAAAGATCAAAAAGATCAAAAAGATCAAAAAGATCAAAAAGATCAAAAAGATCAAAAAGATCAAAAAGATCAAATAGATCATAAAGATCAAAAAGACCGAAAGGATTAAAAAGATCAAAGAGATCAAAAAGATCGAAAAGATCAAAAAGATCAAAAAGATCAAAAAGATGAAAAAGATCAAAAAGATCAAAAAGATCAAAAAGATCAAAAAGATCAAAAAGATCAAAAAGATCAAAAAGATCAAAAAGATCAAAAAGATCAAAAAGATCAAAAAGATCAAAAAGATCAAAAAGATCAAAAAGATCATAAAGATCAAAAAGACCGAAAGGATTAAAAAGATCAAAGAGATCAAAAAGATCAAAAAGATCAAAAAGATCAAAAAGATCAAAAAGATCGAAAAGCTCAAAAAGAACGAAAAGAACGAAAAGATCAAAAAGATCGAAAAGTTCAAAAAGATCGAAAATATCAAAAAGATCAAAAAGATCAAAAAGATCAAAAAGATCAAAAAGATCAAAAAGATCAAAAAGATCAAAAAGATCAAAAAGATCAAAAAGATCAAAAAGATCAAAAAGATCAAAAAGATCAAAAAGATCAAAAAGATCAAAGAGATCAAAAAGATCAAAAAGATCAAAAAGATCAAAAAGATCAAAAAGATCAAAAAGATCAAAAAGATCAAAAAGATCAAAAAGATCAAAAAGATCAAAAAGATCAAAAAGATCAAAAAGATCAAAAAGATCAAAAAGATCAAAAAGATCAAAGAGATCAAAGAGATCAAAAAGATCAAAGAGATCAAAAAGAATGAAAAGATCAAAAAGATCGAAAAGATCGAAAAGATCGAAAAGATCGAAAAGATCGAAAAGATCGAAAAGATCAAAAAGATCAAAAAGATCGAAAAGATCGAAAAGATCAAAAAGATCGAAAAGATCAAAAAGATCAAAAAGATCAAAAAGATCAAAAAGATCAAAAAGATCAAAAAGATCAAAAAGATCAAAAAGATCAAAAAGATCAAAAAGATCAAAAAGATCAAAAAGATCAAAAAGATCAAAAAGATCAAAAAGATCAAAAAGATCAAAAAGATCAAAAAGATCAAAAAGATCAAAAAGATCAAAAAGATCAAAAAGATCAAAAAGATCAAAAAGATCAAAAAGATCAAATAGATCATAAAGATCAAAAAGACCGAAAGGATTAAAAAGATCAAAGAGATCAAAAAGATCGAAAAGATCAAAAAGATCAAAAAGATCAAAAAGATCAAAAAGATCAAAAAGATCAAAAAGATCAAAAAGATCGAAAAGATCAAAAAGAACGAAAAGAACGAAAAGATCAAAAAGATCGAAAAGATCAAAAAGATCGAAAATATCAAAAAGATCAAAAAGATCAAAAAGATCAAAAAGATCAAAAAGATCAAAAAGATCAAAAAGATCAAAAAGATCAAAAAGATCAAAAAGATCAAAAAGATCAAAAAGATCAAAAAGATCAAAAAGATCAAAAAGATCAAAAAGATCAAAAAGATCAAAAAGATCAAAAAGATCAAAAAGATCAAAAAGATCAAAAAGATCAAAAAGATCAAAAAGATCAAAAAGATCAAAAAGATCAAAAAGATCAAAAAGATCAAAAAGATCAAAAAGATCAAAAAGATCAAAGAGATCAAAAAGATCAAAAAGATCAAAAAGATCAAAAAGATCAAAAAGATCAAAAAGATCAAAAAGATCAAAAAGATCAAAAAGATCAAAAAGATCAAAAAGATCAAAAAGATCAAAAAGATCAAAAAGATCAAAAAGATCAAAAAGATCAAAAAGATCAAAAAGATCATAAAGATCAAAAAGACCGAAAGGATTAAAAAGATCAAAGAGATCAAAAAGATCAAAGAGATCAAAAAGATCAAAAAGATCAAAAAGATCAAAAAGATCAAAAAGATCGAAAAGATCAAAAAGAACGAAAAGAACGAAAAGATCAAAAAGATCGAAAAGATCAAAAAGATCGAAAATATCAAAAAGATCAAAAAGATCAAAAAGATCAAAAAGATCAAAAAGATCAAAAAGATCAAAAAGATCAAAAAGATCAAAAAGATCAAAAAGATCAAAAAGATCAAAAAGATCAAAAAGATCAAAAAGATCAAAAAGATCAAAAAGATCAAAAAGATCAAAAAGATCAAAAAGATCAAAAAGATCAAAAAGATCAAAAAGATCATAAAGATCAAAAAGACCGAAAGGATTAAAAAGATCAAAGAGATCAAAAAGATCAAAGAGATCAAAAAGATCAAAAAGATCAAAAAGATCAAAAAGATCAAAAAGATCGAAAAGATCAAAAAGAACGAAAAGAACGAAAAGATCAAAAAGATCGAAAAGATCAAAAAGATCGAAAATATCAAAAAGATCAAAAAGATCAAAAAGATCAAAAAGATCAAAAAGATCAAAAAGATCAAAAAGATCAAAAAGATCAAAAAGATCAAAAAGATCAAAACGATCAAAAAGATCAAAAAGATCAAAAAGATCAAAAAGATCAAAAAGATCGAAAAGATCGAAAAGATCAAAAAGATCGAAAAGATCAAAAAGATCAAAAAGATCAAAAAGATCAAAAAGATCAAAAAGATCAAAAAGATCAAAAAGATCAAAAAGATCAAAAAGATCAAAAAGATCAAAAAGATCAAAAAGATCAAAAAGATCAAAAAGATCAAAAAGATCAAAAAGATCAAAAAGATCGAAAAGATCAAAAAGATCGAAAAGATCAAAAAGAACGAAAAGAACGAAAAGATCAAAAAGATCGAAAAGATCAAAAAGAACGAAAAGAACGAAAAGATCAAAAAGATCGAAAAGATCAAAAAGATCGAAAATATCAAAAAGATCAAAAAGATCAAAAAGATCAAAAAGATCAAAAAGATCAAAAAGATCAAAAAGATCAAAAAGATCAAAAAGATCAAAAAGATCAAAAAGATCAAAAAGATCAAAAAGATCAAAAAGATCAAAAAGATCAAAAAGATCAAAAAGATCAAAAAGATCAAAAAGATCAAAAAGATCAAAAAGATCAAAAAGATCAAAAAGATCAAAAAGATCAAAAAGATCAAAAAGATCAAAAAGATCAAAAAGATCAAAAAGATCATAAAGATCAAAAAGACCGAAAGGATTAAAAAGATCAAAGAGATCAAAAAGATCAAAGAGATCAAAAAGATCAAAAAGATCAAAAAGATCAAAAAGATCAAAAAGATCGAAAAGATCAAAAAGAACGAAAAGAACGAAAAGATCAAAAAGATCGAAAAGATCAAAAAGATCGAAAATATCAAAAAGATCAAAAAGATCAAAAAGATCAAAAAGATCAAAAAGATCAAAAAGATCAAAAAGATCAAAAAGATCAAAAAGATCAAAAAGATCAAAAAGATCAAAAAGATCAAAAAGATCAAAAAGATCAAAAAGATCAAAAAGATCAAAAAGATCAAAAAGATCAAAAAGATCAAAAAGATCAAAAAGATCAAAAAGATCAAAAAGATCAAAAAGATCAAAAAGATCAAAAAGATCAAAAAGATCAAAAAGATCAAAAAGATCAAAAAGATCAAAAAGATCAAAAAGATCAAAAAGATCGAAAAGATCGAAAAGATCAAAAAGATCGAAAAGATCAAAAAGATCAAAAAGATCAAAAAGATCAAAAAGATCAAAAAGATCAAAAAGATCAAAAAGATCAAAAAGATCAAAAAGATCAAAAAGATCAAAAAGATCAAAAAGATCAAAAAGATCAAAAAGATCAAAAAGATCAAAAAGATCAAAAAGATCAAAAAGATCAAAAAGATCAAAAAGATCAAAAAGATCAAAAAGATCAAAAAGATCAAAAAGATCAAAAAGATCAAAAAGATCAAATAGATCATAAAGATCAAAAAGACCGAAAGGATTAAAAAGATCAAAGAGATCAAAAAGATCGAAAAGATCAAAAAGATCAAAAAGATCAAAAAGATGAAAAAGATCAAAAAGATCAAAAAGATCAAAAAGATCAAAAAGATCAAAAAGATCAAAAAGATCAAAAAGATCAAAAAGATCAAAAAGATCAAAAAGATCAAAAAGATCAAAAAGATCAAAAAGATCAAAAAGATCATAAAGATCAAAAAGACCGAAAGGATTAAAAAGATCAAAGAGATCAAAAAGATCAAAAAGATCAAAAAGATCAAAAAGATCAAAAAGATCAAAAAGATCGAAAAGCTCAAAAAGAACGAAAAGAACGAAAAGATCAAAAAGATCGAAAAGTTCAAAAAGATCGAAAATATCAAAAAGATCAAAAAGATCAAAAAGATCAAAAAGATCAAAAAGATCAAAAAGATCAAAAAGATCAAAAAGATCAAAAAGATCAAAAAGATCAAAAAGATCAAAAAGATCAAAAAGATCAAAAAGATCAAAAAGATCAAAGAGATCAAAAAGATCAAAAAGATCAAAAAGATCAAAAAGATCAAAAAGATCAAAAAGATCAAAAAGATCAAAAAGATCAAAAAGATCAAAAAGATCAAAAAGATCAAAAAGATCAAAAAGATCAAAAAGATCAAAAAGATCAAAGAGATCAAAGAGATCAAAAAGATCAAAGAGATCAAAAAGAATGAAAAGATCAAAAAGATCGAAAAGATCGAAAAGATCGAAAAGATCGAAAAGATCGAAAAGATCGAAAAGATCAAAAAGATCAAAAAGATCGAAAAGATCGAAAAGATCAAAAAGATCGAAAAGATCAAAAAGATCAAAAAGATCAAAAAGATCAAAAAGATCAAAAAGATCAAAAAGATCAAAAAGATCAAAAAGATCAAAAAGATCAAAAAGATCAAAAAGATCAAAAAGATCAAAAAGATCAAAAAGATCAAAAAGATCAAAAAGATCAAAAAGATCAAAAAGATCAAAAAGATCAAAAAGATCAAAAAGATCAAAAAGATCAAAAAGATCAAAAAGATCAAAAAGATCAAAAAGATCAAATAGATCATAAAGATCAAAAAGACCGAAAGGATTAAAAAGATCAAAGAGATCAAAAAGATCGAAAAGATCAAAAAGATCAAAAAGATCAAAAAGATCAAAAAGATCAAAAAGATCAAAAAGATCAAAAAGATCGAAAAGATCAAAAAGAACGAAAAGAACGAAAAGATCAAAAAGATCGAAAAGATCAAAAAGATCGAAAATATCAAAAAGATCAAAAAGATCAAAAAGATCAAAAAGATCAAAAAGATCAAAAAGATCAAAAAGATCAAAAAGATCAAAAAGATCAAAAAGATCAAAAAGATCAAAAAGATCAAAAAGATCAAAAAGATCAAAAAGATCAAAAAGATCAAAAAGATCAAAAAGATCAAAAAGATCAAAAAGATCAAAAAGATCAAAAAGATCAAAAAGATCAAAAAGATCAAAAAGATCAAAAAGATCAAAAAGATCAAAAAGATCAAAAAGATCAAAAAGATCAAAAAGATCAAAGAGATCAAAAAGATCAAAAAGATCAAAAAGATCAAAAAGATCAAAAAGATCAAAAAGATCAAAAAGATCAAAAAGATCAAAAAGATCAAAAAGATCAAAAAGATCAAAAAGATCAAAAAGATCAAAAAGATCAAAAAGATCAAAGAGATCAAAGAGATCAAAGAGATCAAAAAGATCAAAGAGATCAAAAAGAATGAAAAGATCAAAAAGATCGAAAAGATCGAAAAGATCGAAAAGATCGAAAAGATCAAAAAGATCAAAAAGATCAAAAGATCAAAAAGATTAAAAAGATTAAAAAGATCAAAAAGATCAAAACGATCAAAAAAATCAAAAAGATCAAAAAGATCAAAAAGATCAAAAAGATCAAAAAGATCAAAAAGATCAAAAAGATCAAAAAGATCAAAAAGATCAAAAAGATCAAAAAGATCAAAAAGATCAAAAAGATCAAAAAGATCAAAAAGATCAAAAAGATCAAAAAGATCAAAAAGATCAAAAAGATCAAAAAGATCAAAAAGATCAAAAAGATCAAAAAGATCAAAAAGATCAAAAAGATCAAAAAGATCAAAAAGATCAAAAAGATCAAAAAGATCAAAAAGATCAAAAAGATCAAAAAGATCAAAAAGATCAAAAAGATCAAAAAGATCAAAAAGATCAAAAAGATCAAAAAGATCAAAAAGATCAAAAAGATCAAAAAGATCAAAAAAGATCAAAAAGATCGATAAGATTAAAAAGATTAAAAAGATTAAAAAGATCAATAAGATCAATAAGATCAATAAGATCAAAAAGATCAAAAAGATCAAAAAGATCAAAAAGATCAAAAAGATCAAAAAGATCAAAAAGATCAAAAAGATCAAAAAGATCAAAAAGATCAAAAAGATTAAAAAGACCGAAAGAATTAAAAAGATCAAAAAGAGCAAAAAGAGCAAAAAGAGCAAAAAGATCAAAAAGATCAAAAAGATCAAAAAGATCAAAAAGATCAAAAAGATCAAAAAGATCAAAAAGATCAAAAAGATCAAAAAGATCAAAAAGATCAAAAAGATCAAAAAGATCAAAAAGATCAAAAAGATCAAAAAGATCAAAAAGATCAAAAAGATCAAAAAGATCAAAAAGATCAAAAAGAGCAAAAAGATCAAAAAGACAAAAAATCGAAGAGATCAAAAAGATCAAAAAGATCAAAAAGATCGAAAAGATCAAAAAGATCAAAAAGATCAAAAAGATCAGAAAGAACGAAAAGATCAAAAAGATCAAAAAGATCAAAAAGAGCAAAAAGATCAAAAAGATCAAAAAGATCAAAAAATCGAAGAGATCAAAAAGATCAAAAAGATCGAAAAGATCAAAAAGATCAAAAAGAGCAAAAAGATCAAAAAGATCAAAAAGATCAAAAAGATCAAAAAATCGAAGAGATCAAAAAGATCAAAAAGATCAAAAAGATCAAAAAGATCAAAAAGATCGAAAAGATCAAAAAGATCAAAAAGATCAAAAAGATCAGAAAGAACGAAAAGATCAAAAAGATCGAAAAGATCAAAAAGAGCAAAAAGATCAAAAAGATCAAAAAGATCAAAAAGATCAAAAAGATCAAAAAGATCAAAAAGATCAAAAAGATCAAAAAGATAAAAAAGATCAAAAAATCGAAGAGATCAAAAAGATCAAAAAGATCAAAAAGATCAAAAAGATCAAAAAGATCAAAAAGATCAAAAAGATCAAAAAGATCAAAAAGATCAAAAAGATCAAAAAGATCAAAAAGATCAAAAAGATCAAAAAGATCAAAAAGATCAAAAAGATCAAAAAGATCAAAAAGATCAAAAAGATCAAAAAGATCAAAAAGATAAAAAAGATCAAAAAGATCAAAAAGATCAAAAAGATCAAAAAGATCAAAAAGATCAAAAAGATCAAAAAGATCAAAAAGATCAAAATGATCAAAAAGATCAAAAAGATCAAAAAGATCAAAATGATCAAAAAGATCAAAAAGATCAAAAGATCAAAAAGATCAAAAAGATCAAAAAGATCAAAAAGATCAAAAAGATCAAAAAGATCAAAAAGATCAAAAAGATCAAAAAGATCAAAAAGATCAAAAAGATCAAAAAGATCAAAAAGATCAAAAAGATCAAAAAGAGCAAAACGAGCAAAAAGATCAAAAAGATCAAAAAATCGAAGAGATCAAAAAGATCAAAAAGATCAAAAAGATCGAAAAGATCAAAAAGATCAAAAAGATCAAAAAGATCAAAAAGATCAGAAAGAACGAAAAGATCAAAAAGATCAAAAAGATCAAAAAGAGCAAAAAGATCAAAAAGATCAAAAAGATCAAAAAGATCAAAAAGATCAAAAAGATCAAAAAGATCAAAAAATCGAAGAGATCAAAAAGATCAAAAAGATCGAAAAGATCAAAAAGATCAAAAAGAGCAAAAAGATCAAAAAGATCAAAAAGATCAAAAAATCGAAGAGATCAAAAAGATCAAAAAGATCAAAAAGATCAAAAAGATCAAAAAGATCGAAAAGATCAAAATGATCAAAAAGATCAAAAAGATCAGAAAGAACGAAAAGATCAAAAAGATCGAAAAGATCAAAAAGATCAAAAAGAGCAAAAAGATCAAAAAGATCAAAAAGATCAAAAAGATCAAAAAGATCAAAAAGATCAAAAAGATCAAAAAGATCAAAAAGATCAAAAAGATCAAAAAGATCAAAAAGATCAAAAAGATCAAAAAGATAAAAAAGATAAAAAAGATCAAAAAATCGAAGAGATCAAAAAGATCAAAAAGATCGAAAAGATCAAAAAGATCAAAAAGAGCAAAAAGATCAAAAAGATCAAAAAGATCAAAAAGATCAAAAAATCGAAGAGATCAAAAAGATCAAAAAGATCAAAAAGATCAAAAAGATCAAAGAGATCAAAAAGATCAAAAAGATCAAAAAGATCAAAAAGATCAAAAAGATCAAAAAGATCAAAAAGATCAAAAAGATCAAAAAGATCAAAAAGATCAAAAAGATCAAAAAGATCAAAAAGATCAAAAAGATCAAAAAGATCGAAAAGATCAAAGAGATCAAAGAGATCAAAAAGATCAAAGAGATCAAAAAGAATGAAAAGATCAAAAAGATCGAAAAGATCGAAAAGATCGAAAAGATCGAAAAGATCGAAAAGATCAAAAAGATCAAAAAGATCAAAAAGATCAAAAAGATCAAAAAGATCGAAAAGATCGAAAAGATCAAAAAGATCGAAAAGATCAAAAAGATCAAAAAGATCAAAAAGACCAAAAAGATCAAAAAGATCAAAAAGATCATAAAGATCAAAAAGACCGAAAGGATTAAAAAGATCAAAGAGATCAAAAAGATCAAAAAGATCAAAAAGATCAAAAAGATCAAAAAGATCAAAAAGATCAAAAAGATCGAAAAGCTCAAAAAGAACGAAAAGATCAAAAAGATCGAAAAGATCAAAAAGATCGAAAATATCAAAAAGATCAAAAAGATCAAAAAGATCAAAAAGATCAAAAAGATCAAAAAGATCAAAAAGATCAAAAAGATCAAAAAGATCAAAAAGATCAAAAAGATCAAAAAGATCAAAAAGATCAAAAAGATCAAAAAGATCAAAAAGATCAAAAAGATCAAAAAGATCAAAAAGATCAAAAAGATCAAAAAGATCAAAAAGATCAAAAAGATCAAAAAGATCAAAAAGATCAAAGAGATCAAAAAGATCAAAAAGATCAAAAAGATCAAAAAGATCAAAAAGATCAAAAAGATCAAAAAGATCAAAAAGATCAAAAAGATCAAAAAGATCAAAAAGATCAAAAAGATCAAAAAGATCAAAAAGATCAAAAAGATCAAAAAGATCAAAAAGATCAAAAAGATCAAAAAGATCAAAAAGATCAAAAAGATCAAAAAGATCAAAAAGATCAAAAAGATCAAAAAGATCAAAAAGATCAAAAAGATCAAAAAGATCAAAAAGATCAAAAAGATCAAAAAGATCAAAAAGATCAAAAAGATCAAAAAGATCAAAAAGAATGAAAAGATCAAAAAGATCGAAAAGATCGAAAAGATCGAAAAGATCGAAAAGATCGAAAAGATCAAAAAGATCAAAAAGATCAAAAAGATCAAAAAGATCAAAAAGATCAAAAAGATCAAAAAGATCAAAAAGATCAAAAAGATCAAAAAGATCAAAAAGATCAAAGAGATCAAAGAGATCAAAAAGATCAAAGAGATCAAAAAGAATGAAAAGATCAAAAAGATCGAAAAGATCGAAAAGATCGAAAAGATCGAAAAGATCGAAAAGATCAAAAAGATCAAAAAGATCAAAAAGATCAAAAAGATCAAAAAGATCAAAAAGATCAAAAAGATCAAAAAGATGAAAAAGATCAAAAAGATCAAAAAGATCAAAAAGATCAAAAAGATCAAAAAGATCAAAAAGATCAAAAAGATCAAAAAGATCAAAAAGATCAAAAAGATCAAAAAGATCAAAAAGATCAAAAAGATCAAAAAGATCAAAAAGATCAAAAAGATCAAAAAGATCAAAAAGATCAAAAAGATCAAAAAGATCAAAAAGATCAAAAAGATCAAAAAGATCATAAAGATCAAAAAGACCGAAAGGATTAAAAAGATCAAAGAGATCAAAAAGATCAAAAAGATCAAAAAGATCAAAAAGATCAAAAAGATCAAAAAGATCAAAAAGATCGAAAAGCTCAAAAAGAACGAAAAGAACGAAAAGATCAAAAAGATCGAAAAGATCAAAAAGATCGAAAATATCAAAAAGATCAAAAAGATCAAAAAGATCAAAAAGATCAAAAAGATCAAAAAGATCAAAAAGATCAAAAAGATCAAAAAGATCAAAAAGATCAAAAAGATCAAAAAGATCAAAAAGATCAAAAAGATCAAAAAGATCAAAAAGATCAAAAAGATCAAAAAGATCAAAAAGATCAAAAAGATCAAAAAGATCAAAAAGATCAAAGAGATCAAAAAGATCAAAAAGATCAAAAAGATCAAAAAGATCAAAAAGATCAAAAAGATCAAAAAGATCAAAAAGATCAAAAAGATCAAAAAGATCAAAAAGATCAAAAAGATCAAAAAGATCAAAAAGATCAAAAAGATCAAAGAGATCAAAGAGATCAAAAAGATCAAAGAGATCAAAAAGAATGAAAAGATCAAAAAGATCGAAAAGATCGAAAAGATCGAAAAGATCGAAAAGATCGAAAAGATCGAAAAGATCGAAAAGATCAAAAAGATCGAAAAGATCAAAAAGATCGAAAAGATCGAAAAGATCAAAAAGATCAAAA
Source organism: Dryomyza anilis (assembly GCA_951804985.1). Lineage (NCBI taxonomy): Eukaryota > Metazoa > Arthropoda > Insecta > Diptera > Dryomyzidae > Dryomyza > Dryomyza anilis. The sequence continues at coordinate 5,334,099 of OX638135.1, forward strand.
AGATCAAAAAGATCAAAAAGATCAAAAAGATCAAAAAGATCAAAAAGATCAAAAAGATCAAAAAGATCAAAAAGATCAAAAAGATCAAAAAGATCAAAAAGATCAAAAAGATCAAAAAGATCAAAAAGATCAAAAAGATCAAAAAGATCAAAAAGATCAAAAAGATCAAAAAGATCAAAAAGATCAAAAAGATCAAAAAGATCAAAAAGATCAAAAAGATCAAAAAGATCAAAAAGATCAAAAAGATCAAAAAGATCAAAAAGATCAAAAAGATCAAAAAGATCAAATAGATCATAAAGATCAAAAAGACCGAAAGGATTAAAAAGATCAAAGAGATCAAAAAGATCAAAAAGATCAAAAAGATCAAAAAGATCAAAAAGATCAAAAAGATCAAAAAGATCAAAAAGATCAAAAAGATCGAAAAGATCAAAAAGAACGAAAAGAACGAAAAGATCAAAAAGATCGAAAAGATCAAAAAGATCGAAAATATCAAAAAGATCAAAAAGATCAAAAAGATCAAAAAGATCAAAAAGATCAAAAAGATCAAAAAGATCAAAAAGATCAAAAAGATCAAAAAGATCAAAAAGATCAAAAAGATCAAAAAGATCAAAAAGATCAAAAAGATCAAAAAGATCAAAAAGATCAAAAAGATCAAAAAGATCAAAAAGATCAAAAAGATCAAAAAGATCAAAAAGATCAAAAAGATCAAAAAGATCAAAAAGATCAAAGAGATCAAAAAGATCAAAAAGATCAAAAAGATCAAAAAGATCAAAAAGATCAAAAAGATCAAAAAGATCAAAAAGATCAAAAAGATCAAAAAGATCAAAAAGATCAAAAAGATCAAAAAGATCAAAAAGATCAAAGAGATCAAAGAGATCAAAAAGATCAAAGAGATCAAAAAGAATGAAAAGATCAAAAAGATCGAAAAGATCGAAAAGATCGAAAAGATCGAAAAGATCAAAAAGATCAAAAAGATCAAAAGATCAAAAAGATTAAAAAGATTAAAAAGATTAAAAAGATCAAAAAGATCAAAACGATCAAAAAAATCAAAAAGATCAAAAAGATCAAAAAGATCAAAAAGATCAAAAAGATCAAAAAGATCAAAAAGATCAAAAAGATCAAAAAGATCAAAAAGATCAAAAAGATCAAAAAGATCAAAAAGATCAAAAAGATCAAAAAGATCAAAAAGATCAAAAAGATCAAAAAGATCAAAAAGATCAAAAAGATCAAAAAGATCAAAAAGATCAAAAAGATCAAAAAGATCAAAAAGATCAAAAAGATCAAAAAGATCAAAAAGATCAAAAAGATCAAAAAGATCAAAAAGATCAAAAAGATCAAAAAGATCAAAAAGATCAAAAAGATCAAAAAGATCAAAAAGATCAAAAAGATCAAAAAGATCAAAAAGATCAAAAAGATCAAAAAGATCAAAAAAGATCAAAAAGATCGATAAGATTAAAAAGATCAAAAAGATTAAAAAGATCAATAAGATCAATAAGATCAATAAGATCAAAAAGATCAAAAAGATCAAAAAGATCAAAAAGATCAAAAAGATCAAAAAGATCAAAAAGATCAAAAAGATCAAAAAGATCAAAAAGATCAAAAAGATCAAAAAGATCAAAAAGATCAAAAAGATCAAAAAGATTAAAAAGACCGAAAGAATTAAAAAGATCAAAAAGAGCAAAAAGAGCAAAAAGATCAAAAAGATCAAAAAGATCAAAAAGATCAAAAAGATCAAAAAGATCAAAAAGATCAAAAAGATCAAAAAGATCAAAAAGATCAAAAAGATCAAAAAGATCAAAAAGAGCAAAAATATCAAAAAGACAAAAAGATCAAAAAATCGAAGAGATCAAAAAGATCAAAAAGATCAAAAAGATCGAAAAGATCAAAAAGATCAAAAAGATCAAAAAGATCAGAAAGAACGAAAAGATCAAAAAGATCAAAAAGATCAAAGCAAAAAGATCAAAAAGATCAAAAAGATCAAAAAATCGAAGAGATCAAAAAGATCAAAAAGATCGAAAAGATCAAAAAGATCAAAAAGAGCAAAAAGATCAAAAAGATCAAAAAGATCAAAAAGATCAAAAAATCGAAGAGATCAAAAAGATCAAAAAGATCAAAAAGATCAAAAAGATCAAAAAGATCAAAAAGATCGAAAAGATCAAAAAGATCAAAAAGATCAAAAAGATCAGAAAGAACGAAAAGATCAAAAAGATCGAAAAGATCAAAAAGAGCAAAAAGATCAAAAAGATCAAAAAGATCAAAAAGATCAAAAAGATCAAAAAGATCAAAAAGATCAAAAAGATCAAAAAGATCAAAAAGATCAAAAAGATCAAAAAGATCAAAAAGATAAAAAAGATCAAAAAATCGAAGAGATCAAAAAGATCAAAAAGATCAAAAAGATCAAAAAGATCAAAAAGATCAAAAAGATCAAAAAGATCAAAAAGATCAAAAAGATCAAAAAGATCAAAAAGATCAAAAAGATCAAAAAGATCAAAAAGATCAAAAAGATCAAAAAGATCAAAAAGATCAAAAAGATCAAAAAGATCAAAAAGATCAAAAAGATCAAAAAGATCAAAAAGATCAAAAAGATCAAAAAAATCAAAAAGATCAAAAAGATCAAAAAGATCAAAAAGATCAAAAAGATCAAAAAGATCAAAAAGATCAAAATGATCAAAAAGATCAAAAAGATCAAAAAGATCAAAATGATCAAAAAGATCAAAAAGATCAAAAAGATCAAAAAGATCAAAAAGATCAAAAAGATCAAAAAGATCAAAAAGATCAAAAAGATCAAAAAGATCAAAAAGATCAAAAAGATCAAAAAGATCAAAAAGATCAAAAAGATCAAAAAGATCAAAAAGATCAAAAAGATCAAAAAGAGCAAAACGAGCAAAAAGATCAAAAAGATCAAAAAATCGAAGAGATCAAAAAGATCAAAAAGATCAAAAAGATCGAAAAGATCAAAAAGATCAAAAAGATCAAAAAGATCAAAAAGATCAGAAAGAACGAAAAGATCAAAAAGATCAAAAAGATCAAAAAGAGCAAAAAGATCAAAAAGATCAAAAAGATCAAAAAGATCAAAAAGATCAAAAAGATCAAAAAGATCAAAAAGATCAAAAAGATCAAAAAATCGAAGAGATCAAAAAGATCAAAAAGATCGAAAAGATCAAAAAGATCAAAAAGAGCAAAAAGATCAAAAAGATCAAAAAGATCAAAAAGATCAAAAAATCGAAGAGATCAAAAAGATCAAAAAGATCAAAAAGATCAAAAAGATCAAAAAGATCGAAAAGATCAAAAAGATCAAAAAGATCAAAAAGATCAGAAAGAACGAAAAGATCAAAAAGATCGAAAAGATCAAAAAGATCAAAAAGAGCAAAAAGATCAAAAAGATCAAAAAGATCAAAAAGATCAAAAAGATCAAAAAGATCAAAAAGATCAAAAAGATCAAAAAGATCAAAAAGATCAAAAAGATCAAAAAGATCAAAAAGATAAAAAAGATAAAAAAGATCAAAAAATCGAAGAGATCAAAAAGATCAAAAAGATCGAAAAGATCAAAAAGATCAAAAAGAGCAAAAAGATCAAAAAGATCAAAAAGATCAAAAAGATCAAAAAATCGAAGAGATCAAAAAGATCAAAAAGATCAAAAAGATCGAAAAGATCAAAAAGATCAAAAAGATCAAAAAGATCAGAAAGAACGAAAAGATCAAAAAGATCGAAAAGATCAAAAAGATCAAAAAGATCAAAAAGATCAAAAAGATCAAAAAGATCAAAAAGATCAAAAAGATCAAAAAGATCAAAAAGATCAAAAAGATCAAAAAGATCAAAAAGATCAAAGAGATCAAAATATCGAAAAGATCAAAAAGATTGAAAAGATCAGAAAGAACGAAAAGATCAAAAAGATCGAAAAGATCAAAAAGATCAAAAAGAGCAAAAAGATCAAAAAGATCAAAAAGATCAAAAAGATCATAAAGATCAAAAAGATCAAAAAGATCAAAAAATCGAAGAGATCAAAAAGATCAAAAAGATCGAAAAGATCAAAAAGATCAAAAAGATCAAAAAGATCAAAAAGATCAAAAAGATCAAAAAGATCAAAAAGATCAAAAAGATCAAAAAGATCAAAAAGATCAAAAAGATCAAAAAGATCAAAAAGATCAAAAAGATCAAAAAGATCAAAAAGATCAAAAAGATCAAAAAGATCAAAAAGATCAAAAAGATCAAAAAGATCAAAAAGATCAAAAAGATCAAATAGATCAAATAGATCAAGGAGATCAAAAAGATCAAATAGATCAAAAAGATCAAAAATATTAAGAAGATCAAAAAGATCAAAAAGATCAAAAAGATCAAAAAGATCAAAAAGATCAAAAAGATCAAAAAGATCAAAAAGATCAAAAAGATCAAAAAGATCAAAAAGATCAAAAAGATCAAAAAGATCAAAAAGATCAAAAAGATCAAAAAGATCAAAAAGATCAAAAAGATCAAAAAGATCAAAAAGATCAAAAAGATCAAAAAGATCAAAAAGATCAAAAAGATCAAAAAGATCAAAAAGATCAAAAAGATCAAAAAGATCAAAAAGATCAAAAAGATCAAAAAGATCAAAAAGATCAAAAAGATCAAAAAGATCAAAAAGGTTCAAAAAGATCAAAAAGATCAAAAAGATCAAAAAGATCAAAAAGATCAAAAAGATCAAAAAGATCAAAAAGATCAAAAAGATCAAAAAGATCAAAAAGATCAAAAAGATCAAAAAGATCAAAAAGATCAAAAAGATCAAAAAGATCAAAAAGATCAAAAAGATCAAAAAGATCAAAAAGATCAAAAAGATCAAAAAGATCAAAAAGATCAAAAAGATCAAAAAGATCAAAAAGATCAAAAAGATCAAAAAGATCAAAAAGATCAAAAAGATCAAAAAGATCAAAAAGATCAAAAAGATCAAAAAGATCAAAAAGATCAAAAAGATCAAAAAGATCAAAAAGATCAAAAAGATCAAAAAGATCAAAAAGATCAAAAAGATCAAAAAGATCAAAAAGATCAAAAAGATCAAAAAGATCAAAAAGATCAAAAAGATCAAAAAGATCAAAAAGATCAAAAAGATCAAAAAGATCAAAAAGATCAAAAAGATCAAAAAGATCAAAAAGATCAAAAAGATCAAAAAGATCAAAAAGATCAAAAAGATCAAAAAGATCAAAAAGATCAAAAAGATCAAAAAGATCAAAAAGATCAAAAAGATCAAAAAGATCAAAAAGATCAAAAAGATCAAAAAGATCAAAAAGATCAAAAAGATCAAAAAGATCAAAAAGATCAAAAAGATCAAAAAGATCAAAAAGATCAAAAAGATCAAAAAGATCAAAAAGATCAAAAAGATCAAAAAGATCAAAAAGATCAAAAAGATCAAAAAGATCAAAAAGATCAAAAAGATCGAAAAGATCAATAAGATCAAAAAGATCAAAAAGATCAAAAAATCGAAGAGATCAAAAAGATCAAAAGGATCAAAAAGATCAAAAAGATCAAAAAGATCAAAAAGATCAAAAAGATCAAAAAGATCAAAAAGATCAAAAAGATCAAAAAGATCAAAAAGATCAAAAAGATCAAAAAGATCAAAAAGACCGAAAGGATTAAAAAAACAAAGAGATCAAAAAGATCAAAGAGATCAAAAAGATCGAAAAGATCAAAAAGATTGAAAAGATCAGAAAGAACGAAAAGATCAAAAAGATCGAAAAGATCAAAAAGATCAAAAAGATCAAAAAGATCAAAAAGATCAAAAAGGATTAAAAAGATCAAAGAGATCAAATAGATCACAGAGATCAAAAAGATCAAAAAGATCGAAAAGATCAAAAAGATTGAAAAGATCAGAAAGAACGAAAAGATCAAAAAGACCGAAAGGATTAAAAAAACAAAGAGATCAAAAAGATCAAAGAGATCAAAAAGATCAAAGAGATCAAAAAGATCGAAAAGATCAAAAAGATTGAAAAGATCAGAAAGAACGAAAAGATCAAAAAGATCAGAAAGAACGAAAAGATCAAAAAGATCGAAAAGATCAAAAAGATCAAAAAATCGAAGAGATCAAAAAGATCAAAAAGATCGAAAAGATCAAAAAGATCAAAAAGATCAAAAAGATCAAAAAGATCAGAAAGAACGAAAAGATCAAAAAGATCGAAAAGATCAAAAAGATCAAAAAGAGCAAAAAGATCAAAAAGATCAAAAAGATCAAAAAGATCAAAAAGATCAAAAAGATCAAAAAGATCAAAAAGATCAAAAAGATCAAAAAGATCAAAAAGATCAAAAAGATCAAAAAGATCAAAAAGATCAAAAAGATCAAAAAGATCAAAAAGATCAAAAAGATCAAAAAGATCAAAAAGATCAAAAAGATCAAAAAGATCAAAAAGATCAAAAAGATCAAAAAGATCAAAAAGATCAAAAAGATCAAAAAGATCAAAAAGATCAAAAAGATCAAAAAGATCAAAAAGATCAAAAAGATCAAAAAGATCAAAAAGATCAAAAAGATCAAAAAGATCAAAAAGATCAAAAAGATCAAAAAGATCAAAAAGATCAAAAAGATCAAAAAGATCAAAAAGATCAAAAAGATCAAAAAGATCAAAAAGATCAAAAAGATCAAAAAGATCAAAAAGATCAAAAAGATCAAAAAGATCAAAAAGATCAAAAAGATCAAAAAGATCAAAAAGATCAAAAAGATCAAAAAGATCAAAAAGATCAAAAAGATCAAAAAGATCAAAAAGATCAAAAAGATCAAAAAGATCAAAAAGATCAAAAAGATCAAAAAGATCAAAAAGATCAAAAAGATCAAAAAGATCAAAAAGATCAAAAAGATCAAAAAGATCAAAAAGATCAAAAAGATCAAAAAGATCAAAAAGATCAAAAAGATCAAAAAGATCAAAAAGATCAAAAAGATCAAAAAGATCAAAAAGATCAAAAAGATCAAAAAGATCAAAAAGATCAAAAAGATCAAAAAGATCAAAAAGATCAAAAAGATCAAAAAGATCAAAAAGATCAAAAAGATCAAAGAGATCAAAAAGATCAAAAAGATCAAAAAGATCAAAAAGATCAAAAAGATCAAAAAGATCAAAAAGATCAAAAAGATCAAAAAGATCAAAAAGATCAAAAATATCAAAAAGATCAAAAATATCAAAAAGATCAAAAAGATCAAAAAGATCAAAAAGATCAAAAAGATCAAAAATATCAAAAATATCAAAAAGATCAAAAATATCAAAAAGATCAAAAAGATCAAAAAGATCAAAAAGATCAAAAAGATCAAAAAGATCAAAAAGATCAAAAAGATCAAAAAGATCAAAAAGATCAAAAAGATCAAAAATATCAAAAAGATCAAAAATATCAAAAAGATCAAAAAGATCAAAAAGACCGAAAGTATTAAAAAGATCAAAGAGATCAAATAGATCACAGAGATCAAAAAGATCGAAAAGATCAAAAAGATCAAAAAGATCGAAAAGATCAGAAAGATCAGAAAGAACGACAAGATCAAAAAGATCGAAAAGATCAAAAAAATCAAAAAGATCAAAAAGATCAAAAAGATCAAAAAGATCAAAAAGATCAAAAAGATCAAAAAGATCAAAAAGATCAAAAAGATCAAAAAGATCAAAAAGATCAAAAAGATCAAAAAGATCAAAAAGATCAAAAAGATCAAAAAGATCAAAAAGATCAAAAAGATCAAAAAGATCAAAAAGATCAAAAAGATCAAAAAGATCAAAAAGATCAAAAAGATCAAAAAGATCAAAAATATCAAAAAGATCAAAAAGATCAAAAAGATCAAAAAGATCAAAAAGATCAAAAAGATCAAAAAGATCAAAAAGATCAAAAAGATCAAAAAGATCAATAGTATCAAAAGGATCAATAAGATCAATAAGATCAAAAAGATCAAAAAGATCAAAAAGATCAAAAAGATCAAAAAGATCAAAAAGATCAAAAAGATCAAAAAGATCAAAAAGATCAAAAAGACCGAAAAGATCAAAAAGATCAAAAAGATCAAAAAGATCAAAAAAATCAAAAAGATCAAAAAGATCAAAAAGATCAAAAAGATCAAAAAGATCAAAAAGATCAAAAAGATCAAAAAGATCAAAAAGATCAAAAAGATCAAAAAGATCAAAAAGATCAAAAAGATCAAAAAGATCAAAAAGATCAAAAAGATCAAAAAGATCAAAAAGATCAAAAAGATCAAAAAGATCAAAAAGATCAAAAAGATCAAAAAGATCAAAAAGATCAAAAAGATCAAAAAGATCAAAAAGATCAAAAAGATCAAAAAGATCAAAAAGATCAAAAAGATCAAAAAGATCAAAAAGATCAAAAAGATCAAAAAGATCAAAAAGATCAAAAAGATCAAAAAGATCAAAAAGATCAAAAAGATCAAAAAGATCAAAAAGATCAAAAAGATCAAAAAGATCAAAAAGATCAAAAAGATCAAAAAGATCAAAAAGATCAAAAAGATCAAAAAGATCAAAAAGATCAAAAAGATCAAAAAGATCAAAAAGATCAAAAAGATCAAAAAGATCAAAAAGATCAAAAAGATCAAAAAGATCAAAAAGATCAAAAAGATCAAAAAGATCAAAAAGATCAAAAAGATCAAAAAGATCAAAAAGATCAAAAAGATCAAAAAGATCAAAAAGATCAAAAAGATCAAAAAGATCAAAAAGATCAAAAAGATCAAAAAGATCAAAAAGATCAAAAAGATCAAAAAGATCAAAGAGATCAAAGAGATCAAAGAGATCAAAAAGATCAAAAAGATCAAAAAGATCAAAAAGATCAAAAAGATCAAAAAAATCAAAAAGATCAAAGAGATCAAAGAGATCAAAGAGATCAAAAAGATCAAAAAGAGCAAAAAGATCAAAAAGATCAAAAAGATCAAAAAGATCAAAAAGATCAAAAAGATCAAAAAGATCAAAAAGATCAAAAAGATCAAAAAGATCAAAAAGATCAAAAAGATCAAAAAGATCAAAAAGATCAAAAAGATCAAAAAGATCAAAAAGATCAAAAAGATCAAAAAGATCAAAAAGATCAAAAAGATCAACAAGATCAAAAAGATCAAAAAAAAAATCGAAGAGATCAAAAAGATCAAAAAGATCAAACAGATCGAAAAGATCAAAAAGATCAGAAAGAACGAAAAGATCAAAAAGATCGAAAAGATCAAAAAGATCAAAAAGAGCAAAAAGATCAAAAAGATCAAAAAGATCAAAAAGATCAAAAAGATCAAAAAATCGAAGAGATCAAAAAGATCGAAAAGATCAAAAAGATCAAAAAGATCAAAAAGATCAAAAAGATCAAAAAGATCAAAAAGATCAAAAAGATCAAAAAGATCAAAAAGATCAAAAAGATCAAAAAGATCAAAAAGATCAAAAAGATCAAAAAGATCAAAAAGATCAAAAAGATCAAAAAGATCAAAAAGATCAAAAAGATCAAAAAGATCAAAAAGATCAAAAAGATCAAAAAGATCAAAAAGATCAAAAATATCAAAAATATCGAAAATATCGAAAATATCAAAAAGATCAAAAAGATCAAAAAGATCAAAAAGATCAAAAAGATCAAAAAGATCAAAAAGATCAAAAAGATTAAAAAGATCAAAAAGATCAAGAAGATCAAGAAGATCGAAAAGATTAAAAAGATCGAAATGATCTAAAAGATATAAAAGGTCTAAAAGTTCCAAAAGATCTAAAAGATCTAAAAGATCTAAAAGATCAAAAAGATCAAAAAGATCTAAAAGATCAAAAACATCAAAAAGATCAAAAAGATCAAAAAGATCAAAAAGATCAAAAAGATCACAAAGATCAAAAAGATCAAAAAGATCAAAAAGATCAAAAAGACCAAAAAGATCAAAAAGAACAAAAAGATCAAAAAGATCAAAAAGATCAAAAAGATCAAAAAGATCAAAAAGATCAAAAAGATCAAAAAGATCAAAAAGATCAAAAAGATCAAAAAGATCAAAAAGATCAAAAAGATCAAAAAGATCAAAAAAGATCAAAAAGATCAAAAAGATCAAAAAGATCAAAAAGATCAAAAAGATCAAAAAGATCAAAAAGATCAAAAAGATCAAAAAGATCAAAAAGATCAAAAAGATCAAAAAGATCAAAAAGATCAAAAAGATCAAAAAGATCAAAAAGATCAAAAAGATCAAAAAGATCAAAGAGATCAGAAAGATCAAAAAGATCAAAAAGATCAAAACGATCAAAAAAATCAAAAAGATCAAAAAGATCAAAAAGATCAAAGAGATCAGAAAGATCAAAAAGATCAAAAAGATCAAAACGATCAAAAAAATCAAAAAGATCAAAAAGATCAAAAAGATCAAAAAGATCAAAAAGATCAAAAAGATCAAAAAGATCAAAAAGATCAAAAAGATCAAAAAGATCAAAAAGATCAAAAAGATCAAAAAGATCAAAAAGATCAAAAAGATCAAAAAGATCAAAAAGAACAAAAAGATCAAAAAGATCAAAAAGATCAAAAAGATCGAAATGATCTAAAAGATATAAAAGATCTAAAAGTTCTAAAAGATCGAAAAGATCAAAAAGATCAAAAAGATCAGAAAGATCAAAAAGATCAAAAAGATCGAAAAGATCAAAAAGATCAAAAAGAGCAAAAAGATCAAAAAGATCAAAAAGATCAAAAAGATCAAAAAGATCAAAAAGATCAAAAAATTCAAAAAGATCAAAAAGATCAAAAAGATCAAAAAGATCAAAGAGATCAAAAAGATCAAAAAGATCAAAAAGATCAAAAAGATCAAAAAGATCAAAAAGATCAAAAAGATCAAAAAGATCAAAAAGATCAAAAAGATCAAAGAGATCAAAGAGATCAAAAAGATCAAAGAGATCAAAAAGAATGAAAAGATCAAAAAGATCGAAAAGATCGAAAAGATCGAAAAGATCGAAAAGATCGAAAAGATCGAAAAGATCGAAAAGATCAAAAAGATCAAAAAGATCAAAAGATCAAAAAGATCAAAAAGATTAAAAAGATCAAAAAGATCAAAACGATCAAAAAAATCAAAAAGATCAAAAAGATCAAAAAGATCAAAAAGATCAAAAAGATCAAAAAGATCAAAAAGATCAAAAAGATCAAAAAGATCAAAAAGATCAAAAAGATCAAAAAGATCAAAAAGATCAAAAAGATCAAAAAGATCAAAAAGATCAAAAAGATCAAAAAGATCAAAAAGATCAAAAAGATCAAAAAGATCAAAAAGATCAAAAAGATCAAAAAGATCAAAAAGATCAAAAAGATCAAAAAGATCAAAAAGATCAAAAAGATCAAAAAGATCAAAAAGATCAAAAAGATCAAAAAGATCAAAAAGATCAAAAAGATCAAAAAGATCAAAAAGATCAAAAAGATCAAAAAGATCAAAAAGATCAAAAAGATCAAAAAGATCAAATAGATCAAAAAGATCAAAAAGATCAAAAAGATCAAAAAGATCAAAAAGATCAAAAAGACCGAAAGGATTAAAAAGATCAAAGAGATCAAAAAGATCAAAAAGATCAAAAAGATCAAAAAGATCAAAAAGATCAAAAAGATCAAAAAGATCAAAAAGATCAAAAAGATCAAAAAGATCAAAAAGATCAAAAAGATCAAAAAGATCAAAAAGATCAAAAAGATCAAAAAGATCAAAAAGATCAAAAAGATCAAAAAGATCAAAAAGATCAAAAAGATCAAAAAGATCAAAAAGATCAAAAAGATCAAAAAGATCAAAAAGATCAAAAAGATCAAAAAGATCAAAAAGATCAAAAAGATCAAAAAGATCAAAAAGATCAAAAAGATCAAAAAGATCAAAAAGATCAAAAAGATCAAAAAGATCAAAAAGATCAAAAAGATCAAAAAGATCAAAAAGATCAAAAAGATCAAAAAGATCAAAAAGATCAAAAAGATCAAAAAGATCAAAAAGATCAAAAAGATCAAAAAGATCAAAAAGATCAAAAAGATCAAAAAGATCAAAAAGATCAAAAAGATCAAAAAGATCAAAAAGATCAAAAAGATCAAAAAGATCAAAAAGATCAAAAAGATCAAAAAGATCAAAAAGATCAAAAAGATCAAAAAGATCAAATAGATCAAAAAGATCAAAAAGATCAAAAAGATCAAAAAGATCAAAAAGATCAAAAAGATCAAAAAGATCAAAAAGATCAAAAAGATCAAAAAGATCAAAAAGATCAAAAAGATCAAAAAGATCAAAAAGATCAAAAAGATCAAAAAGATCAAAAAGATCAAAAAGATCAAAAAGATCAAAAAGATCAAAAAGATCAAAAAGATCAAAAAGATCAAAAAGATCAAAAAGATCAAAAAGATCAAAAAGATCAAAAAGATCAAAAAGAACAAAAAGATCAAAAAGAACAAAAAGATCAAAAAGATCAAAAAGACCGAAAGGATTAAAAGGATTAAAAAGATCAAAGAGATCAAAAAGATCAAAAAGATCAAAAAGATCAAAAAGATCAAAAAGATCAAAAAGATCAAAAAGATCAAAAAGATCAAAAAGATCAAAAAGATCAAAAAGATCAAAAAGATCAAAAAGATCAAAAAGATCAAAAAGATCAAAAAGATCAAAAAGATCAAAAAGATCAAAAAGATCAAAAAGATCAAAAAGATCAAAAAGATCAAAAAGATCAAAAAGATCAAATAGATCAAAAAGATCAAAAAGATCAAAAAGATCAAAAAGATCAAAAAGATCAAAAAGATCAAAAAGATCAAAAAGATCAAAAAGATCAAAAAGATCAAAAAGATCAAAAAGATCAAAAAGATCAAAAAGATCAAAAAGATCAAAAAGATCAAAAAGATCAAAAAGATCAAAAAGATCAAAAAGATCAAAAAGATCAAAAAGATCAAAAAGATCAAAAAGATCAAAAAGATCAAAAAGATCAAAAAGATCAAAAAGATCAAAAAGATCAAAAAGATCAAAAAGATCAAAAAGATCAAAAAGATCAAAAAGATCAAAAAGATCAAAAAGATCAAAAAGATCAAAAAGATCAAAAAGATCAAAAAGATCAAAAAGATCAAAAAGATCAAAAAGATCAAAAAGATCAAAAAGATCAAAAAGATCAAAAAGATCAAAAAGATCAAAAAGATCAAAAAGATCAAAAAGATCAAAAAGATCAAAAAGATCAAAAAGATCAAAAAGATCAAAAAGATCAAAAAGATCAAAAAGATCAAAAAGATCAAAAAGATCAAAAAGATCAAAAAGATCAAAAAGATCAAAAAGATCAAAAAGATCAAAAAGATCAAAAAGATCAAAAAGATCAAAAAGATCAAAAAGATCAAAAAGATCAAAAATATCAAAAAGATCAAAAAGATCAAAAATATCAAAAAGATCAAAAAGATCAAAAAGATCAAAAAGATCAAAAAGATCAAAAAGATCAAAAAGATCAAAAAGATCAAAAAGATCAAAAAGATCAAAAAGATCAAAAAGATCAAAAAGATCAAAAAGATCAAAAAGATCAAAAAGATCAAAAAGATCAAAAAGATCAAAAAGATCAAAAAGATCAAAAAGATCAAAAAGATCAAAAAGATCAAAAAGATCAAAAAGATCAAAAAGATCGAAAAGATCGAAAAGATCAAAAAGATCAAAAAGATCAAAAAGATCAAAAAGATCAAAAAGATCAAAAAGATCAAAAAGATCAAAAAAATCAAAAAGATCAAAAAGATCAATCTTTAAAGATCGAAAAGATCAAAAAGATCAAAAAGATCAAAAAGATCAAAAAGATCAAAAAGATCAAAAAGATCAAAAAGATCAAAAAGATCAAAAAGATCAAAAATATCAAAATGATCAAAATGATCAAAAAGATCAAAAAGATCAAAAAGATCAAAAAGATCAAAAAGATCAAAAAGATCAAAAAGATCAAAAAGATCAAAAAGATCAAAAAGATCAAAAAGATCAAAAAGATCAAAAAGATCAAAAAGATCAAAAAGATCAAAAAGATCAAAAAGATCAAAAAGATCAAAAAGATCAAAAAGATCAAAAAGATCAAAAAGATCAAAAAGATCAAAAAGATCAAAAAGATCAAAAAGATCAAAAAGATCAAAAAGATCAAAAAGATCAAAAAGATCAAAAAGATCAAAAAGATCAAAAAGATCAAAAAGATCAAAAAGATCAAAAAGATCAAAAAGATCAAAAAGATCAAAAAGATCAAAAAGATCAAAAAGATCAAAAAGATCAAAAAGATCAAAAAGATCAAAAAGATCAAAAAGATCAAAAAGATCAAAAAGATCAAAAAGATCAAAAAGATCAAAAAGATCAAAAAGATCAAAAAGATCAAAAAGATCAAAAAGATCAAAAAGATCAAAAAGATCAAAAAGAACAAAAAGATCAATAAGATCAATAAGATCAATAAGATCAAAAATATCAAAAATATCAAAAAGATCAAAAAGATCAAAAAGATCAAAAAGATCAAAAAGATCAAAAAGATCAAAAAGATCAAAAAGATCAAAAAGATCAAAAAGATCAAAAAGATCAAAAAGATCAAAAAGATCAAAAAGATTAAAAAGATCAAAAAGATCAAAAATATCAAGAAGATCGAAATGATCTAAAAGAAATAAAAGATCTAAAAGATCTAAAAGATCTAAAAATATAAAAGATCTAAAAGATCTAAAAGATCTAAAAGATCTAAAAGATCTAAAAGATCTAAAAGATCTAAAAGATCTAAAAGATCTAAAAGATCTAAAAGATCTAAAAGATCTAAAAGATCTAAAAGATCTAAAAGATCTAAAAGATCTAAAAGATCTAAAAGATCTAAAAGATCTAAAAGATCTAAAAGATCTAAAAGATCTAAAAGATCTAAAAGATCTAAAAGATCTAAAAGATCTAAAAGATCTAAAAGATCTAAAAGATCTAAAAGATCTAAAAGATCTAAAAGATCTAAAAGATCTAAAAGATCTAAAAGATCTAAAAGATCTAAAAGATCAAAAACATCAAAAACATCAAAAAGATCAAAAAGATCAAAAAGATCAAAAAGATCAAAAATATCAAAAAGATCAAAAAGATCAAAAAGATCAAAAAGATCAAAAAGATCAAAAAGATCAAAAAGATCAAAAAGATCAAAAAGATCAAAAAGATCAAAAAGATCAAAAAGATCAAAAAGATCAAAAAGATCAAAAAGATCAAAAAGATCAAAAAGATCAAAAAGATCAAAAAGATCAAAAAGATCAAAAAGATCAAAAAGATCAAAAAGATCAAAAAGATCAAAAAGATCAAAAAGATCAAAAAGATCAAAAAGATCAAAAAGATCAAAAAGATCAAAAAGATCAAAAAGATCAAAAAGATCAAAAAGATCAAAAAGATCAAAAAGATCAAAAAGATCAAAAAGATCAAAAAGATCAAAAAGATCAAAAAGATCAAAAAGATCAAAAAGATCAAAAAGATCAAAAAGATCAAAAAGATCAAAAAGATCAAAAAGATCAAAAAGATCAAAAAGATCAAAGAGATCAAAAAGATCAAAATGATCAAAATGATCAAAAAGATCAAAAAGATCAAAAAGATCAAAAAGATCAAAAAGATCAAAAAGATCAAAAAGATCAAAAAGATCAAAAAGATCAAAAAGATCAAAAAGATCAAAAAGATCAAAAAGATCAAAAAGATCAAAAAGATCAAAAAGATCAAAAAGATCAAAAAGATCAAAAAGATCAAAAAGATCAAAAAGATCAAAAAGATCAAAAAGATCAAAAAGATCAAAAAGATCAAAAAGATCAAAAAGATCAAAAAGATCAAAAAGATCAAAAAGATCAAAAAGATCAAAAAGATCAAAAAGATCAAAAAGATCAAAAAGATCAAAAAGATCAAAAAGATCAAAAAGATCAAAAAGATCAAAAAGATCAAAAAGATCAAAAAGATCAAAAAGATCAAAAAGATCAAAAAGATCAAAAAGATCAAAAAGATCAAAAAGATCAAAAAGATCAAAAAGATCAAAAAGATCAAAAAGATCAAAAAGATCAAAAAGATCAAAAAGATCAAAAAGATCAAAAAGATCAAAAAGATCAAAAAGATCAAAAAGATCAAAAAGATCAAAAAGATCAAAAAGATCAAAAAGATCAAAAAGATCAAAAAGATCAAAAAGATCAAAAAGATCAAAAAGATCAAAAAGATCAAAAAGATCAAAAAGATCAAAGAGATCAAAAAGATCAAAAAGATCAAAAAGATCAAAAAGATCAAAAAGATCAAAAAGATCAAAAAGATCAAAAAGATCAAAAAGATCAAAAAGATCAAAAAGATCAAAAAGATCAAAAAGATCAAAAAGATCAAAAAGATCAAAAAGATCAAAAAGATCAAAAAGATCAAAAAGATCAAAAAGATCAAAAAGATCAAAAAGATCAAAAAGATCAAAAAGATCAAAGAGATCGATAAGATTAAAAAGATCAATAAGATCAATAAGATCAATAAGATCAATAAGATCAATAAGATCAATAAGATCAATAAGATCAATAAGATCAAAAAGATCAAAAAGATCAAAAAGATCAAAAAGATCAAAAAGATCAAAAAGATCAAAAAGATCAAAAAGATCAAAAAGATCAAAAAGATCAAAAAGATCAAAAAGATCAAAAAGATCAAAAAGATCAAAAAGATCAAAAAGATCAAAAAGATCAAAAAGATCAAAAAGATCAAAAAGATCAAAAAGATCAAAAAGATCAAAAAGATCAAAAAGATCAAAAAGATCAAAAAGATCAAAAAGATCAAAAAGATCAAAAAGATCAAAAAGATCAAAAAGATCAAAAAGATCAAAAAGATCAAAAAGATCAATAAGATCAAAAAGATCAATAAGATCAAAAAGATCAAAAAGATCAAAAAGATCAAAAAGATCAAAAAGATCAAAAAGATCAAAAAGATCAAAAAGATCAAAAAGAACAAAAAGATCAAAAAGATCAAAAAGAACAAAAAGATCAAAAAGATCAAAAAGACCGAAAGGATTAAAAAGATCAAAGAGATCAAAAAGATCAAAAAGATCAAAAAGATCAAAAAGATAAAAAAGAACAAAAAGATCAAAAAGATCAAAAAGATCAAAAAGATCAAAAAGATCAAAAAGATCAAAAAGATCAAAAAGATCAAAAAGATCAAAAAGATCAAAAAGATCAAAAAGATCAAAAAGATCAAAAAGATCAAAAAGATCAAAAAGATCAAAAAGATCAAAAAGATCAAAAAGATCAAAAAGATAAAAAAGATCAAAAAGATCAAAAAGATCAAAAAGATCAAAAAGATCAAAAAGATCAAAAAGATCAAAAAGATCAAAAAGATCAAAAAGATCAAAAAGATCAAAAAGATCAAAAAGATCAAAAAGATCAAAAAGATCAAAAAGATCAAAAAGATCAAAAAGATCAAAAAGATCAAAAAGATCAAAAAGATCAAAAAGATCAAAAAGATCAAAAAGATCAAAAAGATCAAAAAGATCAAAAAGATCAAAAAGATCAAAAAGATCAAAAAGATCAAAAAGATCAAAAAGATCAAAAAGATCAAAAAGATCAAAAAGATCAAAAAGATCAAAAAGATCAAAAAGATCAAAAAGATCAAAAAGATCAAAAAGATCAAAAAGATCAAAAAGATCAAAAAGATCAAAAAGATCAAAAAGATCAAAAAGATCAAAAAGATCAAAAAGATCAAAAAGATCAAAAAGATCAATAAGATCAAAAAGATCAAAAAGATCAAAAAGATCAAAAAGATCAATAAGATCAAAAAGATCAAAAAGATCAAAAAGATCAAAAAGATCAAAAAGATCAAAAAGATCAAAAAGATCAAAAAGATCAAAAAGATCAAAAAGATCAAAAAGAACAAAAAGATCAAAAAGATCAAAAAGAACAAAAAGATCAAAAAGATCAAAAAGACCGAAAGGATTAAAAAGATCAAAGAGATCAAAAAGATCAAAAAGATCAAAAAGATCAAAAAGATAAAAAAGATCAAAAAGATCAAAAAGATCAAAAAGATCAAAAAGATCAAAAAGATCAAAAAGATCAAAAAGATCAAAAAGATCAAAAAGATCAAAAAGATCAAAAAGATCAAAAAGATCAAAAAGATCAAAAAGATCAAAAAGATCAAAAAGATCAAAAAGATCAAAAAGATCAAAAAGATCAAAAAGATCAAAAAGATCAAAAAGATCAAAAAGATCAAAAAGATCAAAAAGATCAAAAAGATCAAAAAGATCAAAAAGATCAAAAAGATCAAAAAGATCAAAAAGATCAAAAAGATCAAAAAGATCAAAAAGATCAAAAAGATCAAAAAGATCAAAAAGATCAAAAAGATCAAAAAGATCAAAAAGATCAAAAAGATCAAAAAGATCAAAAAGATCAAAAAGATCAAAAAGATCAAAAAGATCAAAAAGATCAAAAAGATCAAAAAGATCAAAAAGATCAAAAAGACCAAAAAGATCAAAAAGATCAAAAAGATCAAAAAGATCAAAAAGATCAAAAAGATCAAAAAGATCAAAAAGATCAAAAAGATCAAAGAGATCAAAAAGATCAAAAAGATCAAAAAGATCAAAAAGATCAAAAAGATCAAAAAGATCAAAAAGATCAAAAAGATCAAAAAGATCAAAAAGATCAAAAAGATCAAAAAGATCAAAAAGATCAAAAAGATCAAAAAGATCAAAAAGATCAAAAAGATCAAAAAGATCAAAAAGATCAAAAAGATCAAAAAGATCAAAAAGATCAAAAAGATCAAAAAGATCAAAGAGATCGATAAGATTAAAAAGATCAAAAAGATCAATAAGATCAATAAGATCAATAAGATCAATAAGATCAATAAGATCAATAAGATCAAAAAGATCAAAAAGATCAAAAAGATCAAAAAGATCAAAAAGATCAAAAAGATCAAAAAGATCAAAAAGATCAAAAAGATCAAAAAGATCAAAAAGATCAAAAAGATCAAAAAGATCAATAAGATCAAAAAGATCAAAAAGATCAAAAAGATCAAAAAGATCAAAAAGATCAAAAAGATCAAAAAGATCAAAAAGATCAAAAAGATCAAAAAGATCAAAAAGATCAAAAAGATCAAAAAGATCAAAAAGATCAAAAAGATCAAAAAGATCAAAAAGATCAAAAAGATCAAAAAGATCAAAAAGATCAAAAAGATCAAAAAGATCAAAAAGATCAAAAAGATCAAAAAGATCAAAAAGATCAAAAAGAACAAAAAGATCAAAAAGATCAAAAAGAACAAAAAGATCAAAAAGATCAAAAAGATCAAAAAGATCAAAAAGATCAAAAAGATCAAAAAGATCAAAAAGATCAAAAAGATCAAAAAGATCAAAAAGATCAAAAAGATCAAAAAGATCAAAAAGATCAAAAAGATCAAAAAGATCAAAAAGATCAAAAAGATCAAAAAGATCAAAAAGATCAAAAAGATCAAAAAGATCAAAAAGATCAAAAAGATCAAAAAGATCAAAAAGATCAAAAAGATCAAAAAGATCAAAAAGATCAAAAAGATCAAAAAGATCAAAAAGATCAATAAGATCAAAAAGATCAAAAAGATCAAAAAGATCAAAAAGATCAAAAAGATCAAAAAGATCAAAAAGATCAAAAAGATCAAAAAGATCAAAAAGATCAAAAAGATCAAAAAGATCAAAAAGATCAAAAAGATCAAAAAGATCAAAAAGATCAAAAAGATCAAAAAGATCAAAAAGATCAATAAGATCAAAAAGATCAAAAAGATCAAAAAGATCAAAAAGATCAATAAGATCAAAAAGATCAAAAAGATCAAAAAGATCAAAAAGATCAAAAAGATCAAAAAGATCAAAAAGATCAAAAAGATCAAAAAGATCAAAAAGATCAAAAAGATCAAAAAGAACAAAAAGATCAAAAAGATCAAAAAGAACAAAAAGATCAAAAAGATCAAAAAGACCGAAAGGATTAAAAAGATCAAAGAGATCAAAAAGATCAAAAAGATCAAAAAGATCAAAAAGATAAAAAAGATCAAAAAGATCAAAAAGATCAAAAAGATCAAAAAGATCAAAAAGATCAAAAAGATCAAAAAGATCAAAAAGATCAAAAAGATCAAAAAGATCAAAAAGATCAAAAAGATCAAAAAGATCAAAAAGATCAAAAAGATCAAAAAGATCAAAAAGATCAAAAAGATCAAAAAGATCAAAAAGATCAAAAAGATCAAAAAGATCAAAAAGATCAAAAAGATCAAAAAGATCAAAAAGATCAAAAAGATCAAAAAGATCAAAAAGATCAAAAAGATCAAAAAGATCAAAAAGATCAAAAAGATCAAAAAGATCAAAAAGATCAAAAAGATCAAAAAGATCAAAAATATCAAAAAGATCAAAAAGATCAAAAAGATCATGTGAAAGAATATGTGACAACGATGATATTAGCTGCGTTCCCGTGGTACTTGATCCAGATCTGTTTCACGGGCACGCCATCGGTTCTATTTTACTAAATTTGGCAGCACTGTTTTCATCTGCCCTTTCTTTTCAACACGATTTCTTCTTCTTTTTAAGTGCTATTCACAATAGCATAACATCACCACAAACAATTTTTTTTTTTGATACGTACAGTACCAGATCAGTAAGTGATCCAAAAACGAACCTGGATCTAATTGTTTGTTTTGGTTTTGTATATGAAAATGATCTACGGATCAGGATCAAAAACCACAGGAACGCAGCTATTGATGACAACAGCTGTTATCCAGCTAGAGATAAAGGTAAAGCTTCATCATGCTAGCACTCTTATAGATCCGTGTACAACCGTGACTCGCATTGATAAGCAACTGGTAACGCAATTAAAAATTCCAACCACCATGATGGGCACCGACAACATGTTGCGTCAAAATCCGAGCACCATACGATATCAGCGTCAACATCGAAGCTAACGCACGCGTAGATAATCGCATTACCATGCGGACTCCAACGAAATCTATTGATGTACTCATAAAAGACAAATTTCTAATTGTTCTCTTAGCCGATCCTACATTTTACAAGTCAGCCCCGTTTTCATTGTCCTAGGAGCTGATTTGTATCCAAAACTAATGCGATTTGGAATGATACCGAGCAACGGCGGTCTCCCCGTTGCACAAAACCAGTATTCGGATGGATACTTGCTGGTTCTTGTGCTGTTTAAAAAAAAATTAAAACTTACCCACTGAACTTAATTATACTTTAAATTAAATATGAAATGAGTGGCTAACGAAATGAGCAATGAAATAATACACATATATAAATCAAATGCTTCTCTAATGTATAAGATTATCATTTTCCTATGAATATTTACTTGAATATAATATAATAATTACTACTTAAATATCTAAATTTATTAATACACATACTTTAAGCCATATTTTATTACAGTCGTACCGCAAAGCGGGGGGCAATGTTTATGCCAAACTGCGTTTAAAGTATGCGTTGCACCTTTCACGTCGATTGTATGATTTATGATTTATGATTGATGGGTAGATGGCGCTAGCTCTTCATCTATATTTATCTTTTCGTTTAATTTTTATCTATATTAAGTTTGCCTGCGAGCAAATTCTAATATATACGTTCTCTTTTTTGTACGACTACCAAGCGGTAAGCATCACAGAAAATATTGTCTAATAAAGAAACATTAAACTGTTAATCTATTATTTTTCTCTTTATTTTTTTCCTATTTTTCCTGGCTTTGCTGAGAAGCCACCGAGAAGCGTTTTGTCCATTAACCCAATTGCTACCAAGGAAGATTCTCTAGCGTAATAGTCAGCGAAATTGCTAATCATCTCATCAGCGTTACATTCAGCGCAGTAGCCAACACTCTCTTCAGTGCTATCGCCAGCAAGCTCTCCTGCATCCCTAGCCCGCTCTCCACGAAATACATATTGGTCCTTCGAGCCGGCTCGACAAAACGCTTCTCGGAGAAAGTTTTATTAATCAGCAAAGCCAGGAAAAAAACTAAAACTTACCCACTGAACTTAATTATACTTTAAATTAAATATGAAATGAGTAACTAACGAAATGAGGAATGAAATAATACATTGCCCGATGCCACTCTTGCTCTCCAGGAAGAACCAATTCAAAATAAAACCGAAATTCCAACCTGGTCAAGTTTAGATTTGTTTCTCAATAGTCGATATCACACACTTGAGACCGTGTCTGATATTAAAAATTCTCATTCAAATACTAATGCTCCTTTTCAAAGAAAATCTAATGCAACCTCTGGCTCGTCGCGTACTGAACGAAAGGTAAACACGTACCATGCACACATTACACCAAGTTGTAAGCTGAGCAGCATACCATTCGAAATTGCTCTAAATTCTTAAATATGAACACAGCTGATCGTTTTGCTCATGTTAAAAAACATGGACTCTGCGTCAATTGTTTGGCACGAGCTCACTGTCTCAGCGATTGCCAGAGTAAGCAGAATTAATAAACATGTAATAAACGACATAATACTTTATTATATCGTGATGCGCCCATTTCCGATTCTACAACAATGCACCCAAACCATGGCTATTACTAATCCTGCCAACGATCAAGCTAGCACAAGTAATACCTGTGCCATTAATTCCCACGCAAAATCAGTCCACTGATATTTCTAACCCCATCCATAATGAATGTCCAGTCTAGTTTTGCATCCAATGTTAAAGGTATTCTGTTAGGTACAGCTATTGTACAAATTCGCCATCTAGGCATATCCTACTCTGCTAGAGCCCTCATAGACTCCGGGTCAGAAGGCATATTCATTTCTGATCGACTATTGAAGCTGATTAAACTGCCATCACGTGCAGTAAATGCTCAGATATCTGGATTAAACCACGCTATTTCAGACAGGGTGGACAAATCCTGCTCTTTACTACTAAGTTCACCTATTAATCCAGACATACAAATAGAAGCATCTGCTTTGGTTTTACCTCATCTTACAGGGAGTCTACCGACTTGTCCTATAGATCCTTCCATCGTCTCAAAAATTCCTAACATACATTTAGCCGATGCCGAGTTTTTTAAAAGTTCGAATGTCGATCTACTCATAGGTGGTGACCTGTTCCCATCTATAATCCTTGAAGGCGTCAAGCACCAGATTTGTGGTTCTTTGATTTCGCAAGGAACCATCTTCGGATGAATACTGACCGAACCACTGTCCCCTAATACGGTATCCTCATTTTCCACCGTAGTTAACTATTTTAATGAGATCGCACTTGACCGACAGATTTTTCACTTTTGGGAGGTGGAGGATCTTCTACAAAAACACTTCATGACCAAATCTGATCGTTTTTGCGAAGAAAATTTTATTCTAACCACTAAACGAAGGGAAGATGATAAATTAAAACTGAGCCACTCCAGATCTATTGCTCAGACACAGTTCCTTCGAAATGAAGCCCGTTTCTGTAAAAATATTGATTTTAAGAATCAATATGATGAGATCCTAAAGGAATATTTAGATTTAGATCACATGAAAATGATCCCTTTACCGATTGATTCCTACTGTCCTGACCATTATTACTTACCACATCATGCGGTACTAAAGCCTGAGAGCACTACAACGAAAGTTCGTGTAGTGTTTAATGCTTCAAATCCTTCATCCAATGGTTTAAGTCTTAATGACATACTGCACATAGGCCAAGTATTACAATCAGACTTAACAATATTAATACTAAAATGGTGGTTCTTTAAATACGTATTCAATGGCGATATACAAAAAATGTATCGGCAGATCTTAATTAAGCCTTGTCACACGGTGCTCATACCGTCCAAGACGCTGTTCAAGCTTGCGATGATCTTATTGCGGCATTAGAGTCTGCTGGGTTTTTATTGCGGAAGTGGGCTTCCAATGCTCACGAAATTCTCGAAGGTATCTCTCGAGATCATCTTCTACAGGACAATTTTCTACAATTTGATGTCACGAGCCATGCAAAAACTTCAGGGGTGCGCTGGAATGCTCATTCAGACAGCTTTTACTTCACGTCTAAGCCTATCCCTAAAAAATGCTACTTTACCAAACGAGAAGTTTTATCCGAAATGTCCAAACTATTTGATCCTGCGGTATGGCTAAGTCCATGCATTGTTTTGGCCAAAATTCTAATGCAACAGATATGGCTTGAGCAAGCTGAGTGGGATCAAAATATTTCGAACAATTCTCTTAAAAACTGGCATGATTTCTTATCCAGCTATATGTATATTCAATACAAATTCAATTCAATACAAATTCCAAGATGGATAGATTATGCCCCACAATGTTTTATTCAGTTTCATGGTTTTTGCGATGCATCTGAGAAAGCATACGCGGCAGCAATTTATGTTCGCATTATTGCAAATGATACCATTTCCTCGAACCTTTTAGCATCAAAAACGAAAATAGCTCCAGTGAACACGATATCACTTCCAAGACTTGAACTATGTGGTGCTACTCTGCTCTCAGATATGGTTGATGCTCTTTTGCCCCAGTTAGAAGTCAAGAACTATGAGAGATACTTTTGGACTGACTCCACGATTTTCCTGGCTTGGCTGCGAAAACTACCATGCTACTGGACAACCTTTGTCGCAAACAAAGTATCGAAAATTGTCCAAGGCGTCGGTCAAAGCAATTGGTTTCATGTTGATTCCGGTACAAACCCTGCTGATTTAGCCAGCCTATCACCCCAGGATCTTGTGTCCAATGATTTATGGTGGCATGGTCCTCAGTGGCTTCTTCAGAACCCTTCCCTTTGGACAAGTATGGTTCACGAAAATTTACAAGAAACCAGCCTGGAACAAAAACCAATCAAGGTAAATACTACATTTTCCAAAATTTCGACGACATTACTGAAAGATTCTCAACATTTCCTAAGGCCCTGCGAATCATAGCGTATGTTTATAGTTTTTTCCACCATACGCATTATAAATATCGTGATGCATTTTCTCACGCTTCTAACATTATCACCATTGCTGAAATAAACCAGGTTACAACTCGTCTAATATACTTTGTCAGAAGGTGAATTATCCAGATGAGTATCGCAACCTGTCTATGAAACAACCAATAACAACCGCTAGCAGTCTCCTAAATTTAAATTCATTTGTCGACGATTCTGTCTTGCTTCGGGTGTGCGGTCGTCTTGCGTCATCACGGGCTATGGCTTATGATAAACGTCACCCAATAATCTTGCCCTATAACTCTCATTTCACTCAACTTTTGGTTAGATTCACACATCTCATTTCTCTCCATGGAGGTAACCAACTGGTTCATCAACTTATCCGTCTCCAATTCTGGATACCAAAGGTTAAGAACCTAATAAAGTCCGTAATACATAATTGTAAAATAAGTGTAGTATGTAAGCAAAAGGCTGTAGAGCAATTAATGGGCGTTTTGCCACCTGAAAGAACAATTATTTCACGACCATTTGCAGGTATGGACTTCGCCGGTCCATTCGATATCAAAAATTATACTGGTAGGGTGTGTCTGATCACCAAAGGCTACGTGTGTATATTTGTCTGTTTTTCCACGAAGGCATACACCTTGAGGCCAATTTATCAACTCCTTCTTTTTTAGCATCGTTTAATAGGTTCGTATCTAGACGTGGTTGCCCCATCTACGTGTATTCCGACAACGGCAAAAATTTTGTAGGCGCTTCAAAAGTACTGGTGCCTGATTTCAAACATGGTTCTCGCTCGGCATTAGCGTCAAATTTTCACCATTACAATCTAACAAGGCAGGCGTTAAAAGCTTTAAAACGCACTTTAAAAAAATTGCCGGCCTATGGAAATATACGTTTGAAGAATTTTCGACATTGTTATCCAAAACAGAAGCTTATCTAAACGCTCGTCCCATATCTCCAATATCTGCTGATCCTACCGAAATGTCCCCACTTACCACGGGTCATTTTTTGATTGGAGCTCCTATTTTAGCTCCGTTAGAGCCCGGAATTAATGAGCCAACGTTATCAATAATAAACCGATGGCAGAGGCTTAAAGCTCTTCATCAAAATTTTTGCTTTCGATGGAAACACGAATACCTCAAGAAGCTCCATAAACGTAATAAATGGAAACGGCCTGAGGTCAATTTAGAGGTAAATAACATGGTCGACATAAAGGATGAAAACCTACCTCCTAATGAATGGCGACTAGGTCGAATTAGTAAGATTTTTTTTGGGCACGACAAACGTGTTCGAGTAGCAGACGTTTTAACAGAGCGAGGCGTTATAACACGCCCAGTGGTGAAACTAGTACTTCTTCCCACTAACTAAATTATTATTTTTTCTACCGACATCATTGCATTCCATTATTATTATTACAGCATTAACATGGCTAACGAGTCCAACATTAGACCTAAAAATAACAAAGTTTCCAAAAATAAACACCATAATACTCCATTTAAAAGGTCGTTCCGATGCCCATTATGTAACCGCCGTCATGCACTCCGATTTATCAACCAGTTCCTTGCTATGAATACAGAGAAAAGGATGCGAGCAAAAACCAATCAAGGTAAATACTACATTTTCCAAAATTTCGACGACATTACTGAAAGATTCTCAACATTTCCTAAGGCCCTGCGAATCATAGCGTATGTTTATAGTTTTTTCCACCATACGCATTATAAATATCGTGATGCATTTTCTCACGCTTCTAACATTATCACCATTGCTGAAATAAACCAGGTTAAAACTCGTCTAATATACTTTGTCAGAAGGTGAATTATCCAGATGAGTATCGCAACCTGTCTATGAAACAACCAATAACAACCGCTAGCAGTCTCCTAAATTTAAATTCATTTGTCGACGATTCTGTCTTGCTTCGGGTGTGCGGTCGTCTTGCGTCATCACGGGCTATGGCTTATGATAAACGTCACCCAATAATCTTGCCCTATAACTCTCATTTCACTCAACTTTTGGTTAGATTCACACATCTCATTTCTCTCCATGGAGGTAACCAACTGGTTCATCAACTTATCCGTCTCCAATTCTGGATACCAAAGGTTAAGAACCTAATAAAGTCCGTAATACATAATTGTAAAATATGTGTAGTATGTAAGCAAAAGGCTGTAGAGCAATTAATGGGCGTTTTGCCACCTGAAAGAACAATTATTTCACGACCATTTGCAGGTATGGACTTCGCCGGTCCATTCGATATCAAAAATTATACTGGTAGGGTGTGTCTGATCACCAAAGGCTACGTGTGTATATTTGTCTGTTTTTCCACGAAGGCATACACCTTGAGGCCAATTTATCAACTCCTTCTTTTTTAGCATCGTTTAATAGGTTCGTATCTAGACGTGGTTGCCCCCTCCACGTGTATTCCGACAACGGCAAAAATTTTGTAGGCGCTTCAAAAGTACTGGTGCCTGATTTCAAACATGGTTCTCGCTCGGCATTAGCGTCAAATTTTCACCATTACAATCTAACAAGGCAGGCGTTAAAAGCTTTAAAACGCACTTTAAAAAAATTGCCGGCCCATGGAAATATACGTTTGAAGAATTTTCGACATTGTTATCCAAAACAGAAGCTTATCTAAACGCTCGTCCCATATCTCCAATATCTGCTGATCCTACCGAAATGTCCCCACTTACCACGGGTCATTTTTTGATTGGAGCTCCTATTTTAGCTCCGTTAGAGTCCGGAATTAATGAGCCAACGTTATCAATAATAAACCGATGGCAGAGGCTTAAAGCTCTTCATCAAAATTTTTGCTTTCGATGGAAACACGAATACCTCAAGAAGCTCCATAAACGTAATAAATGGAAACGGCCTGAGGTCAATTTAGAGGTAAATAACATGGTCGACATAAAGGATGAAAACCTACCTCCTAATGAATGGCGACTAGGTCGAATTAGTAAGATTTTTTTTGGGCACGACAAACGTGTTCGAGTAGCAGACGTTTTAACAGAGCGAGGCGTTATAACACGCCCAGTGGTGAAACTAGTACTTCTTCCCACTAACTAAATTATTATTTTTTCTACCGACATCATTGCATTCCATTATTATTATTACAGCATTAACATGGCTAACGAGTCCAACATTAGACCTAAAAATAACAAAGTTTCCAAAAATAAACACCATAATACTCCATTTAAAAGGTCGTTCCGATGCCCATTATGTAACCGCCGTCATGCACTCCGATTTATCAACCAGTTCCTTGCTATGAATACAGAGAAAAGGATGCGAGCCGAACTTCTGCACGATTGCTGTTTCAACTGCTTAGCACTTAAGCATTCCCGTGGATCCTGCCGTAGAAAATCTGGCTGTCACTACTGTCGTGAAAAACATCACTTATTGCTCCATATGCACGATCGTTGAGGAATCCACCATCTGAAGATCAGCAACATGGTTCACTCGAACCACCCACAGTGTCTTCCCTTCTGTCACAACACATAGCTACGCTGCTTCCAACAGCTGTTATCCAGCTAGAGATAAAGGTAAAGCTTCATCATGCTAGCACTCTTATAGATCCGTGTACAACCGTGACTCGCATTGATAAGCAACTGGTAACGCAATTAAAAATTCCAACCACCATGATGGGCACCGACAACATGTTGCGTCAAAATCCGAGCACCATACGATATCAACGTCAACATCGAAGCTAACGCACGCGTAGATAATCGCATTACCTCCAACGAAATCTATTGATGTACTCATAAAAGACAAATTTCTAAATGTTCTCTTAGCCGATCCTACATTTTACAAGTCAGCCCCGTTTTCATTGTCCTAGGAGCTGATTTGTATCCAAAACTAATGCGATTTGGAATGATGCACAAAACCAGTATTCGGATGGATACTTGCTGGTTCTTGTACTGTTTAAAAAAAAAAATAAAACTTACCCACTGAACTTAATTATACTTTAAATAAAATATGAAATGAGTGGCTAACGAAATGAGCAATGAAATAATACACATATATAAATCAAACGCTTCTCTAATATATAAGATTTTCATTTTCCTATGAATATTTACTTGAATATAATATAATAATTACTACTTAAATATCTAAATTTATTAATACACATACTTTAAGCCATATTTTATTACAGTCGTACTGCAAGGCGGACGGCAATGTTTATGCCAAACTGCGTTTAAAGTATGTGTTGCACCTTTCACATCGATTGTATGAATTTTGACGGCTAGATGGCGCTAGCTCTTTATCTATATTTATCTTTCCGTTTGATTTTTATCTATATTAAGTTTGCTTGCGAGCAAATTTTAATATATACGTTCTCTGTTTTGTACGACTACCAAGCAGTAAGCATCGCAGAAAATATTGTCTAATAAAGAAACATTAAACTGTTAATGTCATATCTCTTTATTTTTTTCCTATTTTTCCTGACATTGCTGAGTAATAAAACCTTCTCCGAGAAGCGTTTTGTCCATTAACCCAATTGCTACCAAGGAAGATTCTCTAGCGTAACAGCCAGCGGATTTGCTAATCAGCTCAGCAGCGTTACAGCCAGCGCAGTAGCCAACACTTTATTCAGCGCTATCGCAAGCAAGCTCTCCTGGTAATGGGAGATTTCTACCGTGAATGGCTTGTTTGTGAAACAGACTTGGAGGAACTTCACCTTAACAACATTTATGCGAAAATGCTTTTAGACGCGATGAAAATAAGAAAACGAATACTGCTAGAAAATTATGCATTTCTAGCTGATATTTACATAGATTCAAGATTTTGCTATAGAGGTTCAACATATTTGACTGAATCTCAAAAGCGCAGAACAGTTGTAAGAATAATTTTAAATAATAACGCAAAAAATGACGTTCCATTTTCCATAGCCTTGTTAGGGTCCGAACATATTGGTATAATCGTAATAAAAACAGTATTCCATTAATAATAATACGTGTAACTTTTTTGGCAATTAAACATATAAAAACTAGCAATAAATTGAAAAAGGCTTTGAAAAATATTGGAAATTTATATAATTTGAGAAAATATTAAATAAAACCAATCGATTTCATTTGAAATTTGTACTTACATTTCATAAAAATATATTTTTATAGTATTGGTAAGTAATTCGAATAGAAAAGCGCCACAGGTGAAAATTTTTCCATTGTTTTGTGAAAATTTATTTATTCAACTTCAAAATACAAATTTTATATACCAATTTATGTATATTTTTAGTGTATATTTCTATTTTTTTTTGTTGTTGGTAAAAAAAAAACATTTTTTTTAATAAATAAGGTTGTTTTTGAAATATGAAAACAAAAAAATTAAAATTTTAGCAGTACTATTTCAAAATTTGATGAAATTTGGAAGTAATGTGAAACAACATAAAATTAAGATATTGGTAAAATTTTAGCTTCCCAGATGGTGTGGTTAAAAGATTTGGTGATTTAATTTTGAAAAAATATGTATAAATAATCAATAAATTAATCTATTGAACATAACTTAAGCAATAGTGAAGCAAAATAAAACACTGAAGTCTCATTTAAAAGGTAATAAAATTGCCAACATTTTTAAACAATGTTTTTTTTAAAAGGATATATCTCAAAGCAATGTCGAAAGACGACTTTAAAATTAAAATTAGCTTTTTCACGATTAATTATTTATGAAAATTGTCAAAAAAAGTTGACTTTATTTTAAACTTGACTTTAAATTATCTTTGAATTTGAAATGAAAAGGCATATCATATTTTCATAATAAAAAAAAATTGCGGCACATAAAGGGTGTAAAAGAAATTATTTTTACAAATTCAAATGCGGATATTGTGGTCAAAGCATATAACGGAAAAAATCCCGTAAATTCAAAAATTCTCTGATTTATGACAATCAAAAATATTAACAAGTTTTCCGTTGTAAAAAATCGATCTTGTCGTCATCAAAAGTGGGAAATAAATGTAGGACATTTTGATAAACTAGCCGTTCCACAATGCATGCAATTATTTGAATAATTTAAATAATAACGCAAAAAATGACGTTCCATTTTCCATAGCCTTGTTAGGGTCCGAACATATTGGTATAATCGTAATAAAAACAGTATTCAATTAATAATAATACGTGTAACTTTTTTGGCAATTAAACATATAAAAACTAGCAATAAATTGAAAAAGGCTTTGAAAAATATTGGAAATTTATATAATTTGAGAAAATATTAAATAAAACCAATCGATTTCATTTGAAATTTGTACTTACATTTCATAAAAATATATTTTTATAGTATTGGTAAGTAATTCGAATAGAAAAGCGCCACAGGTGAAAATTTTTCCATTGTTTAGTGAAAATTTATTTATTCAACTTCAAAATACAAATTTTATATACCAATTTATGTATATTTTTAGTGTATATTTCTATTTTTTTTTTTGTTGTTGGTAAAAAAACATTTTTTTAATAAATAAGGTTGTTTTTGAAATATGAAAACAAACATATTAAAATTTTAGCAGTACTATTTCAAAATTTGATGAAATTTGGAAGTAATGTGAAACAACATAAAATTAAGATATTGGTAAAATTTTAGCTTCCCAGATGGTGTGGTTAAAAGATTTGGTGATTTAATTTTGAAAAAATATGAATAAATAATCAATAAATTAATCTATTGAACATAACTTAAGCAATAGTGAAGCAAAATAAAACACTGAAGTCTCATTTAAAAGGTAATAAAATTGCCAACATGTTTAAACCATGTTTATTTTAAAAGGATATATCTCAAAGCAATGTCGAAAGACGACTTTAAAATTAAAATTAGCTTTTTCACGTTTTATTATTTATGAAAATTGTCAAAAAAAGTTGACTTTATTTTAAACTTGACTTTAAATTATCTTTGAATTTGAAATGAAAAGGCATATCATATTTTCATAATAAAAAAAAATTGCGGCACATAAAGGGTGTTAAGAAATTATTTTTACAAATTCAAATGCGGATATTGTGGTCAAAGCAAATAACGGAAAAAATCCCGTAAATTCAAAAATTCTCTGATTTATGACAATCAAAAATATTAACAAGTTTTCCGTTGTAAAAAATCGATCTTGTCGTCATCAAATTGGGAAATAAATGTAGGACATTTTGATAAACTAGCCGTTCCACAATGCATGCAATTATTGCAGGGATAATGCTGGAAATATTACAATTCGGTTTCAAGAGACCATCTTCTTAAATAGTAAATATCAATCAGGTCGAAAATCAGGATTTATGAATCGAAAATTTGCGGCGAAAGTAAAGTGTTGGATCTAAGCCCAACAATCAATAAGAGATATATCAACAAAAATAGAATATATTTCATATTTTCAAAAAGTAAAGATGAAATTTAAACTGAAATAATTCAAAGTTCCAAATAAAATGGAAGAAATGGATTAAAGATCCAAATAAACGAGCGAGGGACTGCTGAAACCGGTATAGAACAATATTATATAATTTGTTCAAAAGGATGTAACCCTCCAAACTGCCTGAGCTAGGTCCAGATTTAAAATTTTTGGCTTATATAAAATCCATTCTTCGAAAAATATTGAAATATTGTTAAAATCCATTCTTCGAAAAATATTGAAATATTGTTAAAGTGAAATAAAATAAGCGATAGTTGAATTAGTGTTATCAAAAATGTTAGAAGAAATGGTGTCCAACGGCTGATGGTGGGCTGGAAGACTAAAATACGGAAATTCGTCCTAACTCATGCAGAAATAAAATTCTTTAACTATTTTTAAAAATTATTGAGTATTGTTCTTCATTTGTGATATATGTTTTGACCGCGTTAACATTTTAAGTTAAAAGAAAATGTATAAATAATTTCGTTTACACCCTTCATTTTGTAGCTTAAATTTCTTTGAGTATGGATTTAAAAGCGTTTTTACAAAATCAAATCATTTAATGGTTTTATACCCTTTTGAAATGTTACTATTAGATATTTAAAAAATCAATTAAAATTTATTTAATGCGAATAAAAGCTGTAAACAAATTAGTATCGTACAACCATTTTTATATTTATACTCATGAAGCACTTCCAACTTTTTTCGACAAAAAATTTGATATGCATTTCAAAAGCAAATAAACCCCTTTAACGAATTGATCCAGAAAAATTGGGAAACACGATTATATTATTTTTTAGCGAACTTTAAGAAAATACAGGGGGTTATTTCATAACACAAATATACACCAATTCTGGGGCCTTATTGATTTATGGTCTTACTTCATTTTAAATTGTTATTAAAAATACGTAAAAATAAACGAAAAGAAATTCGTTGTAATTTCTTACGCTTTTTTCTGGAATTTGTTTTGTTTCGGCTAAAAGAAATCAGAGCCAGTATAGAGGATAATATTTCCTATAATTTTGAAATTAATTGGGCGTTTGTGGAAAATTTCTGCGTATCGTTTAAACCTGTCTCAGATTGTACCAAAATGTTGCAAACAGAGCAGTTGGTAATGGGAGATTTCTACCGTGAATGGCTTGTTTGTGAAACAGACTTGGAGGAACTTCACCTTAACAACATTTATGCGAAAATGCTTTTAGACGCGATGAAAATAAGAAAACGGATACTGCTAGAAAATTATGCGTTTCTAGCTGCTATTTACATAGATTCAAGTTGGTCCATTAGATTCTGGTTGGTCCATTTTCCATAGCCTTGTTAGGGTCCGAACATATTGGTATAATCGTAATAAAAACAGTATTCCATTAATAATAATACGTGTAACTTTTTTGACAATTAAACATATAAAAACTAGCAATAAATTGAAAAAGGCTTTGAAAAATATTGGAAATTTATATAATTTGAGAAAATATTAAATAAAACCAATCGATTTCATTTGAAATTTGTACTTACATTTCATAAAAATATTTTTATTATATTGGTAAGTAATTCGAATAAAAAAGCGCCGCAGGCGAAAATTTATCCATTGTTTTGTGAAAATTTATTTATTCAACTTCAAAATAAAATTTTATATGTATGTATTTTTTTAGTGTATATTTCTATTTTTTTTTTTTTTTGGTAAAAAATCATTTTTTTTTAATAAATAAGGGTGTTTTTCAAATATGAAAACAAACAAATTAAAATTTTAGCAGTACTATTTCAGAATTTCATGAAATTTGGAAGTATGGTGAAACAACATAAAATTAAGATATTGGTAAAATTTTAGCTTCCCAGATGGTGTGGTTAAAAGATTTGGTGATTTAATTTTGAAAAAATATGTATAAATAATCAATAAATTAATCTATTGAACATAACTTAAGCAATAGTGAAGCAAAATAAAACACTTAAGTCTCATTAAAAAGGTAATAAAATTACGAACATTTTTAAACAATGTTTATTTTAAAAGGATATATCTCAAAGCAATGTCTAAAGACAACTTTAAAATTAAAATTAGCTTTTTCACGTTTTAATATTTATGAAAATTGTCAAAAAAGTTGACTTTAATTTTAAACTTGACTTTAAATTATCTTTGAATTTGAAATGAAAAGGCATATCATATTTTCATAATAAAAAAAAATTGCGGCACATAAAGGGTGTAAAAGAAATTATTTTTACAAATTCAAATGCGGATAATGTGGTTAAAGCAAATAACGGAAAAAATCCCGTAAATTCAAAAATTCTCTGATTTATGACAATCAAAAATATTAACAAGTTTTCCGATCTTGTCGTCATCAAAAGTGGGAAAATAAATGTTGGACATTTTGATAAGAAAGCCGTTCTACAATGCATGCAATTATTGCAGGGATAATGCTGGAAATATTACAATTCGGTTTCAAGAGACCATATTCATAAATAGTTAATGTAAATCAGGTCGAAAATCAGTTAACTAAAAGAGAAACTTTCAGCTGAAACACCATCAACGTGCGAAAACGAGAATAAAGGACAAACATTAGAAAACCGTCAATACGTTGATAGACTGCCAATTCAAAGTGACGTACTACTATACTGGAAAGCTATATATTACAAAGAAAAATCTTTAGGAGATATAGCTAAAATTGCATTGTCTGTTCCAGCTACGCAAGTTTCCGTTGAACGGGCTTTTAGTGCATTACCTATAATACATACTAGGTTAAAAAATAAATTAAGTAAGGATAATTTAGAAAAGTTATTATTAGTAAAATTAAATCATAATATTGTTCAACAATATTATGATTTAATTTTCTAGTTCCAAGATTTAAGAAATAGCAGTTCCGATTCCGGTTACAATTACAAAATTATATGGGTTCAGATTCCTCACACATTTTTAAATCGGTACCGATTTTTTATGGTCCCTTATTATAAATTATTAAAAAATTAACTTTGGTACAGTTTTGTTCTCTGAATCGGAACCTAGCCGAAATCGGATCCTGTCGGGACCGCAAAGATCCGGAATCGGAACCGTTTCGAGTTTTGGAACCGGAATCGGAACCGTTATAAAAAATGTGTGGAACCGACACCGATATTCCAAAGTGTGTTTGTCCCTGGTTAAAACACCAACAAATTTTGATGCTGGATGTAAAGGGTTTTTTAAATTGGAGTACAAACAAAAAAAAAATCTTTAATGGGCGCGTGCCTGATTTTAGAGGCACAGACACGCACGGGCACGACAACAACGGAGATTTGCACGCACGAACTCATATTTTCGGGCGTGACACGAAAAAAAAAACGGCACTCGCCCATCTCTACACTGAAGTATTTTTTTAAACTTATTTTAACGTTTATACTTAGATCGTAGAATATTTAAAAAAATATTTTTTTCTTCAATGAATATTACATGTTTTTTTTTTTTTTTTTTTTTTTGTATAAGTGAAATTTAGTAATTTTTAGTTTTCTCTACACTTAATTATATAGTTCTTGTTAATAAATTCGTTTAAAACAAATATTACTTTGAAAAATATCTTATTTCTCACTTTGAGAATTGTCTAACTATCTATTGGGCATAACTATAACTATTGGACATTTTTTTGTAAATTTATATTTTAGAGATATAATATAAAATCGTAAATCTCGACATAAATTTGTAAGATATACAAGAAAAACAAAATCGGTACTATATTTAAAAATATTATTTTTTTCCAGGGACTTAAACTCTTTGGATAATTGGTTCCGGATCTGGTTAAAAGATTTTTAAAATAGCGGTTTCAGTTCCAACCAAACAAATTAAATGGGTTCCGATTCCGGTTCTACATATTTTTTGAACAACAGTTCTGGTTACAAAAATCCGATTTCTGTTCTTTGTGATCCCTGCTTCTATCAAATTTTTACAAGATCCTAAATAAGTTTTTTTTTCAATTTTTCAATTAACTCTATTTTCAAATTTTCAGGAGCCGACCTTTATGTTCGAACATGAGACTTGAATGTTCCCAGAATCCAACCACGTCATTTGTTGTAGTTGGGTATTCGAAATGCCTCAATAGGATTCAATTTGACAAAATAAATATCCAATGACGTAGATCCCAGTTCAACTTTAAAGTGATCAATATACTCAATAATTTTCTTTTCTCTCTATTAAAGTTATAACGAAAATTTTCAATTCATTTTTTATTAATTTTAAATGCATGAAAATATGCCACCATATTCCATAACATGCTAATTCGATTAAGGCCCGTTATCTCATCTCAAAAGTTAAACTTTCTTAAACAATGGTTTGCTAACCTCTGCTTACATTCTAAAGATGTTTAAATTTTTGATCATAACTTATCTACATTTTATCGGCTGTTTGCTTAAACAAGTGTAGAACTTCAAAAATGTCTCCAAGGAGAAATTAATGTCACATAATTAAAGGAAACATCAAAATACAGTAATAAACAAAAAATAATGTTTGCCGACATGTTGCCTAATTTTTCCAAATAGTCAAAACTGTAAACAGTTATTTTTGGTTATCATAAAAGTATTTATGTTGGGCATGGGTTTGATTGTCCAAACACAATTTTTTTCTGCGCCCCACTAACGTGGAACCTGACTCGTCGATATACCTCGGGCAGCCCTGTGTTCATTTATAATTCTGTCTGAATCTTGTGACAATTAATAATAAATTGAAAATTTCAAAAATTTTGTTTTGAAGGCAAATATCTAAAGAAAAACATTGTTGATGGGTTGCATAAGGGAGAGAGCAGTGGACTTCAACGCCGAAGTCAAGAGTTCGATGCCAGCTTGTGACAACATAAATAAAACATTTTTTCTATTTCTATAAAATTAAATATTAAATTAAATTATTAAATGTACACACAGAAAAAAAGTGTGTAAATATAACTAAAATGTTATTCAATCCAATTATTTTTTAATTGAAACTCAGCCGATGTAACTTTTAGTAGCATTGAATTCCATATTCGTAATAATGAGAATATGTTAATTTAGAATATTTAATTAATTTTTTTGTCATATCAATATTAAAGTTGTTATATATATTATATTTTTTATTGGGAATTTTTAAATCATTAATTAATTAATTAAATAATTAGTAACATCAATTAAAAATTTCATTCGATAGAAATTGGATCAATTAAATATTTTGTTAAATTAAATAATATATTTGTCGAATAGAAACATATGCAAATAAAAATAATTTAATTCAATATTGTTACGAAAATTCAGTCTACGGAAAACTGTTCTACAAGTTCGTATCTCTGGATTGTGTACAAAATAAAAACACTCTTATGTTTGGTTTAAATTATAACAATTAACTTTATTAATTCACTTTAATAAACAACTTTACTAATAATTTAAATGTCTATTTTTTAATTATTTTAGATTGGTTTTAACGGACACATTTATATTGCTTATTATTTTGAATTACTAAAATATACAAATTTTATAATTTTAAATAATTACACATTTTTTTTCTTAACATTTATGTAATTTTCGCTTGCAAAAAAACATATTATTTGTTATTATTCTGTAAAAGGTTTTGGGATATAAAATGTGTGTCTAAAGTGATTAAAATCTCAAACTTAACTAAATTCTAAAATAATTATTTTACATTTCTGCCCTATTTACTTAAGAAATGATGCAACACTGAAAGAAGAGAGTGCGATGAGAGTATGGTGTAACAAAGAAAAACAAACTCTGACATAAATATAATTCGTTGTTTTGTACAGAAATTTACATAGAATTATCCAAAAATACTGTATTTTCTAGTTTCTATTGGGGTTCAATGCGTAGAGTTGAAGTCGACTGCGCACAGTAGAACATAGCATTAAGTTAATGATTTAAATATTTATATTTTCATTTAATATTGTATACTTTGTATGTAAACGATTAATGTATATTATAAAAAATCTTATTAATTAAAAAACAAATATTAATAACTCACTTGGCTCTTTCGCAATAACATTTTTTGTTAACTTGTCCAGTTTTACAAATAGAATAAAATCATAAAAGATTGGTTTTAACAAAAATAACATGTTTTTCACAAAATACAGTATTTTTGGATAATTCTATGAAAATGTCTGTACAAAACAACGAATTATATTTATGTCAGAGTTTGTTTTTCTTTGTTACACCATACTCTCATCGCACTCTCTTCTTTCAGTGTTGCATCATTTCTTAAGTAAATAGGGCAGAAATGTAAAATAATTATTTTAGAATTTAGTTAAGTTTAAGATTTTAATCACTTTAGACACACATTTTATATCCCAAAACCTTTTACAGAATAATAACAAATAATATATTTTTTTGCAAGCGAAAATTACATAAGTGTTAAGAAAAAAAATGTGTAATTATTTAAAATTATAAAATTTGTATATTTTAGTAATTCAAAATAATAAGCAATATAAATGGGTCCGTTAAAACCAATCTAAAATAATTAAACTCTTAAATAGACATTTAAATTTCCCGGAATTTCTAAAAATGCAACACTAAAAGCCCCGCTCATTTCTGCGTTGCAATCCCCGCTCACTTCTGCCCGTAGATACCCCTCGCCAAGCACTCGATTGCCCGTGCAGTCAGCCGCGGGCAGGCGAGTTGGGCATCCCTACCCTACACATATGAGTGGTTACCAGTCATAGTGGTATATAGGTCACAAGGGTATACGAATCCTGAAAATAACTACAAACGTTCAATCGCTGAAGAATTTCCATTCATTTGATACCCATATTTAAAAATGGGTAGGTGTACCGAATTTCGATTTTTTTTGTAACCACAAGTCGTTTCGCCGGAAAACATTATTTTCATGTATTTGAGCGTGAGTCAATATATATTTGACCAAAAAAAGTTTACCGAAGCACGTATACAGTAATATTGATCTGTAGATATTCATTTTATATGAGGTATTTGAACATAAGTGGTCGGTTCAATTTAGTTATTCTTCATTTAATAAAGTTATGCGTTATTTTCATACCCTACACTAAGAGTGAAAGGAAAAATCTCTGGTATGGAAAAGTATATATATTCTTGATCAGCATGACCTCCTGAGTCGATTTAACGGTGTCCGTCTGTCTGTCTGTCCGTCTGTCTGTCTGTCCCTCCGTATGTCTTTTGAAATCACGATTATAGAAGAAGTAGAAGAGATAGAACCACTTATGTTTAAATACCTCATATAAAATTTACATCTACAGATCAATTTTACTGTATACGTGCTTAGGTAAACTTTGTTGCTCATATACATATTGACTCATGCTCAAATACATGAAAATAATGTTTTCCGGCGAAACGACTTGTGGTTACCAAAAAAAAAAATCGAAATTCGGTACACCTACCCAATTTTATATATGGGTATCAAATGAATGGAAATTCTTCAGCGATTGAAAGTTTGTAGTTATTTTCAGGATTCGTATACCCTTGTGACCTATATACCACTTTGACTGGTAACCACACATATGTGTAGGGTATTTATCCCGACTTAGACCGACTATAATTTTGATAATCCTAACTATCATAACAACACCTACTTTAAATTTTGCCATGTGATCTAACCTTCCCAACTGGTTTTGTTTTAAATAATCAATAAATTAACTTATGAAAATCCAGTAGAATAAAGTTTGTTTACTTTTTTGCTTTATTGATATCCAGATGACAAATTCTTGAATTCCAGTAGTATTTTATTGAATTTTGTCAAATTCTACTATTTTTCTTTCTAAACGAATTCTTCTCGAGTTTTAAAATTTTATTACTCTCCGTGTAGTTATAAATTTGTTGTCTGAGGACTAAATGCACGCGCATAGAAAAAAACGTTCCTACGTATTAAATTTATATGTTATCCTTTTTTTCTTCAATGAATATTACATGTTTTTTTTTTTTTTTTTTTTTTTGTATAAGTGAAATTTAGTAATTTTTAGTTTTCTCTACACTTAATTATATAGTTCTTGTTAATAAATTCGTTTAAAACAAATATTACTTTGAAAAATATCTTATTTCTCACTTTGAGAATTGTCTAACTATCTATTGGGCATAACTATAACTATTGGACATTTTTTTGTAAATTTATATTTTAGAGATATAATATAAAATCGTAAATCTCGACATAAATTTGTAAGATATACAAGAAAAACAAAATCGGTACTATATTTAAAAATATTATTTTTTTCCAGGGACTTAAACTCTTTGGATAATTGGTTCCGGATCTGGTTAAAAGATTTTTAAAATAGCGGTTTCAGTTCCAACCAAACAAATTAAATGGGTTCCGATTCCGGTTCTACATATTTTTTGAACAACAGTTCTGGTTACAAAAATCCGATTTCTGTTCTTTGTGATCCCTGCTTCTATCAAATTTTTACAAGATCCTAAATAAGTTTTTTTTTCAATTTTTCAATTAACTCTATTTTCAAATTTTCAGGAGCCGACCTTTATGTTCGAACATGAGACTTGAATGTTCCCAGAATCCAACCACGTCATTTGTTGTAGTTGGGTATTCGAAATGCCTCAATAGGATTCAATTTGACAAAATAAATATCCAATGACGTAGATCCCAGTTCAACTTTAAAATGATCAATATACTCAATAATTTTCTTTTCTCTCTATTAAAGTTATAACGAAAATTTTCAATTAATTTTTTATTAATTTTAAATGCATGAAAATATGCCACCATATTCCATAACATGCTAATTCGATTAAGGCCCGTTATCTCATCTCAAAAGTTAAACTTTCTTAAACAATGGTTTGCTAACCTCTGCTTACATTCTAAAGATGTTTAAATTTTTGATC
This sequence comes from Dryomyza anilis, assembly GCA_951804985.1. Taxonomy (NCBI): domain Eukaryota; kingdom Metazoa; phylum Arthropoda; class Insecta; order Diptera; family Dryomyzidae; genus Dryomyza; species Dryomyza anilis. The sequence goes on from OX638135.1 coordinate 5,374,928, forward strand.
ATAACTTATCTATATTTTATCGGCTGTTTGCTTAAACAAGTGTAGAACTTCAAAAATGTCTCCAAGGAGAAATTAATGTCACATAATTAAAGGAAACATCAAAATACAGTAATAAACAAAAAATAATGTTTGCCGACATGTTGCCGAATTTTTCCAAATAGTCAAAACTGTAAACAGTTATTTTTGGTTATCATAAAAGTATTTATGTTGGGCATGGGTTTGATTGTCCAAACACAATTTTTTTCTGCGCCCCACTAACGTGGAACCTGACTCGTCGATATACCTCGGGCAGCCCTGTGTTCATTTATAATTCTGTCTGAATCTTGTGACAATTAATAATAAATTGAAAATTTCAAAAATTTTGTTTTGAAGGCAAATATCTAAAGAAAAACATTGTTGATGGGTTGCATAAGGGAGAGAGCAGTGGACTTCAACGCCGAAGTCAAGAGTTCGATGCCAGCTTGTGACAACATAAATAAAACATTTTTTCTATTTCTATAAAATTAAATATTAAATTAAATTATTAAATGTACACACAGAAAAAAAGTGTGTAAATATAACTAAAATGTTATTCAATCCAATTATTTTTTAATTGAAACTCAGCCGATGTAACTTTTAGTAGCATTGAATTCCATATTCGTAATAATGAGAATATGTTAATTTAGAATATTTAATTAATTTTTTTGTCATATCAATATTAAAGTTGTTATATATATTATATTTTTTATTGGGAATTTTTAAATCATTAATTAATTAATTAAATAATTAGTAACATCAATTAAAAATTTCATTCGATAGAAATTGGATCAATTAAATATTTTGTTAAATTAAATAATATATTTGTCGAATAGAAACATATGCAAATAAAAATAATTTAATTCAATATTGTTACGAAAATTCAGTCTACGGAAAACTGTTCTACAAGTTCGTATCTCTGGATTGTGTACAAAATAAAAACACTCTTATGTTTGGTTTAAATTATAACAATTAACTTTATTAATTCACTTTAATAAACAACTTTACTAATAATTTAAATGTCTATTTTTTAATTATTTTAGATTGGTTTTAACGGACACATTTATATTGCTTATTATTTTGAATTACTAAAATATACAAATTTTATAATTTTAAATAATTACACATTTTTTTTCTTAACATTTATGTAATTTTCGCTTGCAAAAAAACATATTATTTGTTATTATTCTGTAAAAGGTTTTGGGATATAAAATGTGTGTCTAAAGTGATTAAAATCTCAAACTTAACTAAATTCTAAAATAATTATTTTACATTTCTGCCCTATTTACTTAAGAAATGATGCAACACTGAAAGAAGAGAGTGCGATGAGAGTATGGTGTAACAAAGAAAAACAAACTCTGACATAAATATAATTCGTTGTTTTGTACAGAAATTTACATAGAATTATCCAAAAATACTGTATTTTCTAGTTTCTATTGGGGTTCAATGCGTAGAGTTGAAGTCGACTGCGCACAGTAGAACATAGCATTAAGTTAATGATTTAAATATTTATATTTTCATTTAATATTGTATACTTTGTATGTAAACGATTAATGTATATTATAAAAAATCTTATTAATTAAAAAACAAATATTAATAACTCACTTGGCTCTTTCGCAATAACATTTTTTGTTAACTTGTCCAGTTTTACAAATAGAATAAAATCATAAAAGATTGGTTTTAACAAAAATAACATGTTTTTCACAAAATACAGTATTTTTGGATAATTCTATGAAAATGTCTGTACAAAACAACGAATTATATTTATGTCAGAGTTTGTTTTTCTTTGTTACACCATACTCTCATCGCACTCTCTTCTTTCAGTGTTGCATCATTTCTTAAGTAAATAGGGCAGAAATGTAAAATAATTATTTTAGAATTTAGTTAAGTTTAAGATTTTAATCACTTTAGACACACATTTTATATCCCAAAACCTTTTACAGAATAATAACAAATAATATATTTTTTTGCAAGCGAAAATTACATAAGTGTTAAGAAAATAAATGTGTAATTATTTAAAATTATAAAATTTGTATATTTTAGTAATTCAAAATAATAAGCAATATAAATGGGTCCGTTAAAACCAATCTAAAATAATTAAACTCTTAAATAGACATTTAAATTTCCCGGAATTTCTAAAAATGCAACACTAAAAGCCCCGCTCATTTCTGCGTTGCAATCCCCGCTCACTTCTGCCCGTAGATACCCCTCGCCAAGCACTCGATTGCCCGTGCAGTCAGCCGCGGGCAGGCGAGTTGGGCATCCCTACCCTACACATATGAGTGGTTACCAGTCATAGTGGTATATAGGTCACAAGGGTATACGAATCCTGAAAATAACTACAAACTTTCAATCGCTGAAGAATTTCCATTCATTTGATACCCATATTTAAAAATGGGTAGGTGTACCGAATTTCGATTTTTTTTGTAACCACAAGTCGTTTCGCCGGAAAACATTATTTTCATGTATTTGAGCGTGAGTCAATATATATTTGACCAAAAAAAGTTTACCGAAGCACGTATACAGTAATATTGATCTGTAGATATTCATTTTATATGAGGTATTTGAACATAAGTGGTCGGTTCAATTTAGTTATTCTTCATTTAATAAAGTTATGCGTTATTTTCATACCCTACACTAAGAGTGAAAGGAAAAATCTCTGGTATGGAAAAGTATATATATTCTTGATCAGCATGACCTCCTGAGTCGATTTAACGGTGTCCGTCTGTCTGTCTGTCCGTCTGTCTGTCTGTCCCTCCGTATGTCTTTTGAAATCACGATTATAGAAGAAGTAGAAGAGATAGAACCACTTATGTTTAAATACCTCATATAAAATTTACATCTACAGATCAATTTTACTGTATACGTGCTTAGGTAAACTTTGTTGCTCATATACATATTGACTCATGCTCAAATACATGAAAATAATGTTTTCCGGCGAAACGACTTGTGGTTACCAAAAAAAAAAATCGAAATTCGGTACACCTACCCAATTTTATATATGGGTATCAAATGAATGGAAATTCTTCAGCGATTGAAAGTTTGTAGTTATTTTCAGGATTCGTATACCCTTGTGACCTATATACCACTTTGACTGGTAACCACACATATGTGTAGGGTATTTATAGTCGGCTTAGACCGACTATAATTTTGATAATCCTAACTATCATAACAACACCTACTTTAAATTTTGCCATGTGATCTAACCTTCCCAACTGGTTTTGTTTTAAATAATCAATAAATTAACTTATGAAAATCCAGTAGAATAAAGTTTGTTTACTTTTTTGCTTTATTGATATCCAGATGACAAATTCTTGAATTCCAGTAGTATTTTATTGAATTTTGTCAAATTCTACTATTTTTCTTTCTAAACGAATTCTTCTCGAGTTTTAAAATTTTATTACTCTCCGTGTAGTTATAAATTTGTTGTCTGAGGACTAAATGCACGCGCATAGAAAAAAACGTTCCTACGTATTAAATTTATATGTTATCCTTTTAATTAGGGTTATTGCGGAGCATCCGCATTATTTTGACATCCGCATCTGCATTGACTCATCCGCATCTTTGCGGATGTTTTTCTTTATATTAAAAATTTTTAAACATAACAATTTGAATTTTTTGTATTTATGTAAAATATGTGAAGAGACGTCCGCATCCGCAAAAGTGACAACTGTTACATCCTTATTTTTAATACCAATGTTGTTGATTTTTAAGGATCAATCTATATAATCGACTTATTTCATATTAAGGAGATACAAATCTATCATATTGTCCATGGAAAAAATATAAAATGTGGCCAAATATGTCAAAGCCGTACGAGCTAGTTTCTCTAATAGTTTTTCGTAGCTTTAAATCGAATGATCCTTTAGCGGTGCCAAATATCAAATAAATTCTAAATTTTCATAGTAACATTTATGGAAAACGGTATTAGATACGGATTTCATGACTGAAAACTAAATGCATTCACCTAAGGATCGTTCGGTTTATTTTAATTTTCTATCTCATTCTTATTAAGGATTTTCAAAAAATCTTTGCAGTTAATTGGCCAAATGTATATGAACTAATAAATGTATCATTATTTGGGAAAAATATGCGAGTTATGGTTTCTATTATATTAAGCACTGAATATATATTTTTCAAAATTTGCATAAGTACAAAAACTAAAACGATTTGTTGTATAGGAATAGATATCATTTTCAATGGTTCTAGCGGTTTGACTTTATTTTAAATACCATTAATGTGTGATATAAATTAATGTACTGTAAACTTATGACCTATCACGGTCATAAGGATTTCAAGGCATTGACTCCAAACATCTTCAGAATACTTAAAATGTCTACTAATATTTCAAGAAAACGGTATTAGATTTGGATTCGTTGTCTTAGAATCAAATATTGAAATCGAACCTACATATATGTAGTATATTTCAAAACAATGCCTCGTCCTTTTATCAATTTCAAGGATTTTCAAAAGATTGATGGACTTAATTGGACAACTTCGTGAATTTAGTTTCGTAGAATTCGTTTTATAAAAAAGTGTTTTTTTAGTTATAAATTGTTTAATAAACAATAAATTACAGAACATTTCACCTAATAAGAAATTATCTTTTTGCCAGCGTACCATTGGTGCAGCTATTGATGAAACTGTTTCCCATGTTCATCTGACTGGAATGTTGCTTGGTTTTCAACATACGTTACTAAGACAACGAACCCATATCTAATACGGTTTTCTTGAAATTTTAAGGATTCGCATTTAGTTTATTGCACAAAATGATCTTATAGGCTTTGCTATGCAGCAATTGTGCAGAAGACCGCTGATGAGGAAGTTTGGCAGCTTCCGAAACAGCTGTACGGTCAGCCAACAACTTTTTGTTTTTGTCAATTGTTCTTTGTTTCACTCTCCAATACATAGCACTTTGTATCTGGCAAGACCTTGAGCCCGCAAAAACAATATTTTTGCAATAACTCTATTTTAGGTCGAAAAACAAACAACAATTTATACATTCGCAGGGCACAGCGCATAAAAATATCATAAAATCGTGAGATTTTAATTTTTAATAAGCGTGCAGTGGTCGTATTTGATTCTGTAGTGACACTACATCCTATATGATGCTTGCTGCAATGCGACAACAACAATTGACAAGCATAAAGTTGGCGCAATTTTTGCATATTGGTAGTTTCGTGCTTGTACTAAATTCGCATTTAGTTCATTGCACAAAATGATCTTATAGGCTTTGCTATGCAGCAATTGTGCAGAAGACCGCTGATGAGGAAGCTTGGCAGCTTCCTAAACAGCTGTACGGTCAGCCAACAACTTTTTGTTTTTGTCAATTGTTGTTTGTTTCACTCCCCAGTACATAGCACTTTGTATCTGGCAAGACCTTGAGCCCGCAAAAACCATATTTTTGCAATAATTCTATTTTAGGTCGAAAACTAAACAAGAATTTATACATTCGCAGGGCACAGCGCATAAAAATATCATAAAATCGTGAGATTTTAATTTTTAATAAGCGTGCAGTGGTCGTATTTGATTCTGTAGTGACACTACAGCCTATATGATGCTTGCTGCAATGAGACAACAACAATTGACAAGCATAAAGTTGGTACAATTTTAGCATATTTTGCTTGGTTGTTTTGTGCTTGTACAAAATTCGTATTTAGTTCATTGCACAAAATGATCTTATAGGCTTTGCTATGCAGCAATTGTGCAGAAGACCGCTGATGAAGAAGCTTGGCAGCTTTCGAAACAGCTGTACGGTCAGCCAACAACTTTTTGTTTTTGTCAATTGTTGTTTGTTTCACTCCCCAGTACATAGCACTTTGTATCTGGCAAGACCTTGAGCCCGCAAAAACAATATTTTTGCAATAACTCTATTTTGGATCGAAAAACAAACAACAATTGATTCCAAAGATTTTTAGAAGTCATTCCCTCGATATCCTGACGTGATAGGTCACAAGTTTACACTACATAAATTTATTTCACACATTAATGATAGTCAAATCACTGGAACCATTAAAAACGAGTTGGGACAGTTAGTTGGGAGAGACAGCATTTTCGATTTTGTTTTTGTTTAGTGTTTTGATATTGTGTTTTTTGATTTTTTTGTGGATTTTCTTTTGTGTTTTGATTTTGCGTTTTGCTTTTGTTCCTGTTATTGCATTTGTTTTTGTGTGTTCGCTTATGTGTTTTTGAATTGCTGTTGTTCTTAATTTTGTTTGGTGTTTTTTGCTTTTGTTTTGAGTTTCTGATTATGTTTTTGCTTTGCTGTTTTGTTTCTGTTTTTGTGTTTTGATTTTGTGTTTTACCTTTTGTTCCTTTTTTGCTTTTATTTTTGTGTTATTGATTTTGCATAATTTTGTTTATTGATTTGGTTTAGTGTTTTTCTTATGTTGCTATTGTGTTTTTGTTTCTGTTACTGTGTTTTTCCTTTTGTTCCCTTTTTTGCAGTTATGTGAGTGTTTTTGATTTTGAGTTTTGTTTTTCTTTTTTGGTTTTTGATTTTGTTGTTTCTTTTTGTATTTTTTGTATTACTGGTTTTGCTTTTCTTTTGTGTATTTTTGTGTAGTTTTGAATTTGTTTTTGTGTTTGTATTTTGCTTTTATATATTTTTGTTTGTATTTGAGTTTTTTTTTTATTTCATGTTCGTAGCTGCCGAAAGTACCGAGTTATGTCGTTTTGAAAGTTTAAGTTGAAGGGGAGGTGCCACACTCCTTTTTCCAATCCCGCCTCTATATAGCCTCTCATTACTTCCAGACCCTATTGAATGGTGAAAATTTTAAGAAAATCGGATTAGTTGTTTAGACGGAACAAACCATCAAACAAACCAACCAACAAACGAATAGATTTATTATATTAATAGGATTTGCCTATTTTGATCTACGTTGCATAAAAATTCCTTTTTTACACTCTGGCGATATGAATGTTTATAAGTATTAGACCATGTAAAAGATAAAGCTACGAAGCTAACAGAAAAAAAATCATTAAAAAATTTAATAAGGTTTTCAATCGATTATTGTTTCCCATTTTTGTACCATTTTTACTGTTTTTTATGCAATTTTGTCTGCCATTTTTAACTATATATAATAACTCAAAAACAGTAGGCAATATCGATTACGTTAGCTAAACGGACTCGTGTAATGATGCTGATCAAGAATATGGGGCATTCCACGTCAATTCGCCGAGCTTTGGCCCTGACCCCCTTCGATTTGCTTCATATTTTAATATTTTCTTATTATTGGTCAATGAAGTTTAAATTTAATTTTTCAGTTTTCTATAACCCTCTTAGCAAATTCTAAAATCACGATTTTTCTGTTTTGCACCACAGCATCCAAAAACTGCATTTTTAAAATTCTGAAAAAATTGACATAAATTCTTGATATTGAACAAAGATCATTCCACTGTACTTCATAGGTGTAGGTATAAAAATATCTATTCCAATACAACAAATCGTTTTACTTTTTGTACTTTTCAGCCATCTTCTGCCGAAATTTTGTGCATTGTGTACCAAGGGGGAGGGGGAGATCTACCCGAACACATGCCCCCCCCCGAAAGGCACACTTCTGAATTTTTCAAACAATTTTTCAAAAAAATAACACAAAATGAAAAAATGCGCCTAACATTCAGAATTTTGTGCCATTTTAAAGGAGCGAAAACTAATTTGCTAAAAAGCATAAAATTGCAAATGCACCTAATTAACAGAAATTTTGTGTCTTTACCGAAGGCACATTGGGAAAAAAATTCCAAGTTTATGGCCAAAAACCAACTATATGACATCGAAATAAAATTACCGTCTAATGATAGGTAATGAATTATAGCAGGTATGCATATAATTTTTTTTAATATTAGTATTGTACTTTTCTTATAATTCCTATTTAACCAAAGAAACATGAAAAATTAAATTTTTGTGCCCCACCCCAAAATATATCAAATATTTCACTTATATTTATACTGACAAAATTGTAACATATTCTATATCATTGATATTGAAGATAAGAACAGATACATTCATTAATAACTGATGAGCCACTGATTAAATTTGGCTCTGATGGATACGGCCATGTTGAAGTTAGATATTTCGATTTCGATGAATTATTTTTCACTTTAGAATACGATTAACACGGATTAACACGCGATATTTTAATTTCAAATACAGGGGAACAATGATAAATTTATTGTGAATAAGTATGAATTGCCCCATTTTGCACCTTTTTAGTGTAACTCTTGTAAAATTGGTGTATTTCAAAAAAGTTAATTTTTTTAAAAATTTACTTTTTATATGGGGAACATAGTAATTTTCCCCATTAAATTAAAAAAAAAAATATATATATATATATATATATATATATATATATATATATATATATATATATATATATATATATATTTTACAATCTTCTTTGTAAAATCCAAGGAATGTCTATAAAGTATTTGCACCTTGAAGCCGACAACCCTATACGCGCAGAGAAATAATATGGTTGCGACATGATCCCGACAACCATACTATGGTTTTTAAAACCATGTATGGTTGTTACAATCAAAGTATAGTATTTTCAGTTTTATTTTAACAATAATAAGGTTGCTATAATCATTTTAAGTAGATCATTTACTATAATTTGATTGTCATTCTGAAAAACCATAATATGGTTGTTAAGAACCATGTTATGGTTACGATAAAGACTGCTACGAAAAATATATGATCAATACCAATCATACCATGATATTGACTGATCATAATATAGTAATTTATTATTTACAACCATACAACAATGCTCACCTAATGGCATTTTTTACTCTCTCTTCCTCAATTTAATGTTGCCAGTTCTCAGTGAGCCAGTTCTCAGTGTAGCCGCGGTAGCTCAGTGGTTAGTGCGTTGAACTGCGAGCCGAAAGGTCCCCGGTTCAAGCCTGGACTGGGGCTAACAACATCTTTTCATAGAAACATTTTTCTATACCGCCCTACCTCTCGTCAGTAAATGGCAAACCTACGAGGGTAAAACCATTGCCTATGAAAAAGCTCTCACCCGCCGTTCAGATTCGGCAATAAACTGTAGGTCCCACCACTTTGAGTACAAATAAAACACGCACACCTCAAATTGGTGAGAGAGCTCGGCCGAAGTTCTATACAGGACTGTAGCGCCAAAACTATAGTTCTCAGTGAGCAGTCGCGTTGACGAGACGAAGTGTCATTAATAAAAATGAAAATATATCTAAAAGTTAAAAGTTAATGTGCAGAAACTATAGTTTAAACAAATTTGTATCAATTACATTTAGTAATCATGTTCCGTCGTGTTACATAAGAAATGTCGGTGATCATACCATAATCGTATACTCGCGTGCTCTCGTTTTCAATTTCATCAAGTTTCATATAAATTTGCGCGAAACTTCTTTTGTGCGATAAATTCTTACAAGAGTTCTTTTGAAAGAGTGCGTAAAGAGTTTCTGTGCTGTTTTCTGTTAAATCGTTGAAAATATCAGTGAGCATACTATGGTTGCAGAGATTGCTTGCCTCATTATGTCGGGATATGTCCATTGTGCCATTCATTGTGTCTTTCATTTAATATATAAATAAAATAATAAATTTAAATAAAATATTCAATAATTAAACATGTGTCTTATTTATAATTACTCTTCATTTTGTCAGGAATGTAGGGATCATATAGGTAATAATAATATAATCACTGGTCACGAAGGACCATAGTATGGTTGTGTGAAATCGCAATACGGTCTCTGAGGACAATAGTATGGTTGTGGGAAATATTAATAGTGTCACTGAGGATCATATTAAGGTCAATTGTCACTGAGGATCATATTCGAGAAATAATAGGATTGGCTACAACCATAACCCCCAATCATAGTATGATGCCCTTCAAATATGATCACCACAACTCTGCGTGTAACATTTTCTGTCAACAATACTGTTCGACTTCATATAAGTTTATAAGTTCGCCATTTTTATATTTATTTATATACCCTACACTAAGAGTGAAAGGGTATATTCAGTTTGGTACGCCGTTTGTAACACCCAGAAGGAAGCATCTCCGGTATGGAAAAGTATATATATTCATGATCAGCATGACCTCCTGAGTTGATTTAACGATGTCCGTATGTCTGTCCCTCTGTCTGTCCGTCTGTCCGTCTGTCTGTCTGTTGAAATCCCTACTACTTCTAAAATTGAAGAGCTAGATAAATGAAACTTATAACTTTGATTACTAATATACCTACGCTGTATGGCGATATCGGTTCATTGTGACCTATGATCCGACCACTTATGTTCAAATACCTCATATAAAATGTACATATAAAGATCAATTTTTATGTATACGTGCTTATGTAAACTTTGTTGCTCATATACATATTGACTCATGCTCAAATACATGAAAATAATGTTTTCCGGCGAAACGACTTGTGGTTACCAAAAAAAAAATCGAAATTCGGTACACCTACCCAATTTTATATATGGGTATCAAATGAATGGAAATTCTTCAGCGATTGAAAGTTTGTAGTTATTTTCAGGATTCGTATACCCTTGTGACCTATATACCACTTTGACTGGTAACCACCCATATGTGTAGGGTATTTATAGTCGGCTTAGACCGACTATAATTTTGATAATTCTAACTATCATAATAACACCTACTTTAAAATTTGCCATGGGATCTAAACTTCCCAACTGATTTTATTTCCCATTTTAATATAAAAAACACATCCTTAAATACATTACTACAAAAAAATAAAGAAAATAATAATCTGAAAACTTTTTATAATTTTGTCCATAAAAATTGTTTTTTTTCCAATGTGGAAGGGCGCAAAATATAGAGAAAGGCACAAAATTTTCGAAAAATCATAAGAATGCAAATGAGCCTAATTTACAATATTTTTGCGCCTTTACAGAAGGGCGCAATATATAGAGAAAGGCGCAAAATGTTCAAAAAAGCATATAATTCCAAATACGTCTAATTTACAAAGTTTTTGCGCCTCTACAAAAGGGTGCAAAATATAGAGAAATGTGCAAAATGTTCAAAAAAGCATAAAATTGCAAATGCGCCTAATTTACAAAGTTTTTGTGCCTCTACAGAAGGGCACAAAATATAGAGAAAAGCGCAAAATTTTCAAAAAAAAAAAAAAAATTGCAAATGCGCCTAATTTACAAAATTGTTGTGCCTCTAGAGAAGGGTGCAAAATTTTTAAAAAAGCATAAAATTGCAAATGCGTCTTATTTACAAAATGGTGAATAGTTTTTAAAAAATATACATATTTTTTTGTAAATCTTCGTTGTAAAACGATAAGTCTAAATAGCATTTTTGAAAGTTCGACAATTCATAGTTTTAGATGTGTTGGTGTACAATTTGTAAAAAAATTTTTTAAAAATTCAACTGTCAAAAATTTTTTAAATTTTTTAAAAATATTTCCATTTGAAAAAGAAGGTGTTTACGTAGAACGTAAACACTATGTGTTTGAACACGCCCGCCGGACCCAGTGATACTCGCTACAATGAGTTTTGACCTTTAAGTGAAAGATCGACTCACTCGTATCGTTTATAATACATCGAACGCACTCAATCGACCCGTTTCCGGACATTTGTAGTTTAAATTAATATATAAAACCCGTCAACGCGACAAACCCGGTCGCGACAACAAACAATTAAACACAAACCCTACAATCAACACATATTCACAACAACAACAGGAAGGAATTTCATAACTCAACACAACAACGAAGACACAATATATTCAACTCGTAAGGTTTGATATCATTACATTTCAAATCCGTCACGCCAACCCGTTCATCACCCGAACATTTGGTCCGATCGAGCAACGGATTGACCCGACTCGCATGAAACAATAAAAATTTGGCATTTAATTTGTAATTGACCCGACCCACATACATATATTTTAATCAAGGATTGAAACCGTAACCGAAACCGATATCCGTTTAAAACCGTTTCATTTTTAAAACCGAAACCGTTATACGAAAATCACAAATAAACCGATATCCAAAACCAAAATAAACGGTTTCGGTTTTATACCGGTTTAAAACGGTTTTTAAAAAAGCATAAAAAGAAACAGGAAAACATATTTTATTTTATATAGAAAATCTTAAGTACAAAGGGACTATGGGGACGATTATCACAAGGCAACGTGTCTGAGTGCTTCAACATGGCGAAGCCAGCGCAATCCTTGTCGGTGTCGTCTCAAGTCAACTCACTGGTCACCAGAATTGGCAAATTGTCAAATGGTGACACCACCACTTCGGTGGAAGTCCTCCTCGTGGAAGTCCCTGGAAACGGCGCTCTACACCACCCGGTGTAGAAGTCGGCTAAAGTGAGTGGCGAGCATCTCCCTCAGAGTGGGGGTTCGTGCGTTGGGTTTGGGTCCCACCACGGAAAAAACCTATGCGCCCAATGAAAACAAAAAAGAAGCCTCGGATGGATTCCAACGCCCCTGAGGAATCAGTGGTCTGACCAAGAGTGTCGCGCGGCCACTGCAGAGAAAGACGCTGCGTACAAATCCACCCTGCAGTCAGTATCTACGCGAGCTGCGAAGGAGCGATACAAAGAGAAGAGAAGGGAAGAGAGACGTCTTTTCAGGCGTAAAAAAAGCGAGGCAGAAAGACGTGAGTGTGAGGAGATTGAGATGCATGGGGACAGGAATGAGGCTCGAAATTTCTTCGAGAATATAAGACGCCTAACCGGAGGTTCAAAATCCGGAGCCTCTTCTTGTAAAGATGAGAACGGGAATCTAGTGACAGATATCCAAAACACATTGAAGATATGGAGGGATTACTCTTCTAAACTGTTGACCGGTGATGATGACCGCAATTCCACCGATGGAGAAGTAAACCCGGCAACCCCAGTACTTGATGACGACCATGACGAGGTCAGAACAGCCATCGCTCGGCTGAAAAACAACAAAGCCGCAGGTGCTGATGGCCTGCCTGCTGAATTGTTTAAGACCCGAGGCGAAGAGCTAATAGAGAGCATGCACGAGCTCGTAAGCAGAATATGGTCGGATTAAAGCATGCCAAGTGACTGGAACCTCAGTGTACTCTGCCCAATCCTTAAGAAAGGGGATCCCACTATCTGCCCCATTTACCATGGGATCAGCCTACTCAATATCGCACACAAGGTTCTATCGAGCGTATTATGTGAAAGACTGAAGCCCATCGTCAACAGACTGATTGGACCTTATAAGTGCAGCTTCAGACCTGGAAAGTCCACCATAGACCAGATTTTTACATTGCGCCTAATCCAGCAAAAGACCCTAGAAAAACAGATCGACACCTACCACCTATTAGTCGACTATAAAGCCGCCTTCGACACTCCGATAACGGAACGTCTGAGTACGCCGCAATGTCTGAGTTCGGAAACTTATAAGGCTTTGCAGGATGACCCTGAGCAACACACTCGTTCATACCGAACGAGGTTTCAGACAGGGTGACTCCCTATCGTGCGACTTTTTTAACTTATTGATGGAGAAAATAGTTCGAACTGACGAACTCCCTCAAAGCGGCACTATCCTCAACAAAAGTGTCATGCTGCTCGCATATGCCGACGATATTGATATCATTGGCAGGAGCACACGAGCAGTCAGCGCAGCATTCTCCAGATTGGAGAAAGAGTCGCGTCGAATAGGTCTAGCGCTGAACGAGGACAAGACGAAGTTCCTTGTGTCAACAAGCAAAAAAGAGTCCGTGCGTCTTTGACAAAAAGCTGATTTAGACACCCACAAGTTCGACATTGTGAAGGACTTCGTCTATCTGGTATCCAGCGTAAACAGCAACAACGACGTCAGCCTGGAGATCAAACGGAGAATAACTCTTGTCAATAGCTGCTACTTTGGGCTCAGTAGGCAATTGAGAAGCAGAGCCCCCTCTCGCCGTACAAAAATAACGCTCTACAAGTCACTCATCATGCCCGTCCTACTTTATGGTGCAGAAACATGGACGCTGGCCTCCACCGATGAGAGAGTACTGGGAGCGTCGAGAAAAGGATTCTCCGTAAAATCTTTGGCCCTATCTGCTTTGCTAACGAGTATCGAATCAGGATGAACCACGAGCTGTATGAGTTATTCGACGACATTGACATAGTCAAGCGCATCAAGATCCATCGGCTTCGCTGGCTAGGTCATGTCGAACGAATGGATGAAAACACTCCAGCCAAGAAGGTACTTGAATCGAAACTCGAAGGTGGACAGCGTAGAAGTGGGCGTCCAAATCTGCGTTGGAAAGACCAAGTTAAGGACAACCTTGGTATTTCTAACTGGCGTCAGCGCGCGCAAAGCAGATCCGACTGGCGCGGCTCATCTCAGCGGCCAAAACCGACCCACGGTTGTAAGGGCCATTTAAGTAAGTAATTACAAGGCATGTTTAAATGTCATTTAATAACATTTTGAGTTCCCAAAATTAAATTTTTTTGTTGTACAAAAATGCACATGTTGTTTCTTGAGAAACATTGTTTCCAAATAACAGTCTTTTGTCTAAAATTTGTTTTTTTTTCATTAGTTTGTGTAGCGGTAAATCGATTTAACAACAAAACACCAGCAACTCCACGCACAATTTTTTTGTTTATTTATTGTATTAGTAAAATAAAGTGGGAAAAGTTTTGAAAAGTTCATGTGATACAAGAAAAAATTAGTAACTAATACGGAAAATAAATTGCAAGTTCGAACATTTCAAGTATACACAGAAAAAATTTTGTTGGAATAAACGTCGTTAATTGCGTCATCGTTCATAATATATATGGAAAAAATCATTCGTATATACGAATCGCACAATTTGAGCGAAATTTATATAATAAACGCGTTCATAATTGTTATGAATTGCGTTTATTGAGGTATTCATATTAATTTTTTTAAGGCAACGCCGCGCAACCTCCACGTCACGTGAAATTCAGCCGATCATACAGGCGATACTGAAAAATAAAAAACCAGTCCACCAAAGGAGAATAGAAAATACAACACAAAGTAGGTAGGTAGTTATTTGAGTTTGTGTGTATGGTCGTATGTGTGACCTGCAACTTTTGACCATGCTATAAATAGATATTTTTATTTTACTGACCAATCAATGCGCTTCATGCGGCATGACGCGCATTGATTATTATGACAACTCATCGCGACGCGTCGATAATCGATGATGGCAGATACAGTTCTTAGTTTTTTATGCGTATGTCATTTCGTACTTATAAAGCAAAACTTTTCCTTTGTTGTTTACAACTTCAAAGAAACGTGCACCGCAACAACAAACAGCAGCAACAGCAAGAGTAGATATAAAATAAAATGTAAGTAGTTGAAAAATAAATAAATTAAAAAAATAAAATAAAAAAGTAATATAAAACCAGTTGGGAAGGTTAGATCACATGGGAAATTTTAAAGTAGGTGTTATTATGATAGTTAGGATTATCAAAATTATAGTCGGTCTAAGCCGACTATAAATATCCTACACATATGTGTGGTTACCATTCAAAGTGATATATAGGTCACCAGGGTATACGAATCCTGAAAATAACTACAAACATTCAATCGCTGAAGAATTTCAATTCATTTGATACCCATATTTACAAATGGGTAGGTGTACCGAATTTCGATTTTTTTTTTTGTGAACCACAAGTCTTCTCGCCGGAAAACATTATTATCATGTATTTGAGCATGATGTCAATATATATTTGACCAAAAAAGTTTACCTAAGCACGTATACATAAAAATTGATCTTTACATGTGCATTTTATATGAGGTATTTGAACATAAGTGGTCGGATCATAGGTCACAATGGACCGATTTCGCACATACAGCGTAGGTATATTAGTAATCTAAGTTATAAGTTTCATTTATCTAGCTCTTCAATTTTAAAAGTAGTAGGGATTTCAACAGACAGACAGACGGACAGACAGACGGACATCGCTAAATCGACTCAGGAGGTCATGCTGATCAAGAATATATATACTTTTCCATACCGGAGATGCTTCCTTCTGGGTGTTACAAACGGCGTACCAAACTGAATATACCCTTTCACTCTTAGTGTAGGGTATAAAAATAAAAAAAAAATAATACAAGAAAATAAAAAAATATTTTCTTTTTATTTTTAATTAGTTTAAAGTTCAAAAATACAATGAATATTTTCATAAAAATTATGAAAGCGTTCATCAATATTATGAACTTTTTCATTATTGTTTTATGAACGATTCATAAATTGGATGAATTTGGTCATTTGTTGAGTAATAATGAAAAATTCATAAAATTGATGAACAAATTCATAAATAGTATGAACTTTTTTTTTTGTGTAAAGGCAGATATTTATTTGCAGATATTGCAGTTCACTGAATTGTTGAAATTTAATTTCTTTGGTTTTATGGATGGAAATTGTACATAATTCTTCTTCTTTTCATGAAGTTTAAGAACATTTACCGATTCTATTCTTCTTGCTTTTATTTAAGGTTCGCTTCTCGGCTCTCCTCTGCAATTCAGATCATATCTCAGGTGAAGTCAAAATGTTACTTTTCATTGACTTGCGGTCACGATTGAATTTTTTTTTTGGCGAAATCAATTAAATAATTCATATAACACAATATTTTCACTAAAATAATAACAAACATTGTTAAATTACGTTTCCTACATAACCCCAATATAACAATTTGAACATAACTTAGCACAATATAAACAATGCTAAAATATTTGAAAATTATGAGTAGTATGTTTGCGCCGGTTCTGGCTCAAAGGGGCTCCATGGAGCCATAAGGCGCCATGAGGATCATTTTTTAACAGAGATGTTGTTATTGTTTTCAATAGGGATCACTTTTTAACAGAGTAGTTGTTAGTATAATTTCAGGTGTATTATATGTATACTATATACATTATAATGGCATGGAGCCATTGGGATGACATTTTAACATATGTTGTCAATGTTGATACATACATATATATTATATGTATGTTATGAAGGCATGCAGCCGTAAAGAGTAAATTTGCAACTCAATTTGTTGTTGGGATAATTATTTTGGAGTAAGCATTTTTAATGGCAATATTTATAAACGTACATATATGTACGTAATAATTTTGTTGTTGTATATGTTATAGAAGCAATTACATTTTCAGTTTTATACTTGATGATTTATTTTGCATGATCATCAAGAGAGTTGAGGAACAAAGTGTTCAATTTGAAAATTTGTTGAGGAACGAAGATTGTAATTTAAAACATGGCTATATGAATGAATGTTATTATTAGACATATATTTTTTGGTGGGTAAATTTTTTGTTGTAAACAGGTAAATGCACTTCTGCATTAATACATTGACACATATTTAATTCAAGGTGAATTTTACTATAATGGATATTGTAGTATATTTTTATTCTTTTATGAATGAATGGGCCATAAGGCCATAACTTCGCCATTTCAATTTACAAAGATTTAATTTAGTTGTAAATGAAGTACAAGTACCAGCACAGCCGATTGAATTTGATTACATGGACTTATAAGTACAAGGGGATATCAAACATTTTTTAAAGGTACTGGCATACATTACTTTGATAAGGGACATCAAATAACTAAAGAATTATTTTATAACGGATATTTCTTACTTGCATTTGATTTAACACCAGATCATAACAATAACTCACATTGTGGAAACTTTATAAATCAGGGTACAATACGAATTGAAGGTCGTTTCAGTGAAGCACTTTCTGCAGCAATTACTTGTTTAGCATATTCTGAGTTTGATAGTGTTTTGGAAATTGATAAAAATCGTACTGTATTACAATCATTATGAATACAAAAATTTTATTAGGACCCTTACGAATTTGAATATATCCCAATACTTTTCGTTCTAATAAGGTTAAAAAAGCAACTCTTACTAATACACAAACAATTAATAATAATCTTCCTACTAATGATAAAATTAACTCGATATGAAACAAGTACTATTTGTAATAAAAATTACATAAATAAATTCTAAATTTATTGCACTAATCTGCCAAAATAGCTTATATTAATTATATTCATTATAAAAAATAAAATTATTCAAATACTTGGTCCTTTCGTACTAAAATATTTTAATAAATTAAAGATAGAAACCAACCTGGCTTACGCCGGTTTGAACTCAGATCATGTAAGAATTTAAAAGTCGAACAGACTTAAAATTTGAACGGCTGCTCCCAAAATTATATCTTAATCCAACATCGAGGTCGCAATCTTTTTTATCGATATGAACTCTCCAAAAAAATTACGCTAAAGTAACTTAAATTTTTAATCGTTATTAACGGATCAATTATTCATAAATTAATGATTTTAAAAATTAAAAGTTTATTAAATTTTAATATCACCCCAATAAAATATTTTAATTTATAATAACAAAATTAATCTTCACAATTAAAATAAACAAAATATAAAGATTTATAGGGTCTTCTCGTCTTTTAAAAAAAATTTAGCTTTTTGACTAAAAAATAAAATTCTATAATAAATTTAAATGAAACAGTTAATATTTCGTCCAACCATTCATACCAGCCTTCAATTAAAAGACTAATGATTATGCTACCTTTGCACAGTTAGTATACTGCGGCCATTTAATAAATATCAGTGGGCAGGCTAGACTTTAAATTAATTTCAAAAAGACATGTTTTTGTTAAACAGGCGAATATTATTTTTGCCGAATTCTTTACATAAACTTTTCATTTAAAATTATTTTTACATAAAAATATACTAATTTTATCATTATTACTTTACTTTTAACATTAAAGTAAATACTTTTATAAATAATTAAAGTTTAATAAATAATATAATTTATTAAATAAATTATAACAAATTTTTTAATAATTGCTAATTCTAAGCATATATTTTTAAATCATTATTTATTACTTTTAAATATTTATTCTACAGCTTATCCCATAGAATATTAGAAATTAAAAATTATTTAATTAATATAACTAAATAAATAAATTTTAATTTCCTAAATTAAATTTATTTCTAAAAGAACTAGAAACCTTTAAAAACGAATAACATTTCATTTCTAATAAAATATTTTAAATAATTTTGTCACATTAACTTAAATATCTTATTAACTCTTTTAAAATCGAGAAAAATAAATAACTATTTTTTATTTAATAAACCCTGATACACAAGGTACAATAAATTAAATTTTCTTTTAAAACAAAAATTTTTCAAATTATTTCAATATTCTTTCACAATACTACTAAACTATTATTAAAATTATTTTTCTTTATACAATACTAAAACAATCAACTATACAATTATTTTTAATATAAAATTATAAATAAATAAAATTATTAATAAATAAAATCTATTCAATTTATATTGATTTGCACAAAAATCTTTTCAATGTAAATGAAATGCTTTACTTAATAAGCTTTAAATTGTCATTCTAGATACACCTTCCGGTACATCTACTATGTTACGACTTATCTTACCTTAGTAATAAGAGCGACGGGCGATGTGTACATATTTTAGAGCTAAAATCAAATTATTAATCTTTATAATTTTACTATCAAATCCACTTTGAACAAATTTTTCATATTTGTATCCATATAAATAATTTTATTGTAACCCATTTCTACTTAAGCATAAGCTACACCTTGATCTGATATAAATTTTTATAAAAATTATAGAAAATTATTTTTCTTATAAAATATTCTGATAACGGTATATAAACTGAAATACAAGCTCAAGAAAGGTCCATCGTGGAATATCGATTACAGAACAGGTTCCTCTGAATAGACTAAAATACCGCCAAATTTTTTAAGTTTCAAGAACATAACTACTACTACTCTAGCAATAAGTTTACATTTTAAATAATAGGGTATCTAATCCTAGTTTATTACTAAAATTTTTAAGCTTCAATAAATATTATATAAAAATTTATAAATTTAAAATTTCACCTAATAAATTTATTTTTATTTTAAAATAACTATTTAACTTTTACTGATGAAATTCATTTACATCATTCGTGTAACCGCGGCTGCTGGCACGAAATTAGCCAATGTTAACTAATATAAAAATTTAGTAACTATAAAAAATTTTAAAGGAGTTTTTGCATCAAATCAGCTACCTAGAAATCGAATAAAAAAGCCAGCCAGCCAGGATCACATTGTATTGTAATATATTTTCCTCGAAATGGGCCGGCTGAATAGTTTTGTTCTGCAGGGAGTTCACCTATTAAACCATTTATTAAAAGCAATTTTCGATTACAAAGTGAAATTTCAATGTAATGCGTTGTTTATTGCTGTATATTTATATATTTAAGAAGTAACAATATTTTTTTAATAAGTTTTTTAATTATTTTGATATATATAATTTATATATTAATGATATTTTAGCTGTGCATTATTTTAAAAGCATTTTTAAGTTTCCTATAATAAACGAGTTGGGAAAGTTAGGTCACATGGGTAAGTTCGGTCATATGGGACGGACTGTTATAGTCGATCGGGCCCGACTATGGAATACCCTACACCTTAATGTGAGATATTTAATTGTATACCTCATAATATTGTTCACATATCAGAAACTTACGTCTTATATAATTTAAAAAATTGATATAAAAGTATAAAATATCTAATAAAAAAAAATTAAAAATAAAAAAGGGCGGACCACGCCACGCAAATATTTCACAAATTTGATTTTAATAATTTACGGATCAAATTTCCACTATGAAAACCCGGGAAATAATGCAAAAAAAAAGTGGGCGGATCACGCCCATTTTTGAACCACATATTTTTAGGTGAGTTATAACAATATGTTTTAAATTTTATAACTATATTTTGAATACTTTTCGAGTTATTAGTTCGTACAGAGTTATATAAAAGTGACTTGCATGGGAGGTAGGCGTATCCGTTGACAGATTTGGCTCATTTTCAAACTCAGTTCCTACTTTTGGCTAAAATAAATTGAGACGAAATTTCATCGCATTCTGATCAGTATTTCTCAAGTTATTCTGTATTCGGACAGCAAGACAGCAAGACAGACAGACAGACGGACATGGTTAAACGGACTCGGGTAGTGATGCTGATCAAGAATATATATACTTTTCCATACCGGACACGCCTCCTAAGGGGCGTTACAATATATGCATAAAGTTAATATACCCTGTACCTTATAGGTGTAGGGTATAAAAATAAATAAAACAATTTAATGAAAATAATTTATAAATTTGATTTTTTATTTCTATTATTTAAAATTTTACAAATTCATTGAATATATAACAAAAAACATTATTTATAATATGTAATAAACAATTATTTTGTATATTTTATTTTATAATATAATTTTTATACCCTACACTAAGAGTGAAAGGGTATATTCAGTTTGGTACGCCGTTTGTAACACCCAGAAGGAAGCATCTCCGGTATGGAAAAGTATATATATTCTTGATCAGCATGACCTCCTGAGTCGATTTAGCGATGTCCGTCTGTCCGATTGTCTGTCCGTCTGTCTGTCCGTCTGTCTGTTGAAATCCCTACTACTTTTAAAATTGAAGAGCTAGATAAATGAAACTTATAACTTAGATTACTAATATACCTACGCTGTATGTGCGAATTGGCGAAATTGGCGAGATCGGTCCACTGTGATCTATGATCCGACCACTTATGTTCAAATACCTCATATAAAATGTACATATAAAGATCAATTTTTATGTATA
Organism: Dryomyza anilis; assembly: GCA_951804985.1. Classification (NCBI taxonomy): domain Eukaryota; kingdom Metazoa; phylum Arthropoda; class Insecta; order Diptera; family Dryomyzidae; genus Dryomyza; species Dryomyza anilis. The sequence goes on from OX638135.1 coordinate 5,396,577, forward strand.
CGTGCTTAGGTAAACTTTTTTGGTCAAATATATATTGACATCATGCTCAAATACATGATAATGTTTTCCGACGAAAAGACTTGTGGTTCACAAAAAAAAATCGAAATTCGGTACACCTACCCATTTGTAAATATGAATGGAAATTCTTCAGCGATTGAATGTTTGTAGTTATTTTCAGGATTCGTATACCCTGGTGACCTATATATCACTTTGAATGATAACCACACATATGTGTAGGGTATTTATAGTCGGCATAGACCGACTATAATTTTGATAATCCTAACTATCATAATTACACCTACTTTAAAATTTCCCATGTGATCTAACCTTCCCAACTGGTATTAGATTATCAATGTCTTTGCATTTCCTGTCATAATAATAGCAACCACATGTATCTGGTCCCTCCGTTTAGTCATCTGTGGCCCATGGACAGCTCTTATAATGTACTCCGTGAATAGTTAATATTTTTTCCATATACTGGTAATGCTTACAGTAAGGGATAAACTTAATAAACTGTTTTTTATGATCGTCCAATAAAATATTATTAAATCCTTTTAAGAACTTTTTTACTTTTATAACTTCCATAATAGTTTTCTTTTCCTATCAAATTGTAATGTAGACGATAAATAACTTTAATTCAAATTTAGATCCATTTATATATAATGGATATCTCTTTAAAATGAGTTAAAAAGATAATTCCATTAGTATAAATATACTCAATTAAAATTTTAAAGAGAGTATATAAAATTTGACTCAAGAAAAAACTAAATAAAATTAAGCATGTTTTAACATGTTCAATCTTTAAAACTTATAGTATGTTGTTTAAAAATTGATCCCAATGGAGCCTTAGTGCTCCATGCAAATTTAAATAAAAAATATGCAAGGTTTTTATATTAAAACAAGAGTAAAACGAGTTGGGAAAGTTAGGTCACATGGGTAAGTTCGGTCACATGGGACGGATTTTTATAGTCGGTCGGGCCCGACTATGGAATACCCTACACCTTTGGTGGGGATATTTACCTTCAGAATATTATTCATATATCAGAAATTTACGTCTTATATCCCCATAAATTATAAAATTATATAAAGTATAAAAAACTAAAAAAAAATTGAAAAATGTAATTGGGCGGACCACGCCTATATTTAAAATTTTGAAAGGCTAATATTTCATAGATTTGATTTTAATAATTTACGGATCAAATTTCCACTATGAAAACCCGGGAAATAATGAAAAAAAAAGTGGGCGGATCACGCCCATTTTTGGACCACATATTTTTAGGTGAATTCTAACAATACCTTTTAAATTTTATAACTATAACTTGCATACTTTTCGAGTTATTAGTTCCGAAAGAGTTATATAAAAGTGACTTGTATGGGAGGTGGGCGTGGCCGTTGACCGATTTGGCTCATTTTCAAACTCAGTTCCTACTTTTGGCTAAAATATATTGAGACGAAATTTCATCGCATTCTGATCAGTATTTCTCAAGTTATTCTGTATTCGGACAGCAAGACAGCAAGACGGACAGACAGACGGACATGGCTAAACGGACTCGGGTAGTGATGCTGATCAAGAATATATATACTTTTCCATACCGGACACGCCTCCTAAGGGGCGTTACAATATATGCACAAAGTTAATATACCCTGTACCTCATAGGTGTAGGGTATAATTATCCCAATGGAGCCTTATGGCCCATTCATTCATATAAGCAAATTAAACGAATTAAATGACCTTATAGAATAAAAATATACTACAATATCCATTATTGTAAAATTCACCTTGAATTAAATATGTGTCAATGCATTAATGCCGAAGTGCATTTACCTGTTTACAACAAAAAATTTACCCACCAAAAAATATATGTCTAATAATAATATTCATTCGTATAGCCATGTTTTAAATTACAATCTTCGTTCCTCAACAAAGTTTCAAATTGAACACTTTGTTCCTCAACTCTCTTGATGATCATGCAAAATAAATCATCAAGTATAAAACTGAAAATTTAATTGCTTCTATAACATATACAACAACAAAATTATTACGTACATATATGTACGTTTATAAATATTGCCATTAAAAATGCTTACTCCGAAATAATTATCCCAACAACAAATTGAGTTGCAAATTTACTCTTTACGGCTGCATGCCTTCATAACATACATATAATATATATGTATGTATCAACATTGACAACATATGTTAAAATGTCATCCCAAATTCTTTGGCTTTATTTAAAAATCAAAAATGATTTTAGGTCCTGATGGGTTAATATTTTAAAAATATGTTTGATAATAAACGGGTCAGGTAATTTTTTATAATTATTTTTCAATACGAAATTATTAAATATCAATAAAATTGATTTTTTGGGTCGAAAAGGGTTAAAAAAAGGTTTTATGTGCGTTAAAAAGGGTTAAAGATTGCTCAACAGGCAATTTCAAAAAATTCGGGAAGATTCTTTGATTCCCACAGGCAATTTTTAAAATCTCACGAAAACACAGCGTGGCAACCCTATATACACTTGACAGCAGCGCTCTTTGCGTGAGTGTATTAGTGTTTGTTTATTTGATTTACGAGCAAATAAAACAATTAAAAACAAACGAGTGCAGCGGTGAGTAATCAACTGAAAGCATATGAAACAGAAATTTGGCAAATTTGTAAAGAAAATATATTAAAATCAAGGATTGAAACCTTAACGAATAACGGTTTCGATTTCGGTTTTTTCCGCGCTTCGGTTTTAGGTTTTTATTACGAAACCGTTTCGGTATACCGGTTCCAGGTTACGGTTTCGGTTTTGATTTCGGTTTTTGTATAAAATTTTTTTTCCATAATAGTAGTATGTTTGCGCCGGTTCTGGCTCAAAGGGACTCCATGGAGCCATAAGGAGCCATGAGGAGCGTTTTTTAACAAAGGTGTTGTTAGTGTATTTCAGTTGGGATCATTTTTTTATCAAAACCGTTCTAATTGTTTTCATAGGGTTATTCTAATTGTTTTCATAGGGAGTATTTTTTAAGATGTGTGGATCATATTTTATCAAAAGCGTTCTAATTATTTTCATACGGAGTATTTTTTAACATGGGTGGATAATATTTTATCAAAAGCGTTCTAATTGTTTTCATAGGGAGTATTTTTTAACATGATACAGTAGTATGTTTGCGCCGGGTCTGGCTCAAAGGGGCTCCATGGAGCCATAAGGCGCCATGAGGATCATTTTTTAACAGAGATGTTGTTATTGTTTTCAATAGGGATCACTTTTTAACAGAGTAGTTGTTAGTGCATTTCAATTCGGATAATTTTTTAACAGAGGTGTTGTTATTGTTTTCAATAGGGATCATTTTGTAACAGAGTAGTTGTTAGAATAATTTCAGGTGTATTATATGTATACTATATACATTATAATGGCATGGAGCCATTACATATAATAATTCATATAAAATATTTTTGATTTTCAACAAATTCACAGCCAAAAGCGTAAAACTGTTCAATAAAATTTTATTTCGACCCGGTTTACCAAAAAATAAAGTTTTAAAGTTACCCCATTTTGACCCAAAGATAAATTTTTCAAATTTTGTTGAAGTTTATCTAACAACGAATTGAACGATAAAAACGTATTAATTTTATCGTTCTTTCATTGTGAACAAATCATTTTGATTGCTGTTAACCCATACACACCCAAACAAAAAAATGATTTATATAAGTTATCAGATTTATTTTCTGAAAAACCATTGCGGCCCGTGATAATCTTTTAGATTAAGCCATCCAGACCCAATATCTATTATTGAAATATTTGAGATTGTCTCAAATTAGTTGAATATTTTTAAACCCAACACAATAATAAAACATATGGTGGTATTTTTTCAATTTCGAAACGATGTTATTGAATTTTAGCAAAGTAATTGCGAGACCCCTACCCAAGATTTAATACCTCATGCCTTGGAGTTTGATCAGAAGCAGCTTACATTTCTGTGGGATAATTTCCAAGCTTCGTATCATTCTGTAAGAAGTGAAGCCGACAATCCCGATTAGGGCAGAAAGAAGCTGAAGAATAAATATTCCAATGCGTTCATACGCTGTATTGCTTCAATTTCAAAGAAATAATGGAGACATTCAAACACCCGGTAGAAACTCCGAAGGCAAGAGAAGAAATGACCCCGATACAATTCGAACCCTATATTACTTTACCTCCATGTGACATGGAGATTTTTGATGGTGATTATGCTACATGGCACACTTTCAGAGATCTGTTTTGTAGAAAAATTATTCTACCCTAATCAAAAGACCCCAGGCGAAGCAAATGATATTGTAAAAAATGTTTCCCTTACCAATGCTGGATTCTCATTAGCTTGGTCTAATCTCGTAGAACAATACGAGAATAAACGAATGCAAATAAATGCGCAATTAAAGACTCTTTTTAATATGCAAGCAGTGACATTTGAGTCAGGTTGTTCCATTAGGAAGCTACAAAGAACTGTAAATGACTGCATTATGACCCTTCAAAATTTGCAAATTTACACTAAGAGCTAGAATGGTATACTTGTGCTCGACCTATCTCCCCAAGAATACCTTAGAGAACTTTGAGAAATCTCTAACGGACATCTCAGTTGTTCCATCTTGGACAACTTTTAACGTGTTTCTGCCCTGAAGATATAGGACACTCGAAGCTGTTGATGGTACGAAGCCATCGACTTCAAGTCACAGCCGAGATGATTCTGGACCCGAAACTTGGGGAGAAAATGTGAATACATATCACATGAATATTTTTCAGAACCATTGCGCATTTGGACCCTCACATAATACAGATCCAAGACCCATATTTGCAAAGGCAACCCAGTGGGAATTTGAAGAGGACCTTTGCCCATTATGCAAAGCCCAACACACTCTCCTCGAGTGCCCGAGATTCATAGCCATGAAAGTGGATGAAAGACTCCATGTCATAAGAAAAGTAGGATTATGCTATAATTGTTTGGCTATCACTCACGGCATTAAAAATTGTAGAAGTGAATGTAAGTGTCAGACATGTGGAAAAAGGCATCATTCACTTCTGCATCTGAATCCTGACCCTGACTAAGAATTAAATACACGACCCAGTACAAGTGCTGCGTCTATAACCCAAGCATTTACGACCCACATGCAGTCCACTGACTCTAAACCCATTCAAGAAAATAAAGAAAAGCCACATGCTGCTGGCAAGAAAATGATTCCTTATTCTTCATTCATTGGTCAACATCGAACACAAAGGATACAAATATGTAGCGCGCGCCCTGATTGATCCAGGAAGCTACTGAAGCTACATTTGTAACCGAAAAATTAAGTAAGCGGATAGGGCTTGCGATCCGTGCCATTAATTCACAAGTAAGTGGTTTGAACCACACAGTTACTGCAAACACATCAAGATCATGCGAGTTGTCGTTGTTATCTTCTACATACCCTAACTTTAAAGTTATATAGAAGATCTAAAGTGCAAGGCATGTTCATTTTTTTTATTAAAATTTGGAGTTCCCAAAATAAAAATTGTTGTGCGAATTAACAACACAACACCAATATAGAAAATACTGTATGGAAATATATATTGTATAGAAAGAACTTCAGTCGAGCTCTCTCACCATTTGAGCTGCGCGAATTATATTTGTACTCAAATTGGTGTGACCTAAAGTTTAATGCCGAATTCAAACGGCGGGTGAAAGCTTTTCATCGTCAATGTAGGTTTGCCATTTACTGCGGAGAAGTAGCGTTTTTTATGAAAAAGGTGTTAACAGCAGCAGGGGATCGCATCGGGAACCTTTCGGTTCGTAGTCGAATGCACCAGCGACTTTTCACTCGTAGTCACAATTTTAGAGATTTTTAATGATTTAAAATTTCATGATATTGGTTTTTTATTTATTGTATTACTAAAATATATAGGGGTAAAGTGGGACAAGTTTTGAAAATAATTTTTAAATTATTTTAAAGGATCTATTCGATATAATACCGTTTATAAGTCTTTAAATTGATTTTTGAGTGAAACGTATATTAAGGATAAAAAAATTATAATAAGGTAATAAAAAATAATGGTAATGCAAGAAAAAATTAGAAAAATTATTAACATCTCAGTAACTACTTAAGAAAATACGAAAAATAAAGTGCAAGTTCGACAAGTTCGAACATTTCATCTATACAGGCCGCTTACAGATATTGCAGTTCACTGAATTGTTGAAATTTAATTTCTTTGACTTTTATGGGTGGAAATTGTAAAAAAATCTTCTTCTTCTGATGAATTTTAAGAATATTTACCGATGTATTATTGTTCAAGGTTCGCTTCTCGACACTCTTCTGCAATTCAGATCATATTTCAGGTGATGTCAAAATGATGCTTTTTATTGGTTACGTTACCTACTTTACACCAGTAAATTATTCTTACTTTACACCAATATCACAATTTTACATAACTTTTTACCATATACACAATGTTAAATTATTTGCAAAACGATCATTTTAAACGCCACCAGTACTCTAAAAAGCGTACTGTAGCGTCGGTAGCTCAAGGTTAGTGCATTGGACTGCGAGCCGAAAGGTCCCCGGTTCAAGCCTGGCTAACAACATCTTTTCATAGAAACATTTTTCTATACCGCGCTACCTATCGACAGTAAATGGCACACCTACAAGAGTAAAACATTGCTTATGAAAAGCTCACAGCATAGCTCAAAATTGTGAGAGAGCTTTTATACAAAAACCGAAATCAAAACCGAAACCGTTTCGTTATAAAAACTAAAAACCGAAACCGTAACCGAACCCGAATCGCGGAAAAAACCGAAATCGAAACCATTATTCGTTTAGGTTTCAATCCTTGTTTCTGTGTATTCAAATTTAATTTAAAATCCGGAATTGCTTATTGATGAGTTTAAACTTTTAGAATCTAAGGCTAATGATCCGGCATACAATTTTTGCAAATAATAATATTGAAATGTTTTGGAGATCAATAGGAAATTAAAAAAAAAACAACGTAACGAGCTATTATATGAAAATGCATATAAATTTCTAAAAAAAATATAACGTTGCCACATAGCAGTGCTTGCGCTGAAAGAATTTTTTCCAAACTTGGCATAATAAAGAATAGACTGACTAACCGACTGAAAGTCAGTACGTGTCAGTCTATGCTGTCTGCATTAATCTTATTGGATAACAATGAACTAGAGGAGTAGATACCAAGTTGTGAACTTGTGACTAAATATCGAAACGATATTAAAAAAAAATAAACATTTTCGCAATGTGGCATCCAGTCCTCCAGTGCATTGTTAGACTTCTTTCAGCGCAAGCACTTTTTTAAAAAGTGCATTACATTTAAAAATAATTATATGCCTCATAGACTATTTTTTTAAACTTGTTATACTTAACTTATTTTATTTATTTTAAACAATCAACTATATTCGTGCCTTTGTTTTTTTTAATGAATAATTTTTGTTATATTGTTAATAAAAAAAAGAAAAAAAATATAACTGTTGCGACTTTTTTTTCCACTGTGCGATTTTTTTTTTACACTTTTTAAAAATTCCTAACGATAACCCTGGCTGTGAAGTGTATATAGGGTTACCACGCTGTGCTATAAAAAAGTGTTTTCGTGGGATTTTAAAAATTACCCGTGGGAATCAAATAATATTCCCCGAATTTTTGGAAATTGCCTGTTGAGCAACCTTTAACCCACGTAAAACCATTTTTAACCCTTTTAGACCCAACAAATCAATTTTATTGATATCTAATAATAATTTTTTAATAAAATATTAAACCATTAGGACCTAAAATCATTTTATTGATATTTTAAATAACGTTTAAGATTTTTTTACATAATAATATATACTAATTCATATAAAATATTTTGATTTTACACAAATTTTCTATACAATTTTATTTCGACCCGGTTTACCAATAAATAAAGTTTTAAAATTAACTATTTTGACTTAAAGATAAATTTTTCAAATTTTGTTGAAGTTTATCTAAAAACGAATTGATTCAATACGTTTTATCGTTCTTTCATTGTGAGCAAATCATTTTGATTGCTGTTAACCCATACACACCCAAACGTAAAAATGATTTATATAAGTTTTGAGATTTATTTTCTGAAAAACAATTGCGACCCGTGATAATCTTTTAGATTAAGCCATCCAGACCCAATATTTATTATTGAAATATTTGAGATTGTCTCAAATTAGTTGAATATTTTTACACCCAACACAATTACCAGTTGGGAATGTTAGATCACATGGGAAATTTTAAATTTGGTGTTATTATGATAGTTAGGATTATCAAAATTATAGTCGGTCTAAGCCGACTATAAAAACTCTACACATATGTGTGATTACCATTCAAAGTGGTATATTGGTCACCAGGGTATACGAATCCTGAAAATAATTACAAACTTTCAATCGCTGAAGAATTTCCATTCATTTGATATTCATATTTACAAATAGGTAGGTGTACCGAATATCGATTTTTTTTTGGAACCACAAGTCGCATCGGCGGAAAATATTATTTTCATGTATTTGAGCATGATTTCAATATATATTTGACCAAAAAAGCACGTATAGAGTAAAATTGATCTGTAGATGTAAATTTAATATGAGGTATTTTTTAATATAAATTTTTCGCGTATATAAGTAATCTGAATTATAACTTTGATTTATCTAACTCTTCAATTGTTTAAGTAGTAGTAAGGATTTCAACAGACAGACGGACGGACAGACGGACATCGTTAAATCGACTCAAGAGGTCATGCTGATCAAGAATATATATTCTTTTCCATACCGGAGAAGCTTCCTACTGGGTGTTACAAACGGCGTACCAAACTATAAAATATGGCGGCTCTGACAGCATTTTTTCAATTTGGAAACGATATTATTGAATTTGAGCAAACTAACTGCGAGACCCCTACCCAAGATTTAATACCTCATGCCTTGGAGTTTCATCAGTAGGTTGTTCCATTAGGAAGCTACAAAGAACTGTAAATGACGGCATTATGACCCTTCAAAATTTGAAAATTTACACAAAGAGCTAGAATCCAATCCTGGTATACTTGTGCTCGACTTATCTTCCCTAGAATACCTCAGAGAACTTTGAGAAATCTCTAACGGATTTGTTCCATCATGGACAACTTTGAACGTGTTCCTGACCCGAAGATATAGGACACTCGAAGCTGTTGATGATATGAAGCCATCGACTTCAAGTAACAGCCGAGATGATTCTGGACCCGAATCTTGGGGAGAAACTGTGAATACATATCATATATGTATTTCTCAGACCCATTGCGCATTTGGACCCTCACATAATACAGATCCAAGACTCATATTTGCGAAGCTAACCCAGTGGGAATTTGAAGAGGACCTTTGCCCATTATGCAAAGCCCAACACACTCTCAAGTCATGTTAATTTTCTTTTTTTTTATTAAAATTTGGAGTTCCCAAAATAAAAATTGTGTAGCGGTAAATCGAATTAACAACAAAACACCAGCAACTCCAAGCACAATATAGAATATACTGTATAGAAATATATATTGTATAGAAAGAACTTCAGTCGAGCTCTCTCACCATTTGAGCTGCGCATGTTATATTTGTACTCAAATTGGTGGGACCTATAGTTTAATGCCGAATCCAAACGGCGGGTGAAAACTTTTCATAGGCAATGTTTTACTCTCGTAGGTTTTCCATTTATTGCTGAGAAGTAGCGTAGAAGTAGCGTTTTCTATGAAGAATACAGATCCAAGACTCATATTTGCGAAGCCAACCCAGTGGGAATTTGAAGTGGACCTTTGCCCATTATGCAAAGCCCAACACACTCTCAAGGCATGTTAATTTTCTTTTTTTTTTATTAAAATTTGGAGTTCCCAAAATAAAAATTGTGTAGCGGTAAATCGAATTAACAACAAAACACCAGCAACTCCAAGCACAATATGGAATATACTGTATAGAAATATATATTGTATAGAAAGAACTTCAGTCGAGCTCTCTCACCATTTGAGCTGCGCGTGTTATATTTGTACTCAAATTGGTGGGACCTACAGTTTAATGCCGAATCCAAACGGCGGGTGAAAACTTTTCATAGGCAATGTTTTACTCTCGTAGGTTTTCCATTTATTGCCGAGAAGTAGCGTTTTCTATGAAGAAGGTGTAACAGCCGCAGGGAATCGAATCGGGAACCTTTCGGCTCGTAGTCGAACGCACCAGCATTAACCAGACGAACTACCGACGCTACACAATTTTAGAGATTTTTAATGATTTAAAATTTCATGATATTGGTTTTTTATTTATTGTATTACTAAAATATATAGGGGTAAAGTGGGACAAGTTTTGAAAATAATTTTTAAATTATTTCAAAGGATCTATTCGATATAATACCATTTATAAGTCTTTAAATTGATTTTTGAGTGAAACGTATATTAAGGATAAAAAAATTATAATAAGGTAATAAAAAATAATGGTAATGCAAGAAAAAATTAGAAAAATTATTAACATCTCAGTAACTACTTAAGAAAATACGAAAAATAAAGTGCAAGTTCAACAAGTTCGAACATTTCATCTATACAGGCCGCTTACAGATATTGCAGTTCACTGAATTGTTGAAATTTAATTTCTTTGACTTTTATGGGTGGAAATTGTAAAAAAAATCTTCTTCTTCTGATGAATTTTAAGAATATTTACCAATGTATTCTTGTTCAAGGTTCGCTTCTCGACACTCTTCTGCAATTCAGATCATATTTCAGGTGATGTCAAAATGATGCTTTTCATTGGTTACGTTACCCACTTTACCCCAGAAAATGATTCTTACTTTACACCAATATCACAATTCTACATAACTTTTCACCATATACACAATGTTAAATTATTTGCAAAACCAGTTTGCATTTCAAATATTCGATCATTTTAAACACCACCAGCACTCTAAAAAGCGTACTGTAGCGTCGGTAGCTCACGGTTAGTACATTGGACTGCGAGCCGAAAGGTCCCCGGTTCATGCCTGGCTAACAACATATTTTCATAGAAACATTTTTCTAAACCGCACTACCTCTCGACAGTAAATGGCACACCTACGAAAGTAAAACATTGATTATGAAAAGCTCACAGCATAAAGAATAGACTGACTAACCGACAGAGAGTCAGTACGTGTCAGTCTATGCTGTCTGCCATAAACTTATTGAATAACAATGAACTAGAGGAGTAGATACCAAGTTGTGAACTTGTGACTAAATATCGAAACGATATTACAAAAAAAATAAACACATTTTCGCAATGTGGCATCCACTCCTCCAGTGCATTGTTAGACTTCTTTCAGCGCAAGCAGTTTTTTAAACAGTGAATTACATTTAAAAATAATTATATACCCTAATGACTCAGAGACTATTTTTTTAAACTTGTTATACTTATATTTATTTTAATTGTTTTTAAACAATCATTTATGTTCGTGCCTTTGTTTTTTTTTAATGAATTATTTTTGTTATATTGTTAATAAAAAAAAGAAAAAAATAAAATTGTTGCGACTTTTTTTTCCACTGTGCGACTTTTTTTGACACTTTTTGAAAATTCTCCACGGTAACCCTGGCTGTGAAGTGTATATAGGGTTGCCACGCTGTGCTATAAAAATGTGTATCGTGGGATTTTAAAAATTGCCCGTGGGAATCAAAGAATATTCCCAGAATATTCGGAAATTGCCTTTTGAGCAATCTTTAACCCACGTAAAACCATTTTTAAATCTTTTAGACCCAACAAATCAATTTTATTGATATCTAATAATAATTTTATTATTTTTTTATTATTATTATTAGATATCATTTTATTGATATTTTAAATAACGTTTAAGATTTTTTTACATAATAATATATACTAATTCATATAAAATATTTTTGATTTTAAAGAAATTGACAGAAAAAAACGTAAAACTGTTCGATACAATTTTATTTCTACCCGGTTTTCCAATAAATAAAGTTTTAAAATTAACTATTTTGACCCAAAGATAAATTTTTCAAATGTTGTTAAAGTTTATCTAAAAACGAATTGATTCAATACGTTTTTATCGTTCTTTCATTGTGAACAAATCATTTTGATTGCTGTTAACCCATACACACCCAAACATAAAAATGATTTATATATAAGTTTTCAGATTTATTTTCTAAAAAACAAATGCGACCTGTGATAATCTTTTAGATTAAGCCATCCAGACCCAATATTTATTATTGAAATATTTGAGATTGTCTCCAATTAGTTGAATATTTTTAAATCCAACACAATAATAAAAAAATGGCGGCTCTGACAGCATTTCTTCAATTTGGAAACGATATTATTGAATTTGAGCAAAGTAATTGCGAGACCCCTACCCAAGATTTAATACCTCATGCCTTGGAGTTTCATCAGAAGCAGCTTACATTTCTGTGGGATAATTTGCAAGCTTCGTATCATTCTGTACGAAGTGAAGCCGACAATACAAGATACAAACTCCAATTTTAAAACATAAGTTCTCTCTGTACAACCCTTTTTAAATTTTTAAAATCGGTTGAGTGGTTCCGAAAATATTGAATTTCACCCGATTTCAGAGCGTTTGCCGTAAGCGGCGTTTATGCCCGTAAGAACGAAATGTATACGGAACGTTTACGTGGTTTATTGGGTAATTATGAAAAATACACCAACACATCTAAAACTATGAGTTGTCGAACTTTTATCGAACTTTCAAAATAGTTATAGTTTTACAATTACATATGCATATTTTCTAAAAACTATGGCGCTTTAGTATAGACAATTTAAAGTCAAATTTAAATTTAAAATCAGAGTTCGGAAAGTCACATAATGACTCACTCATGCATAATCCGCATAAGTCAGAAAGCACACATTGAATTTTACTACACACGACATGAGTAAGAGAAAAAATCTGACTTTCACTCTGCGCATAAATGTTTAATTATCGGAGAGTAAAAACTTTACTACTCATGAGTCTTGTCATAAACTCATTTATTTTTCTCCTCTCGAGGGAGTAGCATTATGCATTTTATCTTTTTCTCATACTCATAAAAGTACAAAGTCAAATTATATAAACATGTTGCTCATTTTTTGTAAGTATGCAACGAGTAAGCGACGTTGCCAGACGAGTTGCGTTGAAACTTAAAATGTTTTTTTTTATAAACAATGCCTGATTTACATTTTCTTCTGTGAGATACACCGTATCATTTCTTTATAAAATTGCTATAATATATAAATGAAACAGAAATATGTTAAAAAAGAAAAATATAAATATACTATAATTTGTTTGACGAAAAACAAAATAAACAAAATCAGCTGCCAATCCGTTCGGATTTTCAAAAACTTAAATGTGTATCTTGGTAGGACAGTGACAGTGACGGTGCAGGCACTCAAGATAACATTCAATAAATTATATCACTTTAGATAAAAACAGTTAAATATGCAGCATAAGCACTTTATTTGCCGATGCCGCTGAAATTAACTTAACTCGGGGATTGGATGATAGGCAAGTGGAATCTGAAAACAACAAGAAAGCATGGTCAGAGTTCTGATGAAAAAAAATTGATTTAAATGTTAAAATTGTAAATAGTATTATATATTTGCATTTTTTATGCTTTTTTTTAGCAATATTTCAATACAGATTGTCAACACTGATCGCTGCACGCTGCAAAAAAAGGGCTCTCCCAAACATAATTTTGCAGACATTAACATGTATGTTTGGAATTTTATGTAAACACAATATATAATTGACAGATAAATCATTTGTAAACACGTATTGAGACTTGAACAGTGTAGTAATGAGCTCTGACGTATATTATCATCACGGAAACATTTTAATGTTGCCCCTTTAAATGGTGTATATTCTAATGGAAACATAATAATTACTACATCCAAATAATATAAATATTTGAACCGAAACATAAATATGTTCAAATTAAAACGTGATTTTGAACGACCTGAATATAAATATGTTTCCAGTGAAACATATCAGTTGTTTCAGTATAAAAAGTGGTATGTTTGCATAGAAACATATTTAAATATTTTTGGAAAAAAATTCTGAAAATAAAAATAAAATGTTGTTTTTTTATTTATTTTTATTAAAAATCTTTAAACTTGCACAGTGGAAAATTATAATAATAGAATTCATATACAAATTTTTAAATGCATAAATAATTGGTTTAAAACTGCAAGTACAAGTGACAGCATCAATGAATGCACAATTTCACCAGCAGACGCTAAACCAGACGATCCAGGCTCGATTTATACTTGAAACAGTTACAGTTGGTCTCAGTACAGCACATAGCGTAGGAATTCACGGATGCTTTTGTAAAAAAACATGCCAAATTCTGTTTGAAAATCGAAACACTGATTTTTATTTGTGGTATTTTCACATTAGTTTCAGAAATTATATACTGCACTATATTATACTCTGTTACTATTAGTACTTTTTGTAACACAATTTATATATTTATTTAATTTACAAATAACAATATTAGTACCGACGCGAACACGTTTTCGCAACGAACAACAAAAGACACGTACGCATACTTCCCTATACCCTATACATACTTCAAACGACGACAAAAGAGGCGTGGTAGAAAATTCTGCTCAACGAGTGCTAACTTCGTATACAAGAAGAATGTTGCAAGAATATATTTATTTAAATCCTATTTCTTTTTTGTTTGTTTTTAAACATCAATAAGTTCAAACGATGGGAAAAAATGGCGTATGTAGAAAATGTTGCACAACGTTGCCAACTTCGTCTGTCGATAAATTATCGAATTAAGACGAGCGTGGCGAATATACGTTGTATTCAGATTTGATTAGCATTTTCTGTGTTTCGAAACATAGTTTTAACCAAGGAAATTGCCAAGAAATAATTTATTCAAATGCAATTAAAATTTTATGTTTGTATTGTAACGAACTACCTGGCGGTCAAAGGCTGGGGTAACCTCAGCGGCGGTCCAGGGGTAGGTCGACAAATTATTTATTTGTATCAGGGGTACCTTGCAAGATAAACTCAACTCTTAGCCTAGTCAGTTCAGTGAAAACACCCACGTTTTTAATTTCAATAGTTGGGTTTAATGAATTAATAGTTCTTAAACTAACAAATAATAATAATTGGTGATATAATGATAATAAATGAAATAAGCGGGTCCCCGCCGGAAATATTCTGCCGACGCTGAACCCTCGGGTTTCGATGTTCTGGCTGGTTTCTTCGGTCTACGCTATTTTCTGCGCAACCCTCTGTTTATTGGGCGCGTGCCGCTGTAGGTTGCGTCACGGCGTATCGGTACCGCCCGTGGTCCCTCCTCTGTCCCCGGCTCCTTTGCCGGCTCACTTGATGATTCTCCTCGGGCGGTCGCTACTAGGTAGTTCGGTCAATGACTCGGGTCTCTTCGGCTCACTGCCGATCTTCGTTGGTTGTCGTCACTCGCCGACTCGTTGGTTGCTACTGCGACTCGTTCGTATCGTCGGCCCTCGTACGTCTTCGGCCTGTGGTCGCTGCTCGTTCGCTGCTACTACTATGACTCGTTCGTGCCGTCCGCAACTCGTTCGTGCCGTCCGCAACTCGTTCGCTATTACTGCTATGACTCGTTCGTGTCGTCGGCAACTCGTTCGCTATTACTGCTGTGACTCGTTCGGGCCGTCGGCGACGCGGTTGTCTTCGGCTCGTGGTCGCTGCTCGTTCGCTACTACTGCTATGACTCGTTCGTGTCGTCCGCAACTCGTTCGCTGTTGCTGCTGTAACTCGTTCGTGTCGGCTACTCGTATATCTTCGACTCGTGGCCGCTGCTACTGCTATGACTCGTTCGTGTCGTCGGCAACTCGTTCACTCTTTCGGCTAAGACCCGTTCGTGTCGTCGGCGACTCGTTCACCGCTGCTGATATGACTCGTTCGGACCGTCGGCAACGCGGTTGTCTTCGGCTCGTGGTCGCTGCTACTGCTATGACTCGTTCGTTGTTGCTGCTGTAACTCGTTCGTGTCGTCTACTCGTATATCTTCGACTCGTGGCCGCTGCTACTGCTATGACCCGTTCGTGTCGTCGGCGACTCGTTCGTGTCGTCGGCAACTCGTTCGCTGTTGCTGCTGTGACTCGTTCGTGCTGTCGGTTATTCGGGTGGCTTCGACTCGGGTCGCTTCGGTTCGTGGCCGCTGCTCGTTGACCACTAATGCGACTCGTTTGTGTCGTAGATAACTCGGGTGTCTTCGGCTCGTCGCCGCTCCTCGTTGACTGCTACTGCGACTCGTTCGCGCGGTCGGTAACTCGGGTGTCTTCGGCTCGTTGCCGCTGCTCGTTGACTGCTACTGCGACTCGTTCTCGCGATCGGTAACTCGGGTGTCTTCGGCTCGTTGCCGCTGCTCGTTGACTGCTACTGCGACTCGTTCGTACGGTCGGGAACTCGGGTGCCTTCGGCTCGTGGCCGCTGTTCGTGGGATTACTCGTTGTAGCGTTATGCTTAACTCGCTGGCGTGACGCGCAACTGATGCTCACTGCGGGTGCTCCGCTAGCACTCGTCAGGTTATATGAATTACAAAATGGCGACTTACCACGAGGTGCTTGCTACTGATGCGATGAGTTCGTGTCGCTGGTGTTTCGGGTGTTTTCGGTTTCTTCGTCCCGGCTCGCTGGCTTTACTCGTTGTCTCGTCGTGTGCAACTCGCTGGTTATGCGTGTGACTGACGCTTCGCGGGCGCTCCACTGGCGCTCGTTGGTTTTGACAAAAATGGCGACTTACCACGAGGTGCGTGCTTTTGACTTTGCGCACCCTCGTCTGTCCGAGATTCCTCTTGTTAAATTTCCCGTTGCTTAGTTGGTTGTTCGCCTGCGTTTAACAATACTTATTACGACACGTCTCAATGTAGCTTTGATTCCGGATATCGTGCTTTGGTCTCGGTGGTGCAGCGTGTCGACCCAAGTGGAAAGCGTTTACATATCTCCACTTGTCCGACAATCATTGCCAAAGAATTCAACCTGAGCGTGGAAACAAATGATACTCCTCTAAACCGATTACTTGTCTATAAGAGTATCACTTGCCACGTACCTGTCGAATCCCTTTCCTTGGTATAGCAGGCTTTTCCTCCCAGGAAGAGCTTACTGTACCAAAACCACAGCGGAGATCCAACTCCACTTTCCTTGACGACGGCTACCCAAGAACTGACTTGAACTTCGTTCATCGGCTTACTTTGAACCGTCGGCTTTTCCCCATGTTCATGCATGACACTCGTTGTCTCTTTCTGACCTTCGTTGTCGCCTCGATCACTCGTTTTCGCAATTCACCACGCCGCCATTTCTGTCGTTGCTGTAATTTATCGGCTGTCCCCTCGCCAGTGTTGCCTACTGGCCGGCGTTTGTTCCCTTGTTTGTCTTGTTTCTGCGCTAAATGTGTGGGACAAATTTACCACAAAATTTGTCCGTCACAGTATTGTAACATATTTATGGTAAATTTGCCAGATTCTGTTGGACAATATAATAATGTTTACACGTGAACAAAAATAAATTCAATTTCGATTATAATTTAAATACAATTCATTCCTAATACATGTATGGTAATTTCGTTTTACTTTTTAATTACATTCAAACATATTCAAACATATTCAAACAAATCTTTTCTATCCGTGTGCATATACTGCATATAACAAGACAGCATCCAAGCTTGTGATCTTTTTATTCGAGAACTTATTTTTGTACAAGCTGTACTGTGTTGCTAGCAGTGTTTTGCTGCTGTGTTGCGTCTAGCTGTTGTCAAGCGATATATATGGTGCCACGAAAACTTCAATGTGCCTTTATTGTTGATTATGTATACGTATATGTATATTATATGTGCATAATGACGTTACTGTTTTAAAAATCATGTAATATACGTATAAATTTCGCAAATATTAGTCATAATATCCAGCAAAGAATAATAAAATCATAATGATTTGGTATTTGTTATGTATGATTATAGTAGAAAAAAATGTTTAGATTTTTAATTCGCTTTTATTTGTTATAATACTTGACCACATTAGTAATTTAAAACGCGAGATATTTGCATACTATTTTTTCCACATTTGTTGACCACCTTATTGAAAGCTCGGTAAAAATGTTATTGGTTGATATCTACTAAAATTATTCATAGCAAATTTTATAACCCACATTTTAGAATGTTGCAGGTCATTTCCCATTATATTCTTGAACATTTGTTGGCATATTTGGAATTTTTATTTAAGGTTTATGTCAATCGATAGGCACTTTAAAAACAAACATTTAATGCCTTTCCATAAATATTTTATCTTGTACATATAAAAAGTTATAGCAAAAAAACAATATCAATTATATCATTTTACACAACATTTCAAAAATACCACAGATGGAAAGATTCCAAGATTGCAAGTCTGCACCGTGAGTAGATCAACGCATTCTCTTTGACCTTGAACAAATATGAGTTGACGAAAAGTGAGAGTTTGCTTGAAGCACTCCTTCATGTGTAATGATAATAATTTGTTAGCCGCTTTTTAGCCGTTTCTACAAAATATTTCAGCCGGATTGTTGAATGTTTAAATAAAATTTTAATTTATATTTTGACATTATAAACATTTTTATAAGTCTAATATTCAAGTTTTTGAAAAATGCAATAAAAATTATACGAATAATTTATGAAGTTGTTAATTTAAAAATTATACCATCAATAAGTGCGTAAATTAAATTAATCTGCCCGACAAAACACAAATTTTGACATAATGCAGTAAAAGTTACTGCAAATAACGGTTTGTTGTGAATCAGAAACGTTTTTATACCCTACACTAAAAGTGAAAGGGTATATTCAGTTTGGTACGCCGTTTGTAACACCCAGAAGGAAGCATCTCCGGTATGGAAAAGTATATATATTCTTGATCAGCATGACCTCCTGAGTCGATTTAGCGATGTCCGTCTGTCTGTCTGTCTGTCCGTCTGTCTGTCCGTCTGTCTGTCTGTCTGTCTGTCTGTCTGTCTGTCTGTCCGTCTGTCTGTCCGTCTGTCTGTTGAAATCCCTAAGACTTTTAAAATTGAAGAGCTAGATAAATGAAACTTATAACTTAGATTACTAATATACCTACGCTGTATGTGCGAAAAAATTGGCGAGATCGATCCATTGTGACCTATGATCCGACCACTTATGTTCAAATACCTCATATAAAATGTACATATAAAGATCAATTTTTATGTATACGTGCTTAGGTAAACTTTTTTGGTCAAATATATATTGACATCATGCTCAAATACATGATAATAATGTTTTCCGGCGAAAAGACTTGTGGTTCACAAAAAAAAAAATCGAAATTTGGTACACCTACCCATTTGTAAATATGGGTATCAAATGAATGGAATTTCTTCAGCGATTAAATGTTTGTAGTTATTTTCAGGATTCGTATACCCTGGTGACCTTTATATCACTTTGAATGGTAACCACACATATGTGTAGGGTATTTATAGTCGGCTTAGACCGACTATAATTTTGATAATCCTAACTATCATAATTACACCTACTTTAAAATTTCCCATGTGATCTAACCTTCCCAACTGGTTTTTTTTTGCTTTTGTTTGTATTTTTGTGTTTATGCTAATACTGAAATATTGAAATGTGCGCGGCTGACTGAGCGGACAATCGAGTGCTTGGTGAGGGTTTCTATGATCAGAAGTGAGCGTAGATTGTTACGCAGAAAAGAGCGGGGATTTAAGTGTTTCATTTTGAAGAAATTCCGGCCAATTTAAATCTCTATTTAAGAGTTTAATTATTTCAGATTGGTTTTAACGGGCCCATTATATTACTTATGGAATTACTAAAATATAAAAATGTTATCATTTAAAATAATTATACATTTTTTTTTCATAACATTTATACAAATTTCACTTGCAAAAAAAAAATATTATTCGTTATTATTTTGAAAATGATTTTAGGATATAAAATTTGTGTCTAAAGTGATTAAAATCTCAAACTCAACTACATTCTAAAATAATTATTTAATTCACATTTCTGCCCTATTTTACTTGAGAAATGATGCAACACTGAAGGAAAGAGAGAAAGACGGTGTAACAAAGTAAAACAAAACGTTACAAAATATTAATCATGATTGTTGAAAACAAATTATTGAAAACAAATATATTATATATAAATAGAATTATCTAAAAATACTGTATTTTGTGAACATTTATTAGTTTTGGTGGTTACCAATCTTATATGTTTTTATTCCGTTAATAAAACCATGACAAGTTGACAAAAAATTGATTGCAAATGTGCCAAGCAGTTAATTAATTGAGGTTTTTTTAATTAACATTATTTATTATAATATATATTAATCGTTCACATATAAAGAATACAATAATAATATATAATAAAATAAAATAATATATAATATAATATAATAATAAAAACACTAATACGTCCGTAAAAATAAACATCTGACGTGTTTTTCATGAAAATATGTTATTTTACACAAATGAACTGTTTTGAGTTGAATCGCACTTTTAAAATGGCAAATTTACAGATTCTGCAATGTTTTGTATATGAACACAATGAAGTGTAAAATGACGTCCAACACACGCACATATATGTGCAACAAGATCATTAGCTGACACGAACGCTCTTGTCTGTACCATTTTAGAAGACTCTACAGAAAAGAAAACTTGCATATTTTAAATAAAATAAATATGCAAGGGTCGGATTATTGGTGAATGTGAATTTAATTTGTGTGCAATTGAAATGACATTTCCCAAGATGTACATTCATGTTTGCGGACATTCGTTAAAGTTTTCTAATAATATTTAGCCATAGAAAACTTCGCGTTCTGTTGTGGCTTTTGTAACACGCATTATGTGATTAAATACAGGGTTGTGTATTTTTTACACTCATAAAATTGTATTTTGACACTACAGATGTGTACTAGTTTTACATACTTTTATGTGTAAATTTTATTTTTACACATTCGTTGGAATTTACTACATTAATAAGAGGAAACCGGTTTCCTACATTTATTATAGTAAATTTTTCTTAGAGTGTATGTCATATATAAGATTTCGCCAACTTTTGCCAATCCCTGACCCACTGTGCGACGGCATAAGCCCTCGCACTACATAAACACCACACTACAACACAGAACTACAACATAAACAGCGATTGCGTACCTATCGTGCAGCGTACGTCGTGCCAGCGTCATATCATGCAAAGCTACGATTCATGCGAATTGCAAATAACTCAAAAAGCTCAAGTGTCTCAAGAAATCTACTGTAATTGCAATTGTTTTTGATTTTATAAGCAAGCAGCATGAGTACAGAGTCTCTCAGAGAAGAACACTTGCGTGATTCATGATTTTCAAGCAGAAGTTTGCTACTAATTGCTTTGTTTGAATGTAACTCACACTTAGGCTCACTATTTTCGAGCGCAACTCATACTTGGAGTTGATTTTTTAGCGAGTAGCACTTTACAGCTTTTGAGCCTCTTACTGCAGATCTCTGGTATGCACATAAAGTTCAAATCTAAAAGCACAATAACAGATGCATGTTAACTTAACATAACGTCTACGACGTAACTGGAACAAGTACATAATGTTTATGAGTGCATACTTTCAGGAGATAAAATTAAGTCTACTTAAAAGCAACGAAAAATACATTGGTTGCAATTTGATCCGAGACTCGCGCTAGCAAGTGTGCCGTCTGTTTAAAAGCAACAACAAAAGCATTGGTTGTAATTTAAGTCAAGACTAACGCCAGCATGGGAACCAATTAAGAATTTAGCACATTGGAATTTTCTCAGTTAATGATTTCACAATATTAGTAAATATCTGATGTGGGGTTCATGAGGTTTTTAGTAGTACGTAGATTTAAGAATATGCTTGCTTGCATTTATGAGTTGTGTTTTAAGAAATAAGTATAAGCAAGGGGTTCGTAAGTCGCACGATACCGAGGTGATGAGTAGAGGTTAAGTTTAGCTTTTAAGCATTAGAGTGCAGACATGTTTTCAGTTTAAACTCAAGCTTGTAAAAATACTTAAAAATAATTAATAAAAGTATAAAGCAAGTCTAAAATATCCTTTATTTAAGAATAATTGTTAGGAAAGAATTGTGGACTTCGAGGGAATATTGTCACTGACGGTTTCATTAATAAAGGCAAGTACAAAAGACCTCTGGAGCCCGCAACATTTTGGCGCAGCCGGTTTTTCAAGAATTTACAAAAAGGACTGAAGGACGAATTTGAAGGAGCATTAAAAAAAAAAATGAAGAAACACAGAAGTGGAAAGGAAGGTATAATTAAATATTGAATAAATTTTAGTGAGTTTGAGTGAAAGCAGTAAATAAATGGTGAAATTAAATTATAGAAAGAATGAAATTAAACAAATTTATAAATTTTAATTGAAAATTTTAATGATTATATGGCGAACTTTGATGAATTGGAAGTAGCATATAGAAATATATTAGGACAACTTGGCAGATTTACTGAGAAATTGTGGAATCAAAATAGTACGGAAGTTAACAATAAAGAAACTTTAGAATTAATAAAAAATAAATACAGTTCCACACGGGTATACTCAGAAGTCGAAAGAGTTGACGTAGTTTTTGAACAATTAGTATACTTCTTGGAACATAAAAGTGCTCATAAAATAAAAGAATTAGAAGATTGCAAATTAAAATTTACTGCATTAAATAAAAAACTAAACGATATTGTAAAAGAACGGCAGGAGTTGTTAGATCAGGCTAGTGGAATAGAGGAAGAAAACAAAAAATTAAGAACTTTGCTGAAAAATAAAGATATTTCGGACGAATCAATTGAACGAGCACTGAACCAATAGCCCAGACTAGAATTCGAAACATTAGAAGAAGCAAATAATAAAGTAAGGGAATTAGATTCGAAAATCAGATTTTTAGAATCGGAAGTTAAGCTAGCCCACGAAACATCATTATATCATAAGGAGGCATTACAGATTGAAGGAAAATTTGATAAAATAACAGCACTGGAAACAACATTAGAAATGTCGTTAGATACTGTATCGAATTACGTAGGAAGTGTGGTTCCATTTTTTATGGGATCGGAATCACCGTCCATTAAAACTGAACTTTGTAGATTCATGGACGCTTGTGCGCTAGCAAGTCTAAAAATTACAGAAGAAAACAAAGAAGAATTCATTAGCTGTGTCAAACTGCATCTTCTTGGTGACGCTTATGATCTAGTCCGCACAAGAAAGTTCAATGATTTAGAGGAGTTATTTGACGTTCTAAGAAATACATATTTAAAAATGACTACGTTAGATTCGGTTCAGGATAGTATTAGAAAAGCATATCAGACGGATGGTGAGAGTCTGAGGACATTTGCAAGAAGATTAGAAAGATTATGGGCAAACGCTAATGAAATAGCAGATTCAAGGTACAAAAATAAAAATCTACCTATATATGTTTTTAATACGGAACTAGTAAACTCAGTTCTGACAGCATTCAAGGTAGGCGTAAAAGATCCGACAATAAAGGTTCTATTATTAAGTAGCAAAGCAGAAAACTTGAATGATTTATTAGATGAAGCATTAAAGGCCGAGATTCCCCGAGGAAGTGTACAGTTTCGAACAACGATCTGTAACCAGTCCAACGAATAGTATTCAAAACAATCATTTTCAAACTACCCCACTGAATCACAAAATATCAACCCAAAATAAAACAGAAGGATCAAAAATACGACCAACATGCTCTTTTTGCCAGAAAAAAGGACATACACGAGACGAATGTATTACGCGGAAAAACACACCGTTTTGTATAGAGTGTGAAAAATATGGGCACGAATCTAGTTAGAGGTGTGCTTCCATTAGATTAGAAGCTCAAAATAAGGAAGGGTTTGGACGTACTCAAAACCATCCAGTTTAGGTTTTTTTAGGGAATTTTAAAACAACAATTTGCAAGCAGGACATAACACTACGTACCGTACCAATAATAAAAATAATAGAAATAATAACAATAGAAATGGGAATACCCCAAGAAATAATTTAAAATGTGATTGGTGTCGTAGACTTGGTCATGTAGAAACTGATTGGTACGCCAAGAGGGATTATCTGACGAGGGAGAATAATGATCAAAACAAGGGAAACTACCAGGGGCCCAGCCAAGGTCAGTAGGCTGGGGACCCATTAAAAATAGCAAAATTAGGTCAAAAAGGGTAGAAATAGTAAATCATAAGGCTACCGGTCTGTGATCACATTAACTACCCAAACTCCTAAAAATAAGAGAAAACCGGTGGAGGAAAATATTGAAAATCAGACGTCTGAAGTGACCGCATATTGATCCACCGTGGTTTGATTGTGAGGGAGTGACAATGGTAATTTTTGCATTAATACATTTCTTTATATATATGATAATAGCAATAGGGGCAAAAATGATTAAATTAGTAGCAGATTAAACTAATCGGCAAAGATGTGTATGGGAAGAAATGCAAATAGGTCAAAAGGTGAACAATAGGTGAACAATGTTTACAGGAATGTTGAAAAAGTTTGAAAATTTTATAACATGTTATGATAAAAAAATCAGACAACAGTTGAGTGGATTAAATAAAAAGACAATTAACAAAATATACAAAAGAAAGGGGGACTGCTTCAAATTATCTAATGTAAGTGATGTGTTCATTGAAGTACCTTGCGAGGCAGCTAAAAATGGAAAATTCATATTACTAGTAGACTCAGGAGCAGATGCAAGCATAATAAAAGAAGGGTCTATGACACAACTACCGGAATTCGACAAAAATAGTAAGAAAGATTTTAATGGGGCTTTTGGTGGATGCGTAAGGACGTTAGGCACGACCAATATACAACACAGTTATATTAAGTGGTTACATTTAATAATGCATGTAGTATCTCTTGAACAAGGAATACCAGCAGACGGAATAATAGGACGGGATAACATATGGAATAGATCCGTAATAAACGCAATTAATAAGACCATAACATTCTACGATAAAGGAAAGAATCACACTATCCGATTACCAATGAAAACGCGAGCCGACATAGAAAATATTTATTACAATCATGAAACCGAGAACCGCAAACATAGTAGAAATTACACTAAAAACAAAAATTCCAATTGTATTAATACATAAACAAGAAATTTATCCTGGAGTATATTTGGGAGAAAGCTTATCGAATGTTAACAAAAATAAAGTTTATGTCTCAGTATTAAATGCTACAGAAAAGGACATTATAATAGACAACAATTTTAAACCGAAATTTTCAAATTTTAATCAGTATAGGGAATCAGATACAAACAATTCTACAATAAATACTATAAATTCAGTGAATATAAAAAATAGGATTAATAGATTATTAGAAAAAATTAACATCGATGAATCCTTAAATAAGGAGGAAATCACATCATTACAAAATCTTTGTATTTCTTACCACGATGTTTTTCACTTAGAAGGTGACGAACTGTCATACACGCCGATACTTAAACACGTCATAACAACACAATGGAATTAACCACCAATTAACCAAAAGCAATACAAACTTCCACACACACATAGAGAGGAAATTAATAGACAAAATTAATAGATGAATCACATCTTAACAGGGTTACAGGGTATCGATTGTTTTGTATATCTTGATGATATAGTTGTGTATGGGAAAAATATAAGCGAACATGAACACAGATTAAGCAAAGTATTACAGAAACTAAGAGACCATAATTTAAAATTAAATACCGAAAAATGTCAGTTTTTACGTCGTGAAGTTGTATATTTAGGGCATAAATGTTCAGAACTTGGTGCGCTGCCAGACCCCGCGAAGGTCGAATGCGTAAAAAATATTCCAGTACCAAGAAACAGAAAAGAAGTACAAGCATTCTTGGGATTAATTAATTATTGCAGAAAGTTCATAAGCAATATGGCAAGGTTATCTTTACCAATTAATAATTTACTTAAAAAGGACGTTAAATTTAAATGGACGGACGATTGTCAAAATTCATTTATTAAATTGAAAGAATCAATAATTTCACCTCCAATATTAGCATATCCAGATTTTACAAAAACTTTTTTACTAACAACAGACGCAAGTAACGAAGCAGTAGGTGCAGTCCTATCTCAAGGTGAAGTAGGAAGCGACCGACCGATCGCGTTTGCAAGTAGAACTTTAAATGGAGCAGAAAAACGATATTCTACCATTGAAAAGGAATTTTTAGCAATTGTTTGGGCAACAAAGAATTTTAGAGCATACCTAGCGACCATTCAAAATTTTTACAGATCATCAGCCTCTAAAAGGTATTGCAAATTTAAAAGATCAGACATCCCTTGCCTTGCATCCCTTGCCTTGCTCGTTTCCGACACAAATTATTGGAATATGATTTTGAAATAATGTACAAACCAGGCAAAAAGAATTTAAATGCGGATGCTTTAAGCAGAATTCCATATATAGAACCAGATATTACAGCCGTACAAACACGATCCAAAACTACACAAAATATTTTAGATCAGCAAATCACAAAAATATAACCACAAATCAGTACACCAGTCGTAGATGAAACAATAATAGATACAAATAATGAAACGAATTCAGCTCAAATATTAACTGATCTAGATGAAATTAAAACCGTGATGAAAGATTTTCATGATTCAGCACTAGGAGGCCATCAGGGCACACTTAAAACATACTTTAGGATTAAGAAACAATTTAAATGGAGGGGAATGCAGAAACAAATAAAAGAATATGTTAGAAACTGTCCTAAATGCCAAATGTACAAAAGTTCAAAGTTAACAAAAATGGTTTTGACAGATACGCCAACACGTCCATTCGATAAGGTTTATATGGACTTGGTAGAAATTTTACCTGAAACAGTGTCAGGAAATAAATATATTTTAACTTTTTAAGACGATTTTTCAAAATACATGTGCTGCGTAGCTATCCCAGACGCGGAAGCAAGCACAGTAGCCAAAGCTTTTTACGAGGAAGTTATCACGCGTTATAATATTCCGAAAATTTTAATTAGAGATAATGTTTCAAATTTTGTGTCAAAATTATTTTCAGACAAGTGCAAGTTATTAAACATTAAAAAAATGCATATAACACCTTATCACCCGCTGGCGAATGGCTCGTTAGAACGAAGTCACAGACCTTTAGCGGAGTATTCGAGATGTTTTGCAAAAGAGGATGGGTCCAACTGGGACAAATGGTTGAATTCGGCAATGCATGTGCACAATAACACAGTGCATATGTCAACAGGGAAAACGCCTTGTCGTACTTTATAAGGATTTGAATTTGACATGCCAACCAACCTAAAACGAAAATGTTCACCAATTTATAACAGTGAAGATTACAATAAGGTATTAAAATACCAAATACAGCGTACACATGAGATAGTCATACAAAATCAAGAAAAAGCTAAGGAAAGATCTAAACGAAGTTACGATAATACATTAAATACGGTAGTTTTTAAGGAAGGAGATAAAGTTTTATTAAAAAACCAGAATAGGAAAAACAATTTTTCACCGATCTGGGTAGGTCCCTATGAAGTCTTTTCGATAATAAGTCCTGTGACAACAGTGATCTGTATCAAGGGAAAAGGAAAAAAAATTCCATAATAACTTATTAAAAGCATATAACTCTTAAGTTATACATAATCGAACGAACAAAAACAAAGAAATTAATAACTGAACCAACAGTTCATAATGATCATTAACCGCAATGCATAATTTTGCAAACAACGTAAATAAAGTACGCGTAAATATTTTTTTTTTTAGAAAATATGTTTTTAAAATCTAAATTAGTGTATGAGGAAATAGCTATGTATTAATTTTAGAAGATGACTAGCATTAGATCATGTATTAAATGAAAAAAGAATAAAGTTTAAAGAAGATTATATTAGATATTTCATAAACAAGAATTCAGTACGAATTTTCCAAAGCAATAAAATATACATTGTCACTATAATTGAGATAGGTCAGTACTTCAGTTTCATTGTCAAGATCATTTTCAATGGAAACAGGCAACAGAAAGATTGCTCTTGAAGTACAGATAGGTGTTAGCGTAGCACACACTAAAGTAGAGCACATATAGAAGTGAGGAGCTAATGTTATAAGCGATAAAATGCAATTCAGCGTTTTGCATCTAGGAACAATGCACTAATGTACCGAAAATGAAACGAGATACGTTAATGCAGCGTAAAAATTTGAACAATAATTGAATGATAAGAAAAAAAAATACAATACACAATCTAACAAAATTAACAAACGTTTTAAATGTGATCATTACACGGTAATGAAAATATATATGTACCTATTGAATGTACAAAAGTAATAATAATAATAGTTTGGCGCTACAGTCCTGTATAGAACTTCGGCCGAGCTCTCTCACTATTTGAGCTGTGCGAGTTATATTTGTACTCAAATTGGTGGGACCTACAGTTTATTGCCGAAATCGAACGGCGGATGAGAGCTTTTCATAGGCAATGTTTTACTCTCGTAGGTTTGCCATTTACTGCCGAGAGGTAGCGTCGCATAGAAAAATGTATTCTATGAAAAAGATGTTGGTAGTCGCTGGGGATCGAACCGCGGACCTTTCGGCTCATAGTCGAACGCACCAGCGACTTTTCGCTCGTAGTCCAACGCACTAACCAGACGAGCTACCGACGCTACGATGTACAAAAGTAGTTATGCATAAATCGCGCGCGCTTACCATTATTGAAAATTGGCAATAATGATTAAATTCATAAATTAGTGCATGAATAAATAGATAAGTATTTTTGAAAATAATTAGCATTGATTCATGTGCTAATGAAATTATAAATAAAAGAAGTTCTGTATATTAAGAAAAAAAATAAAGATTTTAAAGTAAAATAAAATATGTACACAGTGGCATAAGTAAAATGTTCGATATAAATATACAATTAAAATATAAAATTTTAATACTATGATGTAAGGTAATATAAACAAAGATTATGAATACTGAAAGTAAAAATGATGTTAAATATAAATTATTTATAAAGTTATAGTAAACAATACAAAGTAATAAGTATTTTTAATAATAATCCTGGCTCTGGAAATGCATTTCAACCACGACAAAGAAATAAAACATGCACGAAGAAGAAGAATAACTAGCAGTCCACCAAACAATAAAATTCGACGCAGAAGACACTAAGTTTAAATTTTAATTGTCAAAGAAGATCGTTTAATTTTGTTGGGTAAAGGTCTGAAATGGTAATATTATGTAATGAAGTACAAGAGAAGATTGATAAAGAAACATGTGAGAGGCATGGCGCTGACAACAACAATTGTACATCAATAACATGTTTAATTAAAAGAAAGGAGCTCACTATAAACATGAATGTGGAAGCTCGACAAATCAGCAAAGTTGTGACTATTCTACCATAAAGAAGCAACAACATTTTACATCTTTACGTGCATATAATTAAAATATAACAATTTTATCACTCAAGGAACAAGCTAATATTTTGTAAATAAGTTGAAGGAGCTATTCCATATACACTTATTCAGCTGTCAATGCTAACCTTATAGAAAAAGAAATTTGACACATCAACAAAGTTATCATAATTGTACTAAATCAACAACGTTTCACACATTATGCTGACAATTTCTTCAACAAAAGAACATAATTTCTTAAAAAAGAAGACGAAAATTAAAAACACTAAGCACTTCAAATATTCAAATATTTTTACAACAAGTGAAATATAAAAGAACAACATCAGACAACAACATGTACGTATAATTAAAGATGATTTCCGAAGATGACAATTTCGCTACAAGAACTCTTAAATCATTTAAAGAAGACAAATTCGTATTAATATCCAGAAATATAAAATTACAAAATTACCAATTTTAGTATCTGCTCTCAACAAAATACGATTCAATTTGACTGAAAAAACAATGCAACATAGAAGACATCAAATTTAACAAAGCTAAGAAAATCAAGACGAAAGATAAGAATAAATGATGACAACAATGTTTTTTGAAACAATGACAAAAACAAATAAAATGCAGCCAGCCAACCTATACACGTAAACAAAGAGTAACAGAACTAGCGATCACAGCAGTTTATGTTTTAAATTAATAGAAGACACAACTACATTTTTGTTTGTATAATTAATTTAATAGACTAGAAATAAGTAATGAAAAACTTGAAGAAACATTAAAATATGAAAACTATAAATATAAACAATAAATAAAGATATACTCAATAAAAATTAAATGAATTATTTTCAATAAATATCGCAAAAAATTTAAAAGAAAACAAATCGTTGCACAAATTAAAGCATTTAATGACTTAGATGAATAAACAAGAAAAACAACAGAGCAACACGGAACGCAGCGATTGCAAAGCGGTAACTTGATCAACTACTGTTTTGTCAATTGCAACGTTCAGTGACTTGTAATGTTATACATTTTTATTTTTAACGTTACATAAAGTATATAAATATCACTAAAACTGCGACCATTAATTAAGTAATTGAGTGACGAAGATAAGCATTAATAAGATTCTTAAAATGAAAATAAGTAAAATAAATTATAATAATATGAAAAATAATTATTGATTTTAAATATTATTGTAAGTTAAATAAATTAAGAAATATATTGAAATATTAATGATGTAAAAGAAAAAACTATTATTCTTTTTAATAATATTTTTTTCTTAAAATAAGGGGGGAAGAATGTTGTAAATCAGAAACGTTTTTTTTTTGTTGTATTTAAAAAAGCCTGCACATAACCAGTATGCACATAAAGTTCAAATCTAAAAGCACAATAACAGATGCATGTTAACTTAACATAACGTCTACGACGTAACTGGAACAAGTACATAATGTTTATGAGTGCATACTTTCAGGAGATAAAATTAAGTCTACTTAAAAGCAACGAAAAATACATTGGTTGCTATTTGATCCGAGACTCGCGCTAGCAAGTGTGCCGTCTGTTTAAAAGCAACAACAAAAGCATTGGTTGTAATTTAAGTCAAGACTAACGCCAGCATGGGAACCAATTTAGAATTTTGCACATTGGAATTTTCTCAGTTAATGATTTCACAATATTGGTAAATATCTGATGTGGGGTTCATGAGGTTTTTTGTAGTACGTAGATTTAAGAATATGCTTGCTTGCATTTATGAGTTGTGTTTTAAGAAATAAGTATAAGCAAGGGGTTCGTGAGTTGCACGATACCGAGGTGATGAGTAGAGGTTAAGTTTAGTTTTTAAGCATTATGATTTTAACTGCCTTAGAGTGCAGACGTGTTTTCAGTTTAAACTCAAGCTTGTAAAAATACTTAAAAATAATTAATAAAAGTATAAAGCAAGTCTAAAATATCCTTGCGTTTTTATTTAATAATAATTGTTAGGAAAGAATTGTGGACTTCGAGGGAATATTGTCACTGACGGTTTCATTAATAAAGGCAAGTACAAAAGACCCCTGGAGCCTGCAACAGGTTAGGCTGATTCTGAAATTGAGATATAGCCCATTTTTCAGTTTATTTTTGTTTTGCATCTTTTTTATTTTAAAAATTCCAAAAAGAAAATAATGAAATATAATGAAAATAATGCGAAAAGCCATTCACAAAATCAAACATTTTTTTACATATGAAAAAAAGTGTTTACGAGATATAATCAAGAGAAATTAAAAATTTTAAAAACAAAATTTTTTTAAATAAAATACGATATAACTTAGTGAACAAATTACAAAATTTTAAAAATTAGAAAATTAAAAAATGTTGCCTTAATTTAGTTTAATATTTATATCGTTTTAACCAAGAACCGTAATTTTTACTGCACCATACTTAAAGTATGGAAGTGTTATTATTGAAGATGCGAATTTGAATTTATAATATTAACTTTTACTAAAGCAATGCATTTTCTTGAAATTTCTGTCTTTTGACGTTGACAGTTGTTAAATTGGAATTATTTGTTCGCAATCCAGTACTATCTGACGACAATATTATTATTGTTTTTTAGTTTAAATAATTTTATAAAAGTGAATTTTAGCTGATTTCTACTTTTTTACATGCAACTTTTCAATTAAATTTGTTTAAATATTTAAATTAACAACAATAAATTAAATATAAAACAAACAAACATTTAGCCGGTATGAAAAAGTAATTTAGCCGTTTTTGGTCGTTTTATTTCAGTATTTTAGCCGCAATGTTTTAATTTAACACAATATCTTCACTAAAATTATAACAAACATTGCTTAAATTACGTTTCCCAGTTTACCCCTGAAACTGCTTCCCACTTTACACCAATACCGCAATTTTATTATAACTATGCACAATGTTAAATTATTTGCAAAACCTGTTTGTATTTCAAAAGATATACAACATCCAATCATTTTAAACATACCTTGCTAATTAAAAACGACAAAAATTCACATTTATTGGTAGCAAACAACAGCATAGTAAAAAATTTCAAAAACATTTATTTCCACTTGTTCTTGAAATGCAACAAAAATGAAAAAATTTGATAATAACAATAGATAAAAAAATTTGATGCCAAATTAAAAAGCACTTGAGAATTGTTTTTTATTTTTCTGTGTTCAAAAATCACAGGTTTATCACAGTTTCCCCTTATATTTGAAATAAAATTGCTATAACAATAAATTTTATTATCTTGACAGACTCTTTAATATTGTCACTGTTGAAAAAATCTTTTAGGGTAAAGCAAATTTCTGCACGCAACAACAATTTTCGAAAAATTATGAGTTGAGGCAGGTTTTACATTCCTTACTTTTGGTTCTTTCTTCAATGCACATAATTCTTATTGTGTTCATTGGAAAGGAAAACTTTGGCGACTTAAAATGTAGAATTTGCAGAGAAAGGTCGCTGATGAAGTGGCTTGGCTGCCTCTGTTCGATCTGCCACTCAATGCATTTTGCCAATTGTTGTTCTTTTATTTGTTGGTACAAAACACCCAAGATATTGAGCATGTTAAGACAATGGGTCATATTAATAAAAATCGACTTTGCTCAAAACTTGAAGCAAATGCTCCCAATTGTCAAAATGTTCAGCATTATTTTCAATATCTATGCTTAAAACCACTTTCTTTTGGTTGAAAAAATAAAATTTGAAATTGATAGAGATTAATACAAACGTTGTACTACATAATAACATTAATAATTTTGAAACAAAATAAAAATATTTGCTCAGAAAATGTAGGCTTGCTTAAAAGTAAATACTTTTTTTTATTAATATTACCCAATATCTTAAAAGTAAATAAAAAATTAAATTAAAATACGTACTGATATATACTATAGTATTTACTTCATTTAAATAACTTCAAACTAATTTCATTTGAGTTTAATGACTGAACCCAGTAAGAACACTACCGGTCATATGAGCAGTAATACTACAAGTATCAAAACTGAAAGTTTCAGTAAAAGTTTCTATAACATTGTTAAGAGCGTCGGGATAAAATTGACCGAAACTTTTGTATACGTGTGAATTTTTATCTCTTTCTCACTCATCTGAAATGAGATACAATTGAATATATGTTTATCACTGTTCTTTTGGTAATAAGTGACGATTAAATTACTTGTAAATTTACGAAATATTTTACGTAACATAAACTGTTTTAATTTTGCGGTTAGGGACGGTTAAATTAATAGTAATCTAACCAAAATTAGACCAAATAAAACCAAAAAACCCAAAATTCTATAGTTTTCATTTTTATTGCGTTGAATATAATGCGCATTACATTCAACATGTTTGCATTACAAAATTTTCTATTAAAACGACTTTTGTTTGCCGTTGTTTTGCTTCCTTCCATGCATTTGTTTAATGCAGATGACCCTTCCACTTTGATGATATCTATAATTTAAATAGATAAATAAGCAATTTATACAAATACTCTTTTCAATATACTTTCTTTTAGTGTTTATCAATTGTTTATAATTTAAGTAACATCTTTTTTCAACTCCTGCAGTAGCGGCTACTGTTGCAAACGTAATAAATAACCTACAAATAAAAAATGGTGGCAAACCGACGCGAAAAAAATATTAGTTTTCATTACTAGTATAATTACGGGTCATATATCTATAATTGATCCTGCAGGGATGTATTTCAAATTATTTATGTATGAGTGAGAAAATGTAATATTGTCTTTGTGTTGGAGTTTCGGTAAGGCATGTCTTGCTGGGTAAATGCATCACTGTGGAAAGGTGAAACGCAAAACTCTCTTGTGAGTAGCAAATTCTATACTCACACCCTAGTAGAAATTTTCCCGACGCACCATCGGGAAATGATCGGATTTTCGTCGGGTAAGCCCTAGTAGAGCAAACATGATCATTGCCTTGTCATGCCCTTATCATGCTTACCACTCTAGGGTTTACATTACCTAAACAGTCAATATTCCTGATCAGAACTAGATTAGTTGTTCCTCATATGGAAATTTTCATCGGGCAATGATCGGGATTTAATGAAGAAAACCCCAAATATTTTTTTATTAAACAGAAAACTATCGGAAATATTTTATCATTATTATGGACATACATTTTTCACAGTTAATGATAATTGTACACCATATGTACATATAATGATCACCCATATCTTCTTATTCTTATCTTCAATTTAATATATAATTTAAAATTTTCCAAATATTGTTTTAAAATGATAGTAAATATCACCATTGAAATAATTATGTTAAGAATGGCGAGATCTATATTTTAAAGCGCATTTAAATATGTGAAGTATAACAATTTTAAAATAAATAATGTCAAATATGGTGGATTTGGTAATTTGTTTCAAATCAAACAGTTTTGATGTCGCCTAATGTAAATTCGTATAAAAATTAACACAAAGAAATAAAATAGTAAATTTTAAGTTTATTTCCCAATATTAGAATATTTTATTACTAGGTACAACAAAAAAAAAACTCATATACGTTTAACCAGCGCGTGTCATGGTGAAATGATGCCATTTCACATTGAGACAAATTTGTATTTCAAAACTTTTAATCTGTCGCTTTACATAAATCTAATTTCCATAATCTAATCCATATTCAAAACAAAAATAGATCTGCAACCCAGACGTAGGCCTCCCGACACTCATAATTTTATAAATTTGTACACACATTTTTTAAATTATTTAGTTTGTTAATCCATAATCTAAATAAACGCATTAAATTAAACCTTAACCACAATTAAAAATTTAAATTAAATCATATGCGCTTAAAAATGTATTTCGTTTTTAAATTTTAAAATGAAAATTATGCCTGGTTTTCACAATGTCCATCACAATCACTATGTTTCACCATCCGAATTTCGTGGTTCGTTAAATCCATTTTGCAATCAATTGAAATGTAATTTAATCGATCTCCGCCATGTGCGAAGCGGTGTCATCAACAACGGTCACCGATCATTGTTGCCCATGAGCTCCTCCTTATCAATGCCGAGACTGCCAGAAGCATGCATCTGTCCAGAGAAAAACCAGACGACAGCAGAGAGGTCTTAAATAACAGATTAACCAAATTCTGGACATACTTGTCAGCATCGGTCTACTGACGCATGGTCTCGATGACGGCGTATTCTGGATTAATTTCCAAATGCTACTTGATGCACATGTACCCCAATGTAGAGGAAGCGTTCCATTTTGGCAGAACAAAAAAATTGCGAGATAATAATATAAAAGGGTGAGTCGACAAAATTGTTGCGGACAAGGACCTTGACGCCATTAAGCTAAAAAGTATGCATTTAAAGTGATTATCAATGAAATGAAAAAAAATACTTACTATTTTAAACAATTTTGTAGGCATCAAAATCATATGTTCATACACTAAGAAAACAAGGTGTTTATCAAAGTCTTGCTGTAACTATCTGTTTAAATTTACGCATTGTAGCAAATATTCAAACATCCCATAAGTTTCAATAAAGTTGCAGCAAAACTATTAATATTTTTTAAATATGTCATATATGCAGATTGTTACGAGATGTTTGCCACAACAGGGATGAAAATTCAGATATTTACAGTTGACTGATAGCAAACATCTTAAGTTTTTGGACATTTGCAGCAAAACTGTTGTTATTTTGACATTTGACTACTATAAAAAAAAGAAAATAGCGTACTTTTCCTACGCTCGATTTATCCACAACAATTAGGTAAATCCAATGGTGCAAAAAAGTGTCAACTCAAATATTACATTTTAATGGTAAACGTGAAAATTTTGAATTGAAATTGAATTGAAATTATCATCACGGGATGGAAAATAATTCTTTTCAGAGTTTACTTTGATGACAGCATCGCCAGTCGGACTAGGTTCTTCAGCGAAGAAGTCTCAAGTCTTGTAGAATTTTAGCTTCGAAAGATTTATAAAGACGATGGCGATGTATAACCAGGATACTGTTTTAATTCTAGAATAAATAAAAATAAAAATTACTCCGCGAATTTTAAAGGAGTACCTTTTCCAAATATTCCTCAACTATCTTCCTATTTGTAAGATGTGTAATTGATGGTTGCTATACATAATCGTAAATTTGAAAGATGGTTGCTAGCAATATATATAGTATATTTATAGTCGCTAGCAGTATTTATAGTATTTGACTAACCCCCACGTGGTGGTTACCTTGACGTGGTGTGGGGGCTTAAGTTACAATGACTCAATAAGGCTAATCTGACGGAAACTTTTTTTTTTTTTTTTTTTTGTAAGTTTCTTGTCAGACAGGCTTGTGATGAGTAATGAACTAAATACTACCATAGTCTTTTTTATTGGTGGGGTGGCAGACTCTAAAGAAACCCCTATACCACCGCGATGGGTCAACATAAAGATTTAACTACTCCAGGTGGTACCCACAAAAGTGGCAATCCACACGCTTCGGCGGCTGATGCAAGGATTCTGGAGGCCTCGTTCATCGTGCCCCTCCATCTCCGAAATTTATGAGACAGCTAGGAATCTAGAGGAGGATAACGACAACGCAGCGGTTCCCATACAAGTAGAGGAAAGTGTCGGTTCGGCTATGCCTACGACTAATCCTCCACTGTATGGCTGCTCGACAGTGTTGTTTCCTCTCAGGGCTCCTTTCTGTCACGTATTTGGAAGCATGGGTCGATCGAAGGAAAGTGGTGTCTTACCAGCATCTAATCCTAGAGAGACCGACGCCCAACTGGAAGCTAAACTTCCATTGGAGACCGGACCCGGATCTCTGAATACAGAGGTCAGGTTGTCCGATGCCCAGGTGAGTAGGAGAAGGAAGAATAAAGCGAAAGATCGCAAAGAGGCTGAAAAGGCTAAAGGCGACGCCGGAGCTTTCTCTTCCCCAGCAAAACGCGATAGATCGGTGGAGGTTACTCCGACTGAAGCCGGACCATCCGCTGCTGCTGTTGTCGTTGCCAATGCACCTGAGAAGCGCAATGGCAGATTGGTCAAGTTTCTTAAAAGAGACCGAACTGCTCGACTGGACTCACTGCGGAGACCTGATGGCTCGTATACTGAGTCTAAGACAGAGGCACTCAGTGTCCTAGTTGAGACTCACTTTCCGGGAAATCAAATCCACATAGGGCCACTTTGTAATCCCAGCACTGGGGACTGCAATAACAACTCTAATGTGACAAAACATGACTGGCAGGTTGCCAAATTGGTTGTGTACGATGAAGTGGCCTCTTTTGATGGCTTCAAGTCACCTGGACCGGATAGCATCTACCCAGTCATGCTACAGGAAGGTATAACCCAATTTCTACCATGCCTAAAGAAGATCTTTAGAGCAAGTCTCGCATGGGCATACATTCCGACATCCTGGCGTTTAGTGAAAGTAGCCTTCATTCCTAAAGTTGGAAGAGAAGACAATTCCATAGCCAAGAGCTTCAGACCCATTAGTATGATGTCCTTCATACTAAAGTGTCTAGAAAGACTAGTTGAGCTGCACATCAGAAAAACGTCGCTGTCAAGGTACCCACTATCATCAAGACAACATGCCTACCAACGTGGACAATCCTGTGAAACAGCATTGCAACATCTGGTTGGCCGGATCGAGCATGCTTTTCAGAGGAAGATGTATGCGACTTTTGATGGAATGTGTGACGCAACTAGAAGGCATGGAATAGATGAAACATTGGTCAAATGGCTAAGGTCAATGCTAATGTTTAGGACCATCACTTCTGAGGCGGAGTGCGGTCAGTATATTATGGCAGGGGTGAATAGAGGTTGTCCTCAAGGAGGCGTTCTCTCCACCCTGCTCTGGTGTATGCTGGTTGACTCTCTAGTCAACGATCTCGATGGACCAGGTGTCTATTCCCAGGCCTATGCAGATGATGTTGCCATTCTTGCCACAGGCTTTTCCCTCAATGAGGTCTGTGTTAAAACACAAAACTCATTGAACCGAATTGACAGCTGGTGTACTGCAAACGGACTTTCCGTCAACCCTCACAAAACAGGGATTGTTCTCTTCACTAGGAAAAGAATAATGACAGGATTATCTCTACCAGTGCTTAAGGGTGTCACTATTCCTCTGTCTAACGAAGTAAAATATCTGGGCTTAACTCTAGATAGTAAACTACTTTGGACAAAACATGTTGAAAATTAAATTTCGCGAGCATTGAATGCCTTCTGGCAATGCAGAGGAATTTTTGGGAAGACATGGGGACTATCGCCGAGCAAAACCTTATGGATTTACACGGCAATGATAAGACCGATGATATCATATGCATCGGTAGTCTGGTGGAACAAGCTGTCGCGAAAATGCGTGACAACTAGTCTTGCCAAGATTCAGAGAACCGTGTGTCTGGGTGTTACGGGTGCCTTTCCAACTACACCTGGTCCAGCACTGAATGCAATCTTAAACCTACCACCACTTGACATCTTCATCAGAGGCGAAGCCATGAAAGGCTGCTGGAGACTAAAATGATGTGGTTTCTGGTTTAATGTTCCCTGGAATATCTCTGACATTGCACTTGACACTCCATTAGACACCTGTCTACTGGAGATGCCCTCTGATGCAATGATAACAAAAATATTACCAAGACGAAATTTTGAGGTCTGCCAACCTGACATTCAAGACTGGCTAACGCCTGACTGTGAGCCAGGTAGAGGGTCACACCGCATTTTCACAGACAGCTCCAGAACCGATCAGGGATCTGGTGCTGGAGTGTTTGTGAAACCGGATGACCGCAGACTTCACTTCGCCTTAGGCGACAATGCCTCGGTATTTCAAGCCGAAGTCTATGCTATACTTATGGCTATGTACTACATTGCGGACAATAGATGGCAGAACAGGGCTATATCAGTTTGCAGCGATAGTCAGGCTGCTCTTATGGCTTTGAACAACCAGGTCATCACATCCAAAATTGTACGTCAATGCAGATCACGTCTCAATTGTGTTGGTAAATACAATACACTGAAACTGATTTGGGTGCCGGGCCATAAAGGAGTTTCGGGCAATGAAACATCTGACGAACTAGCACGTGCTGGATCTGAGGATAATCCATTTGGACCAGAACCTGTGCTTGGACTACCTTCATCTACGGGAAAATTCATCATCAGCTCTTGGGTCGCCTCCGCACACAAGAGCAGAAGGCTGAATGAGACGAAATGCAGATTCTCCAAGCTCATGACACCGACGATAACCAAAAAATCGGCCTCGTTTCTACTTTCCTTAAGTAGAAAGGACTGCAGAAAACTGACGGGACTTCTAACGGGACACAACGCATGTGAAAAACACATGCGCTGGCAGAAAGCGCCTTATGTTCTGCCTGCTACGAAGAAACTGGCACCACAGAGCACTATCTCTGTGACTGTCCAGCATTTTCTAGAATTAGAAGGCAGATATTTGGCACAGACGTGATGAGAGAGGATCAGCTTCACTCTCTATCACACAATAGCCTTCTTAGATTCAATAATGAATCTAAGAAGTATCATTAAAAACCAGGGAACTGGGTCACAGCACAATGGATATAACCCTGTCTG
Organism: Dryomyza anilis; assembly: GCA_951804985.1. NCBI lineage: Eukaryota > Metazoa > Arthropoda > Insecta > Diptera > Dryomyzidae > Dryomyza > Dryomyza anilis. The sequence continues at coordinate 5,436,408 of OX638135.1, forward strand.
AGTGCTGTGGCTCTATTTTTTTATCCCACATTAAAAAAAAAAGATGTTTGACAGATGGTTGTCTCAAATACGATCTAAATAATTTGTAAATAACTTGATATTTAGGGCTGTGATATTTCTGAAAATCATCTTTGTTTTCTTATTGTACAGTGTTGCATAAGAATTTTTTCCGAAGTACTATTTACAGTACGTTTTTATTTTGAAACTAAGAAATACTTACTAAAACATTTCTTTTAGACAAATATGAAAAAATTGTCGAAATACGCAAAAATTACGTTTTGAGCAAACTAATTCTCAGGTCGCAAAGAATTTTTCGTATTTGTCTAAATCGTTTGTCTATCGTTTTCTATAAATTTTCCGCAAAGTACATTTTTTTTGTAGTATTGAAAGTACTTTGTTACACTGCAGTAAAGCCTGTCGAAAAAATAACAGCTGTTTTTTGACATTTGCAACAAAAATAAATTTATTATTTTAATAAAAATTATTTTTTTATTTATTATTTTAGTAGTTCACCAAGTTAGTGAAAATTCATCAACGCGTTCCATACACAACCGCCAATCAGATGGACTGTCATCTGTTGGCAATAATAAAAATGGAATAATTTCATTTATTATGTGGAGGTTCTGGTTATCCATCACGACAAATCATCCTGTCGCGTCTTTGTCTGAACATACTTCGAGGACACTCTGCGTATGTACTTCAATTGAAACGAACATCGCAAAATACATGATCATGAGCTGGGGCTGTGGCCACCGTCTTTGTGCTGGTGAACTTAATCAGACAACTCGACGGATTTAAGATTTTTTAAGTCTGCAGGACTGTGGTTATTTGTGGTATTTCGGTTGTTCAGAGAATATAATGGGCAAATTTATCTAGTTTGCGTATATTTTTCACACAAATGTTGACAGATCATATCGTCGTTATAGAACTAAAGTCACCAACTACATTTTCAAAATTACAATTATTCATTTACAAAATTCTTTATATATCTTTCAATTTCTGGTCGGTGAGCTCAATATTTGTACCAAATGATAAAAAAATGTGAATCTATCAATTGGTATTTAAACTTTAATAATGTATCAACCAGTTGGGAAGGTTAGATCACATGGGAAATTTTAAAGTAGGTGTTATTATGATAGTTAGGATTATCAAAATTATAGTCGGTCTAAGCCGACTATAAATACCCTACACATATGTGTGGTTACCATTCAAAGTGATATATAGGTCACCAGGGTATACGAATCCTGAAAATAACTACAAATTTTCAATCGCTGAAGAATTTCCATTCATTTGATACCCATATTTACAAATGGGTAGGTGTACCGAATTTCGATTTTTTTTTTGTGAACCACAAGTCTTTTCGCCGGAAAACATTATTATCATGTATTTGAGCATGATGTCAATATATATTTGACCAAAAAAGTTTACCTAAGCACGTATACATAAAAATTGATCTTTACATGTGCATTTTATATGAGGTATTTGAACATAAGTGGTCACATCATAGGTCACAATGGACCGATCTCATTTTTTTCGCACATACAGCGTAGGTATATTAGTAATCTAAGTTATAAGTTTCATTTATCTAGCTCTTCAATTTTAAAAGTAGTAGGGATTTCAACAGACAGACAGACAGACGGACAGACAGACGGACAGACAGACAGACGGACATCGCTAAATCGACTCAGGAGGTCATGCTGATCAAGAATATATATACTTTTCCATACCGGAGATGCTTCCTTCTGGGTGTTACAAACGGCGTACCAAACTGAATATACCCTTTCACTCTTAGTGTAGGGTATAATTACTTTTTGTAATAATTACTACCAATATTGAAATTTCAGATTTTCATAAAAATTTAGTTTGTGACTTTTAGTTCTACAACGCGTTATAACGTCGATGTATGCAGATTGCGGCATACGGCTTTTGTTCCGTTAGATGAATACCATTATTATATCGATTGTTTGTAGAACATTTGTATATATATTGAATATATTGTATATATGTTTACACACAATGTGTTAAGAAATTGTAATTTAATTTGCGTGTTTTCGTTAAGTTTAGCAAAATTAATGTTTTAAATTTAAACAACATTTACCGACATGGTATTAGATTTATTATGTTTTTTCTTTCGTACTATCCCCAAGTAATCATAAATTGCGATATGGGACCAATTTCAGTTAAGTTTCGGTTTTGATTTTACATTTCTCATTTTGTTAACTCATATGGACCCGAGTTGTGACTAACTGAAAGTAGATTGCTTCTAAATTTCAATTCCTTAATTTGTGATTTGATTTGTAATTTATTCGATTTTTTTTCATTGTATCCTCTTATTGATATATTTGATTATTGTATATGTTACTAGGTATGTTTTATCAATGCTTCAATGGTTTAAGTAGAAGGGATTTCAACAGACAGACAGACGGACATCGCCAAATCGACTCAGGAGGTCATGCTGATCAAGAATATATATACTTTTCCATACCGGAGATGCTTCCTTCTGGGTGTTACAAACAGCGTACCAAACTGAATATACCCTTTCACTCTTAGTGTAGGGTATAAAAAATGTCCGTCTGTCTGTCCGTCCGTCTGTCTGTCCGTCTGTCTGTCTGTTGAAATCCCTACTACTTTTAAAATTGAAGAGCTAGATAAATGAAACTTATAAATTTGATTACTAATATACCTACGCTGTATGTGCGTAAAACTTGGCGAGATCGGTCCATTGTGAATTATGATCCGACCACTTATGTTCAAATACCTCATATAAAATGTACATAGATCAATTTTTATGTATACGTGCTTAGGTAAACTTTTTTGGTCAAATATATATTGACATCATGCTCAAATACATGATAATAATGTTTTCTGGCGAAAAGACTTGTGGTTCACAAAAAAAAATCGAAATTCGGTACACCTACCCATTTGTAAATATGGGTATCAAATCCATGAAAATTCTTCAGCGATTGAATGTTTGTAATATGACCTATATATCACTTTGAATGGTAACCACACATATGTGTAGGGTATTTATAGTCGGCTTAGACCGACTATAATTTTGATAATCCTAACTATCATAATTACACCTACTTTAAAATTTCCCAACTGGTTATTTTAAATCTACACATAAATTACAGTTCAAATTAAATTTACAGTTCAAGTTCCAAATAGGTGAACCGAAACTTAAATGAATCAAAATTTGTGGCAACTAAGCCTCGCCCCGGGGCTTTTTGACTGTCAATTGGGTGGCAAATAAGTATATTTAGAACAAACACTTTAATGGCAACTGTGTGGCTACCACTTAAGTTGCCATAAAGTGGTTACTTAGGATATGCGCTTATAATGTTTAAATTCGATTTAATATTGATACCCCGAGACAAAATTTGTCATTTTTTTAGGAATATTTAGGGCACATTTCCGGCCAACACACAGATAAATGGAATATTTTGGGAAGTGCATAATGGCAGATGCTCAGCATATTTTGGGATCGGGCAGAAAACAGACAGCTTGTGATACAAACTCAGCCTTTCTCTGTTTAAAATATGTCGAAAAAAGATTCTAAACTGCCTCGACCCTGCCAAAAATGTTGTCATGTGACATGTTTATATAGAACTAAAATATTTAAAACTCGAATTGTGTATTCTTTAAAATCTTTGTCAAAATACAATGGCGCATATTCGTAGATAATTTAAAGTCACCTTTAAAATAAAAGTTATCTGCTATTTTGGGCAATTTTAACAAAGATTAAAATGTCAAAAAGTTTATTTTAAAAGTCGCAAAATTAAAAAAAAAAACGAACAATTAAAAATGCGCGTAATTTACAGAGTATTAGTAATCTGAAGATAGTAATTTTTACACAAAGGCGCAAAATTATCAAAACAAACACAAAATTAAAACAAATACAAAAGACGCAAAAACTCTGTAATATACGCTAATTTTTCAATTTTGTGTGTGTTTTTTTTTGAAAAGTTATCTCTTTTAAAAAGGCCCAAAAATTCTGAATATTAGGTGCTTTTTCATTTTATATTTTTTTGAAAATTTTCTCTATATTTTGCACACTTTTAGAAAGCGCAAAATTTCTGTAAATTATGTGCCTTTTCCATTACAAATGTTTTGAAAATTCTGCGCCTTACTCTATTTTTTGCGCCCTTCCCTAGAGGCGCAACAATTTGGCGTATTTGAAATTTTATGCTTTTTTGAAAATTTTTCGCCTTTATCTATATTTTTGCGACCTTCTGTAGAGGCGCAAATATTTTGTTAATAAGGCGCATTTGCAATTTTTTTTTTTTTTCAAATTAACCAACGCTCAGGGGATGCCCCCGATTCATGCAATGCACAGTGTTGATCGTAAGAAGGGATGATAGGTTAAATGGAAGGGGGAAAGATGGAGTAGTGTCGGTGAATGTTTGTTTTGAACTTGCCAATATCAAAAATGTCGGGAAAAATGGACGCAGGGAGATTGTTCCACAAACGTGTCGTGCGACTGAAGAACGAATTATCTCTATAATGCGTGGTTCTGTTGAGAGTCGAGTGGACTACGAAGGGATGGGCTTGATTTGATGCCCGAGTAGAACGAGAAAACACACGACCTGGTGGAATCAGGCCATGTATTTCACTCGAACACTTACCGTTGTAATACCTATAAAACAGGCTTACACACCCAACGGACCTTCGGTGCTCAAGAGAACCAATAGACGATGAGATATTTTCATCCCCTATCAAATATATCGCACGTTGTTGAATTCGGTCCAGGAACTCCAAGGAGGATTTTGAAGCTCCTGCCCAAATGTGCGAATTGAATTCCATTTTAGGCCGAATTTTGCGCCTTTCTCTATATTTTCCGCTCTTTTAAAAAGGCGCACAATTCTGAATATTAGGCGCATTTTTTCATTTTGTGTTTTTTTTAACGAATTAATACGGAGAAACTGGGAAATAAGATTATATATATATGTTCGGGTGGTGAACGGGTTGGCAATTGAGCAGATTTAAATATAACAAAAATCTGTACCTGACTGTCCGAGTGGTGGATGACTTGATATTTGCTGTGGAATCTTCCTTCTATGGATTTTCCTTCCTGTTGTTGTTAGTTTGTGTTGATTGTATTTTTGTGAATTGTTTGTTTTATTGTCGCGGAACCGAATGACGCGTTGACGGGTTTTTGTGTTTGTTTTAATGTCGCTGTGACGGGTGAGTTTATTTATGTTTAAAACTTTAAACTTTAAATGTCTCGAAGACTGGTGGGTTTTTTGCGTTCGATCGGTTTTTAGTAAATGTAACGAGTGACGATCTTGTACTTTTGAATGTCAAAACTCAATGCAGCGAGTATTGCTGCAACGAGTGGGTCTGCCGGGCGTGTTCACAAGCATTGTGTTTACGTTCGACGTAAACATTCTGCCCGCCTTGCAGAAACTGCTAAACAAAGGGTCTCTAGGTACAAATTTTTAGGTCCAGCATAAATACAATACTGTGGGTCAGCCAAGAACATACGATACAGCAGGCATAATTCTTTTTGGCTCAAAATATGGGTCTGATTAGTTGCTTAATCGGGGGCCACAATGGGTCAGTGGCCGCGTGAATTGCTTCAATTAATTTCTGCTAAATGGGTGCAGACTCGTGTGGTGTCTCTCATGACACACGACACATGTGTTGTTGCTGGTGCATTTTTCTGTGCTGTGAGATCGGGCCAAGCAATTCACGCAGTAGTGGAAATTCTTCACTACATTATATTTCTCATACAGGTTCTTCTCCTTGAACCTGGAGCAAGTCGCTAAGCGATGGTCCTGATGGCAAAGTTCGCAAGCCATTGGACGGGTCGATGCCAAATACTGTCGGTTATGACAATAAGGGCGGGTAGAGATGGGTCGAAATCTTGTACTTTCATTAGGCCTGACGATCCGCACATTTTGGGATTCAGCACGGTTGTCATCACTGCAATTTTTGGAGGGTTGGGTCTCTGCAAGTTGTATCTTGTTGTACATTGACACAATATTGTTGGACGTGGGTGTGCCCTCAGGAATGGGTCCTGAAACAATCCATCCAAATTTAGTCTCCTGCGCTAACAATGATTCTAACACATTGTGCAAGGCACCACTTCGGATTATTCGGATTTATATAGATCGCAACCTATTATCATATCGACCCGTGGATCTTGTAGAACTCTGTTTCGGCCAGATTAAGACTGGCCAAATTACTGCAAAGGGTCGGGTCGATTGCATAGGTAGGCAAATCATTCGTTAGGATCTTAAATACAAGTGCATGCGTTTGAACTTTGAAGTTCGGGTCAGTTGGAGAACTCAGTGTCAACTCACAAGATTCTGATGGGTGTGCAGAAATCGTTTGGTTAAGACCACACACTTTGGCATTAACTGCACCGGTTGGAAGTCCTGTAAGCTTACTTAATTCTTCTGTCACAAATGTGGCCTCAGATCCTGGATCAATCAAGGCACGCGCAACGAATTGAGTCTTTCATCCACTTTCATGGCTAAGAACCTCGGGCACTCGAGGAGAGTGTGCTGGGCTTTGCATAATCGGCAAAGGTTCTCTTCAAATTCCCATTCGGTTGGCTTTGCAAATGTGGGTATTGGATCTGTATTATCTGTGGGTCTAAATGCGCAATGGGTCTGAGAAACATTCATGTGATATGTATTCACATTTTCTCCCCAAGATTTGGGTCCAGAACTATCTCGGCTGTGATTTGAAGTCGATGGCTTCATATCATTAACAGCATCGAGTGTCCTATATCTTCGGGTCAGAAACACATTCAAAGTTTTCCATGATGGAACAACTGATATATCCGTTAGAGATTTCTCAAAGTTCTCTAAGGTAATCTTGGGGAGATGGGTCGAGCACAAATACACCAGGATTGGATCCCAGCTCTTTGTGTCAATTTTCAAATTTTGTATGGTTATTACACAGTCATTTATAGACCTTTGTAGGTTCCTAATGGAGCTACCTGATTCTAATGTAACTGTTTGCAAATTGAAAAGGGTCTTTAATTGCGCATTAATTTGCATCCGTTTATTCTCATATTGTTCTACGAGATTAGACCATGCTAATGTTTGAGTTCGGGTCGGGTCGCAAAAAACAACAGTATTTGCCAAAAAAAAAACTTCGCCAAATTAACTAAATTTAATAACTTTTTGTTTTTGTGTGGGTTGGGTAATTACAATATAATACAAAATTAGCCAAATTTTAATTGTTTTATGGGTCGGATAAATCCGCAGCCAAAACTTTCCGCAGTCCTTTTTATTAAAGGCTCGAAGTGACAAAATGTTCGGGTGGTGAACGGGTTGGCAATTGGGCGGATTTACATATAACAAAAATCTGTACCTGATTGTCCGAGTGGTGGATGACTTGATGTTTGCTGTGGAATCTTCCTTCTATGGATTTTCCTTCCTGTTATTGTTAGTTTGTGTTGATTGTTGAGTGTATTTTTGTTAATTGTATGTTATATTGTCGTGGGACCGAATGGCGCGTTGACGGGTTTTTGTGTTTGTTTTAATGTCGCTGTAATGTTTAAAACTTTAAACTTTCAATGTCTCGAAGACGGGTGGGTTTGGTGCGTTCGATCGGTTTTTAGTAAACGTAACGAGTGACGATCTTGCACTTTTGAACGTCAAAACTCAATGCAGTGAGTATCGCTGCCACGAGTGGGTATGGCGGGCGTGTTCACAAACATTGTGTTTACGTTCTACGTAAGCAATATATTTATATATATATATATATATATATATATATATATATATATATATATATATATATATATATATATATATATATATATATATATATATATATATATATGTATATATATATATATATATATATATATAGAGACATAGATATAGGGGTTCAGAATGGTGTAGTGCACGCGCATGACAGTAACTGACTTCTGTTAGTTGCAATAGCCTCTCCTACACAATTCCTAGTCTCACCTTCGCGTTGGTGAACCCCGAGCAACCAGCCAGAAGATCCGGTTTCAACCCCGGTGGGAGGTCTGGTCGGGGACAAACGAGATAGGGATATTGGCCCTCCAATATGGGGTTGTGCGTTGGGCTTGTGACCCGCCATATAAAAGAGACTTTCTATGAGCGCCTCGACGAAGACTATGAGCGCTGCCCCCTTCACGACATCAAAATTGTGATTGGCGACTTTAATGCCAAGATGGGCCATTAGGGTATCTTTGGTTCAACGGTTGGACAATTCAGCCTACACGCAACACCTCCGACAATGGAATGAGGCTGATCGAATTCGCCGCAGCACGAAACATGGTAATTAGTGGTACTAGATTCAAGCATCTCAATATTCACAAGGCCACGTGGCGGTCACCCTATCAGAACACGCGCAACCAAATTGATCATGGTGGGATTGACGAAAGGCACGCTTCTAGTGTGATGGATGTACGATAGATCCGAAATGCCAACATCGACTGGGATCACTTCCTTGTAGCAGCCAAGGTTCGCACACGCTTATGCGCTGCGAAAAACGTCCGGAAACCCACGCAAAGAAAGCTAGACGTCAGTAAGCTGCACAGACAACAGACCGAACAAGCCTATGCCGCTCGTCTCTAACACCTGCTTGCCCAAGGCACTCCCCCTCTCGATGATATATGCGCGCAGTGGACACACGTCTCCGTCGTCAACAGACTGATTGGATCTTATCAGTGCGGCTTCAGACCTGGCAAGTCCACCATTGAACCGATTTTCACATTGCGCCAAATCCTGGAAAAGACCAAAGAGAGGCAGATCGACACCTACCACCTCTTCGTCGACTACAAAGTTGTCTTCGACAGTCCGATAAGAAGTCGCCTATACGCCACCATGTCTTAGTTCGGTATACCTGCGAAGCTTATAAGGCTTTGCAGGATGACCCTGAGCGACACACATTGCTCAGTGAGAATTGGTAACAACCACACCGATACGTTTAATACCGAACGAGGTTTCAGACAAGGCGATTCCCTATCGTGTGACTTCTTCTACCTAATAATGGAGAAGATTTTAACAGCTGTGTCAACAAACAAACAGTCCCGGCGTCTAGGACAACACGTCGCTATTGACAACCACAACTTCGAAGTTGTGAAGGACTTCGTATACCTAGGAACCAGCATCAACAAGCAAAATAATGTTAGACTAGAGATTAGCCGAAGAATAACTCTTGCCAACAGGTGTTACTTTGGGCTCAGTAGGCAATTGAGGAGCAGAGCCCTCTCTCGACGGACAAAAATTACGCTCTATAAGTCGCTCATCATGCCAGTCCTCCTCTATGGCGCTGAGACATGGACGCTTGCCAACACCAGCCAAAAAGGTGTTCAATTCACGGTGTTCCATATATATATATATATATATATATATATTTCTGGAGAGCGGGGTAGGGATGCAGGAGAGCTTGTTGGCTCAGCAATGTCAGGAAAAATAGGAAAAAAATAAAGAGATATGACATTAACAGTTTAATGTTTCTTTATTAGACAATATTTTCTGCGATGCTTACCGCTTGGTAGTCGTACAAAAAAGAGAACGTATATATTATAATTTCCTCGCTGGCAAACTTAATATAGATAAAAATGAAACGGAAAGATAAATATAGATAAAGAGCTAGCGCCGTCTAGCCGTCAAAATTCATACAATCGACGTGAAAGGTGCAACACATACTTTAAACGCAGTTTGGCATAAACATTGCCCCCCGCTTTGCGGTACGACTGTAATAAAATATGGCTTAAAGTATGTGTATTAATAAATTTAGATATTTAAGTAGTAATTATTATATTATATTCAAGTAAATATTCATAGGAAAATGATAATCTTATACATTAGAGAAACGTTTGATTTATATATGTGTATTATTTCATTGCTCATTTCGTTAGCCACTCATTTCATATTTAATTTAAAGTATAATTAAGTTCAGTGGGTAAGTTTTAATTTTTTTTTTAAACAGCACAAGAACCAGCAAGTATCCATCCGAATACTGGTTTTGTGCAACGGGGAGACCGCCGTTGCTCGGCATCATTCCAAATCGCATTAGTTTTGGATACAAATCAGCTCCTAGGACAATGAAAACGGGGCTGACTTGTAAAATGTAGGATCGGCTAAGAGAACATTTAGAAATTTGTCTTTTATGAGTACATCAATAGATTTCGTTGGAGTCCGCATGGTAATGCGATTATCTACGCGTGCGTTAGCTTCGATGTTGACGCTGATATCGTATGGTGCTCGGATTTTGACGCAACATGTTGTCGGTGCCCATCATGGTGGTTGGAATTTTTAATTGCGTTACCAGTTGCTTATCAATGCGAGTCACGGTTGTACACGGATCTATAAGAGTGCTAGCATGATGAAGCTTTACCTTTATCTCTAGCTGGATAACAGCTGTTGCAAAATCGGAGTGCATGACGGCGGTTACATAATGGGCATCGGAACGACCTTTTAAATGGAGTATTATGGTGTTTATTTTTGGAAACTTTGTTATTTTTAGGTCTAATGTTGGACTCGTTAGCCATGTTAATGCTGTAATAATAATAATGGAATGCCATGATGTCGGTAGAAAAAATAATAATTTAGTTAGTGGGAAGAAGTACTAGTTTCACCACTGGGCGTGTTATAACGCCTCGCTCTGTTAAAACGTCTGCTACTCGAACACGTTTGTCGTGCCCAAAAAAAATCTTACTAATTCGACCTAGTCGCCATTCATTAGGAGGTAGGTTTTCATCCTTTATGCCGACCATGTTATTTACCTCTAAATTGACCTCAGGCCGTTTCCATTTATTACGTTTATGGAGCTTCTTGAGGTATTCGTGTTTCCATCGAAAGCAAAAATTTTGATGAAGAGCTTTAAGCCTCTGCCATCGGTTTATTATTGATAACGTTGGCTCATTAATTCCGGGCTCTAACGGAGCTAAAATAGGAGCTCCAATCAAAAAATGACCCGTGGTAAGTGGGGACATTTCGGTGGGATCAGCAGATATTGGAGATATGGTACGAGCGTTTAGATAAGCTTCTGTTTTGGATAACAATGTCGAAAATTCTTCAGACGTATATTTCCATGGGCCGGAAATTTTTTTAAAGTGCGTTTTAAAGCTTTTAACGCCTGCCTCCCACAAACCACCCATGTGAGGAGCACCAGGTGGTAAGAAATGCCATGTTAGATTTTAATGGTGAAAATATGACGCTAATGCCGAGCGAGAAGCATGTTTGAAATCAGTCATCAGAACTTTTGAAGCGCCTACAAAATTTTTGCCGTTGTCGGAATACACGTGGAGGGGGCAACCACGTCTAGATACGAACCTATTAAACGATGCTAAAAAAGAAGGAGTTGATAAATTGGCCTCAAGGTGTATGCCTTCGTGGAAAAACAGACAAATATACACACGTAGCCTTTGGTGATCAGACACACCCTACCAGTATAATTTTTGATATCGAATGGACCGGCGAAGTCCATACCTGCAAATGGTCGTGAAATAATTGTTCTTTCAGGTGGCAAAACGCCCATTAATTGCTCTACAGCCTTTTGCTTACACACTACACATATTTTACAATTATGTATTACGGACTTTATTAGGTTCTTAACCTTTGGTATCCAGAATTGGAGACGGATAAGTTGATGAACCAGTTGGTTACCTCCATGGAGAGAAATGAGATGTGTGAATCTAACCAAAAGTTGAGTGAAATGAGAGTTATAGGGCAAGATTATTGGGTGACGTTTATCATAAGCCATAGCCCGTGATGACGCAAGACGACCGCACACCCGAAGGAAGACAGAATCGTCGACAAATGAATTTAAATTTAGGAGACTGCTAGCGGTTGTTATTGGTTGTTTCATAGACAGGTTGCGATACTCATTTGGATAATTCACCTTCTGACAAAGTATATTAGACGAGTTTTAACCTGGTTTATTTCAGCAATGGTGATAATGTTAGAAGCGTGAGAAAATGCATCACGATGTTTATAATGCGTATGGTGGAAAAAACTATAAACATACGCTATGATTCGCAGGGCCTTAGGAAATGTTGAGAATCTTTCAGTAATGTCGTCGAAATTTTGGAAAATATAGTATTTACCTTGATTGGTTTTTGTTCCAGGCTGGTTTCTTGTAAATTTTCGTGAACCATACTTGTCCAGTGGGAAGGGTTCTGAAGAAGCCACTGAGGACCATGCCACCATAAATCATTGGACACAAGATCCTGGGGTGATAGGCTGGCTAAATCAGCAGGGTTTGTACCGGAATCAACATGAAACCAATTGCTTTGACCGACGCCTTGGACAATTTTCGATACTTTGTTTGCGACAAAGGTTGTCCAGTAGCATGGTGGTTTTCGCAGCCAAGCCAGGAAAATCGTGGAGTCAGTCCAAAAGTATCTCTCATAGTTCTTGACTTTTAACTGGGGCAAAAGAGTATCAACCATATCTGAGAGCAGAGTAGCACCGCATAGTTCAAGTCTTGGAAGTGATATCGTTTTCACTGGAGCTATTTTCGTTTTTGATGCTAAAAGGTTCGAGGAAATGGTATCATTTGCAATAATGCGAACATAAATTGCTGCCGCGTATGCTTTCTCAGATGCATCGCAAAAACCATGAAACTGAATAAGACATTATGGGGCATAATCTATCCATCTTGGAATTTGTATTGAATTGATATACATATAGCTGGATAAGAAATCATGCCAGTTTTTAAGAGAATTGTTCGAAATATTTTGATCCCACTCAGCTTGCTCAAGCCATATATGTTGCATTAGAATTTTGGCCAAAACAATGCATGGACTTAGCCATACCGCAGGATCAAATAGTTTGGACATTTCGGATAAAACTTCTCGTTTGGTAAAGTAGCATTTTTTAGGGATAGGCTTAGACGTGAAGTAAAAGCTGTCTGAATGAGCATTCCAGCGCACCCCTGAAGTTTTTGCATGGCTCGTGTCATCAAATTGTAGAAAATGGTCCTGTAGAAGATGATCTCGAGAGATACCTTCGAGAATTTCGTGAGCATTGGAAGCCCACTTCCGCAATAAAAACCCAGCAGACTCTAATGCCGCAATAAGATCATCGCAAGCTTGAACAGCGTCTTGGACGGTATGAGCACCTGCCAGTGCATCATCAACATACATTGAATGCCGTAAAATTTGGCTTGCGAAAGGATATTGAACATGTACGTCGTCTGCAAGTTGGGATAGTGTACGAATTGCTAGAAAAGGTGCGCATTTCACACCGAACGTGACCGTTTGCTGCTCGTAATCTTTTATGTCTTCTTTTGGAGAATGGCGAAATAAAATTAGTTTAAAGGCCGTGTGACAAGGCTTAATTAAGATCTGCCGATACATTTTTTGTATATCGCCATTGAATACGTATTTAAAGAACCGCCATTTTAGTATTAATATTGTTAAGTCTGATTGTAATACTTGGCCTATGTGCAGTATGTCATTAAGACTTAAACCATTGGATGAAGGATTTGAAGCATTAAACACTACACGAACTTTCGTTGTAGTGCTCTCAGGCTTTATTACCGCATGATGTGGTAAGTAATAATGGTCAGGATAGTAGGAGTCAATCGGTAAAGGGATCATTTTCGTGTGATCTAAATCTAAATATTCCTTTAGGATCTCATCATATTGATTCTTAAAATCAATATTTTTACAGAAACGGGCTTCATTTCGAAGGAACTGTGTCTGAGCAATATATCTGGAGTGGCTCAGTTTTAATTTATTCGGAAATCCCTCTTTAAATGGCAAGGATACTACATATCTACCATCTTCCCTTCGTTTAGTGGTTAGAATAAAATTTTCTTCGCAAAAACGATCAGATTCGGTCATGAAGTGTTTTTGTAGAAGATCCTCCACCTCCCAAAAGTGAAAAATCTGTCGATCAAGTGTTAACTACAGTGGAAAATAAGGATACCGTATTAGGGGACAGTGGTCCGGTCAGTATCCATCCGAAGATGGTTTCATGCGCAATCAAAGAACCACAAATCTGGTGCTTGACGTCTTCAAGGATTATAGATGGGAACAGGTCACCACCTATGAATAGATCGACATTTGAGCTTTTGAAAAACTCGGCATCGGCTTAATGTATGTTAGGAATTTTTGAGACGATGGAAGGATCTATAGGACAAGTCGGTAGACTCCCTGTAAGATGAGGTGAAACCAAATTTGATGCTTCTATTTGTATGTCTGGATTAATAGGTGAACTTAGTAGGAAAGAGCAGGATTTGTGCATCCTGCCTGAAATAGCGTGGTTTAATCCAGATATCTGAGCATTTACTGCACGTGATGGCAGTTTAATCAGCTTCAATAGCCGATCAGAAATGAATGTGCCTTCTGATCCGGAGTCTATGAGGGCTCTAGCAGAGTAGGATATGCCTAGATGGCGAATTTGTACAATAGCTGTACCTAACAGAATACCTTTAACATTGGATGCAAAACTAGACTGGACATTCATTATGGATGGGGTTAGAAATATCAGTGGACTATATCTGTGTTGCGTGGGAATTAATGGCACAGTTATTACATGTGCTAGCTTGATCGTTGGCATGATTAGTAATAGCCATGGTTTGAAATGGGTGCATTGTTGTAGAATCGGAAATGGGCGCATCACGATGTAATAAAGAATTATGTCGTTTATTACATACATAGCAATTGTGCTTACTCTGGCAATCGCTGAGTATGCTCGTGCCAAACAATTGACGCAGAGTCCATGTTTTTTAACATGAGCAAAACGATCAGCTGTGTTCATATTTAAGAATTTAAAGCAGTTTCGAATGGTATGCTGCTCAGCTTACAACTTGGTGTAATGTGTGCATGGTACGTGTTTACCTTTCGTTCAGTACGCGACGAGCCAGAGGTTGCATTAGATTTTCTTTGAAAAGGAGCATTAGTATTTGAATGAGAATTTTTAATATCAGGCACGGTCTCAAGTGTCTGATATCGACTAGTGAGAAACAAATCTAAACTTGACCAGGTTGGAATTTCGGTTTTATTTTGAATTGATTGCTCCCAGAGAGCAAGAGTGGCATCGGGCAGTTGAGTGGAACACAAAAATATAAATATCGCATCCCAGTTATCAATAGCGACATTATATAACTGAAAAGCGGAAATGCAGCTATTTATTTCACTTTGAATGGTCTTAATAGCGCTGCCGCACTCAGACGTGACTGCTGGAAGATTAAAAAGTAGGCGAAGCTGGCTATTCAGCAGTATTCGCTTATTTTCGAACCGATCGTGGAGGTTCTTCCAAGCCGTTGCAAACCCATCGTTGGGAAGGGGGGACTTCCGAACAATTTCTCGTGCTTCGTCTTGGGTCTTCTGACTCAGCTAAAATAATTTTTCGACCGGACTGAGTTGCGAATTGTTCACGTAGACGGCCGCGAACATATCCCGAAAGGATGGCCACGACAGATTATCTCCACGGATTGTCTCTATATCACAGGGTGCCAAACGAAAGTTGGTGCTCATTGGTTGGCATTGGCATTTCACTGGCTGCTGTCATCACTGCAGTTGTTAAAAGTTGTTGTGAATATTCGCCGATTTTCGCCAAATAGCGTACGTACTACGCGTACGATTGTCGGTAACGCGTCTTCAGTGTCTCTAGGTCCGGTATATCAGCAACATCGTTGTCCTTCGTTAGTTCACTAAAACACAGTTTGTATCCTGTCTTGCAACTTGCCCAGATGGATTTAATCTCCTCTCGATGTACCTCCAGCGCAAAAGTAGAATGTAGGGTGGCAGGTCCAGAGTGGAAATCGGCTTCGAATTCGACGATATTTTCGGTTGAAAGAATGAACGAGTCGGGGGATGCCATTGCAAGGAGGTTAGACTATGTAGAATTAAATTAATGTTGGCAGCAAGAAATAATACCGAACAAGCAGAACGCAAAGTAGGCAGGAATAAAAAACATCACTAAACCAGGACTTTTCAAATCAAAAAAAAAATAACGAACAATCCAAATGCCAAGAAATGTTCACAAAAAATGAATTATTCACAAATTATGTTTCAGACGAACTGCCACAATTATTTGCTTGTAAATTAGGATAGACAGTGTACAGGGAAAGTCGTAATAATATTAAAAAAAAGGAAGAAAAATACTTTAGCTATGTAGCGTTTTTATATTGGAGACACCCTTTATTAAAGGAAATTTCGATTAATTTTGTTTTATTTATTATGTATATATATATTTTTTTTACTTTTAGTTTAATCGAATATTTACGTATTATTTTTTTTTTAATCTTATAAACGTAGAAAAAAAAATGAATGAAATAATTTTTAAACAAATTTTATTTATTATGTTCTTTAATATTTTCAATATGTTCGCACGAATTTAATTTAATTTCATATTTTAATATCACTTTGTATTTATTACGATTTAAAATACACCGACATCACGAGAAAACCAAATGTTGGTTGGACTTATAATATTAAATACTGTATGAAATTATGAAGGATGAAGGAATAATTCGATTGATTGTAATTCAATTCGAAACACTCAGTAAACTATTTAATATGTAACGCGGTGTAATGTTGCAGATTGTGTTGCTATAAATTAAATGTTTGACAACATGCGTAGGTTGCTTTTAATAATGAGCGATTAACTCAAATACCAAAAAAATGGCAAGAATGTTGCGAGAAAGTGGATAGAATTCACGAACGCGTATACGACCTTTATTTAATAAAATTAATTTTATAGTTTAACACTATAAATTCAAGGACTTTAAGGATTCAAGGATTTTAAGGATTTATTTTAATTAGAGTAGAAATTTAACACTTTATAAACCATTTTGAAAACTTTGTTCATAATATTTAGAAGGTTTCTAACGTTATTTTGTTTAATAATTTTAATTAAGAGAGCTTGATCGAGCAATTTTGCACCTTAAAGAAGGTAACAGGATTATATTGCAATTTAACAAAATGTTCATTTTCATAGAATTTATAGGAGCATATAGCTACTTTTTTGTTTTAACGAAATTCGCACTTTTTAGGGAAATCTAATTATAAGACTTACAGACACAATTTTTAAAACAGATTTTTCGGGTCGATTGATATTGTTGTAAGTCAACGTAGTGTGACATGGACGCTTGCCAACACCAGCCAAAAAGGTGTTCAATTCACGGTGTTCCATATATATATATATATATATATATATATTTCTGGAGAGCGGGGTAGGGATGCAGGAGAGCTTGTTGGCTCAGCAATGTCAGGAAAAATAGGAAAAAAATAAAGAGATATGACATTAACAGTTTAATGTTTCTTTATTAGACAATATTTTCTGCGATGCTTACCGCTTGGTAGTCGTACAAAAAAGAGAACGTATATATTATAATTTCCTCGCTGGCAAACTTAATATAGATAAAAATGAAACGGAAAGATAAATATAGATAAAGAGCTAGCGCCGTCTAGCCGTCAAAATTCATACAATCGACGTGAAAGGTGCAACACATACTTTAAACGCAGTTTGGCATAAACATTGCCCCCCGCTTTGCGGTACGACTGTAATAAAATATGGCTTAAAGTATGTGTATTAATAAATTTAGATATTTAAGTAGTAATTATTATATTATATTCAAGTAAATATTCATAGGAAAATGATAATCTTATACATTAGAGAAACGTTTGATTTATATATGTGTATTATTTCATTGCTCATTTCGTTAGCCACTCATTTCATATTTAATTTAAAGTATAATTAAGTTCAGTGGGTAAGTTTTAATTTTTTTTTTAAACAGCACAAGAACCAGCAAGTATCCATCCGAATACTGGTTTTGTGCAACGGGGAGACCGCCGTTGCTCGGCATCATTCCAAATCGCATTAGTTTTGGATACAAATCAGCTCCTAGGACAATGAAAACGGGGCTGACTTGTAAAATGTAGGATCGGCTAAGAGAACATTTAGAAATTTGTCTTTTATGAGTACATCAATAGATTTCGTTGGAGTCCGCATGGTAATGCGATTATCTACGCGTGCGTTAGCTTCGATGTTGACGCTGATATCGTATGGTGCTCGGATTTTGACGCAACATGTTGTCGGTGCCCATCATGGTGGTTGGAATTTTTAATTGCGTTACCAGTTGCTTATCAATGCGAGTCACGGTTGTACACGGATCTATAAGAGTGCTAGCATGATGAAGCTTTACCTTTATCTCTAGCTGGATAACAGCTGTTGCAAAATCGGAGTGCATGACGGCGGTTACATAATGGGCATCGGAACGACCTTTTAAATGGAGTATTATGGTGTTTATTTTTGGAAACTTTGTTATTTTTAGGTCTAATGTTGGACTCGTTAGCCATGTTAATGCTGTAATAATAATAATGGAATGCCATGATGTCGGTAGAAAAAATAATAATTTAGTTAGTGGGAAGAAGTACTAGTTTCACCACTGGGCGTGTTATAACGCCTCGCTCTGTTAAAACGTCTGCTACTCGAACACGTTTGTCGTGCCCAAAAAAAATCTTACTAATTCGACCTAGTCGCCATTCATTAGGAGGTAGGTTTTCATCCTTTATGCCGACCATGTTATTTACCTCTAAATTGACCTCAGGCCGTTTCCATTTATTACGTTTATGGAGCTTCTTGAGGTATTCGTGTTTCCATCGAAAGCAAAAATTTTGATGAAGAGCTTTAAGCCTCTGCCATCGGTTTATTATTGATAACGTTGGCTCATTAATTCCGGGCTCTAACGGAGCTAAAATAGGAGCTCCAATCAAAAAATGACCCGTGGTAAGTGGGGACATTTCGGTGGGATCAGCAGATATTGGAGATATGGTACGAGCGTTTAGATAAGCTTCTGTTTTGGATAACAATGTCGAAAATTCTTCAGACGTATATTTCCATGGGCCGGAAATTTTTTTAAAGTGCGTTTTAAAGCTTTTAACGCCTGCCTCCCACAAACCACCCATGTGAGGAGCACCAGGTGGTAAGAAATGCCATGTTAGATTTTAATGGTGAAAATATGACGCTAATGCCGAGCGAGAAGCATGTTTGAAATCAGTCATCAGAACTTTTGAAGCGCCTACAAAATTTTTGCCGTTGTCGGAATACACGTGGAGGGGGCAACCACGTCTAGATACGAACCTATTAAACGATGCTAAAAAAGAAGGAGTTGATAAATTGGCCTCAAGGTGTATGCCTTCGTGGAAAAACAGACAAATATACACACGTAGCCTTTGGTGATCAGACACACCCTACCAGTATAATTTTTGATATCGAATGGACCGGCGAAGTCCATACCTGCAAATGGTCGTGAAATAATTGTTCTTTCAGGTGGCAAAACGCCCATTAATTGCTCTACAGCCTTTTGCTTACACACTACACATATTTTACAATTATGTATTACGGACTTTATTAGGTTCTTAACCTTTGGTATCCAGAATTGGAGACGGATAAGTTGATGAACCAGTTGGTTACCTCCATGGAGAGAAATGAGATGTGTGAATCTAACCAAAAGTTGAGTGAAATGAGAGTTATAGGGCAAGATTATTGGGTGACGTTTATCATAAGCCATAGCCCGTGATGACGCAAGACGACCGCACACCCGAAGGAAGACAGAATCGTCGACAAATGAATTTAAATTTAGGAGACTGCTAGCGGTTGTTATTGGTTGTTTCATAGACAGGTTGCGATACTCATTTGGATAATTCACCTTCTGACAAAGTATATTAGACGAGTTTTAACCTGGTTTATTTCAGCAATGGTGATAATGTTAGAAGCGTGAGAAAATGCATCACGATGTTTATAATGCGTATGGTGGAAAAAACTATAAACATACGCTATGATTCGCAGGGCCTTAGGAAATGTTGAGAATCTTTCAGTAATGTCGTCGAAATTTTGGAAAATATAGTATTTACCTTGATTGGTTTTTGTTCCAGGCTGGTTTCTTGTAAATTTTCGTGAACCATACTTGTCCAGTGGGAAGGGTTCTGAAGAAGCCACTGAGGACCATGCCACCATAAATCATTGGACACAAGATCCTGGGGTGATAGGCTGGCTAAATCAGCAGGGTTTGTACCGGAATCAACATGAAACCAATTGCTTTGACCGACGCCTTGGACAATTTTCGATACTTTGTTTGCGACAAAGGTTGTCCAGTAGCATGGTGGTTTTCGCAGCCAAGCCAGGAAAATCGTGGAGTCAGTCCAAAAGTATCTCTCATAGTTCTTGACTTTTAACTGGGGCAAAAGAGTATCAACCATATCTGAGAGCAGAGTAGCACCGCATAGTTCAAGTCTTGGAAGTGATATCGTTTTCACTGGAGCTATTTTCGTTTTTGATGCTAAAAGGTTCGAGGAAATGGTATCATTTGCAATAATGCGAACATAAATTGCTGCCGCGTATGCTTTCTCAGATGCATCGCAAAAACCATGAAACTGAATAAGACATTATGGGGCATAATCTATCCATCTTGGAATTTGTATTGAATTGATATACATATAGCTGGATAAGAAATCATGCCAGTTTTTAAGAGAATTGTTCGAAATATTTTGATCCCACTCAGCTTGCTCAAGCCATATATGTTGCATTAGAATTTTGGCCAAAACAATGCATGGACTTAGCCATACCGCAGGATCAAATAGTTTGGACATTTCGGATAAAACTTCTCGTTTGGTAAAGTAGCATTTTTTAGGGATAGGCTTAGACGTGAAGTAAAAGCTGTCTGAATGAGCATTCCAGCGCACCCCTGAAGTTTTTGCATGGCTCGTGTCATCAAATTGTAGAAAATGGTCCTGTAGAAGATGATCTCGAGAGATACCTTCGAGAATTTCGTGAGCATTGGAAGCCCACTTCCGCAATAAAAACCCAGCAGACTCTAATGCCGCAATAAGATCATCGCAAGCTTGAACAGCGTCTTGGACGGTATGAGCACCTGCCAGTGCATCATCAACATACATTGAATGCCGTAAAATTTGGCTTGCGAAAGGATATTGAACATGTACGTCGTCTGCAAGTTGGGATAGTGTACGAATTGCTAGAAAAGGTGCGCATTTCACACCGAACGTGACCGTTTGCTGCTCGTAATCTTTTATGTCTTCTTTTGGAGAATGGCGAAATAAAATTAGTTTAAAGGCCGTGTGACAAGGCTTAATTAAGATCTGCCGATACATTTTTTGTATATCGCCATTGAATACGTATTTAAAGAACCGCCATTTTAGTATTAATATTGTTAAGTCTGATTGTAATACTTGGCCTATGTGCAGTATGTCATTAAGACTTAAACCATTGGATGAAGGATTTGAAGCATTAAACACTACACGAACTTTCGTTGTAGTGCTCTCAGGCTTTATTACCGCATGATGTGGTAAGTAATAATGGTCAGGATAGTAGGAGTCAATCGGTAAAGGGATCATTTTCGTGTGATCTAAATCTAAATATTCCTTTAGGATCTCATCATATTGATTCTTAAAATCAATATTTTTACAGAAACGGGCTTCATTTCGAAGGAACTGTGTCTGAGCAATATATCTGGAGTGGCTCAGTTTTAATTTATTCGGAAATCCCTCTTTAAATGGCAAGGATACTACATATCTACCATCTTCCCTTCGTTTAGTGGTTAGAATAAAATTTTCTTCGCAAAAACGATCAGATTCGGTCATGAAGTGTTTTTGTAGAAGATCCTCCACCTCCCAAAAGTGAAAAATCTGTCGATCAAGTGTTAACTACAGTGGAAAATAAGGATACCGTATTAGGGGACAGTGGTCCGGTCAGTATCCATCCGAAGATGGTTTCATGCGCAATCAAAGAACCACAAATCTGGTGCTTGACGTCTTCAAGGATTATAGATGGGAACAGGTCACCACCTATGAATAGATCGACATTTGAGCTTTTGAAAAACTCGGCATCGGCTTAATGTATGTTAGGAATTTTTGAGACGATGGAAGGATCTATAGGACAAGTCGGTAGACTCCCTGTAAGATGAGGTGAAACCAAATTTGATGCTTCTATTTGTATGTCTGGATTAATAGGTGAACTTAGTAGGAAAGAGCAGGATTTGTGCATCCTGCCTGAAATAGCGTGGTTTAATCCAGATATCTGAGCATTTACTGCACGTGATGGCAGTTTAATCAGCTTCAATAGCCGATCAGAAATGAATGTGCCTTCTGATCCGGAGTCTATGAGGGCTCTAGCAGAGTAGGATATGCCTAGATGGCGAATTTGTACAATAGCTGTACCTAACAGAATACCTTTAACATTGGATGCAAAACTAGACTGGACATTCATTATGGATGGGGTTAGAAATATCAGTGGACTATATCTGTGTTGCGTGGGAATTAATGGCACAGTTATTACATGTGCTAGCTTGATCGTTGGCATGATTAGTAATAGCCATGGTTTGAAATGGGTGCATTGTTGTAGAATCGGAAATGGGCGCATCACGATGTAATAAAGAATTATGTCGTTTATTACATACATAGCAATTGTGCTTACTCTGGCAATCGCTGAGTATGCTCGTGCCAAACAATTGACGCAGAGTCCATGTTTTTTAACATGAGCAAAACGATCAGCTGTGTTCATATTTAAGAATTTAAAGCAGTTTCGAATGGTATGCTGCTCAGCTTACAACTTGGTGTAATGTGTGCATGGTACGTGTTTACCTTTCGTTCAGTACGCGACGAGCCAGAGGTTGCATTAGATTTTCTTTGAAAAGGAGCATTAGTATTTGAATGAGAATTTTTAATATCAGGCACGGTCTCAAGTGTCTGATATCGACTAGTGAGAAACAAATCTAAACTTGACCAGGTTGGAATTTCGGTTTTATTTTGAATTGATTGCTCCCAGAGAGCAAGAGTGGCATCGGGCAGTTGAGTGGAACACAAAAATATAAATATCGCATCCCAGTTATCAATAGCGACATTATATAACTGAAAAGCGGAAATGCAGCTATTTATTTCACTTTGAATGGTCTTAATAGCGCTGCCGCACTCAGACGTGACTGCTGGAAGATTAAAAAGTAGGCGAAGCTGGCTATTCAGCAGTATTCGCTTATTTTCGAACCGATCGTGGAGGTTCTTCCAAGCCGTTGCAAACCCATCGTTGGGAAGGGGGGACTTCCGAACAATTTCTCGTGCTTCGTCTTGGGTCTTCTGACTCAGCTAAAATAATTTTTCGACCGGACTGAGTTGCGAATTGTTCACGTAGACGGCCGCGAACATATCCCGAAAGGATGGCCACGACAGATTATCTCCACGGATTGTCTCTATATCACAGGGTGCCAAACGAAAGTTGGTGCTCATTGGTTGGCATTGGCATTTCACTGGCTGCTGTCATCACTGCAGTTGTTAAAAGTTGTTGTGAATATTCGCCGATTTTCGCCAAATAGCGTACGTACTACGCGTACGATTGTCGGTAACGCGTCTTCAGTGTCTCTAGGTCCGGTATATCAGCAACATCGTTGTCCTTCGTTAGTTCACTAAAACACAGTTTGTATCCTGTCTTGCAACTTGCCCAGATGGATTTAATCTCCTCTCGATGTACCTCCAGCGCAAAAGTAGAATGTAGGGTGGCAGGTCCAGAGTGGAAATCGGCTTCGAATTCGACGATATTTTCGGTTGAAAGAATGAACGAGTCGGGGGATGCCATTGCAAGGAGGTTAGACTATGTAGAATTAAATTAATGTTGGCAGCAAGAAATAATACCGAACAAGCAGAACGCAAAGTAGGCAGGAATAAAAAACATCACTAAACCAGGACTTTTCAAATCAAAAAAAAAATAACGAACAATCCAAATGCCAAGAAATGTTCACAAAAAATGAATTATTCACAAATTATGTTTCAGACGAACTGCCACAATTATTTGCTTGTAAATTAGGATAGACAGTGTACAGGGAAAGTCGTAATAATATTAAAAAAAAGGAAGAAAAATACTTTAGCTATGTAGCGTTTTTATATTGGAGACACCCTTTATTAAAGGAAATTTCGATTAATTTTGTTTTATTTATTATGTATATATATATTTTTTTTACTTTTAGTTTAATCGAATATTTACGTATTATTTTTTTTTTAATCTTATAAACGTAGAAAAAAAAATGAATGAAATAATTTTTAAACAAATTTTATTTATTATGTTCTTTAATATTTTCAATATGTTCGCACGAATTTAATTTAATTTCATATTTTAATATCACTTTGTATTTATTACGATTTAAAATACACCGACATCACGAGAAAACCAAATGTTGGTTGGACTTATAATATTAAATACTGTATGAAATTATGAAGGATGAAGGAATAATTCGATTGATTGTAATTCAATTCGAAACACTCAGTAAACTATTTAATATGTAACGCGGTGTAATGTTGCAGATTGTGTTGCTATAAATTAAATGTTTGACAACATGCGTAGGTTGCTTTTAATAATGAGCGATTAACTCAAATACCAAAAAAATGGCAAGAATGTTGCGAGAAAGTGGATAGAATTCACGAACGCGTATACGACCTTTATTTAATAAAATTAATTTTATAGTTTAACACTATAAATTCAAGGACTTTAAGGATTCAAGGATTTTAAGGATTTATTTTAATTAGAGTAGAAATTTAACACTTTATAAACCATTTTGAAAACTTTGTTCATAATATTTAGAAGGTTTCTAACGTTATTTTGTTTAATAATTTTAATTAAGAGAGCTTGATCGAGCAATTTTGCACCTTAAAGAAGGTAACAGGATTATATTGCAATTTAACAAAATGTTCATTTTCATAGAATTTATAGGAGCATATAGCTACTTTTTTGTTTTAACGAAATTCGCACTTTTTAGGGAAATCTAATTATAAGACTTACAGACACAATTTTTAAAACAGATTTTTCGGGTCGATTGATATTGTTGTAAGTCAACGTAGTGTGTTTTGGTAAGTCACTATACGTTGATATTATAAACGTATCGTGACCTATTTCCGCGATGACTACCTTATGCAGTTATCGTGAATTTGTTGTAAGGTGTGATGTAGGGCTTCCAAATCAAAGTTCAGTATTGGCGAAGCTGGGTCAAACCAGCGGTGGCGTGATTGGCTAGAGTGGAATTTGCGCACGACGCTCTGCCGGAACATGTTAGATTTGGAACATGCCTTTATATAATAGTTTAAATTAGATTTTAAGTCAGTTGAAAAATAGAGTTATAAGCTAAAGTTAAAATAGAGTAGTAAAATAAGTTGTAAAGTGTAAAAGTAATTAATGATAATAATTTCGGGAGCGTTAGAATCAAATAGTGTAAAAATAAAGATAGACTAAAAACAAATGAAATACGTATTAATTGATATAAAAAGAAAAGGACAAATCGAGTTAAAATAAGTAAGTGAGTAAGTAAAAACGCAAAAAGCAAACAACATTTTGGCGCAGCCGGAGACCAGGAACCGAAAAGAAGAAAGGAGAAATTTTTAGGAAAAAGAAGCAACCAAGGAATTTTAAGTGAGTATTACTGAAAATTATAAATTATGTGATAGAAATTGTAAAGTTACTTTGGTCGGTATTTGCGGTCTTCGACCATTTTCAGGAAATTATAGAGAGCAGCACGTAATTAATGGTTAGGCATTTAGCTCGTCGGATGGGGTTGGGTCTTTCTACATTTCACTGAAACACAATACATTTAGAAAATACGTGCTTAACAAAAAAAAAACTATATTAAAAAAATCAACGGATGGACAAAAAATAAGGAAAGTCTAATTTATGTCAATATTTATACCCTACATTAAGAAAGGGTATATTCAGTTTGGTACGCCGTTTGTAACACCCAGAAGGAAGCATCTCCGGTATGGAAAAGTATATATATTCTTGATCAGCATGACCTCTCCGTCTGTCCGTCTGTCTGTCCGTCTGTCTGTTGAAAACCCTACTACTTTTAAAATTGAAGAGCTAGATAAATGAAACTTATAACTTTGATTACTAATATACCTACGCTGTATGCGCTGAATTGGCGAGATCGGTTCATTGTGACCTATGATCCGACCACTTATGTTCAAATACCTCATATAAAATGTACATATAAAGATCAATTTTTATGTATACGTGCTTAGGTAAACTTATTTGGTCAAATATATATTGACATCATGCTCAAGTACGTGATAATAATGTTTTCCGTCGAAAAGACCTGTGGTTCATTAAAAAAAAATCGAAATCCGGTACACCTACCTATTTGTAAATATGGGTATCAAATGAATGGAAATTCTTCAGCGATTGAATGTTTGTAGTTATTTTCAGGATTCGTATACCCTGGTGACCTATATATCACTTTGAATGGTAACCACACATATGTGTAGGGTATTTATAGTCGGCTTAGACCGACTATAATTTTGATAATCCTAACTATCATAATTACACCTACTTTAAAATTTCCCATGTGATCTAACCTTCCCAACTGGTTTTCATTCTATTTGCATTTAAATAGATCAGAAGTTATGATCTCTTACCCACCCTACCATGGTTTCTTTTATATTCAATTATTTTTTTTTTGAAACCCCTGAATATGACTCTCTAGTTTGGCTAAGTAAACTTCAAACAAACAAATTATTTACTCCATATTAATGGTATTACAATTTATTGAGACAAATGTCATTCATAACAAAGTTCATTAATAACGAAAGAAAGAAACTAAGAAAAGAGAGAGTGATCTCTTAGCAACAAAAGAGATCATCGATATTACAACAATAAAAAACAATTCATTCATTGACTGCATAGAACATGCTCTCGCGAATTGCCGAGACAAACAAAAATAAAGATGCAATTATAGAAAATTTTAGTTTAGGTTTAATTCACAAAATTTGGTTTGCATATTTTTTCTTTCTTTTAAATACTACATATTAGAATTAAATCTGAAGGATTTTATCTAGTTGTTATTTTATTTATTTATTCATATTTTTTCTTTTAATTCATTCATTCAGAATATTTTAATTCTTTATTTTTTTTTTTAATGTAGAGAAATGGAACAAACAATATAATGTTAATATATAAACTTACTTTAATTCCCTCGATGCAGCAGGCCTGATGCAGACGACGTAGTTACAGCGCTATGGACTGCAGTGGTTGCTAAAACTTGGTTTATTCCATTTCACTTTCTTTCAAGATTCCAATATAAATATTTTTTGTTGTTTTTTTTTCTTTTTTTTTATAATTAAACCTGTTTCGATAATTAAACCTGGACACTACTGATTAATTGTTTTGCATGTTTTGATTTCTTCTTTGATGTTGTCCGTCTAAGCGGGTGCTACTTCGTGACGTAGGCGTAATGCAGATTTTCAACTGAGTTTTTTCTTGTTGCTGTCGCTATGCGTGGTGCAGTGAAAATATCAATGAACGCAATACCAAAATACGCATGTTGAAAATAGGTGAAAATGTTGCGAATAAATGTTGCTAATTCTGTTGTAGACACATGTTATATTTATGACCTTCAAATGAATTCAAGGTTTTCAAAGGTCCCCTATAAAATTTGATTAAATTAATTCAAGTACAACCTTTAGCAAATTAATGTTTAGTTATCTTTCGGGGACTTGCGTTTAGCTTGAATTTGTTTATAAAAATCAGGGATCGATACTTTGTGCAATATAAATTAGATTTAGGTAAACTTTTCCACGTGCTGTGATACACTTCTAGTCAGTAAACAGTTTTAGTTTTAAATTTACCTTTTCAAAAAAAAAAAAAATATATATATATATTTTTTACCTTTAGTTTAGTATAATGTTAATCAATCGTTTTTATAATATTACCAATGGTTTTACGGATTTATAGATTATATAAAATCCAATAGAGGTATTTAATTAATATTTAACAAAACGCACATGGATTTTTTTTTCTTTTTTTTTATTTAGTTTAAGACGTGTATTCTGATTTCAACTAGTTAATTCAACGATTATGCGAGTAATGATCGTCTATGAGTCGATGCGTAGTAATGAGACCTGTGTCAGATCATTCAATATTTGACGAAACAGTAAATGTATTAATTTTTTTTCTTATCTTTGTATACTACAGAGATGTTGAAAAGCTTGGTAATGCAAAATTATACAAATGGTCTTTTACACGATCTCTAATTATCATAGTGTCTGCCTGAAATATTTGAGAAACGTAATGATAGCTATAAAGTTCAGATCGCCGTCACAAAACAGATTATTTTAGGTCGAATTTAACATTAAAGAAACTGAAAACGGCTTGACATAAAATTTATGTTTGTGGTTTGATGTCCTTTGCATGGTAAGTCCCTACAGGACGGCCTTGCAAGTCTGTTAAATCATAATAGAAATTTCCTACTCTTTTAGCAATTCTACTCTTCAAGAATTTAGGAGCAAGTTTTGCATTAAAGTTATCGGCTTTCTTAATTAAAGCGAAGTTTCGTCAAAATATTTCATCTCCTATGTTAAAATGTATTTCTCTAGTTCGTAAATTGTAATTTTTTTTGTAATTGTTATAAGCGGTTTCCAAATTTCCTTTGACTTTTTCCCTTACTAACGAAAGTTTGTCGGAACTGTTCAAAATAGTTTCTCCATTATCTATCTCATTCAGTTTTCTCAATAGGTCATAAGAGCCAGCATGTGTTACCATTTGCTGTCCGAAAAGTACAATATATGGTGAGAATCCAACCGAACTGTGAAAAGAACTTCACAAAGCTACTAAAATTTGACTAAGATTTTTGTCCCATTCCCTTTGATCTTTGTCTAGATAAAAACGAATTGCGGCTATAATGGATCTGTTAACTCGCTCTGATGCATTCGATTGGGGACTATATATGGCGGTGAAAACGTGCTTGATTCCATATTTAGCTAATAAATTTTCAAATAGAACTGACTTAAACTGGGCTCCATTATCTGTTATAGCCACTTCTGGAATTCCAAATATATGGAATACACTAAACTCAAGAAACTCGCTAAAGGAAGCAGTAGTAAAAATATAATAGGAAACTTTGAAAAATGATCCAAGATAACGAATATTCCAATATTACCTGATTTAGAACGGGGGTAGGGTCCAAGTAGATCCATATAAACTCTTTGAAATGGACGCTCTGATTTAGCTGATTGGGGGTTCACATAGGTGGCCGTTATATTTTACAAACTTCGCAACTATTAACAAAATCTTTCACATTTAAAGCCATTTTTGGCCAAAACAAATTTTTACGAATTGTAGTTAAAGTTTTTCCTATTCCACCTTGTGCAGACATAGGAGGACAGTGTGCCTGTTTTATTTCTTCATTTTGGAGTTCTTGTGGAACCCACAATTTCACACTCGATGATTCATTTAAAGCTTCTCCATTGAAAATTCTGTATATCTATCTAATATTTTTAGGTCAAGTAAACGAGTCTGATTTTCTGTAATTTCTAATTTTAGTTTCTGGTAACTATCAGATTAAAATTTCTCGGAGTTTAAATCAATTATAGGTGTTATCTTTTCATATTCAAAAGCTTGAATTTTAAACGAGACAACGCATCGGAGACAGTGTTAAGAGTACCTTTCCGGTGCTCAATACTAAAATTGAAACCTTGTAATTTGAGAGACCAGCGTGCTAATCTTCCGTATAAATCTGACTGCCTCATAAGCCATTTTAAACTAGCATGGTCGGTAATAACTTTAAACTGGTGACCTTCTACGTATTCTCTAAACTTGTCTATGCTTTTAAGTGCCGCTAGACATTCTAATTCAGTGATCGAATAATTGGATTGCGCACGATTAAGTTTGTGCGAAAAATACGCAATTGGTCTTTCGACTCCGTCTTCGTCTTCTTGCGCCAGGACACCACCAATTCCAGTTTTCGATGCGTCCGTCTGAATTACAAAAGGGCTTTCAAAATTGGGTGTAATTAAAACAGGTGCAGAAGTCAAGCAGGTTTTTACCTTTTCAAACGCATCTTGTGCCTCTGGCGTCCATATAAAAGTTTTGGTCTTTTTAGTTAAATTTGTTAGTGGCGCAGTTAAAGAAGAGTAATTGTCAATAAACCGCCTGTACCAGCCAGCTAGTCCCAGAAAGCTACGCACTTCTTTAACTGTTTTTGGTGGTACAAGGTTTATTATGGCTGATATTTTATCAGGGTCAGTTTTTAGACAACCATTCCCGATAACATACCCCAAATATTTAACCTCATTCATACTCCATTTACATTTCGCTATATCAATTGTCAAACCAGCCTTATGTAATACCTGGGCTATCTCAACTAAGAGTAAAATATGCTCTTCGAAATCTTTAGAAAGCAACAACAGGTCGTCCAAGTATAAAAACCCTATTTTTCAAATGTGCGGGAATTATAATGTCCATAAGACGACATAAAGATTGAGGTGCATTAGTTAACCCAAATGGCATAACTTTAAAACGAAACAAAGGTCTATTAGGAACTGTGAATGCAGTTTTGTCTCGTGAATCTTCAGCTATATTTATCTGCCAAAAAGCATGTTTTAAATCTAAAGATGTTATAAATTCTGCTTTCGGAAGACGAGACAAAATTCTATTAATTTGGGGCTGGGGATATGCTTCCTTAACAGTTTTTTTTTTTTTTTTAATGTGGGATAAAAAATAGAGCCACAGCACTCAGACAGCGTTATATCCATTGTGCTGTGACCCAGTTCCCTGGTTTTTAATGATACTTCTTAGATTCATTATTGAATCTAAGAAGGCTATTGTGTGATAGAGAGTGAAGCTGATCCTCTCTCATCACGTCTGTGCCAAATATCTGCCTTCTAATTCTAGAAAATGCTGGATAGTCACAGAGATAGTGCTCTGTGGTGCCAGTTTCTTCGTAGCAGGCAGAACATAAGGCGCTTTCGGCCAGGCCGATTGCGTTCATGTGTTTTTCACATGCGTTGTGTCCCGTTAGAAGTCCCGTCAGTTTTCTGTACTCCTTTCTACTTAAGGAAAGTAGAAACGAGGCCGATCTTTTGGTTATCGTCGGTGTCATGAGCTTGGAGAATCTGCATTTCGTCTCATTCAGCCTTCTGCTCTTGTGTGCGGAGGCGACCCAAGAGCTGATGACGAATTTTCCCGTAGATGAAGGTAGTCCAAGCACAGGTTCTGGTCCAAATGGATTATCCTCAGATCCAGCACGTGCTAGTTCGTCAGATGTTTCATTGCCCGAAACTCCTTTATGGCCCGGCACCCAAATCAGTTTCAGTGTATTGTATTTACCAACACAATTGAGACGTGATCTGCATTGACGTACAATTTTGGATTTGATGACCTGGTTGTTCAAAGCCGTAAGAGCAGCCTGACTATCGCTGCAAACTGATATAGCTCTGTTCTGCCATCTATTATCCGCAATGTAGTCCATAGCCATAAGTATAGCATAAACTTCGCATTGAAATACCGATTCATTGTCGCCTAAGGCGAACTGAAGTCTGCGGACATCCGGTTCCACAAACACTCCAGCACCAAATCCCTGAACGGTTCTGGAGCCGTCTGTGAAAATGCGGTGTGACCCTCTACCTGGCTCACAGTCAGGCGTTAGCCAGTCTTGAATGTCAGGTTGGCAGACCTCAAAATTTCGTCTTGGTAATATTTCTGTTATAATTGCATCAGAGGGCATCTCCAGTAGACAGGTGTCTAATGGAGTGTCAAGTGCAATGTCAGAGATATTCCAGGGAACATTAAACCAGAAACTACCTCGTTTTAGTCTCCAGCAGCCTTTCATGGCTTCGCCTCTGATGAAGATGTCAAGTGGTGGTAGGTTTAAGATTGCATTCAGTGCTGGACCAGGTGTAGTGGGAAAGGCACCCGTAACACCCAGACACACGGTTCTCTGAATCTTGGCAAAACTAGTTGTCACGCATTTTCGCGACAGCTTGTTCCACCAGACTACCGATGCATATGATATCATCGGTCTTATCATTGCCGTGTAAATCCATAAGGTTTTGCTCGGCGATAGTCCCCATGTCTTCCCAAAAATTCCTCTGCATTGCCAGAAGGCATTCAATGCTCGCGAAATTTTATTTTCAACATGTTTTGTCCAAAGTAGTTTACTATCTAGAGTTAAGCCCAGATATTTTACTTCGTTAGACAGAGGAATAGTGACACCCTTAAGCACTGGTAGAGATAATCCTGTCATTATTCTTTTCCTAGTGAAGAGAACAATCCCTGTTTTGTGAGGGTTGACGGAAAGTCCGTTTGCAGTACACCAGCTGTCAATTCGGTTCAATGAGTTTTGTGTTTTTACACAGACCTCATTGAGGGAAAAGCCTGTGGCAAGAATGGCAACATCATCTGCATAGGCCTGGGAATAGACACCTGGTCCATCGAGATCGTTGACTAGAGACCAGCATACCAGCATACACCCGAGCAGGGGGGAGAGAACGCCTCCTTGAGGACAACCTCTATTCACCCCTGCCATAATATACTGACCGCACTCCGCCTCAGAAGTGATGGTCCTAAACATTAGCATTGACCTTAGCCATTTGACCAATGATTCATCTATTCCATGCCTTCTAGCTGCGTCGCACATTCCATCAAAAGTCGCATTATCAATTGCAATGCTGTTTCACAGGATTGTCCACGTTGGTAGGCATGTTGTCTTGATGATAGTGGGTACCTTGACAGCGACGTTTTTCTGATGTGCAGCTCAACTAGTCTTTCTAGACACTTTAGTATGAAGGACATCATACTAATGGGTCTGAAGCTCTTGGCTATGGAATAGTCTTCTCTTCCAACTTTAGGAATGAAGGCTACTTTCACTAAACGCCAGGATGTCGGAATGTATGCCCATGCGAGACTTGCTCTAAAGATCTTCTTTAGGCATGGTAGCAATTGGGTTATACCTTCCTGTAGCATGACTGGGTAGATGCCATCCGGCCCAGGTGACTTGAAGCCATCAAAAGAGGCCACTGCGTATTGGAGAGTTTCATCGTACACAACAAATTTGGCAACCTCCCAGTCATGTTTTGTCACATTAGAGTTGTTATTGCAGTCCCCAGTGCCCCTATGTGGATTTGATTTCCCGGAAAGTGAGTCTCAACTAGGACACTGAGTGCCTTTGTCTTAGACTCAGTATACGAGCCATCAGGTCTCCGCAGTGAGTCCAGTCGAGCAGTTCGGTCTCTTTTAAGAAACTCGACCAATCTGCTAGTCTCACTGCAGGATTCGATGCTACTGCAGAAGTCATTATAGGAAACACTTTTCGATTTACGAATTCGTTTCTTATACTCTTTCTGCTTAGCTCGATAAAGACACCAGTCATAGTCTAAGTTGCTCCTTAGGGCCCGATTTAGAAGCTTTCTGGAATCCTTGCGCAAGGTTTCAAGACAGGCGTTCCACCAAGGAACGGGAGATCTAGATAACGTTTTTCGTACCGGACATGTTCGTAGAAAACTTGAACGGACGTCTCAATACTCTCTTTGGTACGAATTCTGACAGGAATATTGAGGGAATTCTCAAGTTCATGTCTGAAGCGTGCCCAGTTCGTTTTTCTAGGGTTTCTTACCGTCATAGAGGGCAGCACCTCTCGGTCAGTATGAAACTCGATATACCAGTTAAAGATTGACTCTCTCAGTCTACAGTTAAACAACGTAAGGTCAATCACTTCCTGTCTTCTAGCAGTCACAAAAGTGGGTTTATTACCAGTGTTGTGAATGTTCAGATTGGTGGTCATGATGAAGTCAAATAGTCTGGTACCTCGCGCGTTGCATTTACTGCTGCCCCACACAGTGTGTTGAGCATTAGAGTCACAGCAAAGAATAAGGCCGGTCTCCTTAAGATCACAATACTCTATGAGCTCAACAATTGCCTTTGGCGGAAGAGGCAGTAGTGAGTCATAGGGGAAGTAGCCTGAGTCGACAATCAGATGTTTCCATCCACTATCGCTTTCATAGCTCACTTTGGCTGCCACCAGGTCTTGCCCACAGAATTGGGTTAACTTGGTGACAGCAAAGTGTTTCGATACTATAAGACAGCTTCTAGGCCTTGCGGCTTGCTCATCGTATAGTATGGTTTCACCACGTAGTTCACTAAGACCACAGATGCGTTTGTTATAAACCCATGGTTCTTGAATAGCTGTGATGTGAGGTAATGTATGCAACATGGAGAGCCGCTTACCTAGTAAAGCGGTAGCAGCTTTAGAATGTTGCAGATTGATCTGAGTAAATATCATGACAGGATAATTAACTCGTTTCTCATCATATGCCTATTCATTTGGAATTGATTCGGAATTTGATCCGTCCAAAGAATAAGTTTAGATGGTTGTCGTACTTAGATAGCATGATATCTAACGACATCTGGTCTAAGCCAACAACCAGGGTTGAGCCCTCCTTGTCCTCCGGACCTCGCTCTGGTTTATGGCTATAGATTTTCCATCCGTTCGTTTCGATGCCCTGGTTCTGAGCACGTAGGCAGGCAAACACTTCCGCTGTTTTCCTGATAGGACCAGGTATCTAGCATATTGCTCGCCTGCGTTTGGATTCGTCTCCGCTGAAAACAGCGAAGCGCGATTTGCCCAAGGGGGGATTTTAGCAACGGCTGTGGCAATCCAACCGAAATTGGCTTGAGACGAGCACAGCACCTTCATGATGCCATCACTCGTCTCATAGCCTTTTGCGTTTGCACTGACACCGGCGGTGCTGACTAGCCGCCAAAGATGATCGGTGCAGTGTTTTACTTCTGCATCATTCATCTTTTGCTCCATCCCCAATTTGCCAATAATCGCAACCGGAAGAGCTTTGCGAGCAGCATCACGATATGATACTGCTAGCCTACCTCTGCCAGTGGATGTAGAAGGCAGTTTATCCGCAGCCGATCCGGAACATGAAGCACCAGTGCTCTTGCTTGTGGAAGCAATATCACTGGAAACTGTCGAGTTCTGGGAGTTACGGGGTTTCGCAGTAGCAGTGAAGGTTTTAAACTTCTTGCCATTGCGCTTCTCAGGTGCATTGGCAACGACAACAGCAGCAGCGGATGGTCCGGCTTCAGTCGGAGTAACCTCCACCGATCTATCGCGTTTTGCTGTGGTAGCTGGGGAAGAGAAAGCTCCAGCGTCGCCTTTAGCCTTTTCAGCCTCTGTGCGATCTTTCGCTTTATTCTTCCTTCTCCTACTCACCTGGGCATCGGACAACCTGACCTCTGTATTCAGAGATCCGGGTCCGGTCTCCAATGGAAGTTTAGCTTCCAGTTGGGCGTCGGTCTCTCTAGGATTAGATGCTGGTAAGACACCACTTTCCTTCGATCGACCCATGTTCCAAATACGTGACAGAAAGGAGCCCTGAGAGGAAACAACACTGTCGAGCAGCCATACAGTGGAGGATTAGCCGTAGGCATAGCCGAACCGACACTTTCCCCTACTTGTATGGGAACCGCTGCGTTGTCGTTATCCTCCTCTAGATTCCTAGCTGTCTCATAAATTTCGGAGATGGAGGGGCACGATGAACCCCCTGCTACAGGAGCAGACAGGTTCATCGTACCAGGGTTGGTTGCGTGGATTGAGGCCTACAGAATCCTTGCCTCAGCCGCCGAAGCGGGTGGATTGCCACTTTTGTGGGTACCACCTGGAGTAGTTAAATCTTTATGTTGACTCATCGCGGTGGTATAGGGATTTCTTTAGAGTCTGCCACCCCACCAATAAAAAAAGACTATGGTAGTATTTAGTTCATTACTCATCACAAGCCTGTCTTACAAGGGTGACCCTACCAGAAACTTAAAAAAAAGTTTCCGTCAGCTTAGCCTTATTGAGTCATTGTAACTTAAGCCCCCACACCACGTCAAGGTAACCACCACGTGGGGGTCCTTAACAGTTACTGCATTAAGTTTTCTTGAATCTAAACACAATCTAATTTGATCGTTTTTTCTCACTATAGCTATAGGACTGCTCCAAGGACAATTGGCAGGTGCTGGTTCTATTATATTCATATCAAGCATTTTATCTATTTCATTGTGGATTCATTTTTCCACAGCCGGAGATACAGAAAAATAACTTTGTTTTATAGGTTTTACGTCTTTCTCGATTTCTATTGTATGCTCAAGCAATGAAGTTTGTCCTAAACCTTTTTTCTCAAATGAGGGGAATAGTGAAATTGCACTGTCTAATCTACTTTTCATGTCTGAAGTCAAATCGTTAATCGAATTGTTTTCTTTATTTTCACCGTATTTATATGAAAATTCTTGCATTAATGGCTTCAGTATATCAAATAATATGAAAAAATCAATACCTAAATAAAGTTCCTGTTTTAATTCTGCAATAATATACAATCTTATTTTTTTCGTTGAATCTCTAAAAGTAATGTTTGTTTCGCAACTACCCAATATCTTGTACTTATTTCCACCAGCAGTTTCAATAAATTCATTAATTTTTTTTAAATGGTATATTTTGATTTAGAAACTCTTTGGCTGCTGTGCCACTAATGCATGATATTGAAGCGCCTGAATCTAACAAACCTACTAACTTCATTCCAAAAATATGTAAAGATATATAAGGTCTCATATCTGATTTAGGAGTTTCAATGGCATCGAACAGGAGCTTAATTTTACGTCTTTCAAATTTAATATTTTTATAAAAGTTTCTTATACGCCTAGTATTACGTTTAGATTTAGTGACAACTATTGGTCTTGTGAATACATCTACTGTATCACAAAATATTCTTTTGCGTGCGTTGTTAT
Organism: Dryomyza anilis; assembly: GCA_951804985.1. NCBI lineage: Eukaryota > Metazoa > Arthropoda > Insecta > Diptera > Dryomyzidae > Dryomyza > Dryomyza anilis. The sequence goes on from OX638135.1 coordinate 5,472,896, forward strand.
ATTCTATTAATTTCTGGTGATATGGTTTTAGTGGATAAAGTTTAGGTTCTGATATTTTAAGACTGTTTTCCAGAATTATTCTTGTTTGGCAGCCAATCGAAATATATTTTGAATTGTTTTTGGTTACTTCTGTGAGCGGAGACAATTGTTGTTGTTCCCGCTCGGTAGGTCGTTTCCCGGAAATTTACACTTTTGGCAGTTGGGCTTATACATATTTTCGGCTCCGCAGCCTTAAAAAAAGACAGTTCTATATTCTAAGCATTCTGAGAAACGATGCCCTTATACTTATACATACTACTACTATATCATTATTTGATCTTTTTCTGAATTCTCAAATTTGTTCGCTTTCAACAAAGTCCTGTAGATGTTCTTCGTAATCGAACTCATTTACCTTCTTGTTAAATAATTTAGCATTGGTCTTTTTCTATTTCGGCAGTGAGAGCTTCTCTGCGTAGAACCAAGTGTCGTAATTGTGATACTGAATCGATTTGCAAATAAAACAATTCTTTACGTATTATTGGTTTCAAATTCCGACGAAGAATTTCCACGAGTTCCAATTCAGGCAGAGAATATCGTAATCGATCACACAACTGTAAAACAAAGGTTTCGTTCTGCAACTGTTTTCGATCACGAATTAACTCACGAATGTCTGTGTCGTTTCGGTGATCCACAAAATACAGTTTATGTGCTATGCACAACTGATTCCAAACAACTCGAGAAATAGATCTCCGAAAGCACCAATACCACTTATTGGCTCTTCCCGAAAATAAAATGTGGATATGCTCACATAGCAGATTAAAGTCTCCGCCTAATGAATCATTTGTTAAAGCATTAACCATATAGATAATGTTTGTAAGGGTATTAGAAGAAATCGAATTTTGGTCTCTGACTAAACTAGTATTATTTCCTAACACGGGCTGAGTAAAATTACTTTGGCTTGACTGTCGAGGAAATGGTGGAAACTGGTCACGAGGCCAATCTGGTTCCGGAGGAGCGGTTATATTTATTTGACTGATCTGTTGAGAAAGCTGAGCAATTGTTTCATGAAGTTTAGAAACTTCTACTTGAATAAGCGATTCAACTCTGTCTCGAATTCGTCTTTCTATATTTTCGCCACGATCATCAATGGGTGGTGGAGGAAAACTATAATTTCGGTTTTGATTAGTATCAGTCGGGGGTAATGTTCTATTTTCGTTGTAATTTTGAATACGTCTTTGTGATCGAGTCTGCATTGTTGTTTGTCTACTATCTTTTGGAAATGCACCTTGTAGTCTCATATCTGAAAGTTCCTGTGATGACGGTACTTCAATAGAAACTAAAGTTGTATTATTTATAGAACTTCTACAGATAGGACATGTCGGCGAGTTTTGTATCCATGGCAACAAACAATCTTTATGGAATTAATGTCTACATTCCGTCGAAACCACTGGTAATGAATTGGCCAACAGAACACTACAAATCGTGCAAACATTTCCATCTGACATATCCAGAAACAATGAATTATCTCGGCTATGTTGTACTGCCATTTTTATATTAATATACGTTCAAATTAGATTATATAATATGTGATCAACTACTTACACAGAAAAATACTTTCTATTCAACTTCCAATAATAATACTGTTGAAGTCTACTACTTGCCAAACTAAAAAAAAATGCAATAAAACTCAAAATACGCATAGAAATAACAAGTATTTTTCTGATTTATGCTCTTCTTCGTCTATTGGGACGATGTAAAGTTTTATTTACGTGATAAACTATTGGACTAATGACTAGTTATCAACAAAATCTTAGTGGTTCCAGAAATAGTTATCTCAAAGAAACATGTCGTTTTACCAACATAAATGCAACGAAAAACAAGTAATAAGTGATCTTATGTAATAAAAATGTCATTTACGGACAAATGGGATTTGCTATACATTCAAAATCAAATTTGTAATTCCAGTAAAATCATATTCGTATTGCATCGTACCACTCAAAATCAGAATTATTCAGACAAAAAGAGCTTGACAAAAGTTTGCAAACTAGATGTTACAATGTTATATGCAAATGGATTACCTTGTCGTAAGCCCCACGTTGAGCGCCATTTCTGTAAAGTTACTTTGGTCGGTATTTGCGGTCTTCGACCATTTTCAGGAAATTGTAGAGAGCAGCACGTAATTAATGGTTAGGCATTTAGCTCGTCGGATGGGGTTGGGTCTTCTACATTTCACTGAAACACAATACATTAAAAAAAATACGTGCTTAACAAAAAAAAAACTATATTAAAAAAATCAACGGATGGACAAAAAATAAGGAAAGTCTAATTTCTGTCAATATTTTTCATTCTATTTGCATTTAAATAGATCAGATGTTATGATCTCTTACCCACCCTACCATGGTTTCTTTTATATTCAATTATTTTTTTTTTGAAACCCCTGAATATGACTCTCTAGTTTGGCTAAGTAAACTTCAAACAAACAAATTATTTACTCCATATTAATGGTATTACAATTTATTGAGACAAATGTCATTCATAACAAAGTTCATTAATAACGAAAGAAAGAAACTAAGAAAAGAGAGAGTGATCTCTTAGCAACAAAAGAGATCATCGATATTACAACAATAAAAAACAATTCATTCATTGACTGCATAGAACATGCTCTCGCGAATTGCCGAGACAAACAAAAATAAAGATGCAATTATAGAAAATTTTAGTTTAGGTTTAATTCACAAAATTTGGTTTGCATATTTTTTCTTTCTTTTAAATACTACATATTAGAATTAAATCTGAAGGATTTTATCTAGTTGTTATTTTATTTATTTATTCATATTTTTTCTTTTAATTCATTCATTCAGAATATTTTAATTCTTTATTTTTTTTTTTAATGTAGAGAAATGGAACAAACAATATAATGTTAATATATAAACTTACTTTAATTCCCTCGATGCAGCAGGCCTGATGCAGACGACGTAGTTACAGCGCTATGGACTGCAGTGGTTGCTAAAACTTGGTTTATTCCATTTCACTTTCTTTCAAGATTCAAATATAAATATTTTTTGTTGTTTTTTTTTCTTTTTTTTTATAAAAATATGCAGTTATTGTTTTTTTTTTTCTATTTCGATAATTAAACCTAGACACTACTGATTAATTGTTTTGCATGTTTTGATTTCTTCTTTGATGTTGTCCGTCTAAGCGGGTGCTACTTCGTGACGTAGGCGTAATGTGCAGTGAAAATATCAATGAACGCAATACCAAAATACGCATGTTGAAAATAGGTGAAAATGTTGCGAATAAATGTTGCGAATTTTGTTGTAGACACATGTTATATTTATGACCTTCAAATGAATTCAAGGTTTTCAAAGGTCCCCTATAAAATTTGATTAAATTAATTCAAGTACAACCTTTAGCAAATTAATACTTAGTTACCTTTCGGGGACTTGCGTTTAGCTTGAATTTGTTTAAAAAATCAGGGATCGATACTTTGTGCAATATAAATTAGATTAAGGTAAACTTTTCCACGTGCTGTGATACACTTCCAGTCAGAAATCAGTTTTAGTTTTAAATTTACGTTTTCAAAAAAAAAAAAAATAAAAAAAAAAAAATATATATATATATATATATATATATATATATATATATATATATATATATATATATATATATATATATATATATATATATATATATATATTTTACCTTTAGTTTAGTATAATGTTAATCAATCGTTTTACGGATTTATAGATTATATAAAATCCAATAGAGGTATTTAATTAATATTTAACAAAACGCACATGGATTTTTTTTTTCTTTTTTTTTTATTTAGTTTAAGACGTGTATTCTGATTTCAACTAGTTAATTCAACGATTATGCGAGTAATGATCGTCTGTGAGTCGATGCGTAGTAATGAGACCTGTGTCAGATCATTCAATATTTGACGAAACAGTAAATGTATTATTTTTTTTTTCTTCTTATCTTTGTATACTACAGAGATGTTGAAAAGCTTGGTAATGCAAAATTATACAAATGGTCTTTTACACGATCTCTAATTATCATAGTGTCTGCCTGAAATATTTGAGAAACGTAATGATAGCTATAAAGTTCAGATCGCCGTCACAAAATCAACCGAAGTTAGAAAAATTAAAATATTTAAAAGGACATAATTGTAAATTTAAATCAAAATAAAATAAAATTAATAACCCGTAAGAAAAAAACATATATGTAAAAAATATATGTATTAATATGTGGACATATATAATCAACCAAAAACAGTATATGGCAACATATATGTTAAAACATATATGCTAAACATATATGTATGTTTATATATGTAAACTTATATATTGAAAAACTATATTATTTTCAATATATATAAATATATATGTTAAATTATGTATGTTTTTAATATAAAATTTAAGATATATGTTATTATATATGTTGAAATATATTTAAAAAAAAATAAAATTCCTGATATATATATATAATTATACATGTTAAAACAATCAAGCTGTCTTCAAATATAATTTAATATATAGCTATACATTAAAAGACTTGCACTTCTGGATTGAATCATCAAGGCCCAACCCAAACACGTAGGAAAATGAAATTAAAACATGATGTTTATCTCCCGTACCACTACAAAAATTCAAACCTTTCCCCAAAACTACTTCAACTTGAAATAACGATAGTCATGAAATTTGGCTTAGTGTTATGGATTGTAGATACTTACGCCCATAGAAAGGATTGTGCAATGTTGCACGTCCGTGTTAAAACTTTTAAAATGCTAAACTACTGACTTGCATAAAACGATGCTAAAGATTGTATATATCATTATAATCGTTATGAAGAATGTGATCGTCATTGCGCAAATTGGCGTGGAACCTGCTTTAATTCCTGACTATTCTAAACAACACATTCAATATGTAAATTAAAAATATTACAACATATTTATTGTATGGTAATGATTAAACATTATGATTTTTTATTATAAGCATGAACAATACAAAACAACTGCTAATAATAGAAATAAATGATCTATAAATATTGTTTTAAGTTAATAGTTCATATCGGTAGGGATGCACATATCCAATTTTTAAGTCATTTATATTCAAAATTATTATTTTACTTTTTATATCGTGGATAGAGACAGCAGCTAATGCTTCCAATTTTCTGGAGATGATGATTAAATGGTTTAACTTTCTATTTTTTATTAACGGTTCCGATTTTATTTCAAAATAGTATCCCATAATACAGGTATGAACTTCATCTTTATTTCATATTCCTAAAAATTAGTCTATTTCAAAAATGTTTCCATTTTTAAGAAAATCATTGTAATTAGCTCTCTTAAGTTTATTTTCAGGATCACTCTGGGATTTGTACATTTTGCTACAGATAATTGCATTTATAAAATTCCCAAAGTGTTGCATGGCTTTCAATTCTTATATTTATTTGTAGCAGTGATAAGTACCGATTTCTCGTTAGTTCGGTTAGCTTTATTATTTTTCCCAAGACATTTGCACCACCGACATTTAATTTCGATGTTGGTATTGATTTTCGATCCAAAATTGTATATATATAATTTTTTTGTTGAAAAGTTAGCCTATGTTCAATAGTATTAAGTAGTCTATCTATTGCACATTTTAACCGAAATGAGTCGCATATCTGTATTCCAACACCTTTTTGTCCAACCAATGACCCAAAGTAAAATAATTGTCCATGGTGTTTTGAATCAAACCATAAATTAGAAATTGTCGATAAACACCTAGTGCGACGCAGTGCATCCAATCTACATCTATATTATTGATAATATTATAATATGAGAAGTCACAAAAAATAGACCGTCGCTTCATTCCTCTGGCTTGATTCTGAGCATCATTCAAACTATTTTCGTGAGTTCTTAAACCATCTCCAAATGCATTATTGCCAATAATTGGATATACTCAGACGTACCCTTTACCTTTTTTTACTCTTTCGCCGGGATGAAGGCACAAACCACACCCATAGACTCCGTTGAATTGCGTAGAACATCGTACTAATAAACGTGCAATGGAATCACATATTCCCATTAAAACAGTAACTTTTTTTGTATGCACTTGACCTTGAAATGTGTAGCTAAAACCTTGATTAAAAAGTTTTTTTGCTTCTGTAACAAATGGTGTGAGGTTCATACAATGAGGTTTTCCTGAACCAAACCATATACTATATATAGTTTAGCGCTACAGTCCTGTATAGAACTTCGGCCGAGCTCTCTCACCATTTTGAGCTGTGCGTGTTATATTTGTACTCAGAGTGGTGGGACCTACAGTTTTTTGCCGAATCCGAACGGCGGGTGAGAGCTTTTTCATAGGCAATGGTTTTACTCTCGTAGGTTTGCCATTTAGTGACGAGATGTAGCGCGGTATAGAAAAATGTTTCTATGAAAAGATGTTGTTAGCCCCAGTCCAGACTTGAACCGGGAACCTTTCGGCTCGCAGTCCAACGCACTAACCACTGAGCTACCGCGGCTACTGCTAAACATTATATTGTATCGTCGTAGTGCGGGGCTGAACTCATTTATAGTACATAACAAAGAGTTGTTTGAGCTATTGAAAATTGGTGCACCATCCACACTAAAATTCAACGAAATCATGTTATTTTCATGTGCAAATATTTTTTTGTAAATATCTCCGTCATAAATATCTTCCAAGGCATATTCACATAATTTCACAAAGTTGTTTTTCTAGTGATATATAAAAAAATGTACATTCATTGGATTTCAAACATACATTAGAAGAACAGTTTTCACATACGATCCATTTACTTGTGTTTGTCCCAATGTAAAATCCGCATTTATTACAAAGATGGTGAGTTTGGAATCCAGGTGAGTAATCATTTACAATTTTCTTTAGTAAATATTTCGAGTTTCCGGCATTATACGACTTTGTACTGAGATTTAATAATTGAACAATATTGGTGGCAGTCACATACGTGAGATTTCTACGCCATTTTGTAACTAGTGCTAATAATATATTTGTAAAATCTGTTTGTTGTATTTGATGGTTATAATCATTAGATAATTTGGGCTCAGATTCGGAGTTTTCAGACATTTCATCTGTAAAAAGCGATTCGGCTCTATATGTGTTACGATTTCGCTTCAAAAGTTTTGTGAATATCTAACTCAGATCCAGAGTCTTCAAACATTTCCTCAGTTAAATTCATGCTGACTTCAGAAATGATATCTGCATTATCTGCATTATCAGCATTTTCATCATTTTGATTTTCGTTGATATAAACATCTATGGTTTTGTTGTTTGTATTTGCTGAGCAATGTACTTTTTTCTTAAATATCAAGTAAGATTAATGAATATAATGTGTTCGACTTACACAATATTTCTTATTTTTGGACCGCCAATTTACAAGTGTTTGATAAGGAATTTTAGAACTACTTCCGAAAGAATTATACTTTTTGTAGGGTCCTCTCTTCATTATCTGGCTGTAATGGTACCTATTTTTGAACAAAATTTCCCTGACAAATATTGCATAAAAATAATTGTTTTCACAATAATGTATATTAAACAAGTATGTACATCATACAGACAGACAACTAACAACATATGTACTTATAAACTACTTATAAATAATTGTTTTGTCACATTGGATTTTAATTTGTAAAAAAAGTAAACAAACGAGCTTTAGAAATTTGGTTTATTATTTAATAATGAATAAAAAATTATTTGCGCTCGTGAAATGGATTGGGGGGGTGTATGACAATACATACACCCCAGGCGTTCCTGTCGAATGGATACATGATTTTGATGTAGTGGAGTGGAAAACAGTGCGTAAAGGAAAATTTAAAGATGGATATGCAACATGCTATGATGCCAAAGTAGTTCAAATCTCACGTAAGTCCGACAAAACCAATAAATGACTAATTGCACTGTTCTAGAAGGATTTTCTACCGAACTGAAACTTATCATTTCTGATAGATATCGGTCTCTTGATTCATGCTTGCCCACACGCAAAAATTCGAGTCAAAGTAGCAAAAAAGGCCATTTTTGATTTCGATTTCCTCATGCTGCAGATGCAAACTTTATCACAAAATAAACCAGTTGGGAAGGTTAGATCACATGGGAAATTTTAAAGTAGGTGTAATTATGATAGTTAGGATTATCAAAATTATAGTCGGTCTAAGCCGACTATAAATACCCTACACATATGTGTGGTTACCATTCAAAGTGATATAAAGGTCACCAGGGTATACGAATCCTGAAAATAACTACGAACATTTAATCGCTGAAGAATTTCCATTCATTTGATACCCATATTTACAAATGGGTAGGTGTACCGAATTTCGATTTTTTTTTTTGTGAACCACAAGTCTTTTCGCCGAAAAACATTATTATCATGTATTTGAGCATGATGTCAATATATATTTGACCAAAAAAGTTTACCTAAGCACGTATACATAAAAATTGATCTTTATATGTACATTTTATATGAGGTATTTGAACATAAGTGGTCGGATCATAGGTCACAATGGATCGATCTCGCCAATTTTTTCGCACATACAGCGTAGGTATATTAGTAATCTAAGTTATAAGTTTCATTTATCTAGCTCTTCAATTTTAAAAGTCTTAGGGATTTAAACAGACAGACGGACAGACAGACAGACAGACGGACAGACAGACGGACAGACAGACGGACAGACGGACATCGCTAAATCGACTCAGGAGGTCATGCTGATCAAGAATATATATACTTTTCCATACCGGAGATGCTTCCTTCTGGGTGTTACAAACGGCGTACCAAACTGAATATACCCTTTCACTTTTAGTGTAGGGTATAAAAATGACTCTACGGATAATGGGCAAAAAATCTGTGTTCAGATATTAGTTTTTGCAAAAAGTCAAAAAGAAAATTGTGTTACATAAAAAGTGTCGAGAGAGTAATTTATTACAACTTTTAGGTAACACAATTTTCTATTGGATTTTTTGCAAAAACTAATATCTGGACACAGATTTCTTGACCATTCTCCATAGGGTAAGGTTCATATTTTATTAAGTGATAAAGTTTTTGTCTACAGTATGTCGCAATCGAGCAATAAATTCCGATATAAAGTACCAAAAATTGCTTTTTTTGCAACATTGACTCGAATTTTGCAAAATTTCACCGTGTGGGCAAATTTTGAGTACGCAGCATGAATCAAGAGACCGATATCTATCAAAAATGATAAGTTTCAGTTAGGTAGAATTCAACAACCCTCAATTTGTAGAACAGTGTATCTAATGATATAATAACACTACTCTTCAAAACGAGTATGGACATCCTCAAATTTCGACATAAGTTTTTTTTTTTGTTGGTATTAATAAACAAATGACTGTAAAATAAAAACAAATTAATGCAGATTCGCAAATGTTTTTATTTACTACCATAATTACAAAATTTTATAGATACAAAGTTATGGATATTGTAAGTACCTTCAAGAAGCGCGGTTTTAGAACTATTACTAATATGCTATATACGCATGTTTGTTTAGGACTCGTTCCTATTATTACCAATCTAATACTGTAAATATAAAAAAAAAATATTTATTTTTGATTTAAGTTTTTTAATCACCAACTTCGCGCGTGTTTCGTCTACCAACTATTTGTTTAACAAATAAATATAACAATTAAAATATATCCCATTACAGACAATATAAAATTCCTAGAAAAAATTGTAAAAAAAAGAGAAGGAAAAGTTTCTCCGTTAATGACCAGAAAAGTAATCGTGGATAAGGCTCGTGTATACCGTGGAAATTCTCAAAGAGATCTTGTCGTCGATTTTGAAAAAGTCTCTTCTGAAGGAGCCAATCAAATTAACATTCATACTGTAATATATAATAAAAAATAATCACTCCGCACCACTTGAAAAAGATCATCCGAAATGCCTGAAAAATATCTCAACTTATTTTTCAGACTTATTCAAGTGTTTTGGAGTATATATGATGTATCTCAAAATGTTTTTATTAACTTTCCGTAGCCGCCATGCCTTCCTAAAATGAAAGACATGCCAAATACCGATTTGATATTGAATTGCGATGAAAACGATGATGCTAATAGCGCTACTAATGATGCGGATCAAATTTCCCTGAAAATTCTTCATGATGGTAAACAAAAATATTTAACAATATTTTGAAAGATCTATTAAATATGTAAATTTTTGACCAATATACGGTCGCTTAACATATTGGTAATATATAGACATATTTCTGATTTACAGAAAACAAATATTTAAAAGAAGTTGTACTAGACATGAAGTTAAAAATTGAAAACTTAGAAAAATACAATAAAAAAATGTTAATAACAAGGTATTTACTATTAATTTACAAAAAAACTTTTAATCATTATAATTTTGAAGATTGAAATTGGTTCGACAAGTAGTGGTGTAACAGTCACTCCCGAACAGTGGCAGACTGCGGAAACAAGAGCAACATTCACTGCAATGGGCGTTTCATTGGTAACGGCACTTTTTGATCGGGAAACATTGCTTACATCGAATTATAAAGGAGGGCAAAGCAAAATCAATAAAAATGGGAATAGAAGACCTGGGTTGGACCCAATAGTTATTTGTGCATAGCTGCTAAATAAATAATATTTAATTTTAAAACGCAATCAAATCTATATATTTGTCTTTAGATGCCGTCAAGGAAAAATTCCCTTTTACATATAAAAGTGGGCCATTTGGAACTGCAATAAATAATATGCTCAACGACCTGAGAAGAAAAAATAATAATTAATGTATGCTCAATAAATAATATGCTCAACGACCTGAGAAGAAAAAATAATAATTAATGTATTTTGTATTTATTTAATATGTCCTTCATCATACGTTATTTTCATCACATAAGTATGTTAACATAAATATTAATTAAACATTTATTTTCAGTGGTTTTTTTAATACTTTTAATTATTTTGCAATTTCATGCACAATACAAATTTTAAAAATGTTCAAACATCATTTACGTTATTTAAGTAATGCTAATAAAACAACAATCACCCAAATTTAAGTAAATCTGTGTTTTTCTGATTCAAAATTATCTACTTTAATAACAAAATCGTCAACAAAGTCATATATTAATGGAATATTTTATATTCGAAAAAAAAAATTGTACACTAAAGTATTACTATATTTTATTGGTCTTATTACTTAATATATATTTACACATATATATTATACCATATATTTTTACATACATTTTTACATATAATATTACATATATTTGCATATACACGGTAATATATATGATAAATTATATTATTTAATATATATTTTATGGAATACAATTTAAAATATATTTTAACATATAAATATAAACATATATTCTTACATATATTATTAAATATAATTTTACATATATACAGTCATATAAGTTATAAAACATATATAATTTTATATGTAAACAACATATACTTATATATTTTTTTCTTACGGGAATATTGAGAACATCATTGCCAGTTTAAATAAAAATTAAATAACAGTGAACTATTCAAACTAATTTAAATCAAAATAAAATAAAATTTATAATATTGAGAATATAATTTCAAACTTAAATCAAAAAAAAAATAAAATTCATAATATAAAAAAAAAATAATTGCGATTTTAAATCAAAATAAAATAAAATTAATAATATTGAGAACATAATATCTAGTTTAAATTAAAATATAATAACAGTGAACTATTCAAACTAATTTAAAATGAAATAAAATAATATTTATAATATTGAGAATATAGTTTCAAACTTAAATCAAAGTAAAATAAAATTCATAATATAAAAAAAAATATATTTATAATTGCGAATTTAAATCAAAATAAAATTAAATTTATAATATTGAGAATATAAGTGCCAATTTAAATAAAAATATAATAACAGTGAACTATTAAAACAAATTTAAATCAAAACAAAATTTATAATATAAAGAACATAATTGCAAATTTAAATAACAGTGAACTATTTAGAAACTTTAAAATATTTATTTATTATAATAACAAATTTTGAAAGTTTTAGAATTAATAATATTTTTTTTTATTGGGAAGCCAGGGAAACTGTAGAGAGTTCTAGGGGTTAAATTGTGATTTTTTTTTGTTTGGCATTAAAAAATATATGGCGGAATTGAAACAGTTACAGTTAGCTTACGGAAATATCTTAGGGCAATTGGACAGGTTCACGGAGAAATTGTGGGCGCAACTCAGCCTCGAAGTAAATAATAAAGAACATTTACAATTAATAAAAAATAAAGTTAATAACACAAAGATTTCTTCTAAAGTAGAAGGAGTAGATGTTGTGTTCGAAGAATTAATATATTTTTTGGAACACAAGAGCGAAAATAAAATAAAAGAGATAGAAAACTGGAAAGGCGAGTTTGTAGAATTAACAAAAAAAAATAAACGATAAATTAGCAGAAAAACAGGAGTTGTTAGATCACGCCTGCGGGATAGAGTCTGAAAACAAAAAATTAAGAGCCTTGTTAAAAGATAGGGATATTTCTGATGAATCAGTAGATAGAGCATTGCATCAACAACAGAGATTGGAATTCGAATCAATCGAAGATCCGAATAATAAAGTAAGAGAATTAGACTCAGAGATCAGATTTTTAGAGGCAGAAGTAAACATAGCCCAGGAAACTTCATTGTACCATAAGGAAGCGTTAAGAATAGAAGAACATTTAGAAACCGTAACAAACAGAACAATAATTGAAATGCCTACAGACGATATTTCGAAATGCGTACGAAATCTGGCTCCGGTGTTCAGGGGCGAAGATTCACCGTTCTTAAAACGGAGCTTCTCAGATTTATAGACGGTTGTAAGGCAGCGAACCTTAAAATAAATGTAGACAATCAGGAAGAATTCATGATATGCGTTAAACTGCGTCTTGATGGAGACGCATACGAATTAATGAGGACCAAGAAAATCAATGATATAGAAGAATTGTTTGAATTACTGAAAAATACATATTTAAAGATGGCTACATTAGATTCCGTTCAAGACAACATAAGACAAGCATATCAAGGTAGAGGGGAGAGTTTAAGGGCGTTTGCAAGGCGATTAGAAGTATTGCAGTCAAACGCAGATGACATAGCCGATACAATGTACAAAAAGAAAAACCTACCGACGGACATTTTTAAGACGGAACTATTAAATGCAGTGCTAACAGCATTTAAAGTGGGAGTGAGTGACCCGACTGTAAAGATACTGCTGTTGAGTAGCAAGGCGGATAATTTAAATGATTTGCTAGACGAAGCGTTACGAGTAGAGGCCACAATACTGAGGGGACCGAGACTCCCGGAGGAACTGTACAGTTTTGAAAAGAGACTGAATGGAATTTTACTAAGTAAAAGTAATCAAGAAAATGATATTAGAAATTCAAGACAAGATAGGGGTAAAAATCAACAAAATATAAATAATGGGAATACAGGGGGTGCCATGAAAAATGGGCCAATCTGTTCATTTTGCATAGACCACGACACACAAGGGAGGACTATTATATCCGCAAAAATACACCATTTTGCAGAGAATGCGAAGAGTACGGACATGAATAGAGTAGGAAATGTGCATCTAACAGACTGGAAGGACGCCAGGAGAACCACAGCAACCATATCAAAATCAACAATATCAAGGTCTTCCAAACAACGGATATCAAAATCAACAGCAGCAAAATCAGCATCAACAATACAAAGGTTTTCCAAACACCGGATATCAAAATCAACAGCAGCAAAATCAGAATTAACATTATCAAGGTTTTCCAAACAACGGATATCAAAATCAACAGCAACAAAATCAGCTTCAACAATATCAATGTTTTCCAAACAATGGATATAACAATAATAATCGTAATAATATAAATAATGATAAAACTAATTATAATAATAATAATATTAACAATAATAATAGTGCTAATAATACTAATACTAATAAGGGTAATGGAAATAATAGAAATAACAACCGATTTAGAAATAACAACGATAAAAGTGATAATGGTCCTAATATGACATACAGAAATAATAGGGCATGTTATGGGTGCGGTCAGGTCGGCCATATGATAGCGGATTGCCACGCCAAGAAAAATTTCGTGTCAAATGGTAATAACGCTCAAAACAAGGGAAACTACCAAGGGCCCAGTCAAGGCCAATAAGCTAGGATCCCGTTAACATTAGTAAAGTTAGGTCAAAGGTAGAAATAGTAGATCATAGGCTAAAGGAGCCTGTGATTACATTTGCTACCGCAGCGTCAAATAACAGCCAAAAAACAGTGGGCGAAAATATTGTTCATCAAACGTCGGGAGTGACCGTTGATACATATGTTGAGCCGTTGTTTTTGGTTTGTAAGGAGAAGGTAAAGGGGGAAAAAGTGGGCGAAAATACTGCTCATCAAACGTCGGGAGTGACCGTTGATACATATGTTGATCCACCGTGTTTGGTCTGTAATGCAGTAGTAGGAATAGGGGCGATGACACGACTTCCAGGTTTTGATAAAAATACTCAGAAGGATTTTGGTGGTGCTTTTGGGGGATGCGTAAGAACGTTAGGGACGATAAATATTCAGCACAATAGTATAGAGTGGTTCTGTTTAAAGATGCATGTAGTGGAACTTGAACAAGGAATACCCGCTGATGGCATTATAGGACGAGATAATATATGGAATAGGTCCATAATAAATGCCATAGATAAGAAGTTAATATTTTATGATAAAAATATAAACAATACTATACAACTACCCATGAGGACACGGGCTTATATGGAAAAAATTTGTTTAAATCAGGAATTAAAAGTAGAACCTAAAACCGCAGATATAGTATCATTACGTTTAAAAACAAAAATTCTAATCGTCTTAATACATAAACAAGAAATTTGTCCAGGAGTATATTTGGGCGAAAGCATATCGAATGTCAACAGTCAACAGCATATGTGTCAGTATTAAATGCTACAGAAGAAAAATTTATAATAGACAGTACTTTTAAACCAAAATTCTCAAATTTTAATCAGTATAAGGAATCGAATACAAATAATTCTACAATAAATAGCATCAATTCAGTAAACATTACAAACAGAATTAACAAATTGTTAGAGGAAATAAAAATTGACGGGACTTTGAATAAAGACGAAATTACATCTTTACAAAATATATGTATTTTGTATCATGATGTTTTTTCATTTAGACGGCGATGAATTGACATACACACCAGCGCTTAAACATGAAATAACAACACAGTGGAACCAACTACCGATAAACCAAAAGCAATACAAATTTCCACACATACACAGAGAGGAAATCAACAGACAGGTAAATAAAATGTTGAATGACGATGTTGTTGGTTCCTAAAAAGGGCGAGAAAGGACGGTAAAAAGAAGTGGCGGCTAGTAATAGATTTCCGGAAATTGAACGACGTGACAATAAAACAAGTGTTTTTTATTCCTCGAATAGACAAGATATTAGATCAATTACGTCACAGTCGTTATTTTTCAACTTCAACTTTAGATTTAGCAAGTGGTTATCATCACGTTCTAGTAGAAGAAGGGGATAAGGAAAAACAGCTTTTAGTACAGGTCTGGGTCATTTTGAGTTAAACAGGATGCCATTTGGTTTAACAGGGGCTCCAGCCACTTTCCAAAGAATAATGAACCACATATTAACAGGTTTACAAGGTCTCGATTGCTTTGTTTATCTGAATGATATAGTGGTGTACGGAAAGAATTTAGCTGAACATGAGCTTAGGCTGAGTCGAGTATTGCAGAAATTAAGGGAACACAATTTAAAATTAAATACAGAAAAATGTCAGGTTTTGCGTCGCGAAGTTGTCTATTAGGACATAAATGTACGGAGCTAGCTGTCCTGCCAGATCCCTCTAAGGTTGAATGCGTAAAAAATATTCCGGTGCCGAGAAATAAAAAAGAAGTGCAAGCGTTTTTGGGATTAATTAAGTATTATAGAAAATTTATAAGCAATATGGCAAAATTATCATTACCTATTAATAAATAACTTAGAAAAGATGTTAAATTCACTTGGACAGACGATTGTCAAAATTCATTTATTAAATTAAAAGAGTCAATAATTTCACCACCCATTCTCGCATATCCAGATTTTACAAAACCCTTTTTACTTACAACACATGCAAGTAACGAAGCAATATGCGCGGTACTATCGCAACGCAAAGTAGGGAGTGACCGACCAATAGCATTTGCTAGTAGGGCATTAAATGGAGCAGAAAAAAATTACTCCACCATTGAAAGGCAACAAATAATTTAAGAGCATATTTATTTGAAAAACCATTTACAATTTTTACGGATCATCAGCCATTAGTTTATATAGCAAATCTCAAAGATCAGACATCTAGATTAGCGCATTTCAGACACGAAAAGTCTGACTATGATTTTGAAATAATCTAAAAACCGGGTAAAAAGAATTTAAACGCAGATGCTTTAAGTAGAATTTCATATTCAGATCCGGAAATTATAGCAGTTCAAACACGGTCCAAAACAACACAAAGTAAATTAGATCAGCAAATTTCAACAACAAAGCCGGTACACCGGTCGTAGATGAAACGATAACAGAACCAAATAATGAAGCTAATAATGTTCAATTATTAACTGACCCAGAAGAGATTAAAATTGTAATAAAGGATTTTCATGACTCAACATTAGGAGGCCACCAGGGCGCAGTAAAAACATACTTTAGAATCAGATTTAGAATCAGAAGACAATTTAAATGGAAAGGGATGCAGAAACAAATAAAAGATTACGTTAAAAATTGTTTAAAATGTCAAGTAAATAAAAGTTCTAGGCTTACGAAAATGCCTGATACGCCAGTGAGACCATTTGATAAAGTATACATGGATCTGGTAGGAATTCTACCGGAAACTATATCAGAAAAAAAATATATTCTAACTTTTCAAGATGATTTCTCAAAGTATATGTGCTGTGTAGCCATACCAGATGCAGGAGCAAATACAGTAGCATAAGCATTTTAAGACGAAATCATTACACGTCATAATGTACCGAACGTATTAGTAACAGATAATGGTTCAAATTTCGTTTCAAAATTGTTTTCAGATACATGTAAATTGTTAGGAATAAAAAAATTGCATATTACGCCATATCATCCACAAGCTACTGGGTCTTTGGAAAGAAGCCATCGACCATTAGCAGAATATTTATGGAGTTTTTCAAAAGAAGATGGGTCGAACTGGGACCAATGGTTAAATTCCGCAATGCATGTGCACAATAACACATTGCATATGTCCACTGGCCAAACTCCTTTCCGTACTTTATACGGATACGATTTCGATATGCCCACAAATCTTAAGCGAAAATGCTCACACGTATATAATACCGATGATTACAACAAGTTATTAAAATATCAAATTCAACGCACACACGAAATCGTGAGAGAGAATCAAAAAAAAGCAAAAAAGGAATCTAAAATAATCTATGATAGCACAATACACCCTAAAATATTTAGCGTAGGAGATCAAATTTTGTTAAAGAATCAGAATACAAAGAATAAGTTTTCACCCATTTGGGAAGGACCGTACGAGGTACTGTCGATAATAAGTCCTGTAACAACAATGATTTCTATCATGGGAAAAGAAAAAAAAATCCATAACAATTTATTAAAAGCATATAATTCTGAAGTAAACATAACAACAAAAACAACGTAACAAACAGTCATAATTATAAGATTAGTTATAAAATAGCTAAAACAAAATTTAAGTTGTCACTACAATTGAGGTAGGTCAGTACCTCAATGGCATTGAACCAATGCACTAATTCACTGCAAATGAGCATGAAAAAAAAAGAAAAAAAAGAGAAGCAAAATAAAATAGAGTATGAAAAGTAATAAGAAATATAATTTAAATGTAATATAATTTTAGTTCAATAATAAATAAAAAAAAATAATAAAAAAAATATATAATTTGAATAAAAAAAATAAAAGACAATGTAATATAATTTTAGTTCAATAATAAAGAAAAAAAAAATAAAATATATATATATATATATATATATATATATATATATATACATATATATATATATATATATATATATATATATATATATATATACATATATATATATATATATATATATATATATATATATATATATATATATATATATATATATATATATATATATATATATATAATACGAATAAACGCGCTGCCAACAGAAACTACGGAATTGCAGAATTATCATATTTATTTTTTACAAGTTGCGATTACATGTAAACCCAAAGGCGACATGATTAATTCTTTCGAAGAGACACAAAAAAATATATATAAAAAATTGAAGCAAACATGACTAATTACATATATTTGTTTACAGCAAGCGATTGCTGGCGCAGCCGATGTTAAAAACGAAACAAGAGAAGAAGCAAAAATCGACTATGAAAATTAACAAGATTTTTTTGTATATATATATATTTGTTTTCCAAAAAAAAATAACAAAATATAGATGTTAATTTGTTTTAGTGAAAATTTGTTTGGAGAAGAAGCAGAAATTGACAATTAACCAGTTTGAGTTCCAAAAGAATAACAACAGTCGGAGCAATTTTTTTGTGGGTTTATTTTATTTTGTTCTTTGAATTTTGATTTTCACAAAATTCTTCAGGCGGCGTTGTCGTCACTGAGGCCGACGTCATTAAAATAAGGAAAAATGTCTGTAAATATATATATATATATATATATATATATATATATATATATATATATATATATATATATATATATATATATATATCTATATATCTATATATATATATATATATATATATATATATATATATATATATATATATATATATATATATATCATATATAAATACATATATAGAAATAGGTAATTTAAATTTAGATATATGTAACTAACTTTGTTCGTCGGAATGCTCAACGTCTAATCCCGCTTGTCGCAACGTGTCCAGATCGCGGCTCTGTACTGCAGCTCTGTGACGCTGCCTCTCAGCAGCCCACAGCGCTTCTTCTTCGCGCAGTTGCGCGCGCCTTTCTTCCTGTAGGCCAGTGGCCGCGTGTTCCTTAAACTCAAATGCTAAAATAAAAACGAAAAAAAGGGAGGAATATGGATTATAAATATTATATATAATTATACATATAATTGAAAATTGAATTAAAATTTTGTTAACTTACGGAACATGTTGGAATAGACGTTGTTTCTTTCGAACATAGAATGCTACTAATAGTCTTTGGCCATAAAAGACAGGCTTGAATTCTTTATTACAAATCACGAATTTGACTCCGCGTTTCGATGGAGGAAAGCCGGCGACGATTTTGCAAGGTATTGCACTAAAGCGTCGTAATGCATTTTGATACTTGAGGACAGTTCGTTAACTTATGATACATTGTTTAAATGGGGGCAATTATGAGTGTACGACTATAGCAAATTTAAGTTTGGACAAAAGAAAAATAAACAAAAAATTGATCGAGTAAATTCTGGATACGTTAGATGTGTAAATTTACAACGATAAAATTAATATAAAATTGAAATTAAACGATTAAATTTTGCATACGTTAGATTTTATTTTTTTAATTTAAGAATGAATCAAAAAATGGAACCAAAATCAGTTCGAATATTTAAATCAAATGTATGTGTACGAAATAATTTTATGTAGTATGTCGGGATGGGGAGGGTAGATTAAGTTAGGACATAAGTTTATATAATTATATATATAATAGATATGTATAATTACTTTGTTTTAGGGATATAATGAATAAGATCTTTATGCTGGTCCTGGTGTTGGTAGCAACTGAAGCAGTCAACATCACGCAGACACCGATGAACGAGACAAGAATATTTTTTGAGAAAACTACTGAGGCATTATTCTATAGCGACGAATGGACAGTGATATCTAAGTTCAAACCGCTGCAGTTGACAGATTTTCTGGATCTAACGAAACAATATATGGAAGCAGCCATTGAAATGTGCCAAAAGATGAGTATAAGCGTACCAGGGATGAATTTCGGGAGGTCGTGTGAAGCGGCATTGCAGGAAACAATGTCGATAATGATGACATTGCAGAACAATGAGGGTGTTATTAAAAGAACAATTATGAAGAATCGCCAGAAGAGGTCTTAAAACTTCATAGGTGAGGGCTTTTACAGGGCTTTCGGCGTAATGGACAACGGCGATCGAGAAAAAATATACAAGCATCTGGAAGATATTGAGAACAGAGAGAGCGAGATCTATGACTTCATGAGGAACCAGGTGACGGTGATGACATCAAATTTTGGAAAACTGTCAGCACCTGTGCTGGACTCGCTAAGGGAGGTGGAAGAACTACAGAAGACACTGAACAACACCATACAACAACAACAGAAGATAAAAAATCAAGCTTTTATTAAAATCTGTACTAAAAAATTAAAAATATATTTACTAAAAATGTGAAATATATTTATAGTAGGTATGTATATTTATAATGAATACATATTAATATATGAAATAAATTAAATTAAATCTTATTCAAATTATATTATTAAGATATACGTTTATAAGAAGTAAATTTTAAAATTTACTAAGAGGTTTCCAAATACAAAAATAAAAGCGTGCGGAAGAATTATTGAATATTACAGTCCATCTCAAGCACTAATAAACTTTGCAATTTAATTCAACTTTGCAATAGTTTTCAATATAATTTTGGAGAAGGGGTAGATCTGTATGGAAGTATCTATGAGTTTTGTAGGCAGTGCTGATATCGGAAGCCCAATGATATTTTTTTGGCATGTGTTATGTTTTTACCTCAGGATAATCTGGTAAAACTTAACTTTTAATTAGAAATATTTATTTATGTACTTAATTTAAGTCATGGAATTTGGCTAAATGATGTAGATAAAGGTTATATCGTCGGTGATACTGCAAAACCGTCTATCTACATTTTCAAATACCTCTTACAAAAAGAATTTTACAGAAGAAACAAAACTATTTTCAATCTCAATTTTGCACTTAATTCATACAAATTCAGTATACCTAATTTCTAATTTATCCAACATATCATTAAAAACCCGATTATAACACAAAATTAGGCGTAATTCTCACATGCAGTTAGACAGTTTTGCAGTATCACCGACGATATTTCTCCTTGCCATAAAGGGTTGTAATTTCACAGAGGTTTGTGGCACCTGTCAAATAAGCAAACCTTTTAAAATGCTACAACTCTCGACTTATAAAAGTCGTACACAGTTTGGAAAATTGAAGTAAAAGCTCATATTTTATATTATAATCGTCATGTAGAATCTGGGTGTAACTGGACAACGGGACGTGATATATCCTATACAATCTTGCCTTATGCTGTGAAGTGTTATAGTGTGCTGAGCGGTTGCGAGATTTAAAGTAGAAAGAGTTGTAGGTTTGTGATGTATAAGATATATAAAGATATATATATATATATATATATATATATATATATATATAAATATGATCATAATTTTATTCATTTGATAGTTATAATTCATATTTAAGCTACACATTTACAAATGTAATATGCTGGTAATTTTTAATATTTTCGCCGCACGCTTTTATTTTTGTATTTGGAAACCTCTTAGTAAATTTTAAAATTTATTTCTTATAAACGTATATCTTAATAATATAATTCGAATAAAATTTAATTTAATTTATTTCATATATTAATATGTATTCATTATAAATATACATACCTACTATAAATATATTACACATTTTTAGTAAATTTATTTTTAATTTTTTAGTACAGATTTTTATAAAAGCTTGATTTTTAAAAAGTTTTTTTTTATTAGTTTTTTTATTTTTACTTTTTTAGTCGTTATATGGTCATTAGAATTATTATTTTGCATAGATCGGTTCAGCGGTTACCGAGTTATAATTTTTGCCTTTAACACCTTCTGTAATGTAATTTGAACTACTTTCTAGTCTTTGAAAATTTCCACAACGATTTCCTGTACCAAGCATTGTCGAGATCAGTTAAGTGATAACCGAGATATAAAATTTTGATCTTAACAACCTCTATCGATATAATTTATAACTACACTCTAGAGTATGTTAAATTTGGTGCCCGCAAGAGTACTTGTACCAAGTTTTTCTTATATCGGTTCAGCAGTTACCGCGATATGTTTTGTCCTTACCGCCCTCTATCGATATAATTTCGAACTATACACTAGCATATCGTCGTTGTAGAACGAAAAGTCACGAAATACATTTTCAAAATGCCAAATATTCATTTACAAAAATCTTTATATAGATTTCTGTTAACTTTTAATCGATGATATCAATTTTTTTTTTGATATTTAAAAATGCATTAATTACTTTATATAGTATTAATCAACAAACTAAAAATATAAATTATTCACAAAAAAGTTGTTTGTGACTTTTCGTTCTACAGTGACGATATGTTAAATTGGGGTCCCGAAGGAGTCATTTAATGAAGTTTTGCATAGATCGGTTCAATGGTTACCGAGATATAAAATTGTGCCTTAAACGCCCCCTCTCGATTAAATTTAGAACTATTTTCTGAACTGCATTAATTTGCGTGCTCGAAAGAATTACTGCACTAAGTTTTACAGAGATCGATTCAGTGGTTACTGGTTACGTCCTCTAGCGATGGAAAATCAAAGCTCTGAGTAAATAAATATAACATATAAATAAATATGACGTATTTCAGTCTTCAATACTATACATATTATATACTAGCTGGACCCGTGCAGGACTCGTTCCAAGATTTTGTGAATTCAAAGATATGGATCGATTTTATTAATATAAAAAACATTTTATTATTTATATCAGGGAAGTTTTTGTGGGTTTTATAAATGTATGGGTTTAAATTAAATTCTTCCCAGTAGAAATCTTCGCCGTAAAATTCTTCTCCATAGAACGCTTTCCCGTAGAATTCTTCACTGTAGAGTTATTCTCAGTAGAAGTTTTAATGTGGTGAGTTTCGATGTGGTAAGTTTAGGTGTGGTGAATTTTGGTGTGGTGAGTTTAAGTGTGGTGAGTTTTAGTGTGGTGAGTTTTAGTGTGGTGAGTTTTAGTGTGGTCAGTTTGAGTGTGTTGAGTTTTAGTGTGGTGAATTTTATTGTGGAGAGTTTTAGTGTGGTGAATTTTTATGTTGTACATTTTAATGTGGTGAATTTTAGTGTAGTGAATTTCAGTGTGGTGAGTTATAGTGTGGTGAGTTTTAGTGTGATGCATTTTAGTGTGGTGAATTTTATTGTGGTGAGTTTTAGTGTGGTGAGTTATAGTGTAGTGAGTTTTAGTGTGGTGAGTTTTAGTGTGATGCATTTTAGTGTGGTGAATTTTATTGTGGTGAGTTTTAGTGTGGTGAGTTCGTTTATCTCTATCTTTCCTTTTTTGGTTTTTCCTTTAGTTTGCTTTTTAGTTTTATGTTATTGATTTTATTTTTGTATTTCTGCTTTTGTTTTGTGCTTTCGCTTATGTGTTTTTACTTTTAATGTTTTTTTTTGTATATGAGTTTTTTGTTTCATGTTCGTAGCTGGTGAAACTGCCGAGTTAAATCATATTGAAAGTTTAGGTTGTATTGGAGGTGCCACGCCTATTTGTCCAATCCCGCCCATATATATCCTATCATTCCTTCCAAATCATACCGCATCTGTGGTAAAAATTTCAAGAAAATCGGATGAGCTGTTTTATTTATTATATTAAAAGTATTTGATCTTTCTAGGTGAAGATCGGATTTCAGAGGGTCCATTAATAATTAATGTGACCTCTAGCCGAGAAAATTCAAAGTTCTAAGTTTTCCAAATTTTTACCCGTTGCCAATACTATACATGTTTTAAATTTCAATTTTTTAGGTGAAGAACGCACTTTAGAGGGTCCATTAATAGCAAATGCGCCCCCTAGCGGACAAAATTCAAAGTTCTGAGTTTGCCATATTTTTCCCCGTGTCTAAAATTATACATATTCTAAATTTCAACATTCTAGGTAAAGAACAGACCTCACACGGTCTAAAAATAGTTTTAGCGCCCCCTATCGGCCAAAATTCGAACTTTATATGTGCCACATCGATCACTATATGTGTTCCAAGTTTCAACTCGATCGGATATAAGGAAGTATGTTAAATTTGATATTTTTGTGCCCGACATACTAACAAACGAACAAACGTACAAACAAGTGAAGTTAAAAAAAACTAATAAAAAAAAAACTTTTTAAAAAACAAGCTTTTAAAAAAATCTGTACTAAAAAATTAAAAATAAATTTACTAAAAATATAAAATATATTTACAGTAGGTAGGTATGTATATTCATAATGAATACATATTAATATATGAAATAAATTATTAAATTTTATTTTTGTATTTGAAAACCTCTTAGTCAATTTTAAAATTTATTGCTTATAAACGTATATCTTAGTAATATAAATTGAATAAGATTGAATTCAATTTATTTCATATATTAATATGTATTCATTATAAATATACATACCTACCTACTGTAAATATATTTTATATTTTTAGTAAATTTATTTTTAATTTTTTAGTACAGATTTTTTTAAAAGCTTGTTTTTTAAAAAGTTTTTTTTTTATTAGTTTTTATTTTTCCTTTTTTAGTCATTATATGGTCATTAGAATTATTATTTTGCATAGATTGGTTCAGCGGTTACCAAGTTATAATTTTTGCCCTTAACACTCTCTGTCGATGGAATCCCCAAGGATTTCCTGTACCAAGCATTGTCAAGATCAGTTAAGTGGTTACCGAGATATAAAATTTTGATCTTAGCACCCTCTATCGTTTTATAAATGTAGTAACCAAATAATAATTCTCCGCCAAAACAACTTTTCTCAAAGACAATTCTTTCTCAGACTGCCCATCCCCGTAGAATTCTTCCCAGTAGAATATTTAGCCGTACAAATCTTCGCCGTAAAATTCTTCTCCATATAACGCATTTCCGTAGAATTCTTCCCGGTAGAATTCATCCCGGTATAATTGTTCCCGGTAGAATTCATTCCCGTAGAGTTTTTCCCAGTAGAAGTTTTAGTGTGGTGAGTTTTAATGTGGTGAGTTTTAGTGTGGTAAATTTAGATGCAGTGAATTTTGGCGTGCTGAGTTTTGATGTGGTGAATTTTAGTGTGGTGAGTATTAGTGTGGTGAGTTTATAGTGTGGTGAGTTTTTAGTGTGGTAAGATTTAATGTGGTGAATTTTATTGTGGTGAGTTTTAGTATGGTGAATTTTTATGTGGTGATTTTTATTGTGGTGAGTTTTAGTGTAGTGAATTTCAGTGTGGTGAGTTGTAGTGTGGTGAATTTTAGTGTGGTGAATTTTTTTTGGGGAGTTTTAGTGTGTTGAGTTCGTTTTCTTTATCTTATTTTTTTTACTTTAGTTTGGATTTTGGTTTTATGTTATTGCTTTTGTTTTCTTATTTTTCTTTTGTTTTTTGCTTTTGCTTTTCATTTTTTTTTTTTTTTATATTTGAGTTTTTTTGTTTTATGTTCGTAGCTGGTGAAAGTGCCGAGTTATATCATATTGAAAGTTTAGGTTTTATGGGAGGTGCCACGCTTCTTTGTCAATCCCGCCCATATATAGGCTATCATTCCTTCCAGATTATACCGCATCTGTGGTAAAAATTTCAAGAAAATCGGATCAGCAGTTTAGACGGAGAAGCGGAACAAACGTACAAACAGATTTATTATATTAATAGGATGTCATCTTTCTAGGTGAAGAACGCACTTTAGAGGGTCCATTAATAGTAAATGCGCCCTCTAGCGGACAAAATTCAAAGTTCTGAGTTTGCCATATTTTTCCTCGTGTCTAAAACTATACCTATTCTAAATTTCAACATTCTAGCTAAAGAACAGAACTCACACGGTCCAAAAATAGTTTTATCGCCCCCTATCGGCCAAAATTCGTACTTTAAAATTTATTTTTATATGTGCCACATAGAATACTACATGTGTTTCAAGTTTCAACTCGATCGGATATAAGGAAGTGTGTTAAATTTGATATTTTTGTACCCGACATACTAACAAACGAACAAACGAACAAAGGTACAAACAAGTGAAGTTAAATAAAAGCTTGTAATAAAAGCTTGTAAATAGGGATATAGATAACAAGCTCAACAAAGTACAATTTATGTTACATTTGGTGGAAATACTGTCAACCATAAATGCGAATTTAATGGAGATTCAGGGACTACAAGGGCGATTTACACCCTACGATAATAGACCGAAAAGATATAGACGCAATGCTGGCCCGTCTCAGGATAAGGGGCAAAGCAAATTGGTTTATTCAACAGACTTTCGATATGCATCATTTGTCAACGATACGAGTTTTCCCGGATGGGGATAGTCTGATGTTCATAATTAAGACACCACTGCCGGATGATGTGTTATTTGCGTTGTACAGGGTTTATCCGATCCCCATTTACATCAGTGAGGAATGGGACTCGCTGGTTAAGACAAAGTATGACTACATAGCGGAGGCGGAGGATCGGAGTAGGTTCATAGGTTTAACGCACGAGGATCATTTAAGATGTGTTACTGTTAGCCCAGAGATGGTCAAAGAGATAACGCTATGCAAACGTCCGGGAACGATTATGACGAGCAGCAACGCGCTTTGTGAGGTCACGTTGATGCAGCACCGGACAGATATAGTGGACATCTGTGAACACTTAGCTATTAGGAAGAGTTCAGGGTTGGTAGTGAAACTATGGGCTCCAAACTCCTGGTTGTTTAGGTTTGACACGCCAGCGACGTTCGAAGCGATTTGCGGAACAAACACGGCTATACTGACGCTAGCCGGGATGGGGTGAATGTCAGTGAATGAGGCCAGCGTCTTGTACAACAGAGAACTAATCTTACCTTATGAATCTGCACCAAAAATGTTCAGGAACCTAACCTACAAGAAGGAGGAACACACCTTGTATATCGAAAGTATTGGGAAACATTACGAACAGCGAATGCGTCAGTCACTTTTTTGCCGATACAGACATCAGACCACAGCAAGTTACGGTCAGCACTTGCTGACCGTTTTGCGCAGTTTTGAAGATCTGAAAGCAGAGTTGAGTCACAAGCAGGAGCGACTAGAATGCCGCAAGCATCAAAGCGAGTTAAAGATTATCGGATTATCATATGGCGTTGCAGCATGGGTAATAATCATCGTGGTTTCAATGTATTTTGGGTACCTTCGCGTGAAATCATCGAGAAAGCTAAAATTAACAATTTCACTAAAGGATGAGGGCACAGCCGCAACAGTAAATGTCATCAGTAGCACAAAAACCAAGGAGAACGAGTTAGCGGAGTGCATTGCAGTACGGCCAACCAAAAGTCAACGGGCGGAGGTTGTTCAACAGAAGCATGAGGACGAGGAGTCGAATCGCAAGCCAGCCATAAGGACATTGGGACCAGCGTATGGAATGATTTAGGGGTAAGAGGAAACCTTTATAAAGGGGCAAATATGAAATTAAAAAAAAACAAAAAATATATAAAATAATAATGAGAAAATTGATTTAAAGTTAAAAAAAAAAAAAAAAAATATATATATATATATATATATATATATATATATATATATATATATATATATATATAAGTGCAAAAAAATATCAAAAGTATATATTTTCAAATAATATAGTACGTATATATAGTATGTACATTAATACTGATGAGCAAGAAAAACTATCATTAAGTTTATTCATATTTTTTTTTTAATAGTAAGTAATGCTTTATAGGATGGTATTAAGGATGTAAAAGAAAAAACTATTATTCATTTTAATAATATTTTTTTTTTTAAATAAGGGTGGAGGTATGTTGTAAGTCAACATAGTGTGTTAAGTTAGATTTTAAGTCAGTTGAAAAATAGAGTTATAAGCTAAAGTTAAAATAGAGTAGTAAAATAAGTTGTAAACTGTAAAACTAATTAATGATAATAATTTCGGGAGTGTTAGAATCAAATATTTATTAATATTTATTTCGTGGAGAGCGGGCTAGGGATGCAGGAGAGCTTAATGGCGATAGCGCTGAAGAGAGTGTTGGCTATACTGCGCTGGCTATAACGCTGATGAGCTGATTAGCAATTCCGCTGGCTATTACGCTAGAGAATCTTCCTTGGTAGCAATTGGGTTAATGGACAAAACGCTTCTCGGAGAAGATTTTATTACTCAGCAAAGCCAGGAAAAATAGAAAAAATGAAGAGATATGACATTAACAGTTTAATGTTTCTTTATTAGACAATATTTTCTGAGATGCTTACCGCTTGGTAGTCGTACAAAAGAGAACGTATATATTAGAATTTGCTCGCAGTCAAACTTAATATAGATAAAAATTAAACGGAAAGATAAATATAGATAAAGAGCTAGCGCCATCTAGCCGTCAAAAATCATACAATGGACGTGAAAGGTGCAACATATACTTTAAACGCAGTTTGGCATAAACAATATATATATATATATATATATATATATATATATATATATATATATATATATATATATATATATATATATATATATATATATATATATACATATATTATGGGCAAAAACAAACATTTTTATGGGCAAAAACAATTTTGTAATGGCACATTAATTTCGTTTTGTGCCGATATACTCTAATATTATTGCATGTGAATTCCCTTCGCGTGAATCAATTATTGCAAGGGGCGCAAAAGGTATGGAGGTTTTAAGTTGACAATTAAAAAAAAAATCCTAATACCACCGTTTTCACTTAATTTCGGAAAAAATTGTTTATATTTATAAGGCGTATGAAGAGTTACCAATATAAGCTAAAATATATAATTAATTTCTAATACTTGCAGATTTACACTGAACAGTTTTTTTATTTTTACAAAAACTTGTTCGCTGTTTTAAGGACACATACGATTGAAATTATTTAAAATTATTTTTTAATTAGTCATTAAAGACAATTTAAAATAAGGCATAAAAAGAAATATGTTGATATCTCTATTGGTTTAGCAATACCAATTCATAGAGATAACATTTTATATAGTGAAGCTTTTTGTGATTATGAAAATGTAAGTAGGTGCGTAAAATCTATAAATTTCAAAAAATTTTAATGCGCCTCATTTTTTTGGTTAAAACATTGACCAAACTTACGATTGTTGAATATTTTGACCTTTGTCGTACAGTACGGTGTATATGCCTCAATAAAATATATTTTCACAAAAATGTCGCGATTTCACTATTAAGGGACTTAAGATAGACATTTTTGATTGCAATCAATTGCTTGAATCGAAACCATTCTACGTAGATGCTTAAAATCCTTTAAAAACATTATTTATCATAAAAATTAGCAAAAACAAAATATCAAAATTTTGCACAATTTTCAAAAATTCCATAAAATTTTTGCATTTCAATATTTTTATATGCGCCACTGATTTTGTGATAGAAATTAATAAAAAAACTCAGTTCACGCAATATACAAGACTATTTCAAATAATATTGGGAATGTGCCACGCGAAAAACGGCTGATTTGAACAAATTCACGCTAACTTATTTCGACATTTGTAGTTATCGTACTCTTTTGATCTTGATGACACATTAATGAGATATAGGTCATACGCTGTCAATTTAAAACAGCTTTCAACTAATATTTTCAAATTAAAATTTCATTGAGGGGCGTACGTGCCCTGGCCAAAAAACACAGGCATTTTGAAAATGGGGAAAAAAAATGGTTTCAATTTTGCACCACCATATATCAATTTATAAAATTATGCTATTCAAATTAAACATATACCAAACTGATCTTCCACGTGTACCGAGCACCTCTTTTTCAGCAAATGTGATCTTGAAAGAAAAACAGAGAAGAAGCAAACAACTCTAGAGTATTTCAATGCTTTTTTTCCAAATTTTCAACTTTAAATTACTATATATTACAAAAAAATAGAGGTAAAGAATTCTGGCCCTAAAAATATGCATTCTTATAATTTTAGGTATACCAACTACTAACCACTGAACCGCGGTAGCTCTCAGTGGTTAGTTACCAGATATTTTACGATTTAAAAAAATGATAAATGTATACAAATTTAAATTTTTATGTCGAATAAAGACCTTTAACTCTATTGTTATGAACCGATTTCAATAATTTGAAAAGTTTTGCTAGCTAAATGTGTTGATTCTTCAAAAAGTTATACAGTCTGGAAATATCTTAAGTATATTCTGAGTTTTTATTACATAAGTAACTCAATGACGAAAATTGGAATTTGCACAAAGAAGTGGACATTAAAAAAACTCAAAGAGATGTAGAAATTCTGTAAATGAGGATATTCATTGTTTTTCGATGCCGATCCAAAAATATACATCGGAGTTCTTGTATATTTTTGGTGTTATTAAAAGTTGATAAATACAAAATTCTGAAAAGTAGTAGATTCCATAAAAATGTACCAAAAATTTTCGGAATTGTATCAGAAAAATATGCTACTGTAGCAGGTACTAGAATCTGTCAATTTAAATTGAAAAATAGCAGATCTCCTCCGATCGAAGCAGAATGTGAACACTGGTCAGCCCGCAAGGTGCAAGGCGAGAGGAAGATCGATGAAGTGGAAATTCGTGTGACCTGCGAAAGCTATCAGTCGATCGTGCGACTTCATGCGAGCATGCAGACGCTGCTTTGTACTAATCAACCCAGTAGAAATAGTTAAATGTATCACCTTCAATACAAAATGATTAATGTAAAATTGAGTTTTGGCTAACTGTTTTTTTAATCGGAAACTTATTTTGGGACATTTAAATTTATTTTAAATATCGAGGGCTTATATTCAATACTGCCTATCTACAATTTTGACGAAAATGAGTTTTTGATGCAGAAATATTCACTGATCACCCCTGCATCTATGACATTAATTTAGAACCAAAACAATATTTCTATTACTGTTATATTTTCATTTTAATAATTTGTCTAT
This sequence comes from Dryomyza anilis, assembly GCA_951804985.1. Taxonomy (NCBI): domain Eukaryota; kingdom Metazoa; phylum Arthropoda; class Insecta; order Diptera; family Dryomyzidae; genus Dryomyza; species Dryomyza anilis. The sequence goes on from OX638135.1 coordinate 5,503,739, forward strand.
CTACATGAATGATTTTTTATGAATGCAATAGTGTCTATCTACACACAATTTTTACTTAAAGGTTTATAATGACTATAAATAAGCGTTCCAAGTATAGAGTAGTATATATATTATTCTTAAGCGGAATTTTATGAGTTAATTTCGTCCTGTCCATCCGTGGGTCTAGTCCATCCTAACTCACAAAGAATCGACTCAATTTGTATAAAAAGGATGTAAAAACTATGAAATCGGTTAACGAAGGATGACGTCACATTTTTTCAATGGATATACAATATCATAGAAGCTATAGGAGCTATTAAAAAAAATGTTCGTATACGGAAAACCAACTTTTCAAAGATTTTTCCTATTCTAATATGAAGCCTTAAAGGACGAAATTTGAATTTAGTCTGTACTCAGGAAATATAGCTTGTACAATTTTACGTTTATGGTATTTCCAGACAAGATGTTTAGTGTTATTTTTAAAGAAAGTTTTCCGATATGTTAAGGATTCGTATGATATTTACGAGGTATAAACCCATATCCTCCGAAATAGGATATTAGTTTAAATATTTAGGATAACATTCATGATTTTAAAATAGCGATACAGAGTTAACTAGGATTTTTTATTTTAATCTTTAAAAAATATCGGGTTAGATTACGGAATATTAACCTCTTTAACCATCATATACCTCGTAAACCGAAAATGGTGGAACAAAAATTAGTCGGTGAATTTTGTTTAGGTTACACCAGGATATAAAAAAATGAACAAATCGCTGATTCCAAGAATATTTTCTGATCTATCTCCATTACAATATTGTGCAATATGCTCTATCTGCTCGTTTTTTCATAGGCATTGATCACATTTGAATAGCAATAGTCTCTATCTACCATAGCACGACGAATAGCGCGAAATTGCTGAATTTTTTTAAATGTATCAATTAAAGACCATTTTTTTTAATTATTGTAGAAGAAAAATTGATCGCCACTTTCATGGATTGCGATTTAATCAGTTTTTTCACTCTCCTGAAAAACTGTGTTTTTGTAGATAGACTGTATTGAATATAAGCCCTCGATATAAAAATAGTAAATTTGGAGATGTTTTCACAACTGCAACTAATCGTTTATAAATATATCTAGTACTCTTCAAAAAATCATGTTTATGTTGTTTTTTGTTAGATAGATTTAAAGAATGAGTGTTTTAATTAAAAATAACTAAATAAAGTAAATTTAAGAATTGGTCAACAATTTCTATTTTCTATTGGGGTTGAATGCGTAGAGTTGAATGTTCGTATACGAACATTCAATTGGGATAATTCTATGTACATTTTTTTCCAAAACCACGAATTATATTTTTGTCAGGTTTTGTTTTACTTTGTTACACCGTACTCTCACTGCACTCTCATCGCACTCTCATCGCGCTCTCTTTCCTTCAGTGTTACATTATTTCTTAAGTAAAATAGGGCAGAAATGTGAAATAAATAATAATTTTAGAATTTAGTTGAGTTTGAGATTTTAATCCCTTTAGAGATAAATTTTACATCCCAAAACTTCTTACAAAATAATAACAAACAATTATTTTTTTTGCATGCGAAAATGATATAAATGTATGAAAAAAATGTATAATTATTTAAAATGATAAAATTTGTATATTTTACTTACTTACTTATTTGGCCATTAAAACCCATGATTGGTTTCGGTCGCAGCAATTACTCCTCGCCAGCGCGCTGCATTGCGCGCGCTGACGCCAGTGTTGTCAGGTTGTCTCGCATTTGGTCGCTCCACCGGAGATTCGGACGCCCTCTTCTACGTTGACCACCACTGGGTATAGAATTGAACACCTTTTTTGCTGGAACGGTTTCATCCATACGCTCGACATGTCCAAGCTAGCGTAGACGCTGGATCTTAATGCGCCTGATTATTTCAATGTCAGCATAGAGTTCATACAGCTCGTCGTTCCATCTGATTCTGTACTCGTTTTCAACGCATATCGGGCCATAGATTTTCCGAAGAATCTTTCTCTCGATCGCTCCTAAAGCTCGCTCACCGATGTTGGCAAGCGTCGATGCCTCAGCGCCATAGAGGAGGATTGGCATGATGAGCGACTTATAGAGCGTAATTGTTGTCCGTCGAGAGAGGGCTCTGCTCCTCAATTGCCTACTGAGCCCAAAGTAACAACTGTTGACACGAGTTATTCTTCGGCTAATCTCCAGGCTGACATTGTTTTCCTTGTTGATGCTGGTTCCTGGGTATACAAAGTCCTTCACAACTTCGAAGTTGCGGTTGTCAATAGCGACGTGTTGTCAACGGCGCCGGGACTCTTTGTTTGTTGACACTAGGTACTTCGTCTTGTCCTCGTTCACCGTAAGACCCATTCGACGCGATTCCTTCTCTAAACTGGAGAATGCTGCACTGAATGCTCGTACGCTCTGCCCAATGATGTCGATATCATCAGCGTACCCGAGCAGCATGGAACTTTTGTTGAAGATAGTGCCGTTGAGCTGGAGTTGTGCAGCTCTTGCAATCTTCTCCATTATTAGGTTGAAGAAGTCACACGATAGGGAATCGCCTTGTCTGAAACCTCGTTCGGTATTAAACGTATCGGTGAGGTTGTTCGCAATTCTCACTGAGCAACGTGTGTCGCACAGGGTCATCCTGCAAAGCCTTATAAGCTTCGCAGGTATACCGAACTCAGACATGGTGGCGTATAGGAGACTTTTTATTGGACTGTCGAAGGCAGCTTTGTAGTCGACGGAGAGGTGGTGGGTGTCGATATGCCTCTCTTTGGTCTTTTCCAGGATTTGGCGCAATGTGAAAATCGGTTCTATTGTGGACATGTGGCCCGGTCTGAAGCCGCACTGATAAGATCCAAACAGTCTGTTGATGATGGGCTTCAGTCATTCACATAATACGCTCATTAGAACTTTATACGCGATATTGAGGAGACTTATCCCAAGGTAGTTGGCGCGTTTCTTGGGATCCCCCTTCCTAAGGATTGTGCAGAGTATACTGAGATTCTATTCGCTAGCCATGCTTTCTTCTGACCATATTCTGCTGATGAGCTAGTGCATGCTCGTTATGAGCTCATCGTCTCCGGTCTTAAACAACTCTGCAGGCAGACCATCCGATCCTGCGGCTTTGTTGTTTTTGTTTCCTGTTGATGGCTGTGCAGACCTCATCACGGTCAGGCGGCGTTATGTCAACGCCATCGTCAGCAACTGGGGTTGTCAAGCTGTCTGCTCTATCAGCGAAGTAGTTGTCATCATCGCCTGCTAGAAGATCAGAGAAGTGCTCTCTCCATAATCTCAGTGTATGCTCTACATTTTTTACTAGATTCCCGTCATCGTCCTGAGAGGAAGAGGGTCCGGTCTTTAAACCTTCGGTCAGGCGTCTTATCTTCTGAAAGAATTTTCGAGCCTCGTTCCTGTCGCCATGCATCTCAATATCTTCACACTCGCGTCTTTCTAATTCTCTTTTCTTGCGCCTAAAAAGATGTCTCTCCTCCTTCCTCTTCTATCTGTATCGCTCCTTCGCGGCTTGCGTAACTACCGACTGCAGAGTGGCTCTATATGCAGCGTCTTTTTCTGCAGTGGCTGCGCGACACTCTTCGACGTCATACCACTTGTTCCGTAGTAGGCGTTGGAATCCAAGCACCTCTTCGGCAGCCGTACGCATTGAGCGGGAGACGTGTGTCCACTGCGCGCATATATCATCGAGAGGGGAGTGCCTTGGGCAAGCAGGTGTGAGATTCGAGCGGCATAGGCTTGTTTGGTCTGTTGTGTGTGCATCTTACTGACGTCTAGCTTTCTTTCAAGGATTGAAACCGATATCCGTTTAAAACCGTTTCATTTCAAACCGAAACCGTAACCGAAACCGTTATTTGAAAATCAGAAATAAACTGATATCCAAAACCGAAATAAACGGTTTCGGTTTTATACCGGTTATACCGGTTTTAAAAAAAGTATAAAAGGAAACAGAAAAACACATTTTATTTTATATAGAAGATATTAAGAATAAGGCATGTTTAAATGTCATTTGATAAAATTTGTAGTTTGTACAAAAATTTGTGTACAAAAATTCACATTTGGTTTTTTGAGAAACAGTATTCCCAAAACAACGGTCTTTGGTCTAAAATTTGTTTTTTGTTTCATTAATTTTAGTAGCGGTTAGTGATGATCATTTGCAAAAACAAAACAAGAAATGGTAATCTTGTTCTTGCACACTAAGTCTTGCTCTTGCATAGGTACATAGGATCTTGTTCTTGCAATACCTTCCTTGCTCTTGCTTGCAAGAATCTTGCAAAATTTTACTATTTAAATTTTAAATAAAAGATCGAAGACAAATTTTTTAAACTGCATATTAATTATGAAAACGAATAGAATTTGAACACTAATTGTATTTAAGTTACTTATTTTTCATATTTTCAATTTCTTCAACAAAAAATAAATTATTATACGGATTAAAAAAAATCGTATGCGTGTACCAGGTAATACCAGGGTAGTAGAGTAACATTTATCTTTCCGAACACAATCTCAAACGCTATAAAGCGAACCCTAACAGAATGAAGAGAAACAACAATAACGAATTACGATGCGTATACACACACTTTCACAACGACAACTCTTCGTTGCTATCCTGTATCATCGCATGACTACAAACAGACGCATGAAAACGGACAGACGCATGACAACAGACAGTCGCATGACACCATATGTATCTAATATAGCTATCTAGTTGGCAACAACAACGAGTTTTCTTTGTGATACAAAAAAACAAAAATTTCTCGCCAAAAATTCTATCATAAGCTTGGATTCTGCTTTATTCGCATTTTTGTTGTTGTTGCACTTTCAAACGAATCAGCGGATTTGTGAAAAAAACACAAAAAGCAATATGTCAGCTAAATGAGGTATACTGTGAAAATGTCCATATATATATATATTTTTTTTTTGGTTTATAAGTTAAATGAAATAATGCACATATAACTCAACTTCAGAAAACTTCATGATTTTACTATTAACAAAAAAACTATGTATAAAAGTAAAACAAAAATAGTAATGTGCACATTTCATATGCACAATCGATGTTCGAACTATCATAGCGATGTATTCTTGTTGCTCTTGTTTACGGTTCGATTCGCGGATCTCTTTTGCAATTCAGATCATATCTCAGGTGAGGTCAAAATGTTGCTTTTCATTGGTTTGTGGTCACGAAATTTTGAATTTAAATTTTTTCTTAGCGAAATCAATTAAATAATTCATATAACACAATATTTTTACTAAAATAACAACAAACATTGCCCCAATATCTTTACCCCAAAATCACAATTTGAACATAACTTAGCACCATATAAACAATGTTAAATTATTAGAAAAATATGGAAAAAAAGAAATTTTATAGAAGAACCGAAATCAAAACCGAAAGCGTAACTTGGAACCGTAACCGAAACCGAAACTTAAAACCGTCACCGAAACGCGGAAAAAACCGAAATCGAAACCGTTATTCGTTTAGGTTTCAATCCGTACTTTCTTTGCGTGGGTTTCCGTTCGTTTTTCGCAGCGCATAAGCGTGTGCGAACCTTGGATGCTACAAGGAAGTGATCCGAGTCGATGTTGGCATTTTGGATTGAGCGTACATCCATCACACTAGAAGTGTGCCTTCCGTCAATCGCAACATGATCAATTTGGTTGGGCGTGTTCTGATCGGGTGACCGCCACGTGGCCTTGTGAATATTGAGATTCTGGAATCTAGTACTACTAATTACCATGTTTCGTGCTGTGGCGAAATCGATCAGCCTCATTCCATTGTCGGAGGTGTTGTCGTGGAGGCTGAATTGTCCAACCGTTGAACCAAAGATACCCTCATGGCCCACCTTGGCATTAAAGTCGCCAATCACAATTTTGATGTCGTGACGGGGGCAGCGCTCATAGGCTTCGTCGAGGCGCTCATAGAAAGTCTCTTTAGCGTGCGCACAAATTAGGCTAATACAGAAGTATTTAGCCTTGAATGCGGATTGTTGCTAGTCGTTTCTTCACGTGGCGGAGTCTCTTGCCGACTACAAATCCACAATCAAATTGATGCCTCTCCGCATGGCAGCTGTAGTAAATGTCACAGGATGCCTGTTTAGAGCAGCACTGTCCTGTCCATCGCATTTCCTGGATTGCGGTGATGTCAGCCTTGTATCTTTCGAGGACATCGACCAGCTGGATAGTGGCACCTTCTCTATAAAGGGTTCAGATATTCCAGGTGCATATCCGCAAATGATGGTCCTTTATACGTTGGCGTAGGTTATCAACGTGTTTTCGGGTCAGTAGCCGAGGCATTTTTTCTGTTTTTGTTGAATCAGCTTTTTTATATGGCAACGCACAACACCCATTTTGGAGGGCCAATATCCCTGTATCGTTTGTCCCCGACCAGACCTCCCACCGGGGTTGAAACCCGATCTTCAGCTGGTTGCTCGGGTTAACGGGGTTCACCAACGCGAAGGTGAGACGAGGAATTGATTAGGAGAGGCTATGGCAACTGACAGAAGTCGGTTACTGGCTTGCGCGTGCACTACACCATTCTGAACCATTAGTAAGTGATAATAATAATCAATATAAATAGGTCCGTTGAAATAATATAAACTAATTAAACTTTTAAATAGAAATTTAAATTTTCCGAGATTTCCTAAAAATGCAACATTAAAATCCCCGCTCATTTCTGTGTTGTAATCCCCGCTCACTTCTGCCTGTACCCCTCACCTTGCACTCGATTGCCCGTGCAGTCAGCCGTGGGCAGGCGAGTTGGGCATCTCTACTCTAAATATTTCGATCAATTTTGTATTTGTAATTTTGTTTCAGCCACTTTTGATCTGAGTGTGTGATATTATAAAATTATAATTTACAGTCATATACATTTTTAGGCTTTAATTTAATTAAATATTTTTTAATGCTCCTGGGAAGGGGAAGAGGTTTGAACCTCCAAAAACCCCCCAGTGCGCACGGGCCTGGGTATAAGCGCGACTGAAAAATGAAAAAAAACAGTCCACAAAAAGGAGCATAGAAATTACAATACAAAGTTGGTAGGTATTTCAGTATTTGGGAATAATCGAATTTTTACCATTCTATAAATAGATATTATTTTACTGACGCGTCATGCGTCATGACGGGCAGTGATTATTTTCACTGCCCGTCGCGTCACGGCGATAGACGATGATGACAGATACAGTTATTGTAAGTTATTGTATAGCAAATAGTTTCCATTGTTGTGCTTCCAAAATCAGGCACGCGCCCATTTAAGATTTTTTTATTGTTTTTACCTCAATTAAAAAAAAAACCCTTACTTCTAGCTTATGGATTTAAGAGAATAAAACAGTATCAAACTTAATTTTTGAGTTATTTACTACAGGGACTAAAACCCATTGGAATATCGGTTCCGGTTCGGGTTACAAGATTTTTAAAATTGTGGTTTCGGTTTCAACCAAAAAATTAAATTATAGGTTCCGATTCCAGTTCCAATTCAACACATTTTTTTAATAACTATTCTGGTTCCAAAAATCTAAACGGTTCCGGTATTATTTTTCACGTTTCGCTTGCTTTTTCATGTTTTCCGTACTCTTTTCGTGATTTTCCATGTTTTGTCGTGTTTTTCTGTGTTTCTTCGTGCCTTTTAAATCCCGTGTTTTATCGTGCTTCTCGTGAATACCTGTAAATTTACTCGTCGGCCTCTTGCGTCTCACCTATCGTCGTGCCCGTGCGTGTCCGTGCCATCGAAAACAGGCACGCGGCCATCTCTAATCTTAAGTACAAGCATGTTTAAATGTCATTTAATAATATTGGAGTTCCCAAATTAAACATTTTTTGTTGTACAAAAATTCACATGTTGTTTTTTGAGAAACAATATTTCCAAAAAACGGTCTTTGGTCTGATATTTGTTTTTTCATTAATTTATGTTGCGGTAAATCGAATTAACAACAAAACGCCAGCAACTCCAAGCACATTTTTTTTTGTTAAGAAATGATTCATATTTTAATGATATTGGCTTTTTATTTATTGTATTAGTAAAATATATAGGGGAGCCTGGAATAAAGTGGGACAAGTTTTGAAAAGTTCATTTGAATACTTTTTAAATTCTGTTAAAGGGTCTATTCAATAGAATACCATTTATAAGTTTTGAATTTATTTTTGAGTGAAAAAACTGAAAAAAAGTTTCTAATTATTAACATCTCAGTAACTACTTAAGAAAATACGAAAAATGAAATGCAAGTTCGACAAGTTCAAACATTTCAAGTATAAGGCAGATATTTGTTTGCAGTTCACTGAATTGTTGAAATTTAATTTCTTTGGCTTTTATGGATGGAAATTTTACAAAATTGTTTAAGGTTTGCTTCTCGGATCTCGGTGAAGTCAAAATGTTGCTTTTCATTGGTTTGTAGTCACGAAATTTTGAATTGAATTTTTTTCTTTGCAAAATCAATTAAATAATTCATATAACACAATATTTTGACTGAAATAACAACAAACATTGTTTAAATTACACTCAAAAAATACTCTAATATGAACAAATATAAATGTCTTTGAAATAAGTACAATTGTATTCGTTTTACGTCCAAAGACATTTACTTTTGTATTAAATAAATTCATGTATTTGTTTTTGTACGAAAAATATAAAAAAATAAGTACATATTTTTATTGAATTTCAGATCAATGTTTAAATAAATTTGTCTTAAAATTACTGAAATTACAATTATTAGGCTGTCCCGAAATGTATAGAAAAATAAACACATTTTCGTATCTTTAATACAAAAAATGTATTAAAAAACGCTTTTTTATTCCTTTTTCACTTCTTTCCTTTTTTTCTTTCTTTTGTTTCTTTTCACTTCGTCTTCTTTTATTTTAGTTCATATAAATTTACCAATTGAATAAAAATATTTTCTTATATTTCAGTTGTCACAAGCTGGCATCGAACTCCTGACTCTGGAATTAAAGTCCACTGCTCTACCCGTTAGGCTACACATTCATCTCCCTTTGTTTGAGATGTTTGCTTCAAAAACAAAATTTGTAAAATGCTCAATTTTTTTTTTATGTCACATTCAAAAAAAAAACAATCAATTTATTATCATTTATTGTCGATGCGTCACAAATTTTAGTCATTTGATTCAAGATTGTGAAAAAATGATTTGTAACATATGAGGTTGATAGCGTAATTGTAAGAATTCAGGTCTTGTGGGTTCAAATCCCATAAGAAACATTTTTTTTTTTTTAACTAAATATGTAAATCAATATTATACATATGTATTATATGTGGGTTCAAATCTCAGAAGACACATTTTTATTATTTTTTTTAACTAAATATGTATATCAATATTATACATATGTATTACAGATTAAATAGGCGAATATGATATAAAAGTTTTAGACAGTTTAGTGATATTTTTTATTTATAAAGGCGCTTTATAAATCACTGATCAGAAATTCATAAAGATTCCTTATGTAAAAAAAAACTCAACCTGATACACTGATACAAAATAGGGTTTTCAGGGATATTTCATATTACAACACCATATTTTTTTAGTTTCAAATTACCACAGCATTAAAAAGATAATTCATATTCCCTCAGCAATTACATATTATCACATTAATACCACTTTTAGAACTTCTACACATGTTTTAAAACCACAATATTTCACATAAAACATATAAATGAAATTGGCATATTTTTGCAAAAACAAAAGCCATGGAAATTTTTTTAAAGCCTTTAGCTTTCATATATTAATTTATTGCAATTCATTATTTATAAATTTTTCCATGTTGCATCACATCAAAAAAAATGCAAAAACAAGTACAAATAACATGCAAAAATTACATATTTTGTAGGAAAAAAGAAAACAAGTACACTTTTCATTAAAAAGTAAGAAAATAAATACAAATGTAATTGATATGTATTAAAAATACATTTTTTTTTTAACAAGTCAATAATTTGTATTAATTTTAATACATTGTTTTTTTTTTTGAGTGTAAGTTTCTCACTTTACCCAATATTACAATTTGAACATAACTTAGCACCATATAAACAATGTTAAATTATTTGAAAATTATGAAATTAAATTCTACACAAAAACCGAAATCAAAACCGTAAGTTGGACCCGGTATACCGAAACCGTTTCGTTATAAAAACTTTAAACATAAAGCGTAACCGAAATTTCGTTATTCGATTAGCTTTCAATCCTTTATTACAACCCATGATGGGTTTCAGCTGCAGCAATTATACCTTGCTAATCGCTTCTGCATTGTGCGCGCTGGCGCCAGTTTTGCACTCCAAGTGTTATCAGGTTGTCTCGCACTTGGTTGCTCCACCAGAGATTCGGAAGCGCGCTACTATTTTGACTACCACTGGGTACAGAATTGAACACTTTTTTGCAGGAGCGCATTCATCCATACGCTCGACATGTCAAGCGTAAGCGCATTAATAGTCTGACTATGTCAATGTCGTTCCATCTGATTCTGCACTCATTTTCAACGCATATCAGGCCATAGATTTTCCGAAGAATCTTTCTCACGAACTCTCATAAAACTCGATTATCGTGTTGGCAAACGTCCATGACTCAGCGCCAGAGAGGAGAACTGGCATAATGAGCGATTTATAGAGCGTAATTTTTGTCCGTCGAGAGAGGGCTCAGCTCCTCAATTGCCCATGAAGCCTAAATTGACATCTGTTTTTTGATAATGCTGATACCTAGGTAGACGAAGTCCTTCACAACTTTGAAGTTGTGGGTGTCAATAGTGACGCATTGTCTAAGACGCCGGGACTCTTTGTTTGTTGACACCAGGTACTTCTCCTTGTCCTCGTTCTCCGGAAGGCCCATTCGATACGATTTCATCTCTAAACTGGAGAATGTTGCACTGATCTCTCGTACGCTCTGTCCAATGATGTCGATATCATCAGCGTACCGAGCAGCATGGAACTCTTGTTGAAGATAGTGCCATTGTGATGGAGTTGTGCAGCTCTTACAATCTTCTCCATTATTAGGTTGAAGAAGTCACACGATAGGGAATCGCCTTGTCTGAAACCTTATTCGATATTAAACGTATCGGTGATGTTATTCCCAATTCTCACTGAGCAACGTGTGTCGCTCAGGGTCATCGTGCAAAGCCTTATAAGTTCGTAGGTATACCGAACTCACACATGGTGGCATATAGGCGACTCCTCGCGCCTTTCTAATTATCTTTTCTTGCGAATGAAAAGATGTTTCTCTACCGAGGCTAGGTAACTCCCGACTGCAGGGTTGCTCTATTTGAAGCGTCTTTCTCTGCAGTGGCTGCACGACACTTTTCGTCATACCACTTGTTCCGTATTGGGCGTTGGAATCCAAGCACCAGAGTCGAGCGGCATAGGGTTGTTCGATCTGTTGTGTGTGCAGCGTGCTAACGTCTAGCTTTCTTTGCGTGGGTTTTCGTGCATTTTCGCAGCGTATTGGCTGCTACCAGGAAGTGATCCGAGTCGATATTGACATTTCGGATCGAACTTACGTCCATCACACTAGAAGCGTGCCTTTCGTCACTCATAACATGATCATTTTGGTTGCGCGTGTTGTGATCGGATGACCGCCACTACTAAATACCTGCCTCGAGCTGCGGTGAATTCAATCAGCCTTACTCCATTGTCGGAAATGTTGTCGTGGAGGGTGAATTGTCAAACTGTTGGACCAAAGATATCCTCATGGCACAATTTGGCATTAAAGTAGCCAAGCACGATAAAAAAAAATATTACAACAAAAAAATGTTTGTTGTATATATTAAAATTGGAAAAGAAGAAAAAGTTCAAAAAAAGTCCACAACATCAAAAGATACAGAGTCTTGGTGTATGTCGATAGTTATTACAGTGATATCCATATATTGCACAATTGCGTATACCAACCACCCCAAATTCTTTAAACACCACACCGCATTTCACCACAACGAAACTCACCACCATGAAATTCACCACACAAAAATTCACCACACTAAAACTCACCACACAAAAATTTACCACACTAAAACTCACCACACTAAAATTTCCCACACCACGAAATTCACATTATATATATATATATATCATATATATATATATATATATATATATATATATATATATATATATATATATATATATATATATATATATATATATATATATATATATATATATATATCATATATATATATATATATATATATATATATATATATATATATATATATAATTCTGCTTTCGCGCCACAAAGTATGCAGCTCCCTTCGTCGAAAAAACTGCTTCGTCGAAAAAACTGCTTCAACCGCGTGATTTTTTACGTACTAATTCGAGACATTTTTTAATTTTATATATATATATATATATATATATATATATATATATATATATATATATATATATATTTAAATATATATATATATATATATATATATATATATAATTCTGCTTTCGCGCCATTTTATTAATATAAAAAACATTTTATTATTAATATGAGGGGCCCATGCTTAGCTGTTGAAGTTTTTTTATTGGTTTTATAAATGTGGTAACCAAATCATAATTCTCCGCCAAAACAACTTTTCTCAAAAACAATTCTTTCCCAGACTTTTTGTGTGGTGAGTTTTAGTGTGGTGAGTTTTAGTGTGGTGAGTTTTAGTGTGGTGAGTTTTAGTGTGGTGAGTTTTGGTGTGGGTAAGTGTGGTGAGTTTTAGTGTGGTGAGTTTTAATGTGGTGAATTATAGTGTGGTGAGTTTTAGTGTGGTGAATTTAAGGGTAAATTTTAGTGTGGTGAGTTTTAGTTTGGTTAGTTTTAGTGTGGTGAGTTTGTTTTTCTTTTTCTTTCCTTTTTTAGTTTTTCATTTAGTTTGGATAGTGGTTTTATGTGATTGGTTTTGTTTTTGTATTTTTGCTTTTGTTTTGTTTTGTTTTGTTTTGTTTTGTGTTGTGCTTTTGCTTTTTTGTTTTTAATTTTTTTTTGTATTTGAGTTTTTTTGTTTCATGTTCGTTGCTGGTGAAAGTGCCGAGTTATATGGTATTGAATGTTTAGGTTGTATGGGAGGTGCCACGCCCCTTTGTCCAATCCCGCCCATATATAGCCTATCATTCCATCCAGACCATACCGCATCTGTGGTAAAAATTTCAAGAAAATCGGATCAGCCGTGTAGATGGAGAAGCGGAACAAACGTGATTGCTTTTGTTTTTGTATTTTTGCTTTTGTTTTGTGCTTTTGCTTTTTTGTTTTTAATTTTTTTTTTTTGTATTTCAGTTTTTTGTTTCATGTTCGTAGCTGGTGAAAGTGCCGAGTTATATCGTATTGAAAGTTTAGGTTCTTTATCCAATCCGCCCAAATATAGCCTATCATTCCTTCCAGACAATACCGCATCTGTGGTAAAAATTTCAAGAAAATCGGATTAGCCTTTTAGACGGAGAAGCGGAACAAACGTGATTGCTTTTGTTTTTGTATTTTTGCTTTTGTTTTGTGCTTTTGCTTTTTTGTTTTTAAATTTTTTTTTTTGTATTTGAGTTTTTTGTTTCATGTTCGTAGCTGGTGAAAGTGCCGAGTTATATCGTATTGAAAGTTTAGGTTGTATGGGAGGTGCCACGCCTCTTTATCCAATCCCGCCCAAATATAGCCTATCATTCCTTCCAGACAATACCGCATCTGTGGTATTGAAAATGTGAAAATGTGAAAATCGGATCAGCCGTGTAGACGGAGAAGCGGAACAAACGTGATTGCTTTTGTTTTTGTATTTTTGCTTTTGTTTTGTGCTTTTGCTTTTTTGTTTTTAAATTTTTTTTTTGTATTTGAGTTTTTTGTTTCATGTTCCTAGCTGGTGGTAGTGCCGAGTTACATCGTATTGAAAGTTAAGGTTGTATGGGAGGTGCCACGCCTCTTTCTCCAATCCCGCTCATATATAGCCTATCATTCCTTCCAGACCATACCGCATCTGTGGTAAAAATTTCAAGAAAATCGGATCAGCCGTTTAGACGGAGAAGCGGAACAAACGTACAAACGAACAAACAGATTTATTATATATATATATATATATATATATATATATATATTTATGTATTTTGATTTGGATATATATATATATATATATATATATATATATATATATATATATATATATATATATATATATATATATATATATATATATATATAATATATATATATATATATATATATATATATATATATATATATATATATATATATATATATATATATGTGGGGAGTATTAGTGTGTTAAGTTTTTGTGTGGTGAGTTTTAGTGTGTTAAGTTTTTGTGTAGTGAGTTTTAGTGTGTTATGTTTTTGAATGGTGAGTTTTAGTGTGTTATGTTTTTGTGTAGTGAGTCTTCAGCGCCCACAGCATCAACCAGGTGTTGAATTAATTCTGCCTTCGCGCCTAACGTACGCAGCTCCCATCGTCGAAAAAACTGCTTCAACCGCGTGATTTTTAACGTACTAATTCGAGACATTTTTCAACACAGTAGCGTCAACATAGCCATGGGGGACGGTCGTGTCGCCTAGACCTCCTACATTTTTACTCGTTCGTCGTCTGTCCGTCGTCTATTTAAATTATTTGTGTTAAAATTCGTGCAAAGTCCAGTGTCGTCTTTTAACAGTTGCAAAATAAAATAATAAATATAAGTAATAAATAAAAGCGCAAACAATAAACCAAACAAATTAAACCCACAAACACAACAACAACAATAAACCAAACCCGGTTTCGTCTGCCGCTGGCTGCTGAGTTGCTGCACTCGCTGCTTTGTTTTTTTATTTGCAATTGCCAACGCAAGGGGCTCTTCTATGCCCTCTGCCGCAATTGTATTTTGTTTTTCGTTATTCTTCCCTTCCCCATCCTACTCCCTGCTACTGGCGTACACGGTTGATGCTGCACTGAGTGCGTAAGCTATGCTGTGGTTAAGGCAGAACACTCGCCACTGCTTTGCTTGCGCTCTCATTTGTTTGTGTCAACTGCTGCACGTTTATGGTATGTTTGATTGTTTTGAACTTGCCCAGTAGGAAAATGCCGCAAAAATTCCGCATAGATTTTTGCAACGTTCGTGGGCTAAGGGGGAATTTTTTCTCTGTATATGCGTATGTGTCCATCCATAGGCCTCAAATAATGGCACTATGTGAGACCCAGGTTCATGAGGGTACAGATCCACTGGATTTTCATGTGCCTGGTTATCACCTGTTGCCTTTATTCTCTGCCCATAGGGGCCTTGCTCTATTTATTCGGAGTGACGTTGCGTATCAACTGCAGCAACAGCATAGTGTGTCGGATAGCGAATTTAATACAATTTGGGTTAAATTCAAAATCCAAACACACATCATGCACTTGTGCTTTCTTTATAGGAGTCCGAATCTAGATAGGGTTTCCACCTGTAATAAGCTGGATGCCTTATCTGATTCGATCTCAAATATATTGGAGCAATTTCCAGGCAGTCAAATTGTTGTTGCAGGCGATTTTAATGTGCACAACGCCACTTGGTTGAGCCACTCGGGTCTTCCAACACAGGAGGGTTGTTATGTTGAGCTGTTTGCAGAGTGCAATCAACTCACTCAATTGGTGAAGGAACCGACGTACCTTCCACGCGTCGATGGGCAAAGCCCAAAAGTCCTAGACCTTTTTCTGACTTCACATCATGAAAAATATGATGTAAAAGTCCTTGCACCTCTTGGTAACTCCGACCACTGTACTGTTTCCGCTGAGTTTTCGTATTCTAGTTTACGCGCCTCTTCGATTAAAGCCCCGAAGAGGACTGTATGGTTTTACGAAAAAGCAAATTGGGTTGCGTTAAATGATTTCTTTCGTAACTTTAATTGGAAATTGTGTTTCGCTGACAGAGACATAAATGCCGCGGCTACAATGGTACAAAATATTATTTTATTAGGTATGCGGTCCTTCATACCTTCCAAAAAAATTAGCATTAAACCCAAGGACTACTCATGGTTTAATGAGACTGGCAGGATTGCAGTCAGGTCGAAAGAGGAAGCCTTTCAAAATTGGCGTTCTAACAAGAATGCTGACACAGAAAGACTTCGCATACAGGCTAGGAATCGCTGTAATGCCGTGATCTCGCGCGAAAAGTTTCGTCACGAACAAAACGCGCGCAAAAAGGTCCTACTCTACCATAGAGGTTGTAAAAATTTCTGGTCATTCGTTAAAAGAGTGAAGAATCAGACGACATCGTCTGATTCTTCGGTTGATAAAGCTAATATCTTGGCAGAATTATTTGCAAATAATTCAACGCTCCCAGATAGTAACCAACCACTGCCCGTCGTAGATTTTGTTTCTTCTGCAATGCCGGAAATTCATTTTCGAATTCGGGCAGTTAAAAAGGTTTTAGCAAACCTCAACATTAACAAAGCCTCTGAGCCAGATGGCATATCTGCCCATGTGTTGGAGAAGTGCGCGTCAACGCTGGCTTGTCCGTTCGTAACCTTTTCAACATCTCCTACACGACAGGAGTTTTTCCATCTTGTTGGAAGGTTGCCAATGTTCAGCCAGTACCGAAAAAGGGCGAGGCTACGAACCCTGCCAATTACCGACCATTTGCAATATGCTCAGCACTCTCCAAGGTAATGGAGAGCGTAATTAACTTCCACCTTGTGAACTATCTTGAGCACAACAAATTGCTCAGTGACCGCCAATATGGTTTCCGTAGGGCCAGATCCACAGGTGACTTGATGGCGGTTCTCTCCGAAAAGTGGAATAAATGTATTCACCTTTCCGGGGAGAGTAAGGCTGTTGCTCTCGATATTTCCAAGGCTTTTGATCGTGGCATAAAGCCCTCGTTTCAAAACTAATTGCATTTTGCAGGGTTCCGTCCTATCCCCGTCCCTATTTGTGGTATTTATCAATGACCTTCTGTCATTGACCCAGAACCCAATTCATTCCATTGCAGATGACAGTAACATTTGTCATTCATACTCGTTCAACAAGCGCCCAAACTCTTTGGAGATTGAGAGTAAAAGACGCACTATGAATGACACGCTCAATATTGACCTGAAATCAATCTCCGAGTGGGGTGTTGCAAACAGAGTAGATTTTAATGCAAGCAAGACCCAATGTTGTCTGTTATCTCACAAAAGAATGGATTCACCCCTCCCTCCCCTCAATATGGGTGCTGTGGATATTGCGCAGTCAGCTGCTCTTGACGTTCTGGGCATATCAATTCAATGTGATCTACGTTGGAATGATCACATATTTAATGTGTCGAAAGAAACTACCAAGTGCCTCGGTTTTTTTAAAACGGTGTAAAACATACTTCACTCCTGCTGACCTGCGTACTGTCTACACCACCTATATTCGCCCTAAAATGGAATTCAATTAGCACATTTGGGCAGGAGCTTCAAAATCCTCCTTGGAGTTCCTGGACCGAATTCAACAACGTGCGATATATTTGATAGGGGATGAAAATATCTCATCGTCTATTGGTTCTCGTGAGCACCGAAGGTCCGTTGGGTGTGTAAGCCCGTTTTATAGGTATTACAACGGTAAGTGTTCGAGTGAAATACATGGCCTGATTCCACCAGGTCGTGTGTTTTCTCGTTCTACTCGGGCATCAAATCAAGCCCATCCCTTCGTAGTCCACTCGACTCTCAACAGAACCACGCATTATAGAGATAATTCGTTCTTCAGTCGCACGACACGTTTGTGGAACAATCTCCCTGCGTCCGTTTTTCCCGACATTTTTGATATTGGCAAGTTCAAAACAAACATTCACCGACACTACTCCATCTTTCCCCCCTCCATTTAACCTATCATCCCTTCTTACGATCAACACTGTGCATTGCATGAATAGGGGGCATCCCCAGAGCGTTGGTTAATTTGTACAAAAAAAAAAAAAAATGTTTTTTAATTCCCGTTGCAACGACTGCGACTGTTGCTGCTGCGCTTTTTTTTCGTTTTGTTTTTAATTATTCGTTATATACATTTTCGTTTCGTTCATTTCGTTCTCATTTGTTTCTCGTACAATTCGTTTTATTTCTCATTTCGTTCTCGTACATTTCGTTCTCGTTCTCATTTCGTTCGCCTTTCCTTCATTTCATTCTCGTTCGCTATATGTACATTTCGTTTATCGTTTGAGTTTTACGATTTATATATATACTTATGCTTATGCCTTGAAAATTCTGCGTCTAATGCAAAGCATTCTGCGATCGTTTTTTCTTTTAATACATTTGTATTATGTAATCCTACGTCTGATCTAAAATATGAGACACGAGTGTGGTTTAATTTTAAACGATTGTTAATATTATTAACATAATTAAATATATTGTTACGAAAAGATGTAATTTGCATTCAACAATAATAAATGAGACGTAAGACAATTAAGCGCACTAAGCAATGTGTTAGAAAGAGACGGAAGATCATTCAGCGTACTGAGCAATGTGCGAGAACGAGATGGAAGATCAGCACATTAAAACACATGAGTGCGAATGAGATGCCAATAGCATGCGTCATTCACGAAACGAGTAGAAGGTTCTCGAAACAAGTCGAAGCTTGTCGAAACGTGTCGAACTGATACATGCAGTACATAAGGCCGACGCATCTGAGCCACAGCACTTCAGTAGTGATTGTAAAGTGGTCGAGTGCGTCTCGTGCGTCTCGTGCGATAAATGTCAAGTTAAATAATGGACATGCAGCAGTTGTTAGAATTTGTTATTAGTAAAGTTGTTTATTTAAGTGAATTATTAAAGTTAATTGTTATAATTTAAACCAAACAAAAGAATGTTTTTATTTTGTACACAATCCAGAGATACGAACTTGTAGAACAGTTTTCCGTAGACTGAATTGTCGTGACATTGGTGTCAGAAGTGGTATTGTGATACAAAATGGTTAAATTGGAACAACTTAAAGTCGACCAGCTAAAGAAGGAGCTGGCGATTCAAAATCTCCAACTGCAGGTACGAAAGTATAGCTACAAAAGCGACTAATTGAAAAATTAGAGAACCAAGGCATTGACCTCGCTGAGCACGAGTTTGAAGTGGAAGTTGCAACAGTGTCATCGAAAAGTGTGGACACGGAGCCAGTTGCTCGGAGCAATACAACAACAGCATCATGAAAATTCCAAACAACTGCAAGAAAATTCCAAAAAAATGGAACAGAAACATCAAGAAAATTCCAATCAGCTCAAATTAGACATGAAGCAAGAACTTCTAGAAAATTCCAATCAGTTCAAAGCAGAGCTTCTAGAGAATTCCAACAAACATCAAATAATAATGAAGGAAAAGATGCAGGAACATTCGAAGCAACTTCTGGAGGTATCGAATACGCTCAATGTCAAAGTAAAGGAGCTTGAGGCGTATGTAAATGACATAGAAGTGAGCGTTGACGATAAGATTCAAAGATTGGAAAATAACGTTGATGAGAAATATCATGGAATCGACTAAAAGCTACAGAAAATTCAAAAGGACTTCGATATATTGCAGTTAAATGGACACACACAGCATTTTGTTAGTGGTACTAGGCTAAAGTCGCCGATTTACGATGTAACTAGAGCGTTCAACATTTTCAAGCTACAATTTGAGACCACGGGTGTAAGTAATCGGTGGAACAATGAGGACAGAGTAGCCGCACTTATCGTGGGGCTAAAAGGAGGCTCCGCCGAAGTAAAGCGACAGAAATAGTTACACAGCGGTTATGTCTACACTGCAACGAAAATACGGCAGTGATCACATGAAACAAATCTACAGAATACAGTTGAAGTTCCGAAGGCAAAATAATGCCGAATCGTTGCAGGAATATGCTACAGACGTTGAGATACTTGCACATTTGGTATTCCGATTCAATGTGTGATTTCTTAGAAATGTGCAAGATAAATGCGTATGTTGATGGTATACGGGATCCTGAGACAAAACGTGCAGCAATGACTATGCCAAAGGTGACATTTATGGAAACGGTCAACACAGCGCTTACGCCGGAGATAGCGACTAAATTGTGCCGACCAACGACGGAGACATGTTTACTAGATGAGGAGAGAGAAGCATCTAGAGCGTCCATAGCCAACGTTAAATTCGAACATTTTGCTGCCAACGGAAACACCCAATTGAAAGGTTAATGTTACAACTGCGAAAGATATGGGCATATGGCACGTGACTGTCGTGAAAACCGTAAATCTCTAATAGTGCAACCACCTAAGGAATACAGATCAGAAAAGGGACCTGATGGGTCAAGTAACTCCAGTTGCCGTCGGGGAAATTCAGACACTGTGTCGCCACGAGTGTGTACAATGGAATCCGTAGAGTGTTCGAGAGAAGAAGAAAAACTAACATAATTCACATTCGATCATTGGGTGTCTAGAGTGGAGTCTAGAGTCTAGTCTAGAGCAAATACGAAATTATCAAAAGAAGGACCCCGACATCGCAATAATTATGACGTTCAAGGAACAACAAAGAAACCCATTATGGAAAGAGTTAGCATCCAACAGTCCAATAAGCAGGGCTTACTGGGCGCAGTGGCATAGCCTGAAGCTACAAAATGGTAGTTTGTACCGTGTGTGGGAAACTGAAAATGGCAGATCTGCACGAATTTTGATTGTTGTTCCCAAGTCAAAAATATAAGCGATAGTACTGAAATGCCATTGTGGATCCAATGGATGTCACTTGAGCATTAATAAAACGATTGAAGAAGTCAGAAAACTGCAAACACACAGCGAAAGAGATGGAAGATCAGCACATTAAAATACATTAGTGCAAATGAAATGCCAATAGCATGCGTCATTCACGAAACGAGTAGAAGGTTCTCGAAACAAGTCGAAGCTTGTCGAAACGTGTCGAACTAATGCATGCAGTATATAAGGCCGACGCATCTGAGCCACAGCACTTCAGTAGTGATTGTAAAGTGGTCGAGTGCGTCTCGTGTGATAAATGTCAAGTTCAATAGTGGACATGGAGCAGTTGTTAGAATTTGTTATTAATAAAGTGAATTAATAAAGTTATTTTTTATAATTTAAACCAAAGAAAGAGTTTTTATATTTTGTACACAATCCAGAGATACGAACTTGTAGAACAGTTTTCCGTAGACTGAATTGTCGTAATAATATATTAAGACAATCTAAACCAGTTGGGAAGGTTAGATCACATGGGAAATTTTAAAGTAGGTGTAATTATGATAGTTCGGATTATCAAAATTATAGTCGGTCTAAGACGACTATAAATACCCTACACATATGTGTGGTTACCATTCAAAGTGATATATAGGTCACCAGGGTATACGAATCCTGAAAATAACTACAAACATTCAATCGCTGAAGAATTTCCATTCATTTGATACCCATATTTACATATGGGTAGGTGTACCGAATATCGATTTCTTTTTTGGTGAACCACAAGTCTTTTCGCCGGAAAACATTATTATCATGTATTTGAGCATGATGTCAATACATATTTGACCAAAAAAAAGTTTACCTAAGCACGTATACAGTAAAATTGATCTGTATATGTAAATTTTATATGAGGTATTTGAACATAAGTGGTCGGATCATAGGTCACAATGGACCGATCTCGCCAATTTTTTCGCACATACAGCGTAGGTATATTAGTAATCTAAGTTATAAGTTTTATTTATCTAGCTCTTCAATTTTAAAAGTCTTAGGGATTTCAACAGACAGACGGACAGACAGACGGACAGACAGACAGACGGACAGACAGACGGACAGACGGACATCGCTAAATCGACTCAGGAGGTCATGCTGATCAAGAATATATATACTTTTCCATACCGGAGATGCTTCCTTCTGGGTGTTACAAACGGCGTACCAAACTGAATATACCCTTTCACTCTTAGTGTAGGGTATAAAAAGAGTTAAAATGTTAGCATAGCGCACGTCTGTTCATCTGCGCGTAGCAACTAACGCCGCAGCAACAAATGTGCGCTCATCACAATATATATATATATATATATATATATATATATATATATATATATATATATATATATATATAAATATATATATATATATATATATATATATATATATATATATATATATATATATATAGATAGATATATATATATATATATATATATATATATATATATATATATATATATATATATATATATATATATATATATATATATATATATATATATATATATATCTATCGTATGCTGTTCTTTTTCATTCGAATAAGAACTACAGTGATTGGTTTTTGCCTGTTATTGCGAATATCGCAAGTGTGATCAAAATAACTGTTATTTGAGTAACAGGTATTTTTAACTGTTATTTAAAAGAAGCAATAACAGTCAGTAACAACTTTGTAGCAACTTTGCCCCAGGCCTCGGGTGGAACCGAGCACTGGAACTGGAATCGTTATTTTATTTTTTATAGAACCGGAACTGGAACAGAAAACCAGAACAGGAACTGGAATCATTACTACAATAATTAGATCCGACATTAATATATTAATAAAAAATAATATTTAAATAAATTTGGACAATGAATTTGGAAACAAAAAGAAATATTAATTAAGTCAAACATGTGGACAATGGCATTTTAAAAATGTTGAGTTTTGAAAATTTCATATACATATTGAATACAGGAAGTGATTGACCTAACTTTGCCTAACTATAGACTGAGAGAGTCAATCTTAAGCTGGAAGGTTCTTAAAGAAGATTCGTTATCGGACCACAGGTATATCGAGTTTCATACTGACCGAGAGGTGCTGCCCTCTATGACAATAAGAAATCCTAGAAAAACGAACTGGGCACGCTTCAGACATGAACTCCGTATTCCTGTCAGAATTCGTACCAAAGAAATTATTGAGACGTCCGTTCAAGTTATGAACGATGTCATAAATCAAGTCACCTGGGCCGGATGGCATCTACCCAGTCATGCTACAGGACGGTATAACCCAATTGCTACCATGCCTAAAGAAGATCTTTAGAGCAAGTCTCGCATGGACATTCATTCCGACATCCTGGCGTTTAGTAAAGTAGTCTTCATTCTTAAAATTAGAAGAGAAGATTATTCCATAGCCAAGAGCTTCAGACCCATTAGTATTATGTCCTTCATACTTAAGTGTCTAGAAAGACTAGTTGAGTTGCACATCAGAAAAACATCGTTGTCAAGGTACCCACTATCATCAAGACAACATGCCTATCAACGTGGAAAATCCTGTGAAACAGCATTGCAACATCTGGTTGGCCGAAGATGTACGTCATGTGCTTTTGATAATGCGACTTTTGATGGAATGTGTGACGCAGCTAGAAGGCATGGAATTGATAAAACAATGGTCAAATGTCTTAGGTCAATGCTAATGGCAGGGGTGAATAGAGGTTGTCCTCAAGGAGGTTCTCTTCACTAGGAAAAGAATAATGAGAGGATTATCTCTACCAGTACTTAACCCAAGTAACCACTTTGTGGCAACTTAAGTGGTAGCCACACAGTTGCGTTAAAGTGTTTATTCTAAATCATGAGAAATATACTTATACCCAATTGCCAGTCAAAAAGCCCCGGGGCGAGGCTTAGTTGCCACAAATATGTATCCATTAAAGTTTCGGTTCACTTATTTAGAACTTGAACTGTAATTTCAAATTAAACTGTAATTTATTTGTAGATTAAAAATAAAAATAATTAGGTTAGGTTTGTAAGGGAAAGTCTAATCTGAAGTCTAAGCTGAAGTCTAACCTGCAAACACTCACGGGGGCCTAGTGGTCCATCTGTGTGGTAACTATATTTTGTTGACATCTATGGGTTAGTTTCGTCGAAACCAACCTGATCTCTTACGAACCCTAGTAGATTTTCAATTGGAAGAACCTGTTCCCCATGTACTGGAGTCGACGCGTTTGGAGATTTGGACAGTCGCATAGTAGATGTACATAGTAGTGAGAAGTAGAATCTACTTCCTCAATATCTTTGCAGCTCCTGCAGTGGTCGGGCGCGGGGATGCCCAGTCTGTGCGCCATTGTGCCGATTGCACAATGTCCTGTCAGGACGCTGATGAGGATGCGGGTAGCTTCTTTACTGTTATTTATCAGGCTTTTTGCTCTATTTTCATTGGTGTGTGGCCAGAGACGACGTGAGATAATGCAGTCGTCTCTGGATGACCAGTTTGCGGTTGTTTTTTCCGTCGTTTTAAGGTCAATATGCCTTCTTAGGACACCTAATGGAATCCTAGTCGAAGAACATACATCCTCTATTCTACGTGCAGAACACTGTCGCGCTAGCTTATCGGCTTGTTCGTTCCCTTCTATATGCTATGTCCGGGAACCCAGCATATGGTTATCGCATGGGTTTGACTTAGTATTTTGAGTGATCGACGACAATTGAGTACTGTGTTTGATTTTATGACAGCATTGTCTAGTGCTAGGATGGCAGCCTGACTATCCACAAAGATTGTAACCTCCGATGGATCCATGTTTTTTGTTTGGATGGTCTGTGCAGCTTTATCTATCGCGAATATTTCTGCTTGAAAGACACTGCAGTCGTCGAGTAGTCTATGTGACTCGTGAATTTGCAGTGCGTCTGTTGTAACATTAGAGTTGTAAAGTTAGAGTTGATTTATTTTACATTTATTTATTTTATAATTTAATTAATCAAAAGACACTTTTTTATTTTTAGAGTTGGAAAGACACTTTTATTAATTTTAGAGTTGAAAAGACACTTTTTCTGTTTTAGTACCTCCACTTAAGGTTGGTTAAACTACAATCTTTTAAATTGCAACGAAATTTATTAACAATACCTTCGTTGCAAGCTTTTCTTAAATTCTATTCTCACTATGTTCTAGTGAGTTTTAACTTTCACTCAATTTTGGTGTACGTGACTTTTGAAGAAAGTCCGATTTGCAGTTTTTGGCTGACACCAATTGCGAAATATCAGAATTGTTGGCAATCGCTGCTTTGCTTATTTTAACATAGACCCAAAGTTATGCAATGGAAAATTGTATTGCAAGCCTCTTGAAAGAGGTGTGGTCTAAGTAAAGCTTTAGCGCTTTGCCAAATTATTGCCAGCTTCTGTTAACTGTGCAAGCTAACCTGAAAGAGGTGTGGTCTAAGCAAAACTTTAGCGCTTGCCCAATTATTATCATTGTTGCCAACGTGAAGCGTTGGGACAATGCTATGAACATGTTGCTGTACAACATGAGTACAACATGATATAAAAACATGATGCGCTCAACATATGTACAGAAACATCCAAAACTGAATGAATAGTGAAGAACCATAAAGAAAAAAAAAATGTATGTGCTAATTCACATTCCTCCCCCCTTATGGAAAAAAAATTATTTTTAATATTAGGATTAATGATAATTTTTTACAAAATGTCTTAAATATATTGTTGAAAATATAGAAATGATGTTTTCTTAGAGTTAATATTAAGATTAATAATATAATAAAATAATATGTTTATTTTAACATGGTGATAATAAATATAATATGTTATTTTTTTTTTAAGTTATCTATAAAAATATATAATTAAATGGGTTTCAATATTAATAATGATAATAATATATATATATATCTTTTTTATTTTTTTTATATTAATTTTTTTTTTTGATAGATTTCTTCTTTTTTATATATATTTTTCTTCCATTTTTTTTTTATATATTGTTATTATTTTTTTTTTTAATATCTTTCGTTTTATACTTGTGTAATATTTGTTCATACTTATAATGATAATATAACCGATTTAATACTTGTAATTGGATGATAATTATTATATATATATATATATATATATATATATATATAAATATATATATATATATATATATATATATATATATATATATATATATATATATATATTATTTACACCTCTCTAACCCAAATATAAAATCAAGATATTCATTTTAAAATACCAACAAACACACACACTCAATACGCATGCAAAACACGTATAAGTAAAATAATTTGAACAAGTTTATCTATATACATAAATATATATGTATATAGATAAACTATACTATATATTGTATATATATATATATATATATATATATATATATATATATATATATATATATATATATATATATATATATATATATATATATATACATATATATATAAATATATATATATATATATATATATATATATATATATATATATATATATATATATATATATATATATATGTATATAGATAAACTTGTTCAAATTACACGTATAAGTGTTTTGCATGTGTATTGAGTGTGTGTGTTTGTTGGTATTTTAAAATGAATATCTTGATTTTATATTTGGGTTAGAGAGGTGTAAATAATTACATGAGTGACATTTGTATGCCCTACTGTTGGACCAGATTTCTCCTCTTGCTCTTCTGTGTGTTGGGTCGGATTTGTCGGACTTGTTCATCTTCAATGTTTCGTTGTATGTAGTGTGTTGGATCTGTTGGGCTTCGATGGTTCTTGTGGAATTTGCTAATGGTGTTATCTCGAGACGTCGTCATGTTGATACGCTGGACTCTTAGTCGGTCAAGAGAGTTTTGGTCCCGTTGACTTGGTTGACGATTCGTTCGAGATGAGTGTTCTTTTCTGCGATCTTGTCAAACATTTTGAAAACATCTTGGTGTTCATGTCACTTTATGTAGCTTATAGATTTCTGAATTGTTGATATCAGAAAATCGTTACTGCATCGCTTTTTCTCTATGTGCGATGGAAGACATAATAATTTGACTCTTTATATACATTTTCAAGACCAATGTTGAATATTATTTTCTGCATCTTGTTTCTGGCAGTTGTATTTTTTTGATTAAAATTCAATCACTGCAATCTACTTGTGCTTGGTATAACAACAAGTTTGATCCTAGTGCATCCTTCTACGTCTTCAAATATGCTGCCACTCTGCTTCATTTCTTCGTTTTTCTTTACTTTATTTGAATCTGCTAGACCTCTGCTTCACTTCTTCTTCTTGTTGATAACACCCAGAGCTCCTTCCACATGTCCCCACTAAAGTCCCAAGACCCCAACGATTATCTATGCGTCTTCTGAGTATCCAGCGCAGTTGGTCATTCTAAATAACAATTTTTTTGCACTCGGATATTTTAAATTTACATGAAGATTTTACAAACAAGTAATTTAATTTTGTTTTTAAACTCTTCCAAAAGTGTGGTGTGGTACTAACTTATATAAACTCAATATAATTTTCGTAAATTATATAATGGTTTATGTACATTCGTCACAAGAAAAAGATTGATCTTAAGATATTTAAATTACTTGAAATAAAGTATGGTACATTATTTGAACTATTATCATTTATTGTGGTACTAGTTTATCTAAACTTAGTGTCATGTAAAGTATAGTTGTTTATGTATGCCATAACTTTGAAATTAAATGTTGTTTGTAAGTGTTTAACTTATTTGAAACACAGTTATTTAGTGTAGCACTAGCTTTAGTGTAATTTTAATGTATTATGTCCTTAGACAAATGGCTAAGATCGTCGTCTTATATAAGGAGGGACGCAATGCAGTGGACTCAATCCCCCTTCAATGCGTAAAAATGAAAAAAAATTATTTCATGTAATTTTTTTTTTTTTAAATATATATGTACATAGAATATATTGCACATTGCATATACATATATATTATTTTCAATTTTCTCAAGAATTGTTGAATTTATTATATATACATATTTTTTTTAACTGTATTAATTTAGTTTAAAAATTTATTTAATTTGCAATACAATTTTAAATTTCCTAAACAAAATAAAATGTTAGATAAAAAATACATTAATTCAATTTATGTATTTTTGTAATTTGTATTCCCCTTTTTTTTTTTTTTTTTTCCTTTTTTTTTCTTACAAAAAAAATTAATAGTTAATATCTGTTATTTATATATTTTTTCTCTTTTTTTTTTCTCTATATATTTTTTTTTCTTCTCTTCTTATTTTCTTCTTCTTTTTTTTTTGTTCTTCTCTTTATTTAAAATTTTCTCCTTTTTTTATTTTTTTTTTTCATATATATATTTTTTTATTTCTTTTTTTTATTCTTTAAAAATTTAATTGGTAATATTATTTTTTTTTGTCTTCACTTTTTTTCTTTTTAATAAAAATTTGTATCCCTCTTTTTTTTAAATTTTAATTCCCCAATTTTTTTTTTCATATTTATTATTTTTTTTTTTCATATTTATCTTTTTTTTTCATCTCTTCCTATTATATTTTTTTTTCACTTTTTTTTTTTTTTAATTTAAAAATTCTTTTTTAAAAAATTAATATTTAGTACCTATATATATATATATATATATATATATATATATATATATATATATATATATATATATATATATATATATATTATCCATTTTATTTATTTTACTAATATGTTTCCTCTCTTTTTTTCGATTTAATTATTAAAACTTTTTTTTTTAATATTAACTGCACTAAATATTTTAATGCATAAGTCCCTATTTTTTTTTAAATTTGAATACTAACTGACATTTTATTATTCTTTAAGTAATTTAAATTATTATAAGTAAGTTTTTCCAATTCATTTAAAATTTATTTGTTATATTAAACTTATTCAAATTGACTTATATTAATACACAAAATTACCTATAATTTCTCCGCATGTAAATAAATATAATTAGAGTTGCGATTTATTTTCTAAACATGTTTAATATTTTATTATATAAATTTTGTGTACTTATATAAGTCACATTATATGAAACTTCCTACTGGCATGACGGTAAAATTGAATTGTATTTATTTGCATTGTTTATGGTATCAAAAAAAAAACAGCAAGATCTGCATTTATATGTCAGCTATTAACGCTTGCTTAGTGTATGATATACATACGTTCGTACAAATTGCATATGTGCTTCAGCATGAAACACTTGGGGGAATGACCCTTTTCAAGGTTTGATAGCTTGCGCTAATAATATAGGTCAGTAATGCAATTGTTGGTTTTGCATTATCTGTATTGAATTCGACAATTTTATGACTAACATTGATTTAGTTTTAAATTAATGCAATTGGTTGCATGTGCTTAATTTAATTCTTTTCTTAATTGATGATTAACTAACTTTAAAATTATAAGTTCTTTTCCTAAAATAGTTATATATATATATTTTATATACCCTACACTAAGAGTGAAAGGGTATATTCAGTTAAGTACGCCGTTTCTCCGCATCTCCGGTATGGAAAAGTATATGTATTCTTGATCAGCATGACCTCCTGAGTCGATGTAGCGATGTCCGTCTGTCTGTCCGTCTGTCCGTCCGTCCGTCTGTCTGTCTGTTGAAATCCCTACTACTTTTAAAATTGAAGAGCTAGATAAATGAAACTTATAACTGTTATTACTAATATACCTACGCTGTATGTGCGAGATCGGTTCATTGTGACCTATGATCCGACCACTTATGTTCAAATACCTCATATAAAATGTACATATAAAGATCAATTTTTATATATACGTTTTTTGGTCAAATATGTATTGACATCATGCTCAAGTACGTGATAATAATGTTTTCCGTCGAAAAGACCTGTGGTTCATTAAAAAAAAAATCGAAATTCGGTACACCTACCCATTTGTAAATATGGGTATCAAATGAATGGAAATTCTTCAGCGATTGAATGTTTGCAGTTATTTTCAGGATTCGTATACCCTGGTGATCTATATATCACTTTGAATGGTAACCACACATATGTGTAGGGTATTTATAGTCGGCTTAGACCGACTATAATTTTGATAATCCTAACTATCATAATTACACCTACTTTAAAATTTCCCATGTGATCTAACCTTCCCAACTGGTTTTATTTTTTTATTACTAAATTATTGTTTTTAATATGTCCTATGTTTTTGATTTTTTTATTATTATATTTTTTTCTTTTGTTTGTTACTTACTGTTTTCCTAAACTATTTATATTTATTTCTTCCTCTAAATGACGAGTTATTTAATGTTTTATTTAATGAGTACTCTATATCTAATGGTCTGATTTATTTTTTCTATATGTTGCCTAATGTTTTCATAACGTTGCAATCTACCAGTTTAGGTTTTAACCTAGGGTTATATTAGTTTTAACGGAATACACTATTTGTGATATGCCTTTAACAAATTATTGTGAATTTTCTGGCCCACTTCCCTCTACGACCACGTAGGGTCCCTTCCAAATTGGAGAGAACTTATTCTTCCTAGTTTGGTTTTTCATTAAAACCATGTCGTGTGGTTTGAATTGTATAGGGTTGAGGTTCTTGTCGTATTGTTTTTTCGACACCTCCTTGGCCGTACATTGATTTTGCCTGACGATCTCGTGTGATCGCTGTATTTGGTACTTTAGTACCTTATTGTATTCTTCTGCGTTATATAAAGGTGAACATTTACGCTTTTAATTCGTAGGCATGTCGAAGTCAAACCCGTACAACGTACGGAATGGTGTTTGACCCGTCGACGTATGCACCATGTTATTATGAACATGCATTGCAGAATTTAACTATTGGTCCCAGTTTGACCCATCCTCTTTAGCAAAACTACGTAAATAATCAGCTAGTAGACGATGACTTCATTCCAATGACCCATTAGCCTGTGGATGGTAGGGTGTTATATGTAATTTTTTAATTCCTAACAATTTACATGTATCCGAAAATAGTTTGGAAACGAAGTTCGATCCATTGTCTGTTACCAATACTTTGGGTATATTGTGGCGTGTAACTATTTCGTTGAAGAATGCTTTTGCTACGGTGTTGGCTTCCGCATCGGGTATAGCCAC
The DNA here is from genome assembly GCA_951804985.1 of Dryomyza anilis. Lineage (NCBI taxonomy): Eukaryota > Metazoa > Arthropoda > Insecta > Diptera > Dryomyzidae > Dryomyza > Dryomyza anilis. Next base: position 5,534,369 of record OX638135.1, read on the forward strand.
ACAGCACATACATTTTGAAAAATCGTCCTGAAACGTTAAGATGTATTTATTCCCTGAAATGGTTTCAGGAAGAATACCCACCAGGTCCATGTACACTTTGTCAAAGGGTCTGACTGGCGTATCAGTTAGAAATATTGGCATCTTCGTTAGCCTTGAACTCTTGTTTACCTGACATTTTGAACAATTTTTCACATAATCCTTTATTTGCTTCTGCATACTCTTCCATCGGTACTGTTGTCGAATTCTTAAAAATGTTTTTACGCCCCCTTGGTGACCACCTAACGGTGAATCGTGAAAATCTTTAATTACCGTCTCTACGTCCCGAAGTTCAGTTAGAATTATTATATTGTCATTTTCCTTTGTTATCAAATCGTCAGGATCGCATTCTGACTGTTTCTTATCGTCTTCCTTGTCTCTTTTCATGGTTTTCGAACGTGTTTGTACTACAACTACTTTTTCAGTATTATTCGGTATGCGGCTAAGCGCATCCGCGTTTAAATTAATTTTTCCCGGTTTATAATGAATTTCGAAATCATATTCCGATAATTTGTGTCGGAAACGCGCAAGACGTGATGTCTGATCTTTAAGTTTGCTATACCCTTTAGGGGCTGATGATCTGTATAAATTTTAAATGGTCTTCCCAAAATATATGCCCTAAAATTTTTTGTTGCCCGTACAATTGCCAAAAATTCTTTCTCTATAGCAGAGTAGTGTGTTTCTGCATCGTTAAGAGACCTACTGGCGATCGGACGGTCGCTTCCAACTTCATCTTGCGAAAGAACCACGCCAATTGCTTCGTTACTGGCGTCTGTCGTGAGCAAAAAGAGTTCGTTAAAATCCGGATACGCTAGTATGGGTGGTGACATAATTGCCTCTTTAAGTTTTAAAAACGAATTCTGACAATTATCATTCCATATGAACTTAGCGACCTTTTTAAGCAAACAGTTTATTGGTAATGACAATTTCGCCATACCTCCCATAAATTTTCTGTAATAATTAATAAGGCCTAAAAATGCTTCCTATTTTTCGGAACTGAAATATTTTTTACACACTCTACTTTGGCTGGGTCTGGTAGGGCACCTAACTAGAACCTCGCGTCGCAAAAACTGACATTTCTCTGTATTTAATTTCAAATTATGTTCTCTCAGCTTTTGCAAAACCTTGCATAGCCTCCCAGCAAAAAAGGTAACTGATAACTAACCGGTTAGCTAACTGGTAATTGTATGTTATTCTGCCGGTTACCTTTGTTCTACCATCGGGAGAAAGGTAACTGGCAGATTCCTATCTGTGTGAGGTACATGTGACAAGACATCCCTTTCTAACTAAAGCATTGCGCTCATTTAAAAATAATCTTGTTGTCTATTTTGCACCTCTTGCTATTTTTATGTCACATTGCCAGACCAAAAAAATATTTTACAGAAAAATAAAACAATATTGCCATAATTATTTTTTTCATATATATTTTTATTTAGTATACTAAATTAAACAATTGTTTTAAAAAGTAATTAAATTAATAAAAATAATAACATAATGTCCACATCGTCGTTAAAGACACCTTTCTGATCCTTGTTGTAAATTTTTTCAAGAATTTCCTGTTGTGTCGCTGGAGATCAGCACCAGGTATTCGAGTGTGCGACCTTCGCATCTCATCTTCGGGGCACTGTACGAAACGTATATGAGCGCCGGTGGCATCATAAACACGTACACACGTGAATCTTGATAATTTGATTTTCTCATTCTTGAAGCACTTAATTATTTTGTTGCCCAGATCTTAATTAATTGTCATTCCTGAATTTTCAAAGTGTCCTATGACAGAAGTTTATGATCAATGAAGTAGTAATATTTTTGCAGACCACGTACCTGGCCAATGTGTTGTCCTGCATCCAGCGCCTGATTCTTGCTTATGTCTAGTGAAGAAATTTGCATACAGACATGCTAGTGAACCCGGCATCTGCATAACAACTCAAGCGGCGCGGTGTGCATTTTTTGCAATACAATGCCTTGGAAGACTGCACGAATGTGTGCCAATGCGCTAGATGTGGGACACGAATTTAAATTTTGATTATTTTTTATTATTTAACAATTGTTAAAATCACTTTAATTATTTTCACTTTATTTTTCTTTGGCTTTTACCTACTATTCAACAAGACATTTTGTTTTGATGGAAAACATAAACAAAAATAAAGCCTATTGCTATCCCTTTCTCACCTATGACGTTGGATGAAAGTCTGTTTCCGATGTGTTTGTGAACATGCACATTTCTTTGATAGTGTGCTTTAATATCGGAGTGAATGTTAATTCATCCCCTTCCAAATGAAAAACGTCATGATATGACAAGCAAATATTTTGCAAAGATGCAACTTCTTCTTTATTTAATGATTCATCGATCTTTACATTCCCTAATAATCTATTTTTTATATTAACCGAGTTTATTGTATTTATTGTAGAACTCGCCTTTGTTGCTTCTTTATATTTGTTAAAATTTGAAAATTGTGGCTTGAAATTGCTATCAATGGTTACCTCCTTATCGGTGGCATTTAAAATTGATGCATATACTCTATTTCTTCTAACGTTTGTTAAACTCTCTCTCTCAAATATACTCCTGGCTGAATTTCCTGTTTGTGCAACAAAACTATAGGAATTATTGTTCTTAACGTCAGTGATACAACCATGGCTGTTCTGGGCTGTACCCTGATTTGTTGATTTAAATTAATATTTTCTATGTCTTGCAATGATTTTAATGGAAATTTAACAAGGTGATTTTTGTCTTCATCAAAAAATGTAATTTTTTTATTTAACGCATTTATTATAGATCTGTTCCAGAGATTGTCACGCCCGACTATTCCATCTGCTGGTACCCCTTGTTCAAGTGACACAACGTGTAGCGTTAAACTCAGGTTTTCTATGTTTGTGTGCTGAATCTTAGTGGAGCCTAAGGTTCTAACTCATCCACCAAAAGCACCACTCAGATCTTTCCGAATATTTTTATTAAAATTCGGCAAATGTGCCATCCTATTTTCTTTAATCAGGCTGGCCTCAGCTCCAGAATCCACTAACAGAGTAAGTTTTCCGTTCTTTGCTGCCTTGCAAGGTACTTCAATGAACACATCACTCGTATCGGATATCTTGAAACACTCTCCATGCCGGTTAAATATTCTACGATGTATGCCTAATTGTGAAGCTAATTTCATTTTCCTCGACATTAATTTACTCTTAAAATTATTAACAATTGGAGACAATTTAATTTTACAAATCGTGCATTTATTATACACTTCTGACGATAAAACGCACATAGCGCTAATAATAAAAAGAAATATTGAAATTAATTCATTGAAAATTATACTTGGCCCTGTACGGAATGCATTCACAGTCTTGCCAGACGTTTGATCTACAATTCCCAAATTTTCAGGGCCCTTAATTACAACATTCTTTTTATTCGATTTACTTTTGATTTTATTATTCATGATTTTGATATTTTTAACTTCCGATTTTATTGGTTTTCCTTTCTTTACTTCATTTGCTTTCTTTATAATTTGTTTATTTTTAATTTCCTTAATTCCTATATTTTGTTCATTTTTCGCGTCATGTTGTGTTTTATTATTTAGTTCGATATATTGTTACGAAACGAGGTAATTTGCCCCACTGTGCAAGCAATCAACAATAATATATGAGACGCAAAACAATTCAGCGCACTAAGCAATGTGTTAGTAAGAGAGGGAAGATCATTCAGCGTACTGAGCAATGTGCGAGAAAGAGAGGGAAGATCTGCACATTAAAACACATGAGTGCGAATGAGATGCCAATAGCATGCGTCATTCACGAAACGAGTAGAAGGTTCTCGAAACAAGTCGAAGCTTGTCGAAACGTGTCGAACTGATGCATGCAGTATATAAGGCCGCGCATCTGAGGCACTGTACTTCAGTAGTAATTGGAAAGTGGTCGAGTGCATCTCGTGTGATCAATGTCAAGTTAAATTGGAGACATGCAGCAGATGTTAGAATTTGTTATTAGTAAAGTTGTTTATTAAAGTGAATTAATAAAGTTAATTGTTATAATTTAAACCAAACATAAGAGTGTTTTTATTTTGTACACAATCCAGCTATACGAACTCGTAGAACAGTTTTCCGTAGACTGCTGGTACGAAAGTAGAGCTGCAAAAGCGCCTAATGGACGAATTGGAGGCGCAGGGCATTGATCTTACGATGCACAATTTTGAAGTGGAAGTTGCAGCACCGTCATCGAAAAATCTGGACACAGAGGAGAAAGTACAGACCCAAGTTTTTGATATGAGCCAGTTGATCGGAGCTATGCAACAACAATTTCAGATAATGGCTCAAGAAAATTCCAGACAATTTCTAGAAAATTCAAAACAATTTTTAGAAAATTCCAACAAAATGGAACAGAAGCTTCAAGAAAATTCCAATCAACTTAAAACAGAACTAGATCAAAAATGTCTAGAAAATTCAAAACAATTTCAAGAAAATTCGACCAGAATGGAACAGAAACTTCTAGAGAATTCAAACCAACATCAAGTAAAAATTGAGCAACAGATGCAGGAACATTCTAAGCAGCTTCTGGAAGTTTCTAATACACTCCATGGCAAAGTAAACGAACTTGAGGCACATGTAAATGACATGGAAGGCAAATTTGAAAAATTGGAAAATGGCATCGACAAAAAGTTCCAGAACATGCAAGAAGATTTGGTGCGTTACAGCTAAGTGGACCTACACAGCATGTTCTTAGTGGTTCGAAGCTGAAATCGCCGATTTACGATGGAACCACAGCGTTCAACATTTGCAAGCTTCAATTTGAGACAACGGCTGTAAGTAATCGATGGAACAATGAAGATAGCGTAGCAGCGCTTATTGTGACCCTGAAAGGTGGAGCAGCCGAAGTATTGCAGACTGTTCCATAAAGCGATAGAAATAGTTACACAGCGGTTATGGCTGCACTGCAACGGAAATATGGCAGTGATCACATGAAGCTGATCTACATAATGAAACTAAAGGGCCGAATGCAAAGAAATGTTGAAACATTGCAGGCGTATGCAGCGGACGTCGAGAGGCTTGCGCATTTGTCGTATGCAGATTCAACGAAAATTTCATAGAAAAATGCAAGATCGAAGCCTTCGTTGACGGTATAGGGGATCCTGAGACAAAACGGGCAACAATGACTAACCCAAAGGTGACATTTATGGAAACGGTCACCACAGCGCTTACGCAGAAGATAGCGCCTACATTGTGCCGACCAGCGACGGAGACACGTGTACAAGATGAGGAGAGAGAAAATTTATGTCAAGGAGTAAGTAGAGCGTCCAAAGCCAGCGTTAAATCCGGACATTATGCTGCCAACAGAAACACCCAATTAAAAGGTAAATGCTGCAACTGTGGAAAATATGGGCATATGGCACGCGACTGTCGTGATAGACGTAAATGTGTAAATCTGCAACCACCTAAAGGATACAGACCAGAAAAGAGACCTGAGGATGGCCAAAATAACGCCAGGGAACATCATGGCAATTCGGGCACTGTGTCGGCACGAGTGTGTAAAATGGAATCCAGAGAATGACGGAAGAAGAAAAGACGAACATAATTCACATTCGTTCGTTAAATGTCATGGCAGATGATCAATGGACTCTAGAGCAAATACGAAATGATCAAAAAAAGGACCCCGACATCGCAAAAATTAGGACGTTCAAGGAACAACAAAGAAAGCCATTATGGAAAGAGTTAGCATCTAACAGTCCAATAAGCAGGGCTTATTGGGCGCAGTGGCAAAGCCTGAAGCTACAAAATGGTTGTTTGTACCGTGTTTGGGAAACTGAAAATGGCAGATCTGCACGAAATTTAATTGTTGTTCCCAAATCAAAAATTAAAGAGATAGTACTGAAATGCCATTGTGGTTCCAATGGATGTCACTTGAGCATTAATAAAACGGTTGAAGAAGTCAGAAAACATTTCTATTGGGTCGGATATCAGAGGTCAGTCGCCTATTGGATTCAGAGATGTAAGCAATGTGTATCCACAAAAAGAAAACCCGTCAGAAGTTGCGGTAAGATAAATCAATACAACGTAGGAGCACATTGCGAACGTACTGTAGTGGATGGGCAAAAGCCGATTCCAAAAAGTGTTTTGCATAAGAGAAAAAGTGAAGCCCGAGACGAGTTGCATCAGTCCTTAAGGCAGAGGATACAAATTCCAAGTAGTAAGATAAAGTCCAGATACGACTTGAGAGCAAACTCTGAGGGGTTTAAGAAAGGAGATCTGGTTATGCTTTGTAGCCCGCCACGAGTGAATTTGATAAATCCAAAACTACAAACACACCGGGAAGGACCGTACAGGATAATTAAAAGGATAAATGACATTGTGTATCGGATTCAGAATACTACAGGCGTCCGACGAAAAATGAAAGTAGTACATTTAGAAAGGTTGGTACCGTATATAGAGAGAGAGGATTAACATCTGTTCGGGACGAAAAGAGGTAATTTGCCCCACTGTGCAAGCAATCAACAATAATATATGAGACGCAAAACAATTCAGCGCACTAAGCAATGTGTTAGTAAGAGAGGGAAGATCATTCAGCGTACTGAGCAATGTGCGAGAAAGAGAGGGAGGATCTGCACATTAAAACACATGAGTGCGAATGAGATGCCAATAGCATGCGTCATTCACGAAACGAGTAGAAGGTTCTCGAAACAAGTCGAAGCTTGTCGAAACGTCTCGAACTGATGCATGCAGTATATAAGGCCGCGCATCTGAGGCACTGTACTTCAGTAGTAATTGGAAAGTGGTCGAGTGCATCTCGTGTGATCAATGTCAAGTTAAATTGGAGACATGCAGCAGATGTTAGAATTTGTTATTAGTAAAGTTGTTTATTAAAGTGAATTAATAAAGTTAATTGTTATAATTTAAACCAAACATAAGAGTGTTTTTATTTTGTACACAATCCAGCGATACGAACTCGTAGAACAGTTTTCCGTAGACTGAATTTTCGTAACAATATGTTTTTGTTGGCAGATTTCTATCTCATTAATATGTATTTTTACTCTTTGTTCTTCATTTTCTGCGTTAATAATATTCGCTGTTTTATTTTGTTGTAGTGTCCTCTTTGGAACTTCTACAACTACTGGCCTTACTACACTATTTGCTAAGGGTCCCCAGTTTAGTGGCCTTGACTGGGTCCCTGGTAGTTTCCCTGTGGAATGCTATTATTGTTACATGTATCATATTTGCATTTGGCATAACAATTCTCAATAACATGTCCGTCCTTTTTGCACCAAGTGCAATATTTAGCGGACCCTTTTTGCAAAATTCCCGTTACCATTATTTCCTTGAAGAACTTGTGTATCGCGTTTAACACGAAAATCCCCCTCGACGTGTCCCCTTCTATGGCACCAATCGCATCTCAATCCTGGAGCACTCCCGCCTTGGTTCTGGATACCACCTTGACCATTTACCTGAGGTACGGGTGGCTGACTTCTTCGGAGAGCAGTATGTCCTATAAAAACATTCCGACCCGAACGATCTGCACACTGTTCATGTCCATAAGTACGGCAGTCACTGCAATACGGAGTGTTTCTCCGTGTATGACATTCATCCCTCAGAAGTCCCTTCTTCTTGCAAAAATAACATGTAGGTGTAGGCTGCTTCATACCTACATGTTGTGTCTTCTCTTCCGTCTCCTTTTTTTCATTGCCTTGGCCACCTGATGCATTACGATTATTTGGCATGAAGACCGATGAGGGCTTATTGAAATGGACTCCAAACTTGTCTATGCCCGTTAACTCTGCTGACTCCCTTTGTATCGTCGCATGGTCCAATGCCTCTTCCACCAATTTCTCCAGTGTTGTTTGCTTACTGCTCAACATGAGCATTCGCAAAGTGTAATCCCGAAGTCCTAACTTAAATGAGTTTTTAACCAGAGTTGGGCATTATCAATTACATTTTGTAATTAATTACACGAGCAATTACAATTATATGTAATTGTAATTGAACTTTTGTCAATTGCAATTACTTGTAATTGTAATTGAATTTTTTTCAATTACAATTGCTTGTAATTGTAATTGAATTTTTTTCAATTATAATTACATTTTGAATATTTATTTGAAATATGTAATAGACATTAAAAGTAATTGAGGAATAAACAGTAATAATTACATTTTTTTTAATTTAATTACATGAAAAGTAATCCATTAACAAGATATTATCAATTAGATTCACATCCAGGTGCGTCATTGGAACTTTTTTGGATGCATCTGTTCCAATGGGCATAGATTCACATCCAGATGCGTCATTGGAACTTTTTTGGACGAAACTGTTCCAATGGGCGTAGAATTACATCCAGGTGCGTCATTGGAACTTTTTTGGACGAAACTGTTCCAATGGGCGTAGATTCACATCCATGTGCGTCATTGGAACTTTTTTGGACGAAACTGTTCCAATGGGCATAGATTCACATCCAGGTGCGTCATTGGAACTTTTTTGGATGCATCTGTTCCAATGGGCATAGATTCACATCCAGGTGCGTCATTGGAACTTTTTTTGGATGAAACTGTTCCAATTGGATGCATCTGTTCCAATGGGCATAGATTCACATCCAGGTGCGTCATTGGAACTTTTTTTGGACGAAACTGTTCCAATGACGCACCTGGATGTGAATCTATGCCCATTGGAACAGTTTCGTCCAAAAAAGTTCCAATGACGCACCTGGATGTGAATCTATGCCCATTGGAACAGATGCATCCAAAAAAGTTCCAATGACGCACCTGGATGTTAATCTATGCCCATTGGAACAGTTTCATCCAAAAAAGTTCCAATGATGCACCTGGATTTGAATCTATGCCCATTGGAACAGATGCATCCAAAAAAGTTCCAATGACGCACATGGATGTGAATCTATGCCCATTGGAATAGTTTCATCCAAGAAAAGTTCCAATGATGCATCTGGATGTGAATCTATGCCCATTGGAACAGTTTCGTCCAAAAAAGTTCCAATGGCGCACCTGGATGTGAATCAATGCCCATTGGAACAGATGCATCCAAAAAAATTCCAATGACGCACATGGATGTGAATCTATGCCCATTGGAACAGTTTCATCCAAGAAAAGTTCCATTGAGTGTTCGTAATTACCGTCTTCAGCTGTAATACATTAATTTTTTATTAATTGAAAAAAAATTAATGGTTCCGTTTTTAGCTTCAATTACATTTTTTTCAATTACATTTTTCAATTTTTTTTGTAATTGGAAAAAATTAGTCTAATATGCAATTAAATGTAATTGTAATTGCAAAATTTTCAATTACAATTATATGTAATTGTAATTGGAATTTTATTAATTACAATTACATGTAATTGTAATTGAAAATTTTTGTAATTGTGAAAGCCCATGTCTGCTTTTAACTAAATTATTCAATTCATTAACGAACACGTCGTCTTTCGTATCATTATATTTACATTTAATCGTGCTTAATGCTGCCGTGCTTAACCAAACCAAACGCCTCGAGAAACCAAACGCCTCGAGAAAGATCTAATACTTTCCCCCGGATACTGAGATGCCTTTCTAATGTCATATTGAATGGCATCTACTGACCTACATTCCAAGTACATATTCCTTAACAGATTGTATAAATCATCTATTGTGTCAAACTCCTTTGAACTTACTAAGTCAAAAGCATCTCCCTGTAAACGAACCCAAACGCCTTTAATAAACTCCTTCATTTATTCAGGCTTCAGTTCTGCCCTCACCACTTCACATCCTTCAATAAAACGGTGAAGATCCGTCCTCTGCGATGATGAGTCTGCACCTGCAAAATCTGGCACCGCATTTTTAACGAATTTCGCGACTTCGCCTAATCCCATGTTGCCCTGTGTTGTGATGTCGTCACTTTCTATGGTATCCTTGTGGTATAAGGATGTCTCGTGCGCTGGCTTAACCTCCTCGTTCAAATATCTAATACGCACGTTCAACTCCTGTATTTTGTTGTTCGCTTCCTTCAACGTCGCGTACTCCACCCTTGCCTGACGTCTGACAGAATTATTTATTGATTCCTCAGAAATATTCTTTTCTTTCAATAAATTTCTTAATTTTATGTTTTCTTCATCTATTTTAGCTGTTTCTTCTAACTCTGCTGTACGTTTTAAACAATAATCGTTTAAACGTTTTCTCAATACGTCAACTAATCTTTCTAATTCACAATTTTCTGTTAAAACCGATTTAATTTTCAAATTCTGGAAATTTAATAACTCTTCTACTATTTTATCTGCCTCCTCTAATTTAGATAAATGCAGAGTTCTAGATATATTATCTTTTAATAACGCTGTACTATCTTTATTTTGTATTGTTGGTACAAATTGCGACCATAATTTTTCAACAAATCTGTCCAATTCTCTAGATTGCTTTTGAATATACGCATTTAATTCATTAAATATTTTCAATCAATTTAAAACGCTATCTTTATCTTTTAATTAAAAAAAAATAAATTTCATCAAGTTGTAATTGAAAATTTCAATGAAACAAAAATGTTACCCAAACAACAACGAAATTAATTTTGGCATTCATGAAGTATAACTATATACTATATATATTTTTTTCAAATTTATATTGAAGTATTTTTTTAAATCTGTTTTCTATAACATAACAAATTATGTGTATATTCGGTTACACAAGATTGTAAAAAAAAAATTAACATACAATGATTTTTTAATATAAATATTTTGTTATATTTAAATTCATAACAGCAATCAGTGCTGTGTTCACACGCTTTAAAATCAAATCATTTAGTTTTTATTTGTTATACACTGGAGGGTCCGTAGTTTGGAAACTCAGTGTTATTTCGATTTATTTTTTAGTTGGAAATGTTAATTTTCCTTTTTAAATTAAAAGATAGTTTTTAATATCTTTATTTTTCAATTGTTATACACTGGAGGGTCCGTAGTTCGGAATCTCAGTGTTATTTTATTTATTTGTTGTTCATTGAATGTTAGTTAATATTAACAATATTCATTTAAATTTTAAGAATAAATTTATATTTAACTATATTCTGTTGTAAAATAGTCCCTCTTCTTTTTTTTAAACTTCTGAAACACTACTCATAAAAAAAATTAAAACTATCCTATTCTATTTTTATATCTTTTAAAAAAACAAAAAAAAAATTCAAACACTTACCATTTTATTTTAGTGTTTAATTCTTGTCCTTCCTTCTTCCTCCCCTCGGTCCCTGAGAGGTTGGTACCGACGTACCGGCTGCGCCAAATGATGTAACATTAGATTTGTAAAGTTAGAGTTGATTTATTTTACATTTGTTTATTTTACAATTTAATTAATCAAAAGACACTTTTTTATTTTTAGAGTTGAAAAGGCACTTTTATTAATTTTAGAGTTGAAAAGACACTTTTTCTATTTTAGTACCTCCACTTAAGGTTGGTTTAACTACAATCTTTAAAATTGCAACGAAAGGTATTAACAATACCTTCGTTGCAAGCTTTTCTTAAATTCTATTCTCACTATGTTCTAGTGAGTTTTAACTTTCACTCAATTTTGGTGTACGTGACTTTTGAAGAAAGTCCGACTTGCAGTTTTTGGCTGACACCAATTGCGAAATATCAGAATTGTTGGCAATCGCTGCTTTGCTTATTTTAACATAGACCCAAAATTATGCAATGGAAAATTGTATTGCAAGCCTCTTGAAAGATGTGTGGTCTAAGTAAAGCTTTAGCGCTTTGCCAAATTATTGCCAGCTTCTGTTAACTGTGCAAGCTAACCTGAAAGAGGTGTCGTCTAAGCAAAGCTTTAGCGCTTGCCCAATTATTATCATTGTTGCCAACGTGAAGCATTGGGACAATGCTATGAACATGTTGCTGTACAACATGAGTACAACATGATATAAAAACATGATGCGCTCAACATATGTACAGAAACATCCAAAACTGAATGAATAGTGAAGAACCATAAAGAAAAAAAAAATATATGCGCTAATTCACATCACGTCGCAGAAAAGGCCGGATCCAGTCCCTATTTCCATCTTAGACCCGTCAGTAAAGACTTAAAGGTGGCTATTGCTTGTTGGCGATTTAGCGCTCCATTGTTCTCTACTAGGTATTACGATGGAGTAGTTTGGATTTATTTCCATCTGTGGTGTTATATAGTCTGTTTTTGGGAGTTCGATCATGCTGAAAACTATAAAGGCTTTGTTCATTTTCTTCGTGATCATGTCTACCGAGGAGTCTATGGAAATACTGTCAGGAAAAGAAGTTTCGCATGTGTTCGGCACGTTTTCTGATATCCACTCTGAATATTTTGACCACCTTCTTTTCGCAGGGTTCCTAAAAGGTTTTATCTTACTAGGTTTGAAGTTAAAAATGGTTCTAAAATGGTCAGAAAAAGAGTTTTTAGAAGACACTTTCCAGTCTTCGACCTCAATTAGTTCAGTATTATTGATTAAAGTCAGGTCAAGGATTTCTTCTCTTACTCTATTTTGAAAAGTGGGGTGATCGCCCCTGTTGCACAAGATAAAGTCCGAGGATATAAGAAATTCAAAGATTGACTCACCTCGTTCGTTGATATCCTTACTACCCCGCTGGCTGTGATGTGCGATGCCGATCACCAGTGGCAGGTTCCGTGAGTTCGCATAGTCTGCAAGTTCTCGGACTGCTCTCGGGGTCTTCTTCGTCGTATGGCATATAGGCTGAACTGAGAATTATCGTTTTCTCGTTGTTTTCAATCTGTATTGCCACCGTGTCATCATTACTGTACTTGTGTAGGAAGAAAGCAGTTAGTGTTTTTCTAGCTAGAATACAGCATCTTATCTTACCTCTATTTGTAGAGTGAAACAGATTGTATTGTTTCAATCTTAGCCCTTGTACCTGGTTATGTGCTATCCAGCGTTCTTGGACTAAGGCCACGTCTACATCGTTTTCGGTTAAAAGGAGCATTAGGTCGTCTGTTGCGGCTTTGCAGTGGTGCAACTTAATTTGCACTACCTGCAACTGGTACTACTTTTTGCCCCTTTTCATCGTCATCCTTCTCGGTCCAGACCCTCACTGACCCAAGCACGAACTTCAGCATGCCATTGCTTTCATCAAGCAGCCGCGCTGAATGCTTGTCAACAACGAAGAGAAACACTTTCCCTCCGTTGTTATGGCTTTGCCGTGCGTTGAGTAGCGTCCAACCATCTATCGGAACGTCCCTGTTTTGGGCCGCCAACAGTTTGACTATGGTTGCATCCTCATTTTTTGCAGGAGGAGAAATCCATAGCCTATACTGAAGGCGAAGTGGTAGCGCGGATCTGGAGATCACTTTCAGTTTTGACCCTTCCAAAGTTCACCAATTTTGGCGATGGAACTGGTCAAAAATTCCCTGTGAGCCGCATGCTACGACTTTAACCCCTTTTTATCATCCTGCGCCGTCGAAATTGTAGTCTCCTAGTATACCGGCTTCGACGCGCATCATCATCTCCTTGAGGACTTCATTCTCTACAAGCAGCCATCTTTCCGAATTGATCCTGCCATCAGGATCCGATTCGTCAATGATGGCCACTTGTAGATCCGTTGGAGTGGCCTCGAAACTGGTGGAATGTTTGGTTCGTTTCGGGGTTTTCTCCTTGCGTTCTTCCTCTGACCTTTGCCTCTTGGCTGATAACCCCGAGGTTCCGGCCCCTTCACCAACTGAGATTTTGCTGTCCAAAACCTCGTGGGATTTGAGTTCCGATTTGGATTTGGAAGCATCCTCCCTTTTCCCCGAAAAGTAGGGGTGGTTTTTCAGGGGCGCAGGTGCTTGAAGCAGCCCTTTCCTTGTTCGCCCTTTTAGGGGCAAGTAGGTATGGTTTTTCAGGGGCGCAGGTGCTTGAAGCAGCGAGTGCTGGAACTTTGCTGAGCTCTCTCCGTTCGTAGCATTTCACCACCTGCGTGTGCTTCTTTTTGAGTGTCAAGTCTCGATCAGTAAGGCTTGCCTGCTCCCTGATGCAGCGAGTGCTGGAGCTTTGCAGAGTTCCCTCCGTTCGTAGCTTTTCACCACCTGCGTTGAACTTCCGGCGTTTGTTGTCCGTCTCCGGTGTAGGTACAGCGATGACCGTCGTGTCGTTATCATCAGAGTCCGCCCGTGTCCGGGCCTGCGATAACCTGTGAGGGACTGTTTGACTCCTCTTCCTCACTGTCAATGTGCAGGGTACCGAAGAATGGAAGGGCTTTTACCATCGTCTCTGCGATAACATCGTCAGTCATCATGGGTGTATCGCCTTCATGGTGTCAGGTGGGGCGATACCAGTTTGACTGACTAGGCCAGGTCTTTCCGTTTTTTCGTTTGTTTGTTGTTTTTGTCGTTCATTTTAGGTCGGTTCAAGTTTTCGGGTTAAAGCTTATATTCTACCCCCCTAATTTTTACGCGCACACAAAAAAATGCAATTTGTGAAAATTTTTAAAATTGTGATTTTTTTAATTTTTTAAATTATGCTTTTGCGGATGTATATTTTTGCAACACAACTTTCCATAAATATATGTAGTGGGTGTTATAAATATGTCGTGTATAATAATATACATTTATTAAACTTTAAAGTTAATATATAACATGTTCCTATTATGTTCTACATTCTATACTTGCTGCATATATGGAACATAATTTATTTAATAATTTGCCACTTTTTGTCACCTATCAGCATCAAAGTTAACTTCGCCCATTGTATATGTTCCATTATCACAAAGAATGTCTTATATATTACAGCATTGCGACATATTATTGCGTATGTTCCATACATGTCATTAGTCACCTCTTTGTGACTACATATTATTAGTTTGCAACACTGGTGTCAGGGGTAACTTAACAGGTACACATATGCCACAATAGTTTGTGGCAATTGTCTAGTCGTGGTTGCTTGGGAAGGGTGTCACTCTTCCTCTGTCTAACGAAGTAAAATTTCTGGGCTTAACTCTCGATAGTAAACTACTTTAGACAAAACATATTGAAAATAAAATTTCGCGAGCTTTGAATGCCTTCTGGCAATGCAGAGGAAATTTTGAGAAGACATGGGGACTATCGTCGAGCAAAACCTTATGGATTTACACGGCAATGATAAGACCGATGATATCATATGCATCGGTAGTGTGGTGGAACAAGCTGTCGCGAAAGTGCGTGACAACTAGTCTTGCCAAGATTCAGAGAACCGTGTGTCTGGGTGTTACGGGTGCCTTTCCCACTACATCTGGTCCAGCACTGAATGCAATCTTAAACCTACCAGCACTTGACATCTTCATCAGAGGCGAAGCCATGAAAGGCTGCTGGAGACTAAAACGATGTGGTTTCTGGTTTAATTTTCCCTGGAATATCTCTGAAATTGCACTTGACACTCCATTAGACAGAAATATTTGACTTGACACTCCAATGGTAACAGAAATATTACCAAGACGAAATTTTGAGGTTTGCCAACCTGACATTCAAGACTGGCTAACGCATGACTGTGAGCCAGGTAGAGGGTCACACCGCATTTTCACAGACGGTTCCAGAACCGAACAGGGATCTGGTGCTGGAGTGTTTGTGGAACCGGATGTCCGCAGACTTCAGTTCGCCTTAGGCGACAATGAATCGGTATTTCAAGGCGAAGTTTATGCTATACTTATGGCTATGGACTACATTGCGAATAATAGATGGCAGAACAGAGCTATATCAGTTGGCAGCGATAGTTAGACTGCTTTGATGGCTTTGAACAACCCGGTCATCACATCAAAAATTGTACGTCAATGCAGATCACATCTCAATTTTGTTGGTTAATACAATACACTGAATCTGATTTGGGTGCCGGGTAATGAAACATCTGACGAACTAGCACGTGCTGGATCTGGAGATAATCCATTTGGAGCAGAACGGGTAAATTCGTCATCAGCTCTTGGGTCGCCTCTGCACACAAGTG
Organism: Dryomyza anilis; assembly: GCA_951804985.1. NCBI lineage: Eukaryota > Metazoa > Arthropoda > Insecta > Diptera > Dryomyzidae > Dryomyza > Dryomyza anilis. Next base: position 5,550,263 of record OX638135.1, read on the forward strand.
GCTGAATGGACGAAATGCAGATTCTCCAAGCTCATGATACCGACGATAACCAAAATATCGGCCTCGTTTCTACTTTCATTAAGTAGAAAGGAGTGCAGAAAACAGACGAGACTTCTAACGGGACACAACGCATGTGAAAAAAACCCATGAACGCAATCCGCCTGGCCGAAAGCGCCTTATGTTCTGCCTGCTACGAAGAAACTGGCACCACAGAGCACTATCTCTGCGACTGTCCAGCATTTTCTATAATTAGAAGGCAGATCTTTGGCAAAGACGTGATGAGAGAGGATCAGTTTCACTCTTTATCACACAATTATTGAATCTAATAACCAGGGAACTGAGTCACAGCACAATGGATATAACCCTGTCTGAGTGCTGTGGCTCTATTTTTATCCCACAAAAAAAAAATTGTCATACAAAATATGTTTTTGTATTTTTGACAAATATTTCATTCACTTATTTCTCAAAAGTTGTATATAATTAATGTTGACGGTACTTACGTTTAAGATCGTGTCCCCACGAGGAAACTTAAATACGACTATGAAACCATCCGACTTTATAAATTGTCAATTCTCATATAATGCAAATACATATGCTTTTTTCAATATCAATATTTTTCAATATTTTCAATATTTTTGTTAGTTTAAAACATAAATGTACGAATGAGACCCACGACGTTTGAATACAAACACAATTTATTTTCTATTTTATATACAAGTTTATATAGCCCCTTATCATCTCAGGTAGGAATTTACAGGCTGCAACAAAAGTGCCGGGCTTGTTACAAGCTTGACTACGAAGGCTTCGTATATCGACCCCCCAGACACAAGGCTAGCACAATCGTTAGTCACAGACTCCACACAAGCCTTGATATATCAAGCTAGACACAAGCCTGGCACAGTTGTCATTCCCAGATTTCAAACAAGCCGTCACTCCTAGACTTTACACAGGCCTTGTTAGTTTAGGTTAGACACAAGCCTGGCACAATTGTCACTCACAGACTCCGCACAGACCTTGATACTAAGCTAGGCACAGAACTGGCACATTTGTCATTCACAGATTTCAAACAAGTTTCGTTAATTGAGATTGGACACAAGTCTGGGACAATCGTCATTCCCAGGCTTTACACAGGCCTTGTTAGCTTAGGCTAGACACAAGCCTGGCACAATCGTCACTCACTGACTCCACACAGGCCTTGATATACCAAGCTAAGCACAGGACTGGCACATTTGTCATTCACAGATTTAAAACAAGTTTAGATTAGAAACAAGCCTGTCACTCCAAGGCTTTAGTTTGACGATTTTTTCAACGTCAAAAATATATTCTTTGAAGTTGTCTGAACAATAAGTCTGTTGTTAACCTCTCTAAGTTGGTTGTTAACCTCTTACATATTTATTTATATACATACTCAGCTCTCAAGTGTAATGACATGAATAATAAATGCAATGCCCATGACAAATTATGCCCAATACATTTACTTACATCTTCGACATGTGAAAAACGTCTCAGGGGAAAAACATATCGCGTCACATTATTAAAATATCTTCTTCAGAGGTCAGGAGTAATAGAATTTAAAAATGTGTGGTTGTATGGGACGTGCCACTCCATTTTGTCCAATCTATCCGTCGTGGCTTTATAAACGAATCATCATTCCCATGGGTGGTGCACTCATACAAAACACAAATTTCGATTTTTCCGATTTTCTGGTTTTTCCATGAAAGTTTTCCGATTTTCCTGTATCATCCAAATCAGTCGATCCGTTCTCATGTTTTTGCGAGACTAATGCATGGCAATTAATTATATAGATAGATATGTATATAAATTTCATTATGTTTTTCGTAAAAATAAAAAAATATTTTTATTTTTATTGCGTTTTTTGGCTTGTTTGTGGAACCGGTACTGGAACTGGAATAGTTATTTTATTTTTTATATAACCGGAACCGGAACTGAAACCGAAATTAAAAATAATTTAAGAACCGGAACCGGTACTGGAACCATTTTTTTATAGAACCGGAACTGGAACCGCAGAGAATAGAATTTCGGTTCCTAGCCCTGCTTTGCTCATCACTATACGGGAGGTAACACAGCCCTTTGACCAGATCATACATATATACAAATAATTTACACCACTGAGTCGATGGGGTTAACATCATTTAAAAGAAGTGGCTACATTTTGACATCAGTATCCTTTTTCTTCACTTCTTAATGAAATAAAATGCATTCTACGCTAAAAAATAGTTCTATTTAAAAGTTCAATAAAGTGTCAACATCTCCTGAAATAATTGATTTTTTACCGTAACTACAATATTAATCAAAAATAATCATAGAAATTGTCCCTACTCTGCAAATCATTTGACGATAATTTTGAAATTAGATAAAATGCCGATTATTTTATGACATGAAACTATTTTGAAATTGAATCGAGCTTTTTTAGAAATTATTAAAAAAAAAAGTCTGAACAAATAAAATTTGTTTATCGAATTTGAGCACTTTTTCGATAAGAATATCAATAATGACAAAAAGTCCCAGGAGTTTGTCGACTTTTTTCGTTTTAACCTGCGTCCTGCACCGATTGAAGTGATCAACTTGTTAACTAAAAAGACATCGTTACCTGACATTACCTCTATCTGTAACTCATGACATACATACGCTCATCATCGGCACGTAACATAGTCGTCGTCCTGCATTGTTATGGCTATATAGTTTTACCATTTGACCAACATCGCATAGTTTTCAATTGTGCATTTCTGCTGACCAGTGACGCTCACTTGGCCATCCCAGTGGTAAACATTTCAAAGTACTTTGGAAATCATCAATGAGCTCATGGTAATATTTTAGGATATTTCAAAGTACTTTGAATGTAAGTTGGCCGTAATATGAACCAGTTGGGAAGGTTAGATCACATGGGAAATTTTAAAGTAGGTGTAATTATGATAGTTAGGATTATCAAAATTATAGTCGGTCTAAGCCGACTATAAATACCCTACACATATGTGTAGTTACCATTCAAAGTGATATATAGGTCACCAGGGTATACGAATCCTGAAAATAACTACAAACATTCAATCGCTGAAGAATTTCCATTCATTTGATACCCATATTTACAAATGGGTAGGTGTACCGAATTTCGATTTTTTTTGTGAACCACAAGTCTTTTCGCCGGAAAACATTATTATCATGTATTTGAGCATGATATCAATATATATTTGACCAAAAAAGTTTACCTAAGCACGTATACATGAAAATTGATCTTTATATGTACATTTTATATGAGGTATTTAAACATAAGTGGTCGGATCATAGGTCACAATGGACCGATCTCGCCATACAGCGTAGGTATATTAGTAATCTAAGTTATAAGTTTCATTTATCTAGCTCTTCAATTTTAAAACAGACAGACAGACAGACGGACAGACAGACAGACGGACAGACAGACAGACGGACAGACAGACAGACGGACATCGCTAAATCGACTCAGGAGTTCATTCTGATCAAGAATATATATACTTTTCCATACCGGAGATGCTTCCTTCTGGGTGTTACAAACGGCGTACCAAACTGAATATACCCTTTCACTCTTAGTGTAGGGTATAAAAAGTAACTACATACGAGTAATCCTTTCGGATTAGGACGGACGAATTGGAGCAACCTTGAAAACCTCTAGTAGGTCCGCTACATTAAATTTTATTGCGTACGCGTTCTTGTTATTTTTCGCATTATTGTTGTGAACATTGTGAAAGTTGGACGTATTTGGTAAATAAAATAATATAACACGATGATATAGTGAAAATATACTTGAAAAATGACCTAGTGCAGATTATAGGCCTTGTTGAGTACATCACAAATAAGCCTTAAAATTTTCGGAAACACCCTCAAAATTCGGAGTTATTCCGAAAAAACCCGTTCTTAGTTGGGTTTCAGTACTTATGAACGCGTAACTCAGTTGTTTTTGAACCGATTATAATTATTTAAACGGTCTTAGAAAGAAAAATATTGATATTTTTTATTTTTATTTATTTTTTTTTACTTTGACTAAATTTTTTTATTAATTTTCCTATTAAAGTATATATATATATATATATATATATATATATATATATATATATATATATATATATATATATATATATGTATATATATATATATATATATATATATATATAATATATATATATATATATATATATATATATATATATATACTTTTAAAGATAAATTTATTCTTAATAAAATAGTCTTTAATTTTTCTAAATCGGATTGAAATTTTTAAAGTTATTACACTTTATTTGAAAAAAAAAAAATAGGTGAGAATAAAAAATTGAATCGAATAAAATACTTTAAATAAGTTTAAGTAAGCTTTTAAGTAATCCCATCGTCAACAGACTGATTGGACCTTATCAGTGCGGATTCAGACATGGATAGTCCACCACCAGATCATACATATATACAAATAATTAACACCACTGAGTCGATGGGGTAACATCATTTAAAAGAAGTGGCAACATTTTGACATCAGTAAATTTTTTTAACAATTTTCCTATTAAAGTATATATATATATATATATATATATATATATATATATATATATATATATATATATATATATATATATATATATATATATATATATATATACTTTTAAAGACAAATTTATTCTTAATAAAATAGTCTTTAATTTTTCTAAATCGGATTGAAATTTTTAAAGTTATTAGACTTTATTTGAAAAAAAAAAATAGGTGAAAATAAAAAATTGAATCGAATAAAATACTTTAAATAAGTTTAAGTAGGCTTTTAAGTAATCCCATCGTCAACAGACTGATTGGACCTTATCAGTGCGGATTCATACATGGATTCAGACCATAGATCTGATGTTCACATTACGCCAAATCTGTGCAATGTCACTTTGGTCACATTTTTATTGAATTTTTTCTTTAAAGACCAATAAATATGTATACATATTTTTAAAGAAAATTTTATTCTGAGTAAAACTAAGTATCCTTTATCAGAATCGATGAAAAATTGTTATTAAACTTTTTACAAAGTGGGAAAATTATTTTATATACTATTTCGAATCCATTTTTGTATCAATTAAAAAAAAAGTTTGTCAATCGTTTTTCTATATATTTTAAATTTTGCACTGCAAGAGTGGTCAGATAGTCTGGCACTTGGTTGCTTTACCGGAGATTCGGACACTCCTACGTTGACCACCTCGAGGGTAAAGAATTTAACACCTTTTTTGCTGAAGTGCTTTCATCCATACGTTCAGACATGTCCGTCGACGCCTGACTATGTCAATGTCTGCGTATATTTTCCGAAGAATCTTTCTCTCGAACGCTCCTAAAGGTCGCTCATTGGTGTTGGTAACCGTCCATGCCTCAGCGCCATAGAGGAGGACTGGCATGATGTGTGACTTATAGAGCGTAATTTTTGTCCGTCGAGAGATGCTCCTCAATTGCCTACTGAGTCGAAAGTATCAACTGTTGGCAAGAATTATTCATCGGCTTATCTCAAGACTGACGTTAGACGAAGTCCTTCATAACTCGATATCATCAGCATACCCGAGCAACATGGTATTCTTGTTGAAGATAGTGTCATTGTGATGGAGTTGGGCAGCTCTTACAATCTTCTCCATTATTAGGTTGAATAAGTCAGTTGCCGCGGTAGCTCAGTGGTTAGTGCGTTGGACTGCGAGCCGAAAGGTCCCCGGTTGAAGCCTGGACTGGGGCTAACAACATCTTTTCATAGAAACATTTTTCTATACCGCGCTACCTCTTGGCAGTAAATGGCAAACCTCCGAGAGTAAAAACATTGCCTATGAAAAGCTCTCACCCGCTGTTCGGATTCGGCAATAAACTGTAGGTCCCACCACTTTGAGTACAAATATAACACGTACAGCTCAAAATGGTGAGAGAGCTCGGCCTATGTTCTTATAGAATTGTAGTGCCAAACTATTATTATTATAAGTCACACGATAGTGAATCGCCTTGTGTGAAACCTCGTTCGGTATTAAACGTATCAGTGAGGTTGTTCCCATTTCTCACTGTGCAATGTGTGTTACTTAGGGTCATCCTGCAAAGCCTTATAGGGGACTTCTTATCGGAATGTTGTTTTGTAGTCAACGAGCAGGTGGTGGGCTGCCTCTTTTTGGTCTTTTCCAGGATTTGGCGTAATGTGAACCTCAGATCTATGGTGGACTATCCATGTCTGAATCCGCACTGATAAGGATATATATATATATATATATATATATATATATATATATATATATATATATATATATATATATATATATATATATATATATATGTATATATATATATATATATATATATATATATATATGTATATATATATATGTGTATATATATATATATATACTTTTAAAGACAAATTTATTTATAAGTGGCTACATTTTGACATCAGTAAATTTTTTTAACAATTTTCCTATTAAAGTATATATATATATATATATATATATATATATATATATATATATATATATATATATATATATATATATATATATATATATATACTTTTAAAGACAAATTTATTCTCAATAAAATAGTCTTTAATTTTTCTAAATCGGATTGAAATTTTTAAAGTTATTAGACTTTATTTGAAAAAAAAAAAATAGGTGAGAATAAAAAATTGAATCTTTTAAGTAAAGCTTTTAAGTAATCCCATCGTCAACAGACTGATTGGACCTTATCAGTGCGGATTCAGACATGGATAGTCCACCATAGATCTGATGTTCACATTACGCCAAATCCTGGAAAAGACCAAAAAGAGGCAGCCCACCACCTGCTCGTTGACTACAAAACAACATTCCGATAAGAAGTCCCCTATAAGGCTTTGCAGAGTGACACACATTGCACAGTGAGAAATGGGAACAACCTCACTGATACGTTTAATACCGAACGAGGTTTCACACAAGGCGATTCACTATCGTGTGACTTATAATAATAATAGTTTGGCACTACAATTCTATAAGAACATAGGCCGAGCTCTCTCACCATTTTGAGCTGTACGTGTTATATTTGTACTCAAAGTGGTGGGACCTACAGTTTATTGCCGAATCCGAACAGCGGGTGAGAGCTTTTCATAGGCAATGTTTTTACTCTCGGAGGTTTGCCATTTACTGCCAAGAGGTAGCGCGGTATAGAAAAATGTTTCTATGAAAAGATGTTGTTAGCCCCAGTCCAGGCTTCAACCGGGGACCTTTCGGCTCGCAGTCCAACGCACTAACCACTGAGCTACCGCGGCAACTGACTTATTCAACCTAATAATGGAGAAGATTGTAAGAGCTGCCCAACTCCATCACAATGACACTATCTTCAACAAGAATACCATGTTGCTCGGGTATGCTGATGATATCGAGTTATGAAGGACTTCGTCTAACGTCAGTCTTGAGATAAGCCGATGAATAATTCTTGCCAACAGTTGATACTTTCGACTCAGTAGGCAATTGAGGAGCATCTCTCGACGGACAAAAATTACGCTCTATAAGTCACACATCATGCCAGTCCTCCTCTATGGCGCTGAGGCATGAACGGTTACCAACACCAATGAGCGACCTTTAGGAGCGTTCGAGAGAAAGATTCTTCGGAAAATATACGCAGACATTGACATAGTCAGGCGTCGACGGACATGTCTGAACGTATGGATGAAAGCACTTCAGCAAAAAAGGTGTTAAATTCTTTACCCTCGAGGTGGTCAACGTAGGAGTGTTCGAATCTCCGGTAAAGCAACCAAGTGCCAGACTATCTGACCACTCTTGCAGTGCAAAATTTAAAATATATAGAAAAACGATTGACAAACTTTTTTTTTAATTGATACAAAAATGGATTCGAAATAGTATATAAAATAATTATCCCACTTTGTAAAAAGTTTAATAACAATTTTTCATCGATTCTGATAAAGGATACTTAGTTTTACTCAGAATAAAATTTTCTTTAAAAATATGTATACATATATATTGGTCTTTAAAGAAAAAATTCAATAAAAATGTGACCAAAGTCGAAAAAACTAAAAAAAATGGGAAACGGATCAGACATTCTTACGAAAATTACCACCAACAACATATGTTTTCAAATTTTTTCTGAAAGCTACATTATTGTTCTTTCTAACCCTGTTTAAACATTTAAAATCGAATAAAAAATTTGTAAGTTACACATTTTTATGTACTCGAACTAACCTTAAAACGGTTTTTTCCAAATAACTCCGAATTTTGAGGGTGTTTCCGAAAATTTTATTTCTGATTTCTGATCTCCTCAACAAGGCCTACAACCAACACTAAGTCGTTTTTTCAAGTATATAAAAAAGTGCTCTTTTGTAACACTGTGTAAATATTCTAAATATTTTCATTTAATAAATGTACTTTCTTTATTTTTATTTATTTTATTCAGATTGCCAGAAATAAAACTCATTTAAAAGTTTACTTTATGGCAATAACGCAGCATACAGCAAATTTGGTAGAAATATATTATACATAATTTTATATGCGGAATTCCACATCAAATCGACAGAGTTTTAAATTTTGTTCTTCGACTTTCATGAAATTTAGTTTATACCATTGAATAGATAAAAAAAAATATAAAGTGTTTTTTTTTTTCGAAATTCAAAAATTTCACAAAATAATGATGCTTCAAAAAATCACAACTTTTCTTTATAGAGGTAACTTCGAAATCCAAATGGATATTTTTGGTGTCTATTATTCTAAGAAATGAATATACTTTTACAATATTTCTTTCTATTTCGGTTTATAATTATTATGTTATTGTAAAATTTTCGAACTCGAATTTCGGCTATTTTGATTTGTTTTATTTACCATTTTAATTAATTTTATTCAGATTGCCAGAAATAAAACCCATTTGAAAGTTTACTTTATGGCAATAACGACGGCATACAGCAAATTTGGTAAGAATATAATATACATAACTTTATATATGGGTAATTCCACATCAAATCGACAGGGTTTTAATGACATTTCATGAAATTTAGTATACACCTTTGAATAGATAAAAGAAAATATAAGTTGACTTTTTTTCGAAATTCGAATTTTTCAAAAAGTTATGATGCTTCAAAAAATCTCAACTTTTCTTTATAGAGGTAACTTCGAAAGCCATTATCTAGGTCAATAACATAGCAAAATGGTCTATTAATCTAAGAAATGAATATAGTTTTTGATTCTGGTTTACAGTATTTTTTTCTAATTCGGTTTATAATTATTATGTTATTGTAAAATTTTCGAACTCGAATTTCGGCAAAAACAGCAATTTTTTTCAAAATTAATTCTTTTATTTATTAATATTACTTACTTACTTAAATGGCCCTTACAACCGTGGGTCGGTTTTGGCCGCTGAGATGAAGCCGCGCCAGTCGGATCTGCTTTGCGCGCGCTGACGCCAGTTAGAAATACCAAGCGTTGCCAGGTTGTCCTCAACTTTGTCTTTCCAACGCAGATTTGGACGCCCTCTTCTTCGAGTTTCGATTCAAGCACCTTCTTCGCTGGAGTGTTTTCATCCATTCGTTCGACATGACCTAGCCAGCGAAGCCGCTGGATCTTGATGCGCTTGACTATGTCAATGTCGTCGAATAACTCATACAGCTCGTGGTTCATCCTGATTCGATACTCGTTAGCAAAGCAGATAGGGCCAAAGATTTTACGGAGAATCTTTCTCTCGAACGCTCCCAGTACTCTCTCATCGGCGGAGGCCAGCGTCCATGTTTCTGCACCATAAAGTAGGACGGGCATGATGAGTGACTTATAGAGCGTTATTTTTGTCCGGCGAGAGAGGGCTCTGCTTCTCAATTGCCTACTGAGCCCAAAGTAGCACCTGTTGGCAAGAGTTATTCTCCGTTTAATCTCCAGGCTGACGTCGTTGTTGCTGTTTACGCTGGATCCCAGATAGACGAAGTCCTTCACAATGTCGAACTTGTGGGTGTCAAAATCAGCTTTTTGTCCAAGACGCACGGACTCTTTTTTGCTTGTTGACACAAGGAACTTCGTCCTATCCTCGTTCACCGCTAGACCCATTCGACGCGACTCTTTCTCCAATCTGGAGAATGCTGCGCTGACTGCTCGTGTGCTCCTGCCAATGATATCAATATCGTCGGCATATGCGAGCAGCATGACACTTTTGTTGAGGATAGTGCCGCTTTGACGGAGTTCGGCAGCTCGAACTATTTTCTCCATCAATAAGTTAAAAAAGTCGCACGATAGGGAGTCACCATGCCTGAAATCTCGCTCGGTATGAAATGGCTCGGAGAGGTCTTTTCCTATTCTCACTGAGCAACGTGTGTTGCTCAGGGTCATCCTGCAAAGCCTTTTAAGTTTCGCAGGTATACCGAACTCAGACATTGCGGCGTATAATCGTTCCCTTATCGGAGTGTCAAAGGCGGCTTTATAGTCGACTAATAGGTGGTAGGTGTCGATCTGTTTTTCTAGGGTCTTTTCCTGGATTAGGCGCAATGTGAAAATCTGGTCTATGGTGGATTTTCCAGGTCTGAAGCCGTACTGATAAGGACCAATCAGTCTGTTGACGATGGGCTTCAGTCTTTCATATAATACGCTCGATAGAACCTTGTATGCGATATTGAGTAGGCTGATCCCACGGTAGTTGGCGCAGATAGTGGGATCCCCTTTCTTAAGGATTGGGCAGAGTACACTGAGGTTCCAGTCATTTGGCATGCTTTCATCCGACCATATTCTGCTTACGAGCTCGTGCATGCTCTCTATTAGCTCTTCGCCTCCGGTGTTAAACAATTCAGCAGGCAGGACATCGGCACCTGCGGCTTTGTTGTTTTTCAGCCGAGCAATGGCTGTTCTGACCTCGTCATGGTCGGGTGGCGGAATCTCAACGTCGTCATCAAGTACTGGGGTTGCTGGGTTTGCTTCTCTATCGGTGGAATTGCGGTCATCATCACCGGTCAGCAGTTTAGAGATGTGATCCCTCCATATTTTCAGTGTGCTCTGGATATCTGTCACTAGATTTCCGTTCTCATCTTTACAGGAAGAAGCTCCGGATTTTGAACCTCCGGCTAGGCGTCTTATTTTCTCGAAGAATTTTCGAGCCTCATTCCTGTCCCCATGCATCTCAATCTCCTCACACCCACGTCTTTCTGCCTCGTTTTTTTTACGCCTGAAAATACGTCTCTCTTCCCTCCTCTTCTCTTTGTATCGCTCCTTCGCAGCTCGCGTAGCTACTGACTGCAGGGTGGATTTGTACGCAGCGTCTTTCTCTGCAGTGGCCGCGCGACACTCTTGGTCATACCACTGATTCCTCAGGGGGCGTTGGAATCCAAGCACCTCTTCGGCATCCGTACGCATAGAGCAGGAGATATGATTCCACTGCGCGCTTATATCATCGAGAGGAGGAGTGCTTTGTCTAAGCAGGTGTGAGAGTCGAGTGGAAAAGGTTTGCGTTGTCTGTTGTGATTGCAGCTTTCCGACGTCTAGCTTTCTCTGCGTTTGGTTCCGCACGTTCTTCGCAGCGCTTAAGCATGTGCGGACCTTGGCTGCTACAAGGTAATGATCCGAGTCCATATTGGCACCTCGGATAGTGCGTACGTCCATCACGCTCGACGCGTGCCTTCCGTCAATCACAATGTGATCAATTTGATTTCGAGTTTTTTGATCGGGCGACAACCATGTGGCCTTGTGGATATCGAAATGTTCGAATCTAGTGCTACTAACTACCATGTTTCGTGCTGCGGCGAAGTCGATTAGCCTCGTTCCGTTATCGGAAGTGTTGGCATGGAGGCTAAATTTTCCGATTGTGGGACAATAGATGGCTTCTCTGCCCACCTTGGCGTTAAAATCGCCTAGCACGATTTTGATATCGTGGCGGGGGCAGCGCTCGTATGCGTTGTCTAGGCGCTCGTAGAAGCGCTCTTTTGTCTCGTCATCTTTCTCGTTCGTCGGGGCGTGTGCACAAATTAGGCTGATATGGAAATATTTAGCCTGATGCGGATTGTTGCCAGCCTTTCGTCCACGGGCGTGAACCTAGAGACAAGGTGGCGGAGTCTCTTGCCGACCACAAATCCACATCCAAATTCGTGTCTCTCCGCATGGCAGCTGTAGTAGATATCACAGGACGCTTGTTTCGAACAGCCCTGTCCCGTCCATCGCATCTCCTGGATAGCGGAAGGTGCCAGCTGGATAGAGGCACCTTCCCTATAAAGGGTGCGGACATTCCAGGTGCATATCCGTAAATCATGGTCCTTAAAACGTTTGCGTGGGTCGTCATCGTTGTAATCGGTCGCTATCCGAGGCTTCTTTTTTGTTTTCATTGGACGCATAGGTTTTTTCCGTGGTGGGACCCAAACCCAACGCACGAACCCTCACTCTGAGGGAGATGCTCGCCACTCACTTTAGCCGACTTCTACACCGGGGACTTCCACGAGGAGGACTTCCACCGAAGTGGAGGTGTCACCATTTGACAATTTGCCAATTCTGGTGACCAGTGAGTTGACTTGAGACGACACCGACAAGGATTGCGCTGGCTTCGCCATGTTGAAGCACTCAGACACGTTGCCTTGTGATAATCGCCCCCATAGTCCCCCATTATTAATATACTTTCTTTACTTTGGAGAGGTGTTTTTCGATATAAGGTAGAAATATTTTTTTGTATATAATACCTTTTTATCAATTACAAAATTTTAAAAGTAAAATACACATAAAGACTTTTTGGAGGTCTTTACACTTTATTCAAAATTACGTTTGATCATTTCTAACAGATATATGTTATCAATTTGTAAAATTTTATTTTAGTTATTAATCCATATATTTTTTAGATTTTTTTTTAAGAAACTTGTTAGTTAAATTTTCAAACTTCACTATTTCGATTTACGTTACTTTTGATTCAGCTAAACAAAAATTTCAAAATTACCTTGGTCAATGTTGTTAAATTTGTAGAGGTGTTTTGTGCTTTAATAGAGGTATATTTTTTTTAAATTCTTTCTCGAAACACATAATTGCAATTAACAATAAAATAGAAATATAAACAAAGTAACGAAGTAATATTTAATAACTGCCACTTAAACGTACAGTGCGTTTGATTTTAATAAGAATTGTCATATTGAAAAATAATTGCTCAATTTCTAATAAATTAATGCAATATCGTGCAATTGAGAGACCCCCGATCTCTTATTACGACATTTTTTTTTTTTAATCAAACGCACTATACATTCTTAAGTGGCAGTTATTAAATATTACTTCGTTACTCTGTGTATATTTTTATTGCATTGATAATTGCATTTATGAATGTGTTTTGGGAAAGAATTAAAAAAATTATACGTCTATTAAAGCACAAAACTCCTCTAATATTTTAACAAAAAACATTAAAAGATTGACCAAGGTATTTTTTTAGAAGCAAAAAAACAGTGAATGCACAAAGAACGATTCAAAAAAACAATATAAATATATTGTGTAAAATTAAAAACAAATTTTAGCAAATTTTTAAGGATTACAAAATTCTATAATTCCCATTTGCCTTCCATTACAGAGTAAGCGGTAACGAATGGAGGGTCATTACATGTGTATTACTCTCGAACTTCGAAATAGGATTAGGCCTCATCTCATTACATATTTACTTTTTAAGTAAAAGTATGGATGAGACTTATTCTAAATTCTCAATTGGCTTGTAATCTACATGACCCATAATTCGTTATTCTCTTTTTTACATATGCGATGATCGAATGCGGCCACTCCACAACAAATGTAATGCGGAAATACAGTGATACAGTGATCATCGATGATATTATGATGACTTTTATCACTGGGATGCGTTTCAAAAAAAAAAAAACAAATAAACACACAAAATTAGACAATCAATGGAATGTGTTCGTCTGATTTCAAAAGCGGTGTTTTTGATTGTGGGTACCATCTCAATTGTCGAGCGACAAATGTGTAGCTTATTGGTTACCTCTAACACCACTGTTGCCAACTAGCAATTTTTAGTTCCAAAGCGGTGGATTAAAACGTGTATGGGACATACGCAATAACATGTCACAATGCTGTTATATATAAGTCATACATTCCGATTATGGAACGTAAATTGTGTTCCAAAGCGGTGGCTAAGAACATGTGTAGGACAATGCAATAATATGTCACAATGCTGTGATATATAAGTCATACATTCCGATAATGGAACATATACGATAATGGGCGGAGCTAACTTTGTCTTTATGACGTGGCAAAATAAAACAAATTATGTTTGATATATGTTGCATGTATAAAATGAAGAACTTAATAGGAACATGTTTATTAATAATATAGCTAATCAACTTTAAAATGGTATAAATGTATATTATTTATACAAAATATTTATTATATCCACTAAATATGTCCATGGAACGTTGGCTTGTAAAAAAAGACAGTCGGAATAGTATAATTTAAGAAATTAAAAAAAAAACACTTTTTTAAAAAAATTTCACAAATGGCATTTTTTTAGGTGCGCGTTAAAATTAAAGAGGGCTTTAACCCGAAAATTTGAACCGATTGTTAAATTAGAGTTGTAGTTGCCGAAAATCTGTTCGTAAAAACTTATATTATTATGCCTTAGCATATTTTTGACATTATGTGCAGTTTTATTACATGACAAACATTTACGTTTATGGCACTGCATAGGATATTTATTATTTTTAATCCACACAAGATCCACATTTAAAATTACAGTTCAAGTCACAAACAGGTGAACTGACACTTTAATGGATCGAAATTTGTAGGAACTAAGCCTCGCCCCGAGGCTTTTTGACTGGCAATTGGGTGACAAATATGTATATTTCGCATGATTTGGAACACTTTAATGGCAATTCTGTGGCTACCACTTAAGTTGCCACAAAGTGGTCCGATCACATCATAAATTTTAGGTTTTTCTCTTCGGCCTCTTTGGATGGACAATTAAAATTCAACCAAACGAATTTTATTTCAGACAATTATTTGCAGCTTTTTACTTTGCACAATACTTGATATCGCTAAACTGAATCTTTAAAGCGAAATATAACCTGTATCATCTGAACCTAATTCCGTTCATTCAGTTTGTTTTAATACGTCACAATATATTAATAAATACAGCGTTATTAATAACAAAATGCTTAAATTACACTACACAAAACAATGAGAAAACAAGTTCTTGCAGTTAATGCCACTATTTTTGTATTATTGA
This sequence comes from Dryomyza anilis, assembly GCA_951804985.1. Lineage (NCBI taxonomy): Eukaryota > Metazoa > Arthropoda > Insecta > Diptera > Dryomyzidae > Dryomyza > Dryomyza anilis. Next base: position 5,565,434 of record OX638135.1, read on the forward strand.
AAATTAACTGCAGAATTCGAATATATGATTTAAAAATATTTCTACGGATATGTTTACGAGATATCGACCTGTGGCGCACCCTCACTTCACTTTAACTTTTTACTTTTTCACATTTTTTAAAAGCCTAAAATTTGTACTTCAAAATTTGTTCACAAAAGTTTTTTAGTTTTACTTGCCTTTGAATTTGTTCACAAGTTACGTTCGATCTGTTATAATGATTTGGAACAAACACTTTAATGGCAATTCTGTGGCTACCACTTAAGTTTCCACACAGTGATCCAATCACATCATAAAATTTAGGTTTTTCTCTTCGACCTCTTTGGCTGGACAATTAAAATTCAACCAAACGAATTTTATTTCAGACAATTATTTGCAGCTTTTTACTTTGCACAATACTTGATATCGCTAAACTGAATCTTTAAAGCGAAATATAAACTGTATCATCTGAACCTGATTCCGTTCTTTCAGTTTGTTTTAATACGTCACAATATATTAATAAATACAGCGTTATTAATAACAAAATGCTTAAATTACACTACACAACAAAATGAGAAAACAAGTTCTCGCAGTTAATGCCACTACGATCTGTTATAATAAAAATTAAATTTTATAGAATTTGGTTTGTTTAATTCTATACCATAATACGCTAAAAGCAATGTTTCGAAGTCCATCGGGAAGCCCTTCAACAGGCGCAACGAGGGATGCACAGAACGACGCAATCCTAACGTTATAGTGCCAGGTCTGCCACCACCAACACATGGAACTGGCGGAAACCCATCGGCAGAGTGCAAGCGACGTCGATGCCAAAATTTCCTTCATTTTGGAACAAAAATCCGCGGATATGGTTTTTCCAAGTGGAAACGGTTTCCACTTCGCTTCAGCGCATTACGGCCGATGAAACCAAATTCCGCCATCCAGAGGCCAACATAAATGTCAGCACTTTGGACCTAGTCAGCGACGTGCTTGAATCAACAGCAACCGGAAACAGGTATGAAACCTTATAAGCTCGAATTATAGCTTTGTTTTCCGAGTCCGACGAACGCAAATTAAAACGCTTGTTGAGTGGTCAAGTTCTCGGACACCAGCAGCCGTATCACTTCCTGCGTACAATGCAGAGTCGAGGACAGGTTGGCGACAACGTCATCAAGTCTCTATTCCTGGAACAGCTCCCAGACAATGTGCGCGCCATACCGATCATCAGCGAACAAGCGGACATCAACAAGCTTGCCATGCAAGCGGACAAAATAATGGACATGGCACGTCCAGCGAACATCGCCAGCGTCGCAACCAAAGTCACGACATCGCCGCTTGAACGACTATCAAGGCAGATAGAAGCGCTGGAGGAGAGGTTCGAAGGGCTCAACCAGGACAATTATAGTAGAGACACAAAACAGATTCGAAGCACCTCACGAGGACGGTCCAGGAATCGAAGCGAAAATGCCGAGTACTGTAGGTACCACAGGCGTTTCGGTGATAAGGCTACCCAATTCCTATCACCATGCACCTTCGCACCAAAAAACTAACCAACAGTTCGGACATAGCGGCCGCCGAACTTGTAACTCATACTCCTGGCCGCCTTTTCATACATGACAAATCCACCAGAAAGACATCTCAGAGATACCAAGAGATCCACACGCGAAGAGCAATACAACACAATTTCCAGTGAAATTGTTCGCAGCTAACGGCACGCCAATACTTGGAACTCGATATAGGTCTTATGAAAGCATTTTCGTGGCTGTTCATAATAGCAGACGTCGCAAAGTGCATCATTGGTTCAGACTTTCTAAAACACTTTTATCTGCTTCCAGACCTGAAGAATCGAAGACTCGTCGATGGAACTACGTTTTTGTCAGTACCAGCAACAAATAAAACTATCATCAAGGACCACAGCGTATATCAAAAGCTTCTGGAAGAGTTTCCAGAAATACACAACGCTGCTCTATCGTTCACCAAGAAAGCTCACGGAATATATCATCACATCGAGACTACAGACCCTCCCGTGTGAGCTAAGGTAAGACCTCTCGATTCCAAACGCTTGGCCATTGCCAAAAAAGAATTCAAATTCATGCTGGACCATGAAATAATACGTCCGTCAATAAGCAAATGATCAAATCCGCTGCATATGGTTCCTAAAGCGAATGGCGATTGGAGACCATGCGGAGATTAGCGATTTCTGAACAAGACAACCGTTCCTGATCGGTATCCTATAACCTTTATAACAGATTACGTTCACTGTCTCCATGGTCAAAAATTCTTTTTCAAATTGGAGTTGATTCGAGCTTATCACCAGGTGAGTTTGAACCCAGCTGACATCGAAAAGACAGCAATTATTACCCAGTTTGATCTTTTCGAGTTTTTAAAAATGCCATTTGGTTTGAAAAAACGATGCGCAAAGTTTTCAGCGATTGATGGATGAAATCTGTCGCGATATGGATTTCGTATTCGTTTATATAGATGATTGCGTCATATAGCGAAGAACAACATCTGCGGCACTTGAAAGCAGTTTTCGAACGTCTGCGAAAATTCGGAATAGTCATAAATCCAGCTAAATGTCAGTATGTTGCACCCGACATCGATTTCCTAGGCTCTAACATTACGCCTAATGGTAGTGCACCTATTGCAACAAAGATTCAAGCGATAAGCGAGTACCCGAAACCAAAAACGATTTCAGAACTTCGACGTTTCACCTGCATGATCAATTTCTACCGGCGCAATATCAAGCCCCATTTAACGAGTACTTGAAAGGTGCTGTTAAGAAAGACAAACGTCTAGTTAATTGGACAGCTATAGCGGAGGAGGCATTCGAACAACCAATTGCAAACGCCACGCTCCTTGCACATCCAGTAAGCAATGCTACACTCGCACTTAAGGTAGACGAATATAATCTTGCTATTGATGCCGTCGTAGAACAACAATTTTGCGGATACTGGCAACCACAAACCGTTGACATTTGCGTTCAACCAGAATCCTGCCCAAGCATCTCCAAGGCAATATCTTGGACTACATTCGACAATTCAGCAGCAAAATAGTTCACATCGCGGGAGTCGCAAACTCAGTTGCCGATGCAGCATTCAACGGCTGCAGCATTCAACGGGCTGCACAACTTCGTCCATCCTGGTATTAGAGCATCGAGGAAGCTCTTAGTCGATCGTTTTGTTTGGCCACAGCTCAATAAGGATTGCAACAATTGGACAAAGCTTTGTGAAGCGTGCAAAAATCGAAAGTTACGAGACAGATATCATTTTAAAGCGTAAATTTTTGAACTTTGTTTTATTTATGGGTAACGACGTAAAAAATAAACAATAAACAGCAAATACAACTCTTTCTTTAATTATTTTAAAATAAATCCTTACAAAGGTGAACAATTATTTACTTTTAAAAATGTTGTTCGATTTTAAAACCATTATGGAATTTAACATGTTTAAATCAAGCCGACTTCTTAGTGGAGTTTTTTTTTTAGAAAATTTACCGGTATCTCGTTGTGTCCCCTCGCTTTTCCTTGAAAAAGGAGTGCAGCGTGGAGTGCATGAATGGTATCCGCGTATTTTCGATCGGCCATTGAATCATTAAGCTGTCGTGTTTCAAGGCGCGGATATATGACTTTAAATCATCCGACCCATTGGACATGTACGAATTCACGGTGACTTCGTATTTTAATTTTCACTAATTGTCTTTTGTTCTTTTATCTCATAATAAACTCAACTTTACCATTTTACCATTAATCAAAAAAACTAATCCGACTACTAAGATTTCTATTTTTATACCCTAAACCAGTCATGTCAAACACGCGGCCCTCCAAACCTTTATCTGTGGCCCGCAAAGACTTTCTTAAGTATTTAAAATAAATGTATGTTTAAGAATTGAAAAATTTTTAATTTATTTTATTTTCAGATTGTTTTGTATTGTTGTCAGGGACGTAATTTCAGGTTTACCTTGAGGGACAAATATTTTTAAAAATTAAAATCCAAAATATACATAAGTGATAAAATTTTATTATAAGTATAATACAAATTTTAGTAGGTATTTATTTGCAAAAGATGATTTAAAGCAAAAGATATCGCATTTGCCTTAAACGACCAAAGTCATCTATAACTGAATTAATCAAGATTTTTAAATTCTTCATGTAGGCACACATGGGGGCATTCTGGATCTACGCGATAATGATACTTATATTACTTTTTCACTGAACATATACATTTTTTTCACTTCACAGAGATCGAAATGCGATACTTGTTCATATGTTGAAAACTTTATTATGTATATATAATTAATATCGTTACTAAAAGCTTCTTAATCCAAAACAAATAATACTGTAAATAAGAATTTATTCTAGGTAAATTTAATAATTTAATTTTTTAATTATTATTCATGTAATGAATTTTTGAAAAACTTTTAAAAACTATACTTTTATCCCTTCACAGCACAATGAGAATCGTAAATGTGGTATGAATTCACAAAAAAAACTATTCACTTCACGATAACGCAGATGCAGAATCGACCCCCAGGATCAGTTTAAGTAGTAAAAATAATAACTGAAAAAAGCAGATGATGGAATTGTGTACATGTGTTGACGGACCTTTATGGGCATACATTTTTATATTTTAAATCCTTTGGAACGGAATTTAGTAACTTTCGTAGTTTTTTTATATTTTAGCAAATGAGAACACAGTAAGAAAAAAATTAAACTTCAAAGCTGCACACATGCACAACTCCAATATATTCTTAAAGTACGCAAACAAATAATTGCACGTGTTTCCACAGTACTCATGCTTTATGTATAATATATTCATAAGTCATGAGTAATTGGAATAGATTCCGGAACACATTTTATGATTTATTATTCATAATTCATGATTAAAATTTCATAGATATAATAAATATAATTCGTCAATGGGAAAGGAACATTTGGTAGAAAAGGAACATGAAAAAATCAGTGGAAAATACATCACTAAAACTTATTTGTTTGTATGAATTAATATTTATTTTCAAATGACACATTTTTTTAGTATTATACATAATTCATTAATCTAATTCATAAATAAGCAAATTAGATAAATGATATGTATTGTATTTCAATACCAAAAATTGTAAACAAAATGAATTGCAAATCTAGGGTTTTTTTTTCTATATTTTTGTTCTAAAATCTTAACTTTAGGATCATACTCTGTACAAACAGACACTCACTACACTTATTAGATTAATTTAGTATATGTTTAATTGAAGCATATTACGTAATTTGATAAATAGATTTGAAGGTGCAACTTAAAAAACATTTTTTTTTTATTTTCAAGATCTTTGTATTTTTTTTACCAGTGGCCCCTTAATTAAATTTTAATTAGAAAATATTAGTTAATAACTGTTGCAAATATGCACCATATGACTTATATTTCGTTAATATGCCCTCAATACCAAAAGTGTACGATCACTGCAAATGTTAAAAATCGCGAATTTGTTCAAAACAGCAGTTTTTCGCGTTGCAAATTCGCATTATTATTTGAAATAGATCCGTGTATGGTAGGGTCTAAGTTTTTTGAAATGTAACATCACTAAATCAGTGCCGCGTTTCAAAATATTAAAATGCAAACATTTTTTTGACATTTTGAAAATTGTGCAAAATTTGGATATATTGTCTTCCAATTTTTGAATGATTTTAAACATTTACGAATAATTGATCGAATTCAAAAATGTGTACCTTAATAATCTGAAATACATTGATAACCTGAATAAAAATAGTTATATATATAGTTATATATAGCAATTATGCAAAGAATGTCTAGTTTTACAAACGCAAAGTAAAAAATCGCTACGAGTTTTTTCGCTTTTTCAATATTGTAATTTTTGCAATTATAAAATCGTACGACAATATTCCACTTTAGGCTGCACACATGAAAAAAATCAAATGTATTCTTAAAGTACGCCAAAAAATAAAATACACCTGTTTCCCAATTTTTGTAGATCAATTTGTTAAAGGGTTTTATTTGCATGTGAAATGTTGGATTCACTTCACAGCTCAGACATCACTGAGTATGAATATATATTTTAATAGATTTTTAAAATATCTTACAGTATCATTTTAAATGGGAATAAAACCTTTTAATGAATTGGTATTGGAAAACGGTTTTCATATCCATACTCAGGGAGATTTCAGCTACAAAATATGTGCCGCCAAAAAATTATTTTTTTTATTAACAAAGTATGAAGTTCATTTGCATTTCAAATGCAAATAAAAAACGTAAATGAATGGATCTAAAAAACTTGGTACACACAAATTTTGAGAATAATCCATAGTTTCAGTTACAGTTCAATTTTTTCATTGTCGGACGGTGACTATAATATTGGTTATCGTAGCTGTAGGCATGTAATGTACAATTGAGAAATTTTATAATAAGTAATAAAACTCGAAGTTCCTTTTTATTTTTTTTAATATTTTATTAATTGAATTAAAAAAATAAAAATTCTAATCTAGGGGGGCGCCATGTATCATTAAAAATATGAAACATGGCGTTGCACAAATGGCATAACAATAATTTTTACCTTTTTCTCAACAAGTAATATTGTTTTTTATTCATAAAATTTTAAATTTATTGTAAAGTTTTATATTTCCCTTAGCTATATTTCGCCGGAATATAAAAAAGTATATGGTAGCGAATGGTTTTCTACTTCTAACACCGAAAATAAAATAACATTATTGTTTTTGGTTCAACTATTAAAAACAAAAAGAGATAAAAACTTAAATATTTGGAGCCAAATAAATCCAGTATCAAATAAATGCGCAATGAGAATAAAACAAGAATCTAAAATTTGAACTTTTATTAATAAAATATCGACAAATTTTTAACCAAGAGTCTTGATTGGCACAAAATGGAATAGAAATCATTTGACAAGTTTTTTTTAGTAAGTCAAACTTTTTGTATTACAGACATTCCACATGAAATCTACCAGAGTTTAAGACTCAACTTTTCGAGAGATACAGTGGTCAAAAAATAATCAATAATCACTTTTTTGTGGTTATAGAAAAATAAAAACTCTTGACCGTAGTATGCTGCAAACCTCGTTTTATGGATAATAAAGCAAACTTCGTCATATCTCCTAAATCCCAACATCTAATCAGTGGTCATTGGCCTTGCTTTTAAATTGATTGTTCATAAAAATGAACCTTTTTCATATATTAAATTTATATATGGTACTTTAAAAAACAAACTTTTTCAATATGTTTAAGTTTTGTTTGTACGGAAAACTAAAAAATTTGGTAATCTGTCTGCCGTGTAGAGCCACTCTGCATTCGGTAGTTCCGCGAGCCGCGAAGGAGCGATACAGAGAGATGAGGAAGGAATAGAGACATCTTTTTAGGCGTAAGAAAAGAGCATTAGAAAGACGCGAGTATGAAGATATTGAGATGCATGACGACAGGAATGAGGCAGAGTTGGTTAAGACCGGAGGCGATGAGCTCATAATGAGCATGCACCAGCTCATGAGCAGAATATGGTTAGAAGAAAGCATGCCTAGCGAATGGAATCTCAGTATACTCTGCCCAATCCTTAAGAAGGGGGATCCCACGATACGCGCCAACTACCGTGGGATAAGTCTCCTCAACATCGCGTATAAAGTTCTAACGAGCGTATTATCTGAAAGACTGAAGCCCATCGTCAACAGACTGATTGGATCTTATCAGTGCGGCTTCAGACCGGGCCACATGTCCACAATAGAACCGTTTTTCACATTGCGCCAAATTTTGGAAAAGACCAAAGAGAGGCAGATCGACACCCACCTCCTCTTCGTCGACTACAAAGCTGCCTTCGACAGTCCGATAAGCAGTCGTCTATACGCCACCATGTCTGAGTTCGGTATACCTCCGAAGCGTATAAGGCTTGCAGGATGACCCTGAGCGACACACTTAGCTCAGTGCAAATTGGGAACAACCTCACCGATACGTTTAATACCGAACGAGGTTTCGGACAAGGCGATTCCTAATAATGGAGAAGATCTCAATGGCACTATCTTCAACAAGAGTTCCATGCTGCTCGGGTACGCTGATGAAATCGACATCATTGGGCAGAGCGTACGAGCAGTCAGTGCAGCATTCTCCAATTTAGAGAGGTAATCGCGTCGAATGGGTCTTACGGTGAACGATGACAAGACGAAGTACCTAGTGTCAACAAACAAAGAGTCCCGGCGTCTTGGACAATACATCACTATTGACAACCACAACTTTGAAGTTGTGAAGGACTTCGTATACCTAGGAACCAGCATCAACAAGGAAAACAATGTCAGCCTGGAGTTTAGCCGAAGAATAACTCTTGCCAACAGATTTACTTTGGGCTCAGTAGGCAATTGAGGAGCAGAGCCCTCTCTCGACGGACAAAAATTACGCTCTATAAGTCGCTCATCATGCCAGTCCTCCTCTATGGCGCTGAGGCATGGACGCTTGCCAACACCGATGAGCGAGCTTTAGGAGCGTTCGAGAAAAAGATTATTCGGAAAATCTATGGCCCGATATGCGTTGAAAAAGAGTACAGAATCAGATGGAACGACGAGCTGTATGAGCTCTACGCCGACATTGACATAGTCAGGCGCATTAAGATCCAGCGCCTACGCTGGCTTGGACATGTCGAGCGTATGGATGAAAGCGTTCCAGCAAAAAAGGTGTTCAATTCTGTACCCAGTGGTGGTCAACGTAGGAGAGGACGTCCGAATCACTGGTGGAGCGACCAAGTGCGAGACAACCTGACAACACTTGGAGTGCAAAACTAATAATTTAAAACCAGTTGGGAAGGTTATATCACATAGGAAATTTTAAAGTAGGTGTAATTATGATAGGTAGGATTATCAAAATTATAGTCGGTCTAAGAGGACTATAAATACCCTACACATATGTGTGGTTACCATTCAAAGTGATATATAGGTCACCAGGGTATACGAATCCTGAAAATAACTACAAACATTCAATCGCTGAAGAATTTCCATTCATTTGATACCCATATTTACAAATGGGTAGGTGTACCGAATTTCGATTTTTTTTTAATGAACCACAGGTCTTTTCGACGGAAAACATTATTATCACGTACTTGAGCATGATGTCAATATATATTTGACCAAAAAAGTTTACCTAAGCACGTATACATAAAAATTGATCTTTATATGTACATTTTATATGAGGTATTTGAACATAAGTGGTCGGATCATAGGTCACAATAGACCGATCTCGCCAAGTTTTTCGCACATACAGCGTAGGTATATTAGTAATCGAAGTTATAAGTTTCATTTATCTAGCTCTTCAATTTTAAAAGTAGTAGGGATTTCAACAGACAGACGGACAGACGGACATCGCTAAATCGACTCAGGAGGTCATGCTGATCAAGAATATATATACTTTTCATTACCGGAGATGCTTCCTTCTGGGTGTTACAAACGGCGTACCAAACTGAATATACCCTTTCACTATTAGTGTAGGGTATAAAAAGTATTTTGTTAACAAACATTTTAATTCAAAAATGCATTTAAAAACTTTGAAAAAACGCGAAAGTAAGATGATACATAGTTTGTAATATTCTAAAATTAGTACACATCCTTTCGAAAAATTGAGCTATCAATGACAAAAAATATTGTTAAGATTTGAGGGTAACAAAATTATGTGCAAGCAATATAATTGAGTGCTATATTAATAATAATAATAGTTTGGCGATACAGTCCTATAAGAATTTAGGCCGAGCTCTCTCACCAATTTTTGCTGTGCGTGTTATATTTGTACTCAAAGTGGTGGGACCTACAGTTTAATGCAGTGTTGCCGCAGCACTATTTATTTAATAGCTAAAAGCCTTTAAAAATCCGCTATATATGATTATTTTACGATCAAGAAAATCCGTTAGAAATCGCTAGATTGAAATTTTCAAATTGAAGTAGGTACGTATTTATAAATTAACTAAATATAATTTATAACTAAATAAAAAAATAAAGCAAATAATATTTAATAACAATTTAAGTTTTGGATGCAATGAGGGTGCTATCTAAAAAGTTTTTGAATGCCCGTATCACATAAAGTAATGAAGCGATATTAATAATAATAATAGTTTGGCACTACAGTCCTATAAGAACATTAAAGCGAATACATGCAAAAATAATTAAAATATAAATTTAATATTTTTTTATTAACGTTTTTACTGCTAAGTATGTCGATAAGCCTGAGAAGATTATAATATATATTTTTATATATACAGGGTGGTGCGCTTCAGGATGAAAATATTTTGTGCACTGATTCCTTGTATTATTTCAAAAAAAAAAAATGTTACAAAGATCTGGAACACCCAATGATATATAGGGTGTTTTCAAAATTGATTTTATAAAAGCATATAGAAACTATTATTTAATTGTGTCTTCTACAATTTAAATTTCCGATGAATAAGATTATATTCAGTTTACAGACAATTGACCAGAGGTATAACAGTTTTTTTTTTTAAATATTTACATTTTGTATTGGAACATAAGAGATTTTAGCCATCAAATTAAATATATATATATATATATATATATATATATATATATATATATATATATATATATATTTTGATTTAAAAAGAAAAAACTATTATTACATGAACCATAAGATCAATGGTCGTACCATAAAGTACTTAATGGTACATTTTTTTCTGAGTGTATATATAAACAATTTTTTTTAATTAGGATTATCTTTGAATTATAATTATTTTATATTTTATTTTTCATTATTTGACTGAACCATAATATAGCAAACAAATCAGCTTTCAAGATTTGTATGTAACTCTTACCGATTTTACAGTCGAGTAATTTTTATTGGTAACGTAATTGTTACCATAGAAATGTTATTTAAACTAACAAAAAGTGATCCAAGATAAAATAGGTAAGTGTTAGATAAAAATGATGTTTACAAAATTTGTTTGTTACATCATAGTTTATTCAAATATTAAAAAAATATATATATCAAGAAAAATTTAAACAAAAACTGCATTATGAAAAAAACTTTTTTAAAACTTAACTTTTTTTTTAATATGATGAAAAAAATACTAAGGGTCTAATACAAAATGTCAATGTTATTTTGTTTTTTAATAATTCTGATCACTTTTATGTAAAATGAATATAATAATTTTCGACTAAGATATAAATTGTAGAAGATACAATTAAAAACTAATTTCTATATGCTTTTTTAAAATAAATTTTGAAAACACCCTATATATCATTGGGTGTTCCAGATACACCCCATCTTTGTAACCTTTTTTTTTCATGAAATAAACCAAGGAATCAGTGCACAAAATATTTTTATCCTGTAGCGCACCACCCTGTATATATACAAATATATATTACTTATAATCTTCCTAGGCTTATTGACATACATAGCAGTAAAAACGTTAATACAAAAAAAATTAAATTTATATTTTAATTATCTTTACATGTATTCGCCTTAATGTATCATATAATACAAAAATATATGTCTATAGTACGCAAATAACTACCAAAACGTAGATTTCACGGCTTAAAAATTAATTCCATTGGTTGGCAGAAATCCTCTTATCAAACTCTCTTATTGAGTGCCGACTGGTAATTATCACTACAGTTGTCTCCAATGTAATGAACATTGGTGATGGTGAATAGCTAAGGTCAGGTGTCAGTCCCTCGTGTTTGTTACTCCTCAATAGTACAGCACCAGGTTATGTCACTTGATCATAGGTTTGAGGTGCCCCCGCCGCTCCGTTCCCGAACCCTCATCCTTTCTCTCCCCTGGGCTGGATTGAGATTCCATGTCGATAATCTGCTAGGTTGTGGGCCCAGTTTAAAAATTGCACAGTCACAAGCGGCTCATCCGGATACCTGGCGCCCTCCGGAATAACCAGCCTTACCCGCATATACGGATCTGCGGTGCGGTGGACCTACCCTACTCCGACACTCGTGGGAACAGATATGAACTCAAACACACAAACAAACAAACAAACAGAACAAAATAGAACACAACAACGGCAACAACCTGGACGGCAACAAGGACAACGGCGCGGACAAAGAGAACGGCTCTCTCAAAATGCCGATAAGAAGTTCGAACTCTGAGCCCGCTTCCACCAGCAAGGCCGCAAGGACAATGGACCTGGTCCAGGTGGCAACACGACATCGAAGCTAGCGCAGACAGTGGCTGTTAAGCCTGGTCAAAGCAACGCTACAAAAGCAGCAACGATCCTGAGTGCAAAAACCTCGGATGTGGCTAGCCAGTCGGCCTCGAGCTCTCGGCAACTCACTCCCGGGCGTAAGGCGTACTCGGATCGACGCGCTGCCTTCAGAACGATAAACAGGATCAGCCGGATCCCAGAAAATAAACATACTGACCAGAAGAGGCTAAACCAGAGCCAAAGAAGCCGAGAGTACAGTCCGCCAGTACTAGGAGACCCGTCAGTGAAGTGCTGAAGAACAATCTTGTGGTAGCTGTGATCGACAGAAATGACGCTGACTGTAGCATCACCCCAGAGAATTGGGGAATCTTGGAGCACCCAGGACCAACACCTTCATGCAGGGATGCCGGATGGCACCAGGGGCATGTTAAACTTATTGCCTCCGCTGATCAGAGGTCACTTGACCTTTATAAGATAAGCGTGGGTAAAATTGGTGAAATATGGTCTGGAGCGAAGCTGGAGGTCATTGAGAGGGACCAGATCCTAAACAGACCCAGAACTCGCTTCTGGATTCCTGCGGAGCCGTCGGATCACGCCTCGATACTGAAAATTATCAGTATATGCAATCCGCAGCTTCCAACCCACAATTGGAAGATAGCCAAGCTGGAGGAGGAAACTGGTCGCAGACGCCATGCACGCATAGTCGTGAATGCGGAATCCCTGGCACCTCTAGCTACCACCGACGGAAAGATCAACTATGGTCTCGGGTTGATAACCCTGAAGGTATATCACCAAGATAGGAGTTGCACCAATCCACAAAGCTCTGATCCCCAAGTACCCTCTGGTGAAAAGCAGAACAGTAGGAGAACTGACTGCATAAAGCCGGCTGAGGTGGAGAACACGGCTGTGGTGAACCCAGAATGCGCGGATGCGGTGGTGAACACTTGCGTGCCCTTACTGGCTCCGTATATAGATCCATGGACTCAGGACACAAAATTACAATATCATCTATGTAAGAGACAAAGGTAAACCCAGGTCTTGTATTCTTGCAAAGAAAACCCATAATATTTTTCTTCTATCTAATTACAGTGACGCAGATATAGACGTAACCAATATGGAGTCCGGCACCACTTCATATTGTTTAATCTCGGCGTATCTTGCACATGATCTGTAAGGAACCTTTCCGCCGGAGAACCTGCGGAAGGCAATTGGAGATACAGAACTAAAACATACGAAGATAATTTTATGCAGCGACGCCAACTCCCACCATACAATTTGGGGTAGTACTGATATCAATATTAGAGGTGAGTTACTTTTTGATTACATAATGGCCACAAACCTAAATATGCAACACTGGGTCGGAACCAACCTATTAGAGAGAAGTTTTAGACAGTACACTTATCTCCGACTTAACTTCGGAAAAAGTCATAGACTGGAGAGTGTCAAATGATCACTCTTTTTCTGACCATCGTTTAGTATAAACGATCAGTCACCAGCTCCTCCCCTCTCTCTGAATTACAGGAAAAAAAAAACTGGGCACGATTCAAAGTTGAGCACTTTTTAATAAAGCTAAGTACACTAGACTATTACATGACTGGGAGTGCTACGAGGTCTTCGGACATATAAATCAGTAATCCGGAAAGCCAAGCGCATCCCAAGCATCGAGACTAAGAAAAATACTATCCACTAGTCCTGTTGTGTATCATAATCGTAGAGTTCACAGCTTACATATGATCCACTGTTGTGTATCATAATCGTGAAACTTACAGCGTGCTTATGATCCACAACATAACATAACCAGTATATTTTTCTTTATGGCATACTTTTAGGGTTAAGCATTATGCATGTTAAACACAAACAGCATTTAATTGTCTTGGCGCACACAGCTTAACATAGCACAGGTATACATGCCCACGTTAAATAGGTCACTCAGATAAACGCTGACTTAGTTATTTTAGAATGATGAAAGTACTCAATTTATTGTGAAATTATAAATACGCTGACTAAGTTATTTTAGCATGATGAAATTACTCAATTTATTGTGAAATTATAAGAATACGAGGTGTTAAGTAGAAGTTAATTATAGACTAAGAATCAATTGTTTTCGATAAGCTGAACTGTCTACAAATAAGTGTTAAGTATAAGTGTAACCAACTTTTAAAGCGAAATAAAGTGTCTTAAAGTAAAAAAGACCCGGTTGTTTTAAATAATATAATGAAAGAAAAAAGGACTCAGTAAGTATAAATAGGATCAAGTTAAAGTCCCAGTAGAAGGACTTTTAACATACAACAGTCCCACCATTCCAAGTTGTCTTACATATCCTGATGGTACCTGGACAACATCCTGTACCGAATTCATTGAACTTCTTATGGAAACTCACTTCCCTGGAAGTACAAAACATCTCTCTGGTCTACCACTCCCTACCTGTAAAAATCCTTCCAGGTCAGAGTTACTAGACCCGGAGAAGATAATTACTAACGACAAACTCAACACCCCGTAAAAATCTCCAGGACCTGACGGGGTTGTTCCCGCTGAGTTACAGCAGACACTGCAGGTTATTGCACCATGGCTAATTGTAATTTTTAAGGGTTGTTTATACCTAACATATATTCCCTTTAAGTGGAGGGAGGTGAAAGTAGTTTCCATTCCCAAAGCAGGAAAAGGTTCCCTTAGTTCTCCTAAAGACCTAAGACAAATCAGTTTATCTTCCTTTCTTCTAAAAACTCTCGAGAGGTTGATAGACACATATCTTCATTTTTTTTTTTTTTTTTTTTTTTGTGGGATAAAATAGAGCCACAGCACTCAGACAGGGTTATATCCATTGTGCTGTGACTCAGTTCCCTGGTTTTTAATGATATTTCTTAGATTCATTATTGAATCTAAGAAGGCTATTGTGTGATAAAGAGTGAAGCTGATCCTCTGTCATCACGTCTGTGCCAAAGATCTGCCTTCTAATTATAGAAAATGCTGGACAGTCACAGAGATAGTGCTCTGTGGTTACAGTTTCTTCGTAGCGGGCAGAACATAAGGCGCTTTCGGCCAGGCCGATTGCGTTCATGTGTGTTTCACATGCGTTGTGTCCCGTTAGAAGTCTCGTCAGTTTTCTGCACTCCTTTCTACTTAATGAAAGTAGAAACGAGGCCGATATTTTGGTTATCGTCGGTGTCATGAGCTTGGAGAATCTGCATTTCGTCTCATTCAACCATCTGCTCTTATGTGCAGAGGCGACCCAAGAGCTGATGACAAATTTACCCGTAGATGCAGGTAGTCCAAGCACAGGTTCTGGACCACATGGATTATCCTCAGATCCAGCACGTGCTAGTTCGTCAGATGTTTCATTGCCCGAAACTCCTTTATGGCCCGGCACCCAAATCAGTTTCAGTGTATTGTATTTACCAACACAATTGAGACGTGATCTGCATTGACGTACAATTTTTGATGTGATGACCGGGTTGTTCAAAGCTATAAGAGCAGCCTGACTATCGCTGAAAACTGATATGGCTCTGTTCTGCTATCTATTATGCGCAATGTAGTCCATAGCCATAAGTATAGCATAAACTTCGGCTTGAAATACCGAGGCATTGTCGCCTAAGGCGAAGTGAAGTCTGCGGTCATCCGGTTCCACAAACACTCCAGCACCAGATCCCTGATCGGTTCTGGAGCCGTCTGTGAAAATGCGTTGTGACCCTCTACCAAGCTCACAGTCAGGCGTTAACCAGTCCTGAATGTCAGGATAGCAAACCATAAAATTTCGTCTTTGTAATATTTCTGTTATCATTGCATCAGAAGGCATCTCAAGTAGACAGGTGTCTAATGGAGTGCCAAGTGCAATGTCAGAGATATTCCAAGAAACATTAAACCAGAAACCACCTCGTTTTAGTCTCCAGCAGCCTTTCATGGCTTCGCCTCTGATGAAGATGTCAAGTGGTGGTAGGTTTAAAATTGCATTCTGTGCTGGACCAGGTGTTGTGGGAAAGGCACCCGTAACACCCAGACACACGGTTCTCTGAATCTTGGCGAGACTATTTGTCACGCACTTTCGCGACAGCTTGTTCCACCAGACTTCCGATGCATATGATATCATCGGTCTTATCATTGCCGTGTAAATCCATAAGGTTTTGCTCGGCGATAGTCCCCATGTCTTCCTAAAAATTCATCTGCATTGCCAAAAGGCATTCAATGCTCGCGAAATTTTATTTTCAACATGTTTTGTCCAAAGTAGTTTACTATCTAGAGTTAAGCCCAGATATTTTATTTCGTTAGACAGAGGAATAGTGACACCCTTAAGTACTGGTAGAGATAATCCTGTCTTTATACATTTCCTAGTGAAGAGAACAATCCCTGTTTTGTGAGGGTTGACGGAAAGTCCGTTTGCAGTACACCAGCTGTTAATTCGGTTCAATGAGTTTTGTGTTTTAACACAGACCTCATTGAGGGAAAAGCATGTGGCAAGAATGGCAACATCGTCTGCATAGGCCTGGGAATAGACACCTGGTCCATCAAGATCGTTGAGCAGAGAGTCAACCAGCATACATCAGAGCAGGGGGAAGAGAACGCCTCCTTGAGGACAACCTCTATTCACCCCTGCCATAATATACTGACCGCACTGCGCCTCAGAGGTGATGGTCCTAAACATTTGCATTGACCTTAGCCATTTGACCAATGTTTCATATTACCATTCCTTCTAGCTGCGTCACACATTCCATCAAAAGTCACATTATCAAAAGCACCCTCGATGTCAACAAATATGCCCATGACGTACATCTACCAGGTCTTGCCCACAGAATTGGGTTAACTTGGTGACAGCAAAGAGTTTCGATACTATAAGACAGCTTCTAGGGCTTGCTCATCGTATAGTATAGTTTCACCACGTAGTTCACTAAGACCACACATGCGTTTGTTATACACCCGTGGTTCTTGAATAGCTGTGATGTGAGGTAATGTATGCAACATGGAGAGCCGCTTACCTAGTAAAGCGGTAGCAGCTTTAGAATGTTGCAGATTGATCTGAGTAAATATCATGACAGGATAATTAACTCGTTTCGCATCATGTGCCTATTCCAAAGAATAAGAATAGATGACTGTAGTACTTAGATAGCATGATACCTAACGACTTCTGGTCTAAGCCAACAACCAGGGTTGAGCCCTCCTTCTCCTCCGGACCTCGCTCTGGTTTATGACTATAGATTTTCTATCCGTTCGTTTCGATGCCCTGGTTTTCCTGATAGGACCAGGTATCCAGCATATTGTTCGTCTGCGTTTGGATTCGTCTCCGCTGAAAACGGCGATGCGCGATTTGCCCAAAGGGGGGATTTTAGCAACGGCTGTGGCAATCAAATCGAAATTGTCTTGTTTCGAGCATAGCACCTTCATGATGCCATCACTCGTCTCATAGCCTTTTGCGTTTGCACTGACACCGCCGGTGCTGACTAGCCGCCAAAGATGATCGGTGGAGTGTTTTACTTCTGCATCATTCATCTTTTGCGCCTTCCCCAGTTTGCCAATAATCGCAACTGGAAGATCTTTGCGAGCAGCATCACAATATGATACTGCTTGCCTACCTCTGCCAGTGGATGTTGAAGGCAGTTCATCCGCAGCCGATCCGGAACATGAAGCGCCAGTGCTCTTGCTTGTGGAAGCAATATCATTGGAAACTTTCGAGTTCTGGGAGTTACGGGGTTTCACAGAAAGGAGCCCTGAGAGGAAACAACACTGTCGAGCAGCCATATAGTGGAGGATTAGTCATAGGCATAGCCGAACCGACACTTTCCTCTACCGGTATAGAAACCACTGCGTTGTCGTTATCCTCCTCTAGACTCCTAGCTGCCTCAGTAATTTGGGAGATATAGGAGCACGATGAACCCCCTGCTACAGGAGCAGAAAGGTTCATCATACCAGGGTTGGTTGCGTGGTTTGAGGCCTCCAGAATCCTTGCCTCAGCCGCTGAAACGGGTGGATTGTCACTTTTGTGGATACCACCTGGAGTAGTTAAATCTTTATGTTGACCCATCGCGGTGGTGTAGGATTTCTTTAGAGTCTACCACCCCACAAAAAGACTTTTCTAGTATTTAGCTCATTACTCATCACAAGCCTGTCTGACAAGGGTGACCCTACCAGAAACTTTAAAAAGTTTCCGTCAGCTTAGCCTTATTGAGTCATTGTAACTTAAGCCCCCACACCAAGTCAAGGTAACCACCACGTGGGGGTAATATAGTTTGAGAAATCCTTAGACTATAAAGAGTACACATTGGTTACGTTTTTAGACATAGAGGGAGCTTTTAACAACGTCACACCAAATATAAGAGCGCACTTATAAAACTGGGAGTGGAGAAGTCTTTAAGTACGTTTATACACCAAATGTTTACAAGCAGGGTTATAAACTCTAAACTGGGACACTCCACTGTCAAACGTTTTGTTAGTAAAGGTACTTCACAAGGTGGAGTGCTATCTCCCCTTCTTTGGAACATTGTAGTGAATGACCTACTCTTCAAACTACCGGAAGGGGGCTAGAATATGGACCAAAACCTGAGGATTGGGGGTGAACCCATCCAAAACAAAACTAGTGCTATTCACCAGGAAATATACGATTCCACATATCGACCCACCAGTCCTAAACGGAGTAAATCTTGAATTCAAAGGTTCCGCAAAATACCTAGGCTTAATCCTGGACAGTAAACTTTCTTAGAAAACAAAAATTTAAGAAAGAATCAAAAAGGCTACGGTAACCTTATATACCTGCAAAAAAACTGCGGGAAGAAAGTTGGGTTTAATCCAACTAAATCCTAATGCACTGGCTATACGTCACGGTAGTACGACCCATACTTTTGTATGGAGTTCTCGTCTGGTGGACAGCAATGGAGAAAACATCATATCTCGCCAATCTCAGTAGAGTAACGCGTCATTATGCATCAGTGGAGCGTTAAGAACTACGGCCTCTGACGCACTAAACATGCTTTTATATCTCATCCCAATAGACATCTTAGGAAAACAGATGGCAGCTTATACAGCGATTCGCCAGAAACCAGTGGCGGGAGACACATATGGGACATACCACAATTACAAATCTACTAAGAAGGTTACCCAAAAATACCAAAAATACCCAAAAATACCTCGCCTTCGATAGGGGCTTTAAGGCAACTATACCCTCTAGAGAAGACTGGGAAGGAGGCACTTTGACAACTGGAAACACACTTGAATTCTATACTGATGGCTCTAAGCTGGACGGTAAGGTAGGATGTGGTGTTTTCTGTGAACAACTAAACTTAGGTATAGCCCTCCGCCTGCCGGACTACTTTAGTGTATTTCAAGCGGAAGTCATGGCTATTAAAGTCATGGTTCTTACCTGGCTAAGATGGAATATAGTATCCATAAAAGATATTAGTATTTTCATCGATAGTCAAGCCGCCATCAAATCCATTATATTCGAGTCCCTCACGTCGAAAGTTGCCCACGACTGTCGCTTATCTCTGATATACACCGGTATTGGGTGTCAGGGCACAGGTACATCGAAGGAAATGAGAAGGCCGACGAACTAGCTAGGAAGGGGACCACACTGAACATTCAGCCTGGGATGAGTAATCTGGCTATTCCCTTATCAACTTGTAAAATTATTCTGGAGCAAGACACATTAACGAAAACAAACAAGAGGTGGGCGGGTGGTACAACCTGCTCCACCACTAATATCACTGGCCACTGTATAATAGGTAGACACGCAAAAAGGTTAGGTGTGCAAGCTCCTGACTTCTGTTGGAGTTGTATGGACGAGGAGGAGGAGGAAACCACTGTGCATCTCCTCTGTACTTGCCCAGCCCTCTCACACAAAAGGAACACATTTTTCGGCTATTACTTCTTAGGTAACCTGAACGACATTGCCGGCATTGAAATAAAATGTATACGTTGCTTTGTAAAAAGCGCCAATTGGTTCAACGAGTGGAAGCAGGATTAGTTCTGTGGTATCACGACGGACCTCTTTTGGTCTAAGTGTGCATTTCAACCTAACCTATCATAACCATTGTAATCTGTAGTAAATTATGTTCAAGTTCTCAAAATTTCATCGAAATCCAACCGATTTGGCCAACATTTTTTGTGGCCAAAGTGTTATTTAATCTGCTCTCAAATTTTTAGTGTTTTATAGTGTTTATCGCGCTTTATAATTAATAAATTTTAACAATGCTTCTTACTAAAGCAGTGCTTCAGTGTTTTTAATAAAAATTTTAGTGAAAAACATTATCTATTCTTTACAAACTGCAATTTTGTGTAGTTCATAAACATACACAATAATAATTCTGTGCATTATTTTTTGACATTATTTATACAAAGACTTTCTGCAAATTTTAATTTTCTGTTGTTTACTATTCTTTTGACATTTTACCTTCATAAAACGACTGCATAGTTTAAGAACTATTGCTGTGCTTCTTAAACTTTTATCTTTATATAAATTTATTTGAACCATTGCATACTTTTTGGGTCATCAAGATTTAATAACTATTTATAAAATGATTTGCTCTATTCTAAATTGCAATGAACAAAGTGAGACTTTGCAATTTGTTAATTGCTGGTTATGCGACAACTTTGCTCATGCCAAGTGCGCAGGGTTACCTGGTAATTGACATTTTAAACGATAACAAAGGCTTACGTTGGTCATGTAGTAAATGTAGACCGGCAGACATCGATTTGTATAAAATTTTAAAGCAAACTAGGAAAGGATTTAGTGAAATTAGCAGGGAACTGCCTTCTCTAACGGCTAAATTCCAGCATTATGAATCACTTTTCAATGATTTTAAATGCATGGATGAACCGTCATCCTCTCCGAAAAGGAAGAGGACATTGAGAAATAAACAAAAGCTCCCTGCTACTGAATCATTGCCAGAAATTTCTAACCAAATAGAAATTGAAATAACTCCCTCCACACCAGTTAATACTTTCCCTGACGCTGTAGATTTGTCTGATAATCGTGATACAATTGCTAACCCGACTACTAGTCAAACTTTAGCAACAGACCATGGCACTAATTTAGAAACCATGCGGAAGGAATTAGTTGTAGTTCCTCCAAACAAATCAATGTTTGCATCTCGGTTTGCACCTGATACCACAGTTGATGATATAAAATATCACATTTATACACGTATTGGCTCCACGTTAAATATGTCTGATATTTTAGTATTCAAATCTTGTCCTGATGGAGTTTCTTCAAAAAAAACTGCCAGTGAACAATACTTTTACCTTAATTTATCAGAATGTGCGTGGACTTAATACTAAACTAACAAAGTTATATACAAACAGTTTCGGCTTTTCCTGCGACATTATAGTTTTACTGAAACTTGGCTTCGCGGAAATGTATTAAATACAGAAATTCTTTGCAATGACTTCCAAATTTTTAGGAAAGACCGACATTATAAGATGGGTCGTGGAGTTTTAATTGCTACCCGTTCTTCCTTAATGACAGAACTAATCGATGTTCCTGATACATATAACTTAGAATTTGTTTGTGTTTTAGTAAAATTTGATTTTAATAACATTTTCATTACTTATTCTTACATACCTCCATGCTCTGATTCTGAAATATATGCCAACCACGCTAAATCAATTGAAACCATTACCAAATTAACAATATCCTATTAATATAATAAATCTGTTTGTTCGTTTGTACGTTTGTACGTTTGTACGTTTGTACGTTTGTCCGTTTGTACGTTTGTTCCGCTTCTCCGTCTAAACGGCTGATCCGATTTCCTTGAAATTTTTACCACAGATGCGGTATGGTCTGGAAGGAATGATAGGCTATATATGGGCGGGATTGGACAAAGAGGCGTGGCACCTCCCATACAACATAAACTTTCAATACGATATAACTCGGCACTTTCACCAGCTACGAACATGAAACAAAAAACTCAAATACACAAAAAAATTTAAAAACAAAAAAACAAAAGCACAAAACAAAACAAAAGCAAAAATACAAAAACAAAAGCAATCACGTTTGTTCCGCTTCTCCGTCTAAACGGCTGATCCGATTGTCTTGAAATTTTTACCACAGATGCGGTATGGTCTGGAAGGAATGATAGGCTATATATGGGCGGGATTGGGCAAAGAGGCGTGGCACCTCCCATGCAACCTAAACACGATATAACTCGGCACTTTCACCAGCAACGAACATGAAACAAAAAACTCAAATACAAAAAAAAAATAAAAACAAAAAAGCAAAAGCACAACACAAAACAAAAGCAAAAATACAAAAACAAAAACAAAACCAATCACATAAAACCACAATCCAAACTAAATGAAAAACAAAAAAAGGAAAGAAAAAGAAAAACAAACTCACCACACTAAAACTAACCAAACTAAAACTCACCACACTAAAATTCACCCTTAAATTAACCACACTAAAACCCACCACACTATAATTCACCACACTAAAACTCACCACACTAAAATTCACCACACTAAAACTCACCACACTAAAACTCACCACACTAAAACTCACCACACTAAAACTCACCACACTAAAACTCACCACACTAAAACTCACCACACTAAAACTCACCACACAAAAACTCACCACACTAAAACTTACCACACAAAAATTCACCACACTAAAACTCACCACACTAA
Source organism: Dryomyza anilis (assembly GCA_951804985.1). Classification (NCBI taxonomy): domain Eukaryota; kingdom Metazoa; phylum Arthropoda; class Insecta; order Diptera; family Dryomyzidae; genus Dryomyza; species Dryomyza anilis. The sequence continues at coordinate 5,588,164 of OX638135.1, forward strand.
AATTTCTCCACATTAAAACTCATCACACTAAAACTCACCACACTAAAACTCACTATACCCAAAAGTCGCCACACTCAAACTCACCGCACTAAAATTCACAACACTAAAACTCACCACATTTAAACTCACCATACCAAAACTCAGCCGCGGTAGCTCAGTGGTTAGTGCGTTGGACTACGAGCCGAAAGGTCCCCGGTTCAAGCCTGGACTGGGGCTAACAACATCTTTTCATAGAAACATTTTTCTATACCGCGCTACCTCTCGTCAGTAAATGGCAAACCTACGAGAGTAAAACCATTGCCTATGAAAAGCTCTCACCCGCCGTTCGGATTCGGCAATAAACTGTAGGTCCCACCACTTTGAGTACAAATATAACACGCACAGCTCAAAATGGTGAGAGAGCTCGGCCGAAGTTCTATACAGGACTGTAGCGCCAAACTATTATTATATTACCAAAACTCACCACACTAAAACTTACCACACTAAAACTCACCACACTTAAACTCACCACACTAAAACTCACCACACAAAAATTCAACACACTAAAATTGAACACACTAAAACTCACCACACTAAAATTTCACCACACTAAAACTCACCACACTAAAACTCACTACACTAAAATTTCACCACATTAAAATTCACCACTTTTAAACTCACCACATTAAAACTCACTACACTCAAATTTCGATACACTAAAACTTACCACACTTAAACTCACCACCCTAAAATTCACTACACTAAAACTCACCACAATAAAATTCATCACATTAAAATTCATCACACTAAAACTCACCACAATAAAATTCACCACACTAAAACCCACCACACTATAATTGACCACACTAAAACTCACCACACTTAAAAACACCACACTTAAACTCACCACACTCAAATTCACCACACTAAAACTCACCACACTAAAACTCACCACACCAAAACTAACCACAATTAAACTCACCACTCCAAAATTCACCACATCTAAACTCACTACACCGAAACTTACTACATTAAAACCCACCACTCTAAAACTTCTACTGGGAAAAACTCTACGGGGAAGAATTCTACGGGAAAGAATTCTACCGGGAACAATTCTACCGGGATGAATTCTACGTTGAGAATTCTACGGGAAAGCGTTCTATGTGGATTTTACGGGAAGATTTCTACTGAGAATAATTATGCGGAGAAGCGCAGTCTGAGAAAAAAATTGTCTTTGAGAAAAGTTGTTTTGGCGGAGAATTATTTGGTTACCACATTTATAAAACGAATAAAAAAATTTCAACAGCTAAGCACGGGCCCCTCATATCAATAATAAAAAAATGTTTTTTATATTAATAAAATCGTTCCATATCTTTGAATTCAGAAAATCTTGGCACGAGTCGTGCACGGGTCCAGCTAGTTTTAAATAAATATGAAAAAATGCTTGATCTTACATATGTGGATAATATATTTCTTGCATCCATAAATCGTACCCTTCCTTTGTCCTTGCCTGATGATCCCTATCATCCGACAATAGAACTTAGTTTGCAAATACGCAACAACTCAAATAGTTCTACTGATAACGAGATTGTCCCTAAAGAAAATAATTATTGCTTTAAAAGAGCTAATTATACAAATCTTAACGCATCTCTTTCCAAAATTGATTGGTCGCTGGTAATTACGGAGCTAGACTTTGTGAGTTCTGTTAAAAAATATAATAGCTGTTTACTTGATTGTTTTAAAGAAAATATTCCCAAAATAAAACAATTTCGTAATAATGCACCTATTTGGTCAACACGCGAGTTGAAATCTGTAAAAAACAGGAAAAACCGGTATTTTAAAAAATACAAGAAATCCGGCTGTATCAACGATTACATTTTATACTCACAGACACGTTATAGTTACCAATATCTAAGCAAACTTTGCTACAATAATTATATTATAAAATTAAAAGATAATTTAAAAACCAATCCCAAACAATTTTATAACATTATCAACATGAAACGAAAGTATTCTGTGTATCCTTGTCAAATGGCATGGAACGACAAAGTATCCAAAACTGACATGGACATTTCTGATATCTTTACTAACTTCTTTCCAACTACTTATTCCTCAGAAAATCACAAACATGATGTCATCTATCCTTTCACATTAAATAGAAGCAAGTTAATACTTTAACACCAGTTAATACTTTCCCTGACGCTGTAGATTTGTCTGATAATCGTGATACAATTGCTAACCCGACTACTAGTCAAACTTTAGCAACAGACCATGGCACTAATTTAGAAACCATGCGGAAGGAATTAGTTGTAGTTCCTCCAAACAAATCAATGTTTGCATCTCGGTTTGCACCTGATACCACAGTTGATGATATAAAATATCACATTTATACACGTATTGGCTCCACGTTAAATATGTCTGATATTTTAGTATTCAAATCTTGTCCTGATGGAGTTTCTTCAAAAAAAACTGCCAGTGAACAATACTTTTACCTTAATTTATCAGAATGTGCGTGGACTTAATACTAAACTAACAAAGTTATATACAAACAGTTTCGGCTTTTCCTGCGACATTATAGTTTTACTGAAACTTGGCTTCGCGGAAATGTATTAAATACAGAAATTCTTTGCAATGACTTCCAAATTTTTAGGAAAGACCGACATTATAAGATGGGTCGTGGAGTTTTAATTGCTACCCGTTCTTCCTTAATGACAGAACTAATCGATGTTCCTGATACATATAACTTAGAATTTGTTTGTGTTTTAGTAAAATTTGATTTTAATAACATTTTCATTACTTATTCTTACATACCTCCATGCTCTGATTCTGAAATATATGCCAACCACGCTAAATCAATTGAAACCATTACCAAATTAACAATATCCTATTAATATAATAAATCTGTTTGTTCGTTTGTACGTTTGTACGTTTGTACGTTTGTACGTTTGTCCGTTTGTACGTTTGTTCCGCTTCTCCGTCTAAACGGCTGATCCGATTTCCTTGAAATTTTTACCACAGATGCGGTATGGTCTGGAAGGAATGATAGGCTATATATGGGCGGGATTGGACAAAGAGGCGTGGCACCTCCCATACAACATAAACTTTCAATACGATATAACTCGGCACTTTCACCAGCTACGAACATGAAACAAAAAACTCAAATACACAAAAAAATTTAAAAACAAAAAAACAAAAGCACAAAACAAAACAAAAGCAAAAATACAAAAACAAAAGCAATCACGTTTGTTCCGCTTCTCCGTCTAAACGGCTGATCCGATTGTCTTGAAATTTTTACCACAGATGCGGTATGGTCTGGAAGGAATGATAGGCTATATATGGGCGGGATTGGGCAAAGAGGCGTGGCACCTCCCATGCAACCTAAACACGATATAACTCGGCACTTTCACCAGCAACGAACATGAAACAAAAAACTCAAATACAAAAAAAAAATAAAAACAAAAAAGCAAAAGCACAACACAAAACAAAAGCAAAAATACAAAAACAAAAACAAAACCAATCACATAAAACCACAATCCAAACTAAATGAAAAACAAAAAAAGGAAAGAAAAAGAAAAACAAACTCACCACACTAAAACTAACCAAACTAAAACTCACCACACTAAAATTCACCCTTAAATTAACCACACTAAAACCCACCACACTATAATTCACCACACTAAAACTCACCACACTAAAATTCACCACACTAAAACTCACCACACTAAAACTCACCACACTAAAACTCACCACACTAAAACTCACCACACTAAAACTCACCACACTAAAACTCACCACACTAAAACTCACCACACAAAAACTCACCACACTAAAACTTACCACACAAAAATTCACCACACTAAAACTCACCACACTAAAATTTCTCCACATTAAAACTCATCACACTAAAACTCACCACACTAAAACTCACTATACCCAAAAGTCGCCACACTCAAACTCACCGCACTAAAATTCACAACACTAAAACTCACCACATTTAAACTCACCATACCAAAACTCAGCCGCGGTAGCTCAGTGGTTAGTGCGTTGGACTACGAGCCGAAAGGTCCCCGGTTCAAGCCTGGACTGGGGCTAACAACATCTTTTCATAGAAACATTTTTCTATACCGCGCTACCTCTCGTCAGTAAATGGCAAACCTACGAGAGTAAAACCATTGCCTATGAAAAGCTCTCACCCGCCGTTCGGATTCGGCAATAAACTGTAGGTCCCACCACTTTGAGTACAAATATAACACGCACAGCTCAAAATGGTGAGAGAGCTCGGCCGAAGTTCTATACAGGACTGTAGCGCCAAACTATTATTATATTACCAAAACTCACCACACTAAAACTTACCACACTAAAACTCACCACACTTAAACTCACCACACTAAAACTCACCACACAAAAATTCAACACACTAAAATTGAACACACTAAAACTCACCACACTAAAATTTCACCACACTAAAACTCACCACACTAAAACTCACTACACTAAAATTTCACCACATTAAAATTCACCACTTTTAAACTCACCACATTAAAACTCACTACACTCAAATTTCGATACACTAAAACTTACCACACTTAAACTCACCACCCTAAAATTCACTACACTAAAACTCACCACAATAAAATTCATCACATTAAAATTCATCACACTAAAACTCACCACAATAAAATTCACCACACTAAAACCCACCACACTATAATTGACCACACTAAAACTCACCACACTTAAAAACACCACACTTAAACTCACCACACTCAAATTCACCACACTAAAACTCACCACACTAAAACTCACCACACCAAAACTAACCACAATTAAACTCACCACTCCAAAATTCACCACATCTAAACTCACTACACCGAAACTTACTACATTAAAACCCACCACTCTAAAACTTCTACTGGGAAAAACTCTACGGGGAAGAATTCTACGGGAAAGAATTCTACCGGGAACAATTCTACCGGGATGAATTCTACGTTGAGAATTCTACGGGAAAGCGTTCTATGTGGATTTTACGGGAAGATTTCTACTGAGAATAATTATGCGGAGAAGCGCAGTCTGAGAAAAAAATTGTCTTTGAGAAAAGTTGTTTTGGCGGAGAATTATTTGGTTACCACATTTATAAAACGAATAAAAAAATTTCAACAGCTAAGCACGGGCCCCTCATATCAATAATAAAAAAATGTTTTTTATATTAATAAAATCGTTCCATATCTTTGAATTCAGAAAATCTTGGCACGAGTCGTGCACGGGTCCAGCTAGTTTTAAATAAATATGAAAAAATGCTTGATCTTACATATGTGGATAATATATTTCTTGCATCCATAAATCGTACCCTTCCTTTGTCCTTGCCTGATGATCCCTATCATCCGACAATAGAACTTAGTTTGCAAATACGCAACAACTCAAATAGTTCTACTGATAACGAGATTGTCCCTAAAGAAAATAATTATTGCTTTAAAAGAGCTAATTATACAAATCTTAACGCATCTCTTTCCAAAATTGATTGGTCGCTGGTAATTACGGAGCTAGACTTTGTGAGTTCTGTTAAAAAATATAATAGCTGTTTACTTGATTGTTTTAAAGAAAATATTCCCAAAATAAAACAATTTCGTAATAATGCACCTATTTGGTCAACACGCGAGTTGAAATCTGTAAAAAACAGGAAAAACCGGTATTTTAAAAAATACAAGAAATCCGGCTGTATCAACGATTACATTTTATACTCACAGACACGTTATAGTTACCAATATCTAAGCAAACTTTGCTACAATAATTATATTATAAAATTAAAAGATAATTTAAAAACCAATCCCAAACAATTTTATAACATTATCAACATGAAACGAAAGTATTCTGTGTATCCTTGTCAAATGGCATGGAACGACAAAGTATCCAAAACTGACATGGACATTTCTGATATCTTTACTAACTTCTTTCCAACTACTTATTCCTCAGAAAATCACAAACATGATGTCATCTATCCTTTCACATTAAATAGAAGCAATTATATTAAAATGCCGACTATTACATCCAATATAGTTTTAAGGTACCTCAAAACAATTTCAATATCATATTCAGCAGGTCCTGACTTCATACCTATTTGTATATTAATGCGGTGTGCGGATATTTTACATAAACCATTAACCACATCATTTAATTTGTCCCTTAAGACAGGTATATTTCCGGATATATGGAAGGAATCATTTATTATTCCCCTGTTTAAAAGTGGTAGTAGATCTAACGTTGTAAATTACAGTGGTATTTCAAAACTAAGTGCTATTCCTAAATTATTTGAAAAAAATTTAACCGATCAGCTCACACATAGTTTAGCAATTGTTTCACCGTATCAGCATGGATTCTTGAAAGGTAGATCAACATGTACCAATCTGTTAGATTTCACCACTACAGTCATAAATGGCTTTAATTGGGGATTACAAACAGATGTAGTATACACAGATTTTAGCAAAGCTTTCGATAGTGTTAATCACGAATTACTTTTAATAAAATTAGATCTATTGGAATTTCCAAAATGTCTCCTAAACTGGATAAAATCTTATCTGACATCCAGAAAAATGAGAGTGTTATTTAAGGAAGCTACATCAAGGTATATTTCGGTTTCGTCAGGTGTTCCCCAAGGGAGTCATCTTGGCCCAATATTATTTATCTTATTTATAAATGACCTACCATCAGTTATAAAACACTGTAGAATTTTAATGTATGTAGATGATGTCAATTATTCCATTCATTTAACGATGCAGTACAGCAATTTTGCATTCAAGAAGATCTAAATAGGTTAGAAGATTGGTGTACTTATAACCACCTTAACCTTAATCTCAAGAAATGTAAGCAAATGACCACCTACTCTCGTAGATGTCCTATTTATATAAGTTATAGCATTTTGGAATTAATTTAGATACAGTTTCAACCTTTGACGATTTAGGAGTATCAATGGACCCTGAGCTTCGTTTTCATTTACACGTTAATAAAATGACAAATAAAGCTAAAGGTGTTTTAGGATTTATAAAACGCTGGTCCATATACGACGAAATTGCTTTATACCTCACTTGTACGTCCCATTTTGGAATATGCATCCATTGTTTGGAACCCACACTATAATATACATAATGACACTATTGAATCAAGTCAAAAACAATTTTTATTATTTTCACTTCGAAACCTCAATTGGAATCCGGATATACACCTACCACCTTATGAAAATCGACTAAAATTACTTAATCTTCCAACTCTTAAAAGCAGACGAACAAAGCTTATTGTCATATTTGTATTTAAATTAATTAATAGTGGCATAGAATCAAGTTATTTACTTCAACGTATATCCCTAAATTGTCCTACAAGGCAAACCAGACAATATATTCCGATAAAATTGGGCATATGTAGCTCTAACAACTCTTTAAATGATCCGTTCTGTCGGATATGCAATGAGTTTAATGAATTATATTTTCTTTTCTATCTTTCTGACTCGATTTACGTAAAAAATAATATCGTTCAACACCTAAATACTTAATTAGACGTTGTATACTTTAATGAGACTTTTTTTTTAGTTTATCTGTAGTTAACTCGCGAATTCTCGTGAATCTGACCAGCTTGGGCTGCTCAAGAAACGGTCACCAATTCGCGCGATATGCGGATGTGCCTCTCGGTCGGTTGGGCGGGTAAGAGGGCGTGGGATTAAAAAAAATGAATTACTTTTATTAACGTGCTCAAACTTTTTGAGGGGGGTCTCGTGGGAATTTCGAAAAAGTCGTTTTTTGAACCACTCTACTGCTGCATGTTCACAATTTAATTGATCACACATGAGATGAACTCGACCACTTCCAATGACTACTAAAGTGATGCGTCTCAGATGCGGCGTCATTATATAGTGCATACATCAGTTCGACTCGCTTAAACAAGTTTCGAGAAGCTTCTACACTTTTTGTGAATGCTTCATGCTATTTGCATCTCATTCGGACACATGTGCTTAAGTTTGCTGATCTTCTATCTCTTTCTCGTCCTCTGCTCTGCTTCAGCGATATTATTGATTCCAATTTTCAAATAAAATTAGAACTTTAGTTTCTTATGCACTTTTTATATTTGTTTTAAATATACTACTAATATAAAAAATAAATAATTAAGATATTATTTATACACTCTAATTTCATAATACGAGAAATACAATTGGGACTTATACATGAATATAAATGAAAGAACATAATATTATTGTACATAGTTTAGATATACATATTGATATGAATATAGATATATATTACGGTGAAAATGGTCCAAAACAAAATTGACTCTGTAAAAAATTAATAATATAAGAAAAATTTTATTTTATAGCATAAAACGAAAAAACTAAACTTTATTCTATCGATCTGGAAGTTCAAAGAGAAATTGTAGGCATTACTGGGATCATTCGGTGCAAATATTGAACAAAGGTCGTTATGATGCTTAACGCCCTAATTGCAGTCAATCAAGTTATAATCAAGTAATAAATTATAATAAACCATCGAATACAAAGTCAAAATTTCCACCTGTTCTTTATGAAGGAGCTTCCAAGTCAATAAATTTTGTATTCTTATTTAGAACGTCAATTAGGTTCCATGGTAAATTCGTACAATTTAAACTTTGTTTCATAATTGTTAATTGATTTCTAATAAACGCAATTGCCTTAAGAGTATTTACAGCAAAAAAATATTATTTTTAGTAATAAACACAAATATTTGATGCACTTTCCGTCAGATTTCATTTTCAAAAAGTAACTAAATAAAGCTAGTTATTTTTTAGCGGACAAATTTTTAATTTTAGTAGCTAAGGTTATGAATAATCCGCTAGATCTAGCAACAAAGTAGCTAAAACGGCAACACTGGTTAAATGCCGAATCCCAATGACGGATTAGAGCTTTTCATAGGCAATTGTAGGCTTGCCATTTTCTGCCGAGAGGTAGCATCGCATAGTAAAATATTTTCTATGAAAAAGATGTTGGCAGTCACTGGGGATCGAACCGGGGACCTTTCGGCTCGCGACTTTTCGTTCGAATTGTCAAATTTAAAATAGGGGAAAAAATGGTATGAGGATGAGGCAATTCCTTAAATATATGTTAAAAATGTGTAGTTATATGGCCATACGACAATATGAAAGTTCGATTTGTTGTTAAAAAAATATTTTATGAAAAACATTTTGATTTGAAAACTTATTATTTAATATGTTGTCTTTTATTAGTTAACATATCAATAGGCATACAGTGAACAAATAATAAATATTTAGTATATTTGTAATTAGAAAATGTTGTTTGTGTCTATTTTGTATTGTCTAACGAAGCAATGTGAACATTTTCAAATAGCGCTTTGTGAATGTTACCTTTAAAAAAATTCCGTAATTTAGAAGAAAAATATAAAAAATGTTTGATATAATATTTTGACAAGTATGCTTAATATAAAAATAACTTTTTACTAGCATCAAAATGTATTTTTCTGATTTTTATCGATTTTTCTCTGGGGCATCTGGAATAAAAATACATACAATTTTTAAAGTCTGGTTGGATTCCTATATGTTAGAGCGAGAGGAAAAATTTGTAGCAATAATAAACTATGTTTATAATAGAAGAAATAGTTTGTTGGACACTTTGTTATTGGATTATTGATTATATAAAAAAATTTAATGATTTACAGGTTTTTAAAAAAATAAAATCGGCTGATTACCGATTGCCGTTACCGATATAAAGTTCTAGCGGTAAAATAGCAGTGTGAAACGGTATTTTTCCGGTAAAAATTGGATTACTTTTCGGAATTTTAAATACCAAATTCTTATTTTAGTATGACAGGCTATCAAAAATCATAATCTGCAACTCTCTTTAAAAAAATACTAGCTGGATCCGCACACATTTTTAGATTCTTTTCAAATTATTTGCAAGTAATCAAAAAAAATGTTGTAGCCGCTGTAGCTCAGTGGTTATTGCGTTGGACTGCGAGCCGAAAGGTCCCCGGTTCAAGCCTAGACGGGGGCTAACAACATCTTTTCATAGAAACATTTTTCTATACCGCGCTACATCTCGTCACTAAATGGCAAACCTACGAGAGTAAAATCATTGCCTATGAAAAGCTCTCACCCGCCGTTCGGATTCGGCAATAAATTGTAGGTCCCACCACTTTGAGTACAAATATAACACGCACAGCTCAAAATGGTGAGAGAGCTCGGCCGAAGTTCTATACAGGACTGTAGCGCCAAACTATTATTATTATTAATCAAAAAAATGTGTGAGATTACTTTTTCTGATTATTCATACTATATATATTATTTTTTGAAAATAATCAAAAAGAATAAAAAAGGTTTGGTCACATGGTAAATTTTGAAGTAAAAAAATTGTGATAGTTGGTGTGATTACATTTGTAGGAATTATAAAAGTCGATCTAAGACGACCATAAATACGTATCGTCGGTGATACTGCAAACACGCCTATCTACATTTTCAAATACCTCTTACAAAATGAATTTTACAGAAGAACAAAACTATTTTGAGTCTCAATTCTGTACTTGTTTGTTTGCTTAAATGGCCCTTACAACCGTGGGTCGGTTTTGGCCGCTGAGATGAAGCCGCGCCAGTCGGATCTGCATTGCACGCGCTGACGCCAGTTAGAAATACCAAGCGTTGCCAGGTTGTCCTCAACTTTGTCTTTCCAAAGCAGATTTGGACGCCCTCTTCTACGCTGTCAACCTTCGAGTTTCGATTCAAGAACTTGCTTGGCTAGAGTGTTTTCATCCATTCGTTCGACATGACCTAGCCAGCGCAGCCGCTGGATCTTGATGAGCTTGACTATGTCAATGTCGTCGAATAATTCATACAGCTCGTGGTTCATCCTGATTCGATACTAGTTAGCAAAGCAGATAGGGCCAAAGATTTTACGTAGAATCTTTCTCTCGAACGCTCCCAGTACTCTCTCATCGGTGGAGGCCAGCGTCCATGTTTCTGCACCATAAAGTAGGACGGGCATGAGGAGTGACTTGTAGAGCGATATTTTTGTCCGGCGAGAGAGGGCTCTACTTCTCAATTGCCTGCTGAGCCCAAAGTAGCACCTGTTGGCAAGAGTTATACTCCGTTTGATCTCCAGGCTGACGTCGTTGTTGCTGTTTATGCTGTATCCCAAGTAGACGAAGTCCTTCACAATGTCAAATTTGTGGGTGTCAAAATCAACTTTTTGTGCAAGACGCACGGACTCTTTTTTGCTTGTTAACACAAGGAACATCGTCTTGTCCTCGTTCACCACTAGACCCATTCGACGAGACTCTTTCTCCAATCTGGAGAATGCTGCGCTGACTGCTCGTGTGCTCCTGCCAATGATATCAATATCGTCGGCATATGCGAGCAGCATGACACTTTTGTTGAGGATAGTGCCGCTTTGACGGAGTTCGGCAGCTCGAACTATTTTCTCCATCAATAAGTTAAAAAAGTCGCACGATAGGGAGTCACCCTGTCTGAAACCTCGTTCAGTATGAAATGGATCGGAGAGGTATTTTCCTATTCTCACTGAGCAAAGTGTGTTGATCAAGGTCATCCTGCAAAGCCTTATAAGTTTCGCAGGTATACCGAATTCAGACATTGCGGCGTATAATCGTTCCCTTATCGGAGTGTCGAAGGAGGCTTTATAGTAGACTAATAGGTGGTAGGTGTCGATCTGTTTTTCTAGGGTCTTTTCCTGGATTAGGCGCAATGTGAAAATCTGGTCTATGGTGGACTTTCCAGGTCTGAAGCCGCACTGATAAGGTCCAATCAGTCTGTTGACGATGGGCTTCAGTCTTTCACATAATACGCTCGATAGAACCTTGTATGCGATATTGAGTAGGCTGATCTCACGGTAGTTGGTACAGATAGTGGGATTCCCTTTCTTAAGGATTGGGCAGAGTACACAGAGGTCCCAGTCGCTTGGCATGCTTTCATCCGAACATATTCTGCTTACGAGCTCGTGCATGCTCTCTATTAGCTCTTCGCCTCCGGTCTTGAAAAACTCAGCAGACAGGCCATCAGCACCTGCGGCTTTGTTGTTTTTCAGCCGAGCAATGGCTGTTCTGACCTCGTCATGGTCGGGTGGCGGAATCTCAACGTCATCGTCAAGTACTGGGGTTTGCCGGGTTTACTTCTCTATTGGTGGATAGTGCGTACGTCCATCACCCTCGAAGCGTGCCTTCCGTCAATCACATCGTGATCAATTTGGTTTCGAGTTTTCTGATCGGGCGACAACAATGTGTTGTATATCATAATTACATCTTACATATGATCATAATTGTAGAGCTTACAGCGTACTTATGATCCACAACATAACTAGTATATTTTTCTTAAATGCATATTTTTAGGGTTAAGAATTATGCATGTTAAACACAAACAGCATTTAATTGTCTTGCCGCACACTACTTAACATAGCCAGTATGTACGCCCACATTAAATAGGTCACTCTGAAAATACAAATAAATGCTGACATAGTTATTTTATTTTATGAGTCAATTAATAAAGCTGACAAAATTATTTTAGCATGATGAAAGTACTCAGTTTATTGTGAAATTAAAAGAATACGGGGTGTTATGTAGAAGTTAAGTATAGACTAAAAATCAATTGTTTCGGACCATACATCAACTCCCAAGGGACGAGAAGGACTGGATGGAGATTAATATTGGAAAAAATAACTGTTTTGCATCATGGAAAATATTTTTTGTATTTGTGAAAAATAGTGGATAAAAAAAATATGTGCGGTAAAAAAAAAAAATGTGAATTTGTGATATAAAACAAAAGAAATTTTTGAGAATTTAAATAAGCAAAAAATAATGGAATTATGTAAATTGACATTTGAAAAATGAAAAAAACAATTGAATATTTTGAAATAAATTGTGGAATAAAATAAACTTTTAATAAAACTGTGGAATAAAATTGTGAAATGAATTACATAAATGATAAAATTGGATAAATCAGGAAATTAAATAAGTAAACTAAATGTTTCATAAAATTGATTAATTGATATATTGAAGAACATTTTTAAAGTAATTGTGAAACATTATAAAATAGTTTGAGACATTTAATGATAATGATAAATAAAATTGTAATGATAAATAAATTGTGGCTGTTCTGACCTCGTCATGGTCGGGTGGCGGAATCTCAACGTCGTCATCAAGTAGTGGGGTTGCCGGGTTTGCTTCTCTATCGGTGGAATTGCGGTCATCATCACCGGTCAGCAGTTTAGAGAAGTGATCCCTCCATATTTTCAGTGTGCTCTGGATATCTGTCACTAGATTTCCGTTCTCATCTTTACAGGAAGAAGCTCCGGATTTTGAACCTCCGGCTAGGCATCTTATTTTCTCGAAGAATTTTCGAGCCTCATTCCTGTCCCCATGCATCTCAATCTCCTCACACTCACGTCTTTCTGCCTCGTTTTTTATACGCCTGAAAAGACGTCTCTCTTCCCTCCTCTTCTCTTTGTATCGCTCCTTCGCAGCTCGCGTAGCTACTGACTGCAGGGTGGATTTGTACGCAGCGTCTTTCTCTGCAGTGGCCGCGCGACACTCTTGGTCATACCACTGATTCCTCAGGGGGCGTTGGAATCCAAGCACCTCTTCGGCAGCCGTGCGCATAGAGCAGGAGATATGATTCCACTGCGCGCTTATATCATCGAGAGGAGGAGTGCTTTGTCTAAGCAGGTGTGAGAGTCGAGTGGAAAAGGCTTGCGTTGTCTGTTGTGATTGCAGCTTTCCGACATCTAGCTTTCTTTGCGTTTGGTTCCGTACGTTCTTCGCAGCGCTTAAGCGTGTGCGGACCTTGGCTGCTACAAGGTAATGATCCGAGTCCATATTGGCACCTCGGATAGTGAGTACGTCCATCACGCTCGAAGCGTGCCTTCCGTCAATCACAACGTGAACAATTTTATTTCGAGTTTTTTGATCGGGCGACAACCATGTGCCTTGTGGATATCGAAATGGTCGAATCTAGTGCTACTAACTACCATGTTTCGTGCTGCGGCGAAGTCGTTCCGTTATCGGAAGTGTTGGCATGGAGGCTAAATTTTCCGATTGTGGGACAATAGATGGCTTCTCTGCCCACCTTGGCGTTAAAATCGCCTAGCACGATTTTGATATCGTGGCGGGGGCAGCGCTCGTATGCGTTGTCCAGGCGCTCGTAGAAGCGCTCTTTTGTCTCGTCATCTTTCTCGTTCATCGGAGCGTGTGCACAAATTAGGTTGATATGGAAATATTTAGCCTTGCTGCGGATTGTTGCCAGCCTTTCGTCCACGGGCGTGAACCTAGAGACAAGGTGGCGGAGTCTCTTGCCGACCACAAATCCACATCCAAATTCGTGTCTCTCCGCATGGCAGCTGTAGTAGATATCACAGGACGCTTGTTTCCAACAGCCCTGTCCCGTCCATCGCATCTCCTGGATAGTGGTGATGTCAGCCTTATATTTTTTGAGGACATCTGCCAGCTGTATAGAGGCACCTTCCCTATAAAGGGTCCGGACATTCCAGGTGCATATCCATAAATCATGGTCCTTAAAACGTTTGCGTGGGTCGTCATCGTTGTAATCGGTCGTTATCCGAGGCTTCTTTTTTGTTTTCATTGGGCGCATAGGTTTTTTCCGTGGTGGGACCCAAACCCAACGCACGAACCCCCACTCTGAGGGAGATGCTCGCCACTCACTTTAGCCGACTTCTACACCGGGTGGTGTAGAGCGCCGTTTCCAGGGACTTCAACGAGGAGGACTTCCACCGAAGTGGATGTGTCACCATTTGACAATTTGCCAATTCTGGTGACCAGTGAGTTGACTTGAGACGACACCGCGCTGGCTTCGCCATGTTGAACACTCAGACACGTTGTCTTGTGATAATCGCCCCCATAGAATTAATATACACGCCAGCGCTTAAACATGAAATAGCAACACAGTTTAACCAGCCACCGATAAACCAAAAGCAATACAAATTGCCACACACTCATAGAGATGAAATCAACAGACAGGTTAATAAAATGTTGGATGACGACATTATATCGCCAAGCATATCACCCTGGAATTCACCGATGTTGTTGGTTCCTAAAAAGAGCGGCAAGGACGGTCACAAAAAGTGAAGGCTAGTAATAGATTTCCGTAAATTGAACGACGTGACAATAAAACAAGTATTTCCGATTCCTCGAATCGACGAAATATTAGACCAATTAGGTCACAGTCGCTATTTTTCAACTTTAGACTTGGCAAGTGGTTATCATCAGGTACTAGTTGAAGAAGGGGGTAAGGTACAGGGCTGGCTCATTTAGTACAGGGCTGGCTCATTTCGAATTTATCAGAATGCCATTTGGCTTAACAGGTGCACCAGCTACCTTCCAAAGAATAATGAACCACATATTAACAGGTTTACAGGGTATAGATTGCTTTGTTTATCTTGATGATATAGTGGTGTACGGAAAAAATTTAGCTGAACATGAGCTTAGGCTGAGTAGAGTATTGCCGACATTTTCAAATTTATACAGATCATCAACCATTACGTAGCACAGCGAATATCAAAGATCAGATCAAGGTTAGCACGTTTCAGACATAAATTATCAGAATATGATTTTGAAATATTTTATAAACCAGGTAAACAGAATTTGAACGCAGATGCATTAAGTAGAATTCCACATCCAGAACCAGATATTACTGCAGTCACAACGCGGTCTAAGACCACACAGAATAAATTAGATAATCAAATTTCAAAAACAGAACAACTAGTGAGCACGCCTGTAAGGGATGAAATAACAACAGACACAAATAAGGAGTTAAACTCAAGTCAACTAACCAGAGGAAATTAAAACTGGTAAAAAAGACTTTCACGACTCAGCATTAGGATACGGTGAAAACATTTTTTAGAATCAGAAAACAATTTAAGTCGATAGTATGCAGAAACAAATAAAAGATTAAGTTAAGAACTGTCAGAAATGCCAAGTAAATAAAAGTTCTAGGCTTACTAAAATGCCAATGGTTCTAACTGATACGCCAGTACGACCATTCGATAAAGTATACATGGATCTTGTAGGTATTTTACCGGAAACTATATCTGGAAATAAATATATATTAACTTTTCAAGATGATTTTTCAAAATATATGTGCTGCGTAGCTATCCCAGACGCAGAAGCAAGCACTGTAGCAAAGGCATTTTACGACGAAATTATTACACGACATAACATACCAAAATTATTGATAACCGACAATGGTTCGAATTTTGTTTCAAAATTATTTTCGGACACGTGTAAATTGTTAGGAATTAAAAAATTACATATTACGCCATATCATCCCCAGGCCAACGAATCTTTGGAAAGAAACCATCGACCATTAGCAGAGTATTTACGAAGCTTTGCGAAAGAGGATGGGTCAAACTGGGACCAATGGTTAAATACCGCAATGCATGTACACAATAATACAATGCATATGTCCACCGGTGAAACGCCTTTCCGTACTTTATACGGATACGATTTTGAAATGCCAACCAATCTTAAATGCAAATGCTCACCAGTATATAATACCGATGATAGCAACAAGCTATTAAAATACCAAATTCAACGCACACACGAAATCGTACGGCAAAATCAAAACAGAGCCAAAGAAAAATCTAAGCAAAGCTATGATAGCTCATAACACCCAATAATATTCAAAGTAGGCGATAACATTTTACTAAAAAATCAAAATAGGAAAAATAAATTTTCACCAGTCTGGGTGGGACCTACGAGGTACTTTCAATAATAAGCCCTGTAACGAGTGAGATTTGTATCAAGGGTAAAGGGAAAACATTTCATAATAATTTGTTAAAAGCATACAACAGTATAGTTATGTAGAATTAAATAAACACCGTCTGAAACAAGAACCAATAATTTTTAACATCATTGAAATAAAGTCAAATAGTTAGTGCAGGACAGAAAAGCTAAGTATTGCATATTGAAATTGAATTGAAACTACAAAATAAATAAAGAATAGAAAAAAACTATAATTTTTTTTAAATGAAGATATAAAATAAATTAATTTTAAATAATTTATAAAATCCAAAAAATGTCATGTAAATTTTTTTAAATTCATCATAAATAAATAATCGAGTTTTAGCTAATACAGCTACCTTGCATTTTCACAGCACGGGTGCTGGAAAATATTTACCCACTAAAAATAGTTGGGCTCGTAAACCAAAGCATGCAATTGTTAGATTATAGTTTTAATCTACATTTAAGTTGATTTTTTGACAGATTTATATTGTACTGTGGGCAATTGTTTACTAAATAACAATATCGATTGAAGGTTGACGCAGCAACATAATTAGTTCTACTGTATGATTGATAAAACAAAGTATCACGATTTCTTCTACTTCTACGATTGTGGTTAAATTTAACATAATTAAGAAGTTCAGGGGAATCCAGTCCACCTGTAATAAGTTGGTGTATGAACGTTATATCGGCATTCTTTCTACGTTCGCTAAGAGTCTTTAAATTTACTAGTTTTAGTCGATCTTCGTATGGAGGAAGATGTTGGTTATCTACCCAATTCAAACCTTTGAGAGCAAAACGTACAAAGTTTTTCTGTATTCTTTCAATACGGTCAATATGTATTTTATAGAAAGGAGACCAAACTTGACTAGCATACTCCAATTGTGAACGAACTAGAGTGCAATATAGAGTGAAAGTTGTTAGGGGACTATTAAATTCTTTAGCCCATCTCTTGATAAAACCAAGTAATGATGACGCTTTTTTACATATATTTTCAATATAAAAAACAGTTGGGAAGGTCACATGGGAAATTTTAAAGTAGGTGTTATTATGATAGTTAGGATTATCAAAATTATAGTCGGTCTAAGCCGACTATAAATACCCTACACATATGTGTGGTTACCATTCAAAGTGATATATATAGGTCACCAGGGTATACGAATCCTGAAAATAACTACAAACATTCAATCGCTGAAGAATTTCCATTCATTTGATACCCATATTTACAAATGGGTAGGTGTACCGAATTTCGATTTTTGTTTGTGAACCACAAGTCTTTTCGCCGGAAAACATTATTATCATGTATTTGAGCATGATGTCAATATATATTTGACCAAAAAAGTTTACCTAAGCACGTATACATAAAAATTGATCTTTATATGTATTTATATGAGGTATTTGAACATAAGTGGTCGGATCATAGGTTACAATGGACCGATCTCGCCAATCTCGCACATACAGCGTATGTATATTAGTAATCTAAGTTATAAGTTTCATTTATCTAGCTCTTCAATTTTAAAAGTACTAGAGATTTCAACAGACATACAGACGGACAGACAGACGGACATCGCTAAATCGACTCAGGAAGTCATGATCAAGAATATATATACTTTTCCATACCGGAGATGCTTCTTCTGGGTGTTACAAACGGCGTACCAAACTGAATATACCCTTTCACTCTTAGTGTAGGGTATAATTAAACGATAAGTTGGAGTCAACAAACACACCCAGGCCCGTGCGCTGGATTTGCTCGTGGGGGGGGGTTTTACTATCAAATTTCATAAAAAAAATAAAAAAATGCTATACAAACCAACTATCAACAAATAAGTACATATAAAATAATATATTAATTTTTAAAATGATTAGATCATATACATTTTGATGTTATTTTTTGGTATTTCAAGTAAAGATACACAACTATTCTTTTAATAAATTGACGCGCCTGGGCACAGAAAAAAATTGTATTCACATGAATTTTAATATCACGGTGAATATTGAGGGCTGCCAATCCGTTGAGACGGTTTTCGCTCATGGTGGAACGCAAGTAATTTTTTAACCGGCGCAGTGTTGAAAAAGATCGTTCATTCGTCGTTGTCGTTGCTGGTAACGCAGCCATTACAAGTAAGATTTGATGCACATTAGGAAATGCATTTGCATTGCAGATATCGAGAGCTTCTAAAGAATTATTAATGCATTTATCTAAAATCCGTTTTCTCCAAAGTTTTAATTCATATAACCATACTTCGGTAGAATTGTCATTTAAAATTATGGAGTATTTTTCAAATAATTGGTTTCAATCTGCTTCAGTTATTATTAATGTTATAATTTTTCATTATTTCAATTCGATAGAATTCCACGGTGCTTAAGAAACCGGTCTTCCAGATGCGTGATAAATAAATCAAGATATGGTATATATGTTGAAATTCGGTAATAATCTTCAGTATTTTTAGTATTTACATTACATCGGTTAGTCTGCTGCAAAGCTAGTCGTGGTTTTTTACTTTCAATATCGTGCTCTTCGCAGATCTTTCTGACTTTTTTAAAAATATTAGTGAAATGTTCCTCTGCATTTTCTCTTCTGCAGCATCTGCAGCATCTGCCAAGTGTATAGCTTCATCAAGATCTTGATTTTCCGTTTGCAGAACGCGACTGAAAGATAATGCTATAGAGTGAATCGAATCAAGCACGTGTAATGAGACTTGAAAATCTAGAGTTCGTATTGCTGTTAGCAGTTGAAAAGCTGCAGAGGTTGTTTTTGTATCTGACCACGTAGTGGAGATGTCTTCCAAGGCGTCCATAACAGCAGCTTGTAAATGTAGATATATTCCGACTGACTCGTGTCGTTCAACCCATCTCGTTGCACAAGATTGCTTCAATTTTGTCTTCTTATCATCTTGAAGGTTTTCGTTTATAGATATTGCATCTTGAAGTGCAAGCAGACGTTTGGGATAATTGAAAAAATTGTGCACACTCTGAATCGTACCTAGACAATTTCTTATAGGAACAACTTTGCACGCGTCACTAACGACCAAATTAAAACTGTGAGCTACACAATGCGGATACATAGCTAGTTTGTATATTCGCTGAATATAAGCTTGAGCTCCGTGAAATTCTCCATTCATAGCACTTGCACCGTCGTAACATTTACCAATAAAGTAAGTGCAGTCGATGCCCGAGGATTCCAGAAAATTTAAAATTACATCTGACAAACCTTTTCCAGTAAATTGTGTAGTTGGAACGAAACTCAGAAAATCCTTGCAAATTTTATGTGTACCATTTTTTTCATGAATGTACCGGATGCAAATTGAAAATTGTTCAACACCTGAAATGTCTGCTAACTCATCTGCCAAGATCGTGAAAGTCTTGGAATTGTTGACCCTATCGATTAGCTGTTTTAGGATATAATTGTGACAAATAACTATGACTTCATTCTGAATACGATTGCTGATGTACATTGCGTTTTTTGGGGAACTCTCCAAGTGATTTTTCAACTCCTCATCATTTAATGATCGATACCTCAGAAGAGCTCGAAAGTTTCCATCGTTATGGTCGGGTTCTTCTAAATCGATTCTACCGGTATCTTTATTCCCGCGAAATGCTAAACCTTGTCGACCACAAAGAATAACTGTTTGAACTATGGCCTCCATATGCTTTCTTCTTGTTTTTAAAAAATCGATTTTTTTGCTTGGATAATTGCAAATCAATGGACAGTGTTGCTTGCTTTTCAATGTCAGCTCTCATTACTGATCTCATCATAGCCGTTTTGTGGTAGTCGAGTAGCGAATGGTTGGTGAAGCTTTCTAAAGCTTTTTTTCCAATTAGTGAAAGGTTTTGTTACCAAGTTACCTAATACTTGACCGTGAACTCCTGCTTCTCTGAAACCAAACAAGACACAACATTTGCAAAAGGCGCCGTCAGTTTTCGCCGAGTAAGCTAACCAAATATACTTCAATAGCCAAGATCTTTGGAACTTTAAATTTCTAGGACCTGATGCTGGAAATTGATAACATTCTTGAGGAACCCAAATTTTGTCTTGAACTTGGCTTGTAGAATTGACACTTTCAGCTGCAGGTTTATTAACGAAAAGTTCTATATCATATGGATTCGATGAGTTCGCTCTAGTCGTTAGCGGAGGTGAAGATGATAAGGAAATTTCTTTTTCAATGTTCACTGGTGCAGTGTCTAGCTGCTGAAAAAATTAAATTTACACTCTAAATATTATGAAATATTCACAAATATTATGAAATATTGTGTATTTTTATAATGAAAATTATCGAGTTTTGTTAGCTATATACGCACTTAGTAAACAAAAACCATTTAAACATTTTAATCAATTACAGCCTTATTTATTAGATTTTCTTAAACAACTTAATAGAGATTTTTTAGATACGAATTGCTTAAGGATTTACGAACCAATAAGTCACGCTTAACTGAATTTATAAAAAAATCGGTATAATTTAACTAGACGAGTTTTTGGTAAAAAAAATTCATTAAATATAATAAATTTCAATATTCTACTACATGTTAATTCAAAAATATATAAAAACGTAGCTGTTATTGAAAGATAGTGATAATTGAACATTGTTTATTACAAAGGTGAATGTCGTTTTATTATAATATAGGCATTAGGGTGGTTTAAATTTCCTTTATTTAACTACAAGTCAACGTACGTCAAATTATATGAGGGAATACCATTCGTTACATATATATTGGCCAAAATTTCAACACCCTATTAAGTAAATAACTTTCCTATAGACATATTTCAATGGGATTTTATGTTTTACACAAAACCGACAAATAAATTTATAAGTTACTCGTAAAATATTCGCATATAAATTTTCTACAATTTACAGTATTTACGCGATTGATTGTAATCCTCTTATTATTTTGAATAAATAATTGTTTACAAATAATTTGAATTTTTAATAAAAATGTTGTACGATTTGAACGATTTTTGAAAAAGTATGAAAAACAAACAGAACTAATTTATTTTATATTATATGGAAGCTATAAAATATAAGACATTTAAATCTGGGGTTCCCAAAATTAAAATTTGTAAAAAAAAAATGTACTATTCCCAGAAAGACGGACTTTGGCCATGTGTTTTGATCTTGTTTTTTTTTTTCGATAAATTGTGTAGATGTAATTTGTTTAGATTTGCACTGACATTTCAAATTATTATATTTGTTGTTTTATTTTATTTATAATCAGCCCAATTCTAAATAAATATATTTGTAAAATCATTAAGTTTTTTTAATTTAGCATTATCACTTTTTATTAGGGCTGAATAATCAAATTATTTGATTATTCAATTACTGAATAATTGATTAATTAAGATTTTCGATAATCAGAATATTGGTGTATTAATTAATCAGGATTCTGATTAATCAAAATTGTGATTAATTGATTAGTCAGCATTTTGATTAAACCGAAATAATAAAATATTTAGAATATTTAACAGTTACTGCTATGGCTTTTTATGTGTTTTTTTTTGTTATTGTTTTTTTACCAGTAGCTGGGCATTCCTTCTTTAAATAGCAATATGAACTCTGCTGACATGTTTTTAATGTAAAAATAACTATAGAAATAGTAAGAATAACAGTAACAATGCATTTGAATAATTCTCAACACTTCCCTATACTATATCTTGTATTTTATACTTACACAGTCATGCTCGAGTCGTGTTCTTTTACTAAAAAAAATCCCGAATATCCATTTTGTGAACCGGCTTGATTTAAAAACAAGATATACTATGTAAGATTTGAGATTTTCCTAATTTGACCTATGTCACCCGAATTCAGTTGCACTTCTAATGCTCACGCTTTGTCCAGTTTTATGTTCAATGTTCTTAAGTTTAAAAATTTGAGTCAACAACGTAGCATCCAAGCTAGTGCATGCATTTTTTCCTGGAATTTTTTTTACAACAAACAATACTCGTAGGTGAAGAAGCTTTTGTTCTCAATTAGATGGTACAAGTGTTGTCAACACAGTTTACGAATTTAGCGTAAAATTTTGAAATAAAATTTATTTAATTTATTAATTTATTTAAATTGTCCAATAGCGATTGTTGACTTATTTATAAAATAATTTGAGTTAAAAATTATAAAAAATATTGCATATGAAAAAGCTTAAAACATGCTCAACATTTTTAAAAAGCTTGTATTTTGAGCTAATGCTCACAAAGTTCACAAAGTGACAACACTGCTGCACACATGTAGTGTATGTGCCATGCGTCTATTTGTTGTCATTGGTGAAGAAAACAGAAATATGGCTATACGAAATTTACCTTGTTTTTACATATTATTAAACCGTTCGGTCCAATTAGTGTTGAAATTCTATTCGTTTTCATAACTAATATCCAGTTTAGTACATTTGTCTAAAATCATTTATTTATAATTAAAAAAGTAAAATTTACAAGAATCAAGAGCAAGAATAAGATCATATTTAACCATGCAAGAGCAAGACAAGTACGCAAAAACAATAGCAAATTTATTACTTCTTAATTAAGTAATAAATTTTAATAATAAAGATCAATATAAGAATATGAAATTTAATACCAATAACACTGCCCAACAAAATCGATCTAGTTTTTGAGATATAGCCTATTTATACCCTACACCTATGAGGTACAGGGTATATTAACTTTGTGCAGATATTGTAACACCCCTTAGGAGGCGTGGCCGGTATGGAAGACTATATATATTCTTGATCAGCATCACTACCCGAGTCCGTTTAGCTATGTCCATCTGTCTGTCCGTTTGTCTGTCCTGCTGTCATGTTGTCCGAATACAGAAAATTTTGAGAAATACTGGTCAGAATTCGATGAAATTTGGTTTCAATAAGTTTTAGTAAAAGTTAGGACCTGAGTATGGAAATGAGCCAAATCGGTCAACAGACACGCCCACTTCCCATACAAGTCACTTTTATATAACACTTTAGGAACCAAGAACTCGAAGAGTATTGAAGATATAGTTATAAAATATAAACCGTATTGTTACAATTCATCTTAAAATATGTTCATATTAAAATCTGTAAATTATTAAAATCAAATCTATTTTATTTAAATATTTTTTTATTAGTCTTTTTATACTTTTATATAATTTGTTTTAATTTTGGGGAAATAAGACGTAAATTTCTGATATGTGTATAATATTCTGAGGATGGCAAATTTAATAAATTTAAATTTTAGATATACAATTAAACATCCCTCATTAGTATCCCCACCAAAGTGTAGGGTATTCCATAGTCGGGCCCGACCGACTGTGACCGAACATACCCATGTGACCGAACTTACCCATCCCAGCAAGAACACTACCGGTCATATGAGCAGTAATATTACAAGTATCAAAACTGAAAGTTTCAGTAAAAGTTTCTATAACATTGTTAAGAGCGTCGGGATAAAATTGACCGAAACTTTTGTGTGCGTGTGAATTTTTATCTCTTTCTCACTCATCTGAAATGAGATACAATTGAATATATGTTTATCACTGTTCTTTTGGTAATAAGTGACGATTAAATTACTTGTAAATTTACGAAATATTTTACGTAACATAAACTGTTTTAATTTTGCGGTTAGGGACGGTTAAATTAATAGTAAACTAACCAAAATTAGACCAAATAAAACCAAAAAACCCAAAATTCTATAGTTTTCATTTTTATTGCGTTGAATATAATGCGCATTACATTCAACATGTTTGCATTACAAAATTTTCTATTAAAACGACTTTTGTTTGCCGTTTTTTTGCTTCCTTCCATGCATTTGTTTAATGCAGATGACCCTTCCACTTTGATGATATCTATAATTTAAATAGATAAATAAGCAATATATAAAAATACTCTTTTCAATATACTTTCTTTTAGTGTTTATGTAGCGGCTATTGTTGCAAACGTAATAAATAACCTACAAATAAAAAATGGTGGCAAACCGAATTACGGGTCATATATCTATCATTGATCATGCAGGGATGTATTTCAAATTATTTATGTATGAGTGAGAAAATATAATATTGTCTTTGTGTTGGAGTTTCGGTAAGGCATGTCTTAGTGGGATGTGACCTAACTTTCCCAACTCGTTTTCAATATAATTTTTTTTTTTTTTTTATAATTCCAACAAAAGAAGGCAATGAAATATCTGTATGATATTAGAAGTCGAAAACATCGCACTACAATACAAATATTTGCTTTTATACGTGAAAAAAGTTGATTGCGAGATATAAACAAAATAAAGTAATTACTTAATATAAGAAAATGACATGTATCCTCATGTAACCCCCATTTCAGACAATAAAATAAGGCTCGTCGTTAAAAATAATAAATACTAAATTAAATAAATTTTTATACTTGTTAAATTTAAATTTGGAAAATTTACAAAATCAGAAAATTTATATTTAATATGTAAAACATGTTATCTTTATTTAATCTAGTATTAATAATTCAATTTATTTTATTAAATGGGGGTTTAAAGAGTGCTACATAACAATACATAAAAATCATTTTTAACATTTTTCCACTAAGTAATTACGTATTTTATCCATCATTTTTTTCTACCATTTTGAATTTCTTTTCTTTATATCTTGCAAACAAATTTATTAAAGCAAATTAGTATATTGTAGCGCGATGTCTTATGCATGTAATATCTTTTCTTTTTTTGATGCCATTTTCGGAATCAGCGGCACCAATGTAACCAATATTTTTACAGCACCAAACTGAGTGTAGGGCAGGGTAATAATTAAATTTTATATTGGAAATTCAAAATTAGAAACAAAAAATAGCAATTACTATATATAGTAATTTAGACATTTTGTGTAGATCTTTGATTTAAAAATAAAAAAATAAATAAAACTGTTGCCCAGTTCGGGTTCAAAATACACGAAAGAAATATTAAACTAATTTATATGTTACTTGTGTTGCCAATCGAGGCACACGGCTATTGCTTTGTAATGTTAATCGAATTTAACTTAAATAAATATTAAACTAATATAAAATCTGAATTTAAAAGTGTATAGAAATGTATTAAAAGTAAATTAGATATATCGTCGACGATACTGCAAAACCGCCTAACTACATGTGAAAATTACTCCTCATTTTGTCCAATAATCCGGTTTTAAATGATATGCTGATCGGATAAATTAGATAAATGCTATTATAATAGTTATGACATACTTAATTTTGTATGAAATAAGTGCAGAATTGAATCTTTTTTTTTTCTTTTATAAAATTCATTTTGTAAGCGGTAATTGAAAATGTACATGGCGGTTTGCAGTATCACCGACGATATATTATATCTCAATCTATACTTCACAGTTTACGTCAATTTTCAATGTTGCTAAACATAAGGCATGTTTAACTTATTTTACATCACAGGCCACTGTACTAATTTAAAAGAAATTGAGGGTCACATTTATTCACCATAACAAAATAATAATAATAACGGATATATATTAGACTGATCCCTATTTGTTTTAAGATAACAAATTCTTCTTTGATTTAAAATTTTACATTTCTTAAAAATGTTTTACTAATATATATTTTTATTTATTTTTTAAATATATGTATATAAAATATATTGAAAAAGGCCTCCTGGGGGGGGGGGAGGGGTTGTTTGAACCCCCAAAACCCCCCGTGCGCACGGGCCTGAACACACCAAGATCTTTCATAACGTGAACGCGACAAACAATTTTCTCTTTTAGAATATAATTGCATTCTATATTTTTTCTTTTTCGAGAAATTGACATGGTCTGACACTTATCTGGATTAAGAATCATATGGTTCTTAAAACACCACGATTCAAACGATTTTAAGTCGGACTGAAGTAGTAGGACGTCATCTTCGTTAGTTATTGATTTATATATTTTCATATCATCGGCAAAAATTAATAAATTTGAGTAATGTATTTTGTATATAGCATCATTAATAGCCAGTATAAATAACAGTGGGCCGAGATGACTACCTTGGGATACTCCAGATGTTGCAATGAATGGTGAAGATAAACTATTTCTGAAACGTATTTGATATGATCGGTCTGATAAATAAGATCCAATCCAATTAACAAAGAATTTAGGAAATCCAAGAGCATTTAGTTTGAATAAAATTAAATTGTGAGAAAGTTTTTCGAAAGCATTTCTGAAATCTGTATAAATACAATCCACCTGTTTTCCAGATTCTATTGAGCTTATTGAAAATGATGTAAAGTCCAATAGGTTGGACACTGTAGATCTTCCAGTTACAAATCCGTGCTGACGTGTGTCAATTACATGTCTACAATGATCTTTAATCTGATCATACACAATACGCTCAAACAGTTTCGGTATTGATGAGAGTTTGGCGATAGGCCTATAATTATTTACATCATTTCTACAGCCCTTTTTAAAAATTGGGTGAAAATACTTCTACTCAATAACAACACGACACAACGGCGGTTTCGAACGAACTCCCTTTATTAAAATAATATCAATTATATTTATACCTTAAATAATTCTTAAACTAAAATATCCTAATACATAACTTATCTAAATACATAAACCCCTGCGATGCACATGCATGCACTTCAAACAATTCACACACGTGGTCTGGAAAAGGACCAACGCGAGTTCCACATAACATAAACATATGTCAAGGGTTTATCCTTAAACTTATCTTGTGCACAGACAAGACTAATATACCTAACGGCATATGTAATAAACTAGCGTGGCTTCACTATTCTGAAATACCATCGCGATATAAATATATCCTATATATAATTAAACATACTCCCGGCCTTGACATCTCTGTGTCAACCAATTCGTGGTAGCACGAGAATTGCAGGTAGAAAACGAATCTTTTCATGAGGTATATAATAATTATGATAACGATGACCAATATAACCCATGTCATTAAACTTTAGTGCGTTGCATGATGAATATCTTTGTAAACGCTATCAGAGTCACATCAGAACATTCTAAATGGCATCCAGATTCCATACGAAGAATACCTTGGTTATTAAGGTGATGCATAGTTTTGGTCCCATTGCAATAGATCTCAACGACTTCTTCTTCAAATAGCGAAAATAACCAGTTGTTTCCAGCGTTCAATTGGATCCAAGTAACAGACGGTAGCCCAATCTCGACGACACAGGTTCCTGGTATCATCTTCCTTTTTAATAACAGTCCTATCTCGCAGACTTTTTTATTGCCGATATTGTAAATCGGGTGTGTTTGCGGACATAACCACATTCCTGTCATTCGCATACATCTTAGGAAATCAATATCGTTGACGTTTTAATACCTTGTTTAGCGGCATTTAGCAGAAGATGTTGAAACTTCGGTTTTAAACTAACAAATCTGAAATCATGCTTGGTTGGATAAGAGTAAATTTGATAGATTGTAAATATGTCTTTATGTATCAAAGGAATTTTAGCTTCAAAAATAATAAAATCTTCTGTCGTGCGGGTAGTGATTTCTAGAACCTTGAATATCTCGCTGACTCGTTGATCTGGTAACTGCAGTTCTTTAGGTAGTTGTACTGCAATCCTGGCAAGCTGGTTTTCAAACTGAGCAATGGTAAATATGTGATGGTGAGCAGCGTTGCTATGAACATTTCCAATACTTAGTTTAAGATCATCTTGAAATTTCTCAAAGTCATCTAGAATAAAAAATGCATACAATAAAGCAAAATTTAAATTCTGTAAATTAATTCCATTATTGATCTCTTTCACTAGAGAATCAAAATTCGATTTATTTTTTGGCAGTTGATCTTCTAATATTTCATGCTGCTTCTTTATTACGCTTGACGTGACATCTTGAATTGACGACATATTTTTCAATAATTCTAACACAAATTTCTACTCGATCAGCTAATATCTCAGCATGCTCTTCATCCATTACCCCAAACAATGCGTGTTGAATTGATCCAATAAAACTGAGTGGAGCTCTTTTCGTGCGTTTGTAATTCTTACTTCTGAAGAAGTTATCATTGTCGATAATATAACTCATTTTTCGACGTATTTGTTCTTGTATCTGCTTGCATCGATATCAAATTTTGCACACATCCATCTGATTTGTTGAACTGTTTCGTCAACATCCCCGTATCGATTTTTGTAAATTGACATGTTTACAAAAGCAACCAAAGACCACGATGATTTTTGCAGTCCTACTAATCCTTGATCTTCGAAGAATATTCCCGAATGGTCCGTTAATGGCTCTATACTTAAGCTATTTACTATATAAGGTAAAATTATCAGAAAACTTAATATATGAACTAAACAATTCTTGTTCTTTACCTTAATTCTACTACATATTTTCTCATTGGAATTTTGAACATTTGTTTTACAGTTATTTACATTTTCAATATCCTTATCGATAATTAAATTTGTTTGTATAGTTTCTTCAGTAGGAAAAGGACAAACATTGTGTACTGATCTTTTTGTTACACCAGTGCTGGTCTTTACTTCTACCGTTCGACAAAAACCATCTTTTTCCAATGATGGCTTTTATCACCCTCCCCCTTCTCCAATTCATTGGAGGAACATTATCTTCCTTAAGAAGAACCAATGTTTCAGGTTTTATATTTGGTGATGGATTTTGCCATTTGTACCTTTTTGCAATTCCGTTAAATACTCAGTAGACCAACGTTTCCAAAATTCATCTGCATTTGAGCACACTGATTTTCAGTGATCCCGCATACCGTGATAACTTTTGTTACCACTGGAGTCAGTTAATGTTGAAAACGTTTCCCCAATCAAAAAATGCCCGGGTGTCAAAACCTGAAAATCATTCGGATCTTCAGATAGAGGTGTGAGTGGTCTTGAATTTAAAACTGACTTAATTTGTGTCATGAGAGTACACATTTCTTCAAAAGTCATAGTTCCTTCTATAACTCGATAGAAATGCTTCTTTACAGATTTGACGCAGGCTTCCCACAACCCCCCTACATGAGGTGATCTAGCTGGAATATTTATCTCTTTGTACACAGAATTTAAATATATTGTGCTGATGATGCTTATCTTTAAATAAAGCATACACATTGTGTAAACTATTAGAAGCTCAAATAAAATTTGTCCCATTGTCAGAATATATCCGTAAAGGACAGCTGCGTCTTCCGAAGAATCTCTTCAATGCACCAATAAACGCCGCCGAACTTAAATCCGATACTACCTCCAAGTGAACCGCCTTCGTTGCGAAACACACAAATACGCATACATATGCTTTATCAATTCGTTTTCCTCTCAACTTGTGATGAATGCTTATTGGACCCAGAAAATCTATTCCTACATTCAAGAATGGTCTTGTTCTTATTATTCTGTCTTCTGGTAGATTTCCCATCATCTGATGAATTTGTCTGGGTTCTGCTCTGAAACACCTATAACAATTTTTAACGATTTTCGCAGCGAGTTGCTTGCCTCTGAATGGCCAAAACCGTTGTCTTGTAATAGCCAATAGACCTTGTGCTCCTATATGTACATGTTTTTTGTGTAAATGCGTTACTAATAAGGACACCCAATCATCAGCATATGGTAGCAATATTGGGTGTTTTGCTTCGTAAGACAAATTTGATTTTTGTATTCTGCCTCCTACTCGAATTATGCCATCGTTGTCCAAAAGTGGTGACAGCGTCCTTATTGTCGAATTCAAAGGAACACATTTGTCTGACTTTAACTTTTTAATTTCAGTGTCAAAGTGTTTCTGTTGAATAAGCTTCAATATTATAATTAAAGATTCTTTCCTATGATCTATCCATGATCTATTTTGCTTACGCCGCATCAAGCTAATAAATTTAACAACATTTGCTACGACATTTCGTAAGAAATCAAAATTATTCCTATGGTTTATATTTTCAAAACCTAATTTATTAACCAAAAGTAAAGCTATTACTGGAGTTTTCTTTATTTCTGGAATTTTTCTCTTGGGACAAATGGTTGTATATCCCCTTTCCCATTACTTCTCATAAATGCTGGAACTTATTAACTATCATTTCCTTTGTATAAAGTCCTCTTGAAACGATATCTGCCGGATTGATCAATGTATTTATATATTTCCAACTAGCTACGCTACTATTTAATTGTATATAGTTAACTCTATTTGAAACAAAAACTTGAAGTACAACAGGATCCAGTTTTAACCAGCTCAAGACAATCTCCGAATCTGAAAAATAAAATTTGTTATTAATATTCAATTTAAAACTATCTTCGACCTTTTTCATAAGATCTATTAGTAAAACAGCTGAACAAAGTTCTAATCGAGGTATCGTTAAAATCTTTACTGGCTCAACTTTTGATTTTGATGCTACCAAGTGTATATAACGCCTTCCTAAATTGTCGACTGATTTTATATATATGACAGCACCATATGCTTTCATTGATGCATCATAAAATCGATACAATTCTATACTTGTAGGATTATCGCATATCATATGCCTTGGCAGTTTTATTTTATTTAGCGAATTCATTTCGTTTCTGAACTTAGCCCATAAACTTGCTATGTCATTGGGAACTACGGTGTCCCAATCTATTTTCAGTTTCCAAAGATCTTGTAGCATAATTTTAGCCATAACTACAACTGGACTTAAAAACCCAAGAGGATCAAACAGTTTTGAAATGTCAGATAAAATACTTCTTTTTGTAATTTCAAACTTTGAATTCCAGCTTGATTTTATAAAAAACTCATCGGAAGTTGGAATCCAAGCTAAGCCTAGTGCCTTAACACTATCTGTGTTATCCTTATTTAGATCTACAGAAACTTTGCATTCATTTTGTGGAAAATTTTTGAGAAGACCGGATTGGTTTTCACACCACTTCCTAAGAGGAAATCCATGTTCTTTTAAAATATTTTTAATATCATGCTGTAACGTTATCAATTCTTCCAGAGACTCACTACCAGTCATAATGTCATCCACATAAAAATCAGACATTATAATATCTGCTGCCTTTGGGTTACTACTTCTCACAGACTCTGCGGCTGTTTGTAAACATTTGACCGCTAAATATAGTGCAGAAGAAGTTCCATATGTAACTGTTGTCAGTCTATATGTTTCCAATGGTAGAGATGCATTCCATCTCCAATAAATCAGTTGATATTTACGCTTACTTTCATGAACCCATATTTGCCTATACATTTTTTCAATATCACCTGTTATAACATATCTATGTTTTCTGAATCTCATTAAAATATAAACTAAATCATCCTGTAGACGTGGACCAGTGTACGGGCCATTCCACACCAAATCGACCAAAAAAAGTCAAATTTGAGATTTTACCTTTTCGATCTTAATGAACTTTTGGCAACTGATAAAGGGTATCGAGACATGTACTAAACAATTTTTTTTATTTTTTCCTACCATTACTTCCAGAGATACAGTGGCTCAAAGTTGGAAAAAAAAGTGCCAAAAATCACTTTTGTACTGTTTTTCATATTTAAATATCTCTTGAACTAGAAATGCTAGAAACTCCGTTAATGGCTCGTTTTAAAGCTAATAGAACAAGCTTTTAGAGTTGTAATTTCCAAACGGTAACATGTGGCACGTGGTCATTATCCTTGCACTTCAAAATTGTGGTCCTTAAAAAGGACCCTTTTTAAAATTCTGAAAAAAATCCTAAGTTTTCGTCAATTTATTATAAATGTTCATACAAAATTTCAAGATGGTATTATGATGTCAATATTTTAAAAAATTATTTTCTAATTTTTTTATTTTTTTTGTATAGAAAAAAAAAATTGTTTTTTTCTGGAAGTAGTGGTCGGAAAAAATAAAAAAAAAATTGTTTAGTGCATGTCTCGATACCCTTTATCAGTTGCCAAAATTTCATTGAAATCGAAGAAGGTGAGTCCCAACCGCTGGTCGATTTGGTGTGGAATGGCCCTTACATCAAATCGATTAGAGCTATATTTGTAGTTGTTTTACATGAAGCAACAAAAACAATTCTCAATTTAGTTGAAGTACTTTCTGGTCGCAAAACATAATGATGTGGCAAATAATATTTAGCTTCTTCATTATTTTTCAACAACTCCATATGTCCAAGTTCCATTTACTTTCGCATAAAGTCATGATACTGAATTTTGATCTCGTTATTTTTCTCTAACTTCTTTTCCATTGATAAAAATCTGTGTTTGGCTATCAAATCTGATCTTCCTAGTTTATTTGTGCTATCTGTTATTGGAATATGTACAATAAATTTCCCATCCCTATCTCTAGAAATTGTTCTTTTAAATATTTCTTCGCATTTTAATTCCTCCTTTGACAATTTTACTTCTCTATTTAATACTTCGACTTCCCAAAATTTTCTTAATTGTGTATCTAAATTGTCTTCTGTATACGAAACAACTCCACAATAAGATACATTTTCGATAACTGCTGATCCACTTACGACCCATCCTAGTTTTGTATTTTGCAACAAAAACGTATCATTTAATCGTTTTTGCCCTTGTCCAAAATGTCATAGAATAATTCTGCTCCAATGAGCATATCTATACTACTAGGTATAAAGTAGTTCGGATCAGCTAATCTAATATGTTTCGGAATATCTCCTGCAACAACTTTTTTAACGGGAACCTCGGAAACAATTTTAGATATAACTAAAACATCTAACTCAGATTTAAATTTGAATTTTTTGATTTAATATTAACGTACAATCTTTCATTTATGTGAGATATATTTTTTGTTATCCCTTCAATTGATTTGCACTAATGCTTTTTTCATAGGTTTCGCTGGATTAACATCACTTTTATTTGTGATTGTTTTCTGGCTAGCCTCCAAAGCATCGAACTCATGTTCTAAAAATGTCAATAAGGAATCCACCTTTGGAATTTCCTTTGCAATTTTTAATGAAGTCTCGAACTTCATTCTTAAATTGTCGTCCATTTTTCGGACTAATACAAAACACATAAAAGCTTGAAGTAACTTATCTGAAGCTATATTTGTAGCATTGAGCTCTTGAAAACTTTCTTGGATTGTGTCCTGAAACTGTTTAACACTATTGGTACTTTCATTTACCAATGGTGCATCCACAAGGTTTTTAAAATAAATGGCAGTTACAGCTCTTTTATTTGTATATTTTGCATCAAGTAGCTTCCATGCAATTGGGTAGTTTTCTTCAGTCGATGGAAGATTTAAAATTGTATTCGCTGCTGCACCTTTTAGCTTTGATTTCAAAATACACATCTTTTGGGTATTTGAAATTTTTCTGCTGTCTATTAATTGAACGTACAGTTCTTTGAACGGATTCCACTTAGTGTAATCACCGTCAAACATTGGTATCTCAATTGCAGGAATTCTATAAACCTGGTTTTCTACCGACTGAAGTTTAACTTTCTGTTTTTTAGATATGGCATGAAACTCAGCTTTCAACGAATAAAATGATTCCGTTAGTTCATCATCGTTGAAAATATCAATATAGTTCATGAATGAATTATCAGCTAAACGTTTAGCTTCTTTAACACTATCAAAACTATCTACTCCAGCTTTGAAAGTTTCCAAAGTGTCGGTAAATTCCG
This sequence comes from Dryomyza anilis, assembly GCA_951804985.1. Taxonomy (NCBI): domain Eukaryota; kingdom Metazoa; phylum Arthropoda; class Insecta; order Diptera; family Dryomyzidae; genus Dryomyza; species Dryomyza anilis. Next base: position 5,622,365 of record OX638135.1, read on the forward strand.
ATAATGCATATTGGAATTTCCTAACTACGCCTTGATTTTTATGAACTGGTATCATTTTTTCTATTGGCGTTCTATTTTCTGTCTCCTCCGCTACTGCGGCTCCCATAGAATTAGCTATTTCTAAATTTTACAAGATACTATATGCATACGTACATGATTTGCATATTTGTTCTCATAAGATGCATTCTCCTTTAATGTGTGAGAAGGGTTTTTCAACTTCTCATCATTTTCCTCGAAATTCTTCCGAAGATTTTCCAGTGCGTTCTTCCACCTCTGGAGTTGTTCCCGCGTTACGTCCTTTTGCGCTGTCATCTCATTGTACAAGATCACTATTTCTTTTCCAATAGTGTCTTGTTTTGCAATGATTGAGGTGGGATCCATTTTTTAATATATTTTTTATTTTTATATATCACTAATTCCACCTTTTTATTTATATACGTATATGTATATTTTTTATAATTTATTTATTTTTTCACAATAAATAATTATTATATTTAATATAAATAATGAATTTTTACAATTGTTTTTTGTTGTTATTGAGTCTCTTACCACTGGTGGGGGAAAACTCAATATTCAAAATAATGTAAATTAAATTAATTTATTTATTTATATAAATATTTTTCACTTTTAAGTCACGCGAACTTAACACAGGGGTCACCATGAAAAATACTTATACTCAATAACAACACGACACAACGGCGGTTTCGAACGAACTCCCTTTATTAAAATAATATCACTTATATTTATACAATAAATAATTCTTAAACTAAAATATCCTAAAACATAACTTATCTAAATACATAAACCCCTGCGATGCACATGCATGCACTTCATACAATTTACACACGTGGTCTGGAAAAGGACCAACGCGAGTTCCACATAACATAAACATATGTCAAGGGTTTATCCTTAAACTTATCTTGTGCACAGACAAGACTAATATACCTAACGGCATATGTAATAAACTAGCGTGGCTTCACTATTCTGAAATACCATCGCGATATAAATATATCCTATATATAATTAAACATTGGGCTTATAAATGAATTTTTCCAAAATGTAGGAAAATTACTTTCATTGATTGATTTATTAAATATTGAACACAGAAATGTGGAACATAGCGATGACCCACATTTCTTTATAACTGTTGCTGGGATACCGTCTGGTCCAGAATTAAGATCATCATCTATAATCGAAATATATTGTAATATTTCCTCTGGGGTAAATGAGATAGAAACTAATGAAGTTATATATATATATATATATATATATATATATATATATATATATATATATATATATATATATATATATATATATATATATATATATATATATATGTATATATATATATATATATATATATATATATATATATATATGTATATATATATATATATATATATATATATATATATATATATATATATATATATTATATATATTATATTATATATATATATATATATATTACACGGTAATGAAAATAAATAAGTACAATTAAGATGTACAAAATTAAATATTTAACTTAATATACAAATACATTTATGTAATGCTAAGAAGTCGCGCTCGCTTATTTCCTAATACAAAGAAAATTCTTAGTTAGTGCATGAGTAAATAGCTAAGTATTATTGAATGTGACTAGCATTTAACCATTGTATATACAACATTTTGTATTACAACAATACAGAAACATATCTAAATGTATGTTTCCAAACTAAATCATATAGTACATGTTAACACATATATTAACTACTATAAATATTTAAACAATATGTATTAAGGGGTAAAATGAGAAATATTTATAAGAAAACTACATAAAATTATTAAGGATTCCATTTATACAATAGGAAATAAAGAGCGAAACCAATATAATGATTATAATTGTCACACTGGTCGTGATGTTGGCAGCCAAGGAAGCAGTCAACATCACGCAGACTTTAATTAATGATACAAGATTATTCTTTGAGAAGACAACTGATGATTTGTTCTACAATGATGAATGGACCATAATAGATAAATTTAAACCGCTACAACTGAACGATTTCCTGAAGCTGACAAACAAATTCATAATAACGGCAAATACAATGTGCGAACAATTGAGCACCAATGTAAATGGACCCAAAAAGATCGTGTTTAGCAGCAACACGGGAAACCATGGCCACGCTACAGAAAAATGAAGAAATAAAAGAGATCACTCAATTTTATTGGCGAAGGACTCAACTGGGCTTTTGGACTGATGGACAATAAAGAAAGAGAGACTATTTATAAACATCTCAATAATATTGAAGATAATGAACATAAAACATACGAAATTATGAAAAGACAAATTACGGTGATTTCATCAAATTATAACAAGATAGCATACTGAATTCCTTGAAGGAAGTCGAAAATCTGCAAAATGTGTTAAACATAACAATAAGAACACAAAAATACATAAATGAAAAAATAAACCAACAAGTTAGTCATTTACTATTCATGATGGATACCATGGAAATTTAATCTACAATTAATGCAAACCTAATCGAAATTCAAGGACAACAGCTGATGGAAATGGAAATCATTGATGATCTATACAAGGGACGATTACACCCGACAATTATAGACCACAGCGAATTAGATGAAATGATGACTTAGATGAAATAGCCTCACGTTAAGAGGAAAGGCGAAGTGGTTCATACAAAAATAATTCGAAATGCACCGCGCATCAACAGTACGAGTTTTCCCAGACTTAGACGGCCTAATAATAGTCACCAAGACACCACTGCCTGATGATTTGTTGTTCACATTATACAGAATTTACCCAATACCCACAAATATTAATGAAGAATGGGATGCATTGGTTAAAACAACATATGACTACATATCAGAAGCAGAAGACCGGATCAAATACATAGGTCGAACGAATGAAGATCACAGCAAATGCATTTTGGTTAGCCAACATACGGACAAAGAAATTACGCTATGCAAACGTCCAGGTACCATGCTAACAACTAGCAGAACACTATGCGAAGTCGCGCTGATTCAACACAGAACAGATATTAAAGATACCTGTGAACATGTTGCAATCAAAAGGAGTTCAGGCCTAGTAGTTAAACTATGGACACCAAACACATGGTTGTAAAAATTCAATACGCCAGCATCTTTCGAAGCAGTTTGTGGGTCAAATATAGCCACGTTGACATTGGCTAGGTTGGAAGTTCGATGTCCATAACTGAAGCTTGCAATCTACTCAACAAAGAAATGATACTGCCCTACGAGTATACACATCAAAGCATTAGGAATTTAACGTACAAAAAGGAAGCACATACAATTATGATAGAAAATCTACAAGGCAATTGGTCATCATTACCGTATTCAAACATAACACCAACACCGTTACCGATCTTGGTGGCAGACCACAGCAAAATAAGATCAGCATTAAGAGATGGGCGTCGTGATTTCGACGAAATATTACTACAATTAACTGATAACCAGGAACGCAAAAAATTACTTAATCGTCAAAATGAAATAAGGAAAACCGGTATGTCTTACGGCATATTAATGCTGATATTAATAATAATAATAGCAGCATATGCATTATACATACATTACTACTCGACAATTAAAAATAAATCAAAAATAAAAGCCGATGAATTTAATACAAATAAATCACCAATAGCAACAATAGATGTAGAAGCGGCTAAGGAAAACCTTGAAATGGTGTCAAATACATTTCCCCGCAAGAAATCGCCACTCGAAAAAACCGGGTCATTGCGGAGATCAACAACGCAGAAACCAAACACCACAACACCCATAGCAAATCAACGAACGAAGTCACATTAAATAGAAGCCAATACGTCAGCAACAACAACAACGCATCGAACTACTACCGCAGAACAGCAGCAGTCAGCAACGAAAACATCGGGACCAGGTTTTTATTACATATAACTGGAAATTACAACCCTTAATTTACTAATATCCATTAAATATTATATAAGTAAAGATCATAACTTTATAACTAATAGAACTTAACGTAATTTATACCACATAAAACAATGTAAAAAGAAAAAACTATTATTCTTTTTAATAATAATTTTCTCTTCAGAAATAATTAAAATAATACAAAAGAAAAGAAAAAAAAAATATTTAATACTAATATTTTTATTCTTTCAATAAGGGGGGAGGTATGTTGTATATCATAATTACATCTTACATATGATCCACTATTGTGTATCATAATTGTAGAGCTTACAGCGTATTTATGATCCACAACATAACGTAACTAGTATATTTTTCTTAATGGCATATTTTTAGGGTTATGAATTTTGCATGTTAAACACAAACAGCATTTAATTGTCTTGGCGCACACTACTTAACATAGCCAGTATGTACGCCCACATTAAATAGGTCACTCTGATCATACAAATAAATCCTGACTTAGTAATTTTATTTTATGAGTCAATTAGTAATGCTGACAAAGTTATTTTAGCATGATGAAAGTACTCAATTTATTGTGAAATTAAAAGAATACGAGGTGTTATGTAGAAGTTAAGTATAGACTAAAAATCAATTGTTTCGGACCATACACCAACTCCCAAGGGACGAGAAGGACTGGATGGAGATTAATATTGGAAAAAATAACTGTTTTGCATCATGGAAAATATTTTTTGTATTTGTGAAAAATAGTGGATAAAAAAAATATGTGCGGTAAAAAAAAAAATGTGAATTTGTGATATAAAACAAAAGAAATTTTTGAGAATTGAAATAAGCAAAAAATAATGGAATTATGAAAATTGACATTTGAAAAATGAAAAAAACAATTGAATATTTTAAAATAAATTGTGGAATAAAATAAACTTTTAATAAAACTGTGGAATAAAATTGTGAAATGAATTACATAAATGATAAAATTTGATAAATCAGGAAATTAAATAAGTAAACTAAATGTTTCATAAAATTGATTAATTGATATATTGAAGAACATTTTTAAAGTAATTGTGAAACATTATAAAATAGTTTGAGACATTTAATGATAATGATTAATAAAATTGTAAATTTAAATAAATTGAATAAAATAAGAATTTTGATACAGCAATGTTTTTATAATGTCGCGAAATTAATTAAAGAACAAAACTGGAAAATTAAAAAAAAAACGAGACGATCATAAAACCAGTTGGGAAGGTTAGATCACATGGGAAATTTCAAAGTATGTGTAATTATGATAGTTAGGATTATCAAAATTATAGTCGGTCTAAGCCGACTATAAATACCCTACACATATGTGTGGTTACCATTCAAAGTGATATATAGGTCACCAGGGTATACGAATCCTGAAAATAACTACAAACATTCAATCGCTGAAGAATTTCCATTCATTTGATACTCATATTTACAAATGGGTAGGTGTACCGAATTTCGATTTTTTTTTTGTGAACCACAAGTCTTTTCGCCGGAAAACATTATTATCATGTATTTGAGCATGATGTCAATATATATTTGACCAAAAAAGTTTACATAAGCACGTATACATAAAAATTGATCTTTATATGTACATTTTATATGAGGTATTTCAACATAAGTGGTCGGATCATAGGTCACAATGGACCGATCTCGCCAATTTTTTCGCACATACAGCGTAGGTATATTAGTAATCTAAGTTATAAGTTTCATTTATCTAGCTCTTCAATTTTAAAAGTAGTAGGGATTTCAACAGACAGACAGACGGACAGACAGACGGACAGACAGACGGACAGACAGACGGACAGACATACGGACAGACGGACATCGCTAAATCGACTCAGGAGGTCATGCTGATCAAGAATATATATACTTTTCCATACCGGAGATGCTTCCTTCTGGGTGTTACAAACGGCGTACCAAACTGAATATACCCTTTCACTCTTAGTGTAGGGTATAACCAGTTGGGAAGGTTAGATCACATGGGAAATTTTAAAGTAGGTGTAATTATGATAGTTAGGATTATCAAAATTATAGTCGGTCTAAGCCGACTATAAATACCCTACACATATGTGTGGTTACCATTCAAAGTGATATATAGGTCACCAGGGTATACGAATCCTGAAAATAACTACAAACATTCAATCGCTGAAGAATTTCCATTCATTTGATACCCATATTTACAAATGGGTAGGTGTACCGAATTTCGATTTTTTTTTTTAATGAACCACAGGTCTTTTCGACGGAAAACATTATTATCACGTACTTGAGCATGATGTCAATATATATTTGACCAAAAAAGTTTACCTAAGCACGTATACATAAAAATTGATCTTTATATGTACATTTTATATGAGGTATTTGAACATAAGTGGTCGGATCATAGGTTACAATGGACCGATCTCGCCAATCTCGCACATACAGCGTAGGTATATTAGTAATCAAAGTTATAAGTTTCATTTATCTAGCTCTTCAATTTTAAAAGTAGTAGGGATTTCAACAGACAGACGGACAGACAGACGGACAGACAGACGGACAGACAGACGGACAGACAGACAGACGGACAGACAGACGGACATCGCTAAATCGACTCAGGAGGTCATGCTGATCAAGAATATATATACTTTTCCATACCGGAGATGCTTCCTTCTGGGTGTTACAAACGGCGTACCAAACTGAATATACTCTTTCACTCTTAGTGTAGGGTATAATAAATTGAACAAATAAGTTAATTTAGGATTCATAAATAATATGTTGATATGATTTTGAAATATAGATTAAAAAGTTTAAATAATGAAACATAAAAATGTGATGTAGTAAAAAATTTAATAGATAAATAATGGTTAAAAATTGATTTAATGTGAAACTAGTAAAAACAAAATAAATAATCTATTTAAGAAAGGTATAGTTAATTATATGATTAAGTAAATGGAAAAAATAAGAAACACTAATAATGGGTACTGAAAATGTATTGAAACGCTTTTATTACGTTGTTCCTTACTTTTCTGTGGCGGAATCTCCATTATTAGAAACAGAATTATATAAATTTATTGAATGTTGTGAAACAGCTAAGCTTATAATTAAGGAATCAGATAGTGAGGAATTTATTAAATGCGTTAGGTTACGTTTGGAGGGAGATGCCTATAAATTAGTAAGGACAAAACAGTTTCAAAAAATAGAAGAATTATATGAGTTGTTAAAAAATACGTACTTAAATGAAATTTCTTTAGAATTAGTACTAGAAGAGATTAAAAAGGTTTATCAAAATTGTAACGAGAGTTTGAGAATGTTTGGAAGACGATTAGATGAGTTGCAATTCATGGCTTTGGAAATTGCAAGTAAAAATACTGTAAAAAGATAAGTGAGGATGACGTATTCAGATTAGAATTACAGAGCTCAGTGTTGATCTCTTTTAAAGTAGGGGTGAAGGATCCAACTATAAAGGTTGTATTGTTGGGTAGTAAGTCAGAAACTTTAGATGCATTGTTGGAAGAAGCTTTAAATGTACAGGCTGTTATGCAGCGCAGTCCAAGATCGGAAGAGGATGAATATAATTATATGGAAAAAACACAGTCAAGCGTAAAATCGGAAAATAAATTGCAACAAATAAATAATGAAAGCAAATATAAAAGGAGTGTTCCAACATGTTCATTTTGTAGAAAATTGGGGCATACTAGGGATGATTGTATTATTAGAAAAAATACGCCTTTCTGCAACGAATGTGGAACTTATGGTCACGAATTTAATTGGAGATGTGCGAATAATAATAGTAATATAGGGCCGAAAAAGTTAGGAATCGTAGATCAGACGTCGGAGGAGACTGTGATCAAATTTACTACTGCATTTCCATAGAACCAATGAAGTAAAGGAAGAAGAAGGTGATCGCATAATATGCAGTGGGCATGAAGATAGCTTGGATTTATCTAATGTAAGTGACGTTTTCATTGAAGTACCTTGCGAGGCAGCTAAAAATGGAAGACTTATTTTACTGGTAGACTCAGGAATTGATGCCAGTATAGTAAAAGAAAATGCAATGACAAATTTGCCAGACTTTAACGAAAATATACAAAAGGATTTAAAAGGAGCTTTTGGTTGGTGTGTTAGAACATTAGGTTCCACCAAAGTCCAACATAGGAACAAAGGGCGCTTAAGTTTAATGCTACACGTAGTGTCACTTAAACAAGGCGTACCAGCTGATGGAATAATCGGACGTGACAATTTATGAAATCGATCTGTAATAAATGCGATAGACGAAACAATAACATTCTTTGATAAACATAACCAGTTGGGAAGGTTAGATCACATGGGAAATTTTAAAGTAGGTGTAATTATGATAGTTAGGATTATCAAAATTATAGTCGGTCTAAGCCGACTATAAATACCCTACACATATGTGTGGTTACCATTCAAAGTGATATATAGGTCACCAGGGTATACGAATCCTGAAAATAACTACAAACATTCAATCGCTGAAGAATTTCCATTCATTTGATACCCATATTTACAAATGGGTAGGTGTACCGAATTTCGATTTTTTTTTTTGTGAACCACAAGTCTTTTCGCCGGAAAACATTATTATCATGTATTTGAGCATGATGTCAATATATATTTGACCAACAAAGTTTACCTAAGCACGTATACATAAAAATTGATCTTTATATGTACATTTTATATGTGGTATTTGAACATAAGTGGTCGGATCATAGGTCACCATGGACCGATCTCGCCAATTTTTTCGCACATACAGCGTAGGTATATTAGTAATCTAAGTTATAAGTTTCATTTATCTAGCTCTTCAATTTTAAAAGTCTTAGGGATTTCAACAGACAGACAGACAGACAGACGGACAGACAGACGGACAGACAGACAGACGGACAGACGGACATCGCTAAATCGACTCAGGAGGTCATGCTGATCAAGAATATATATACTTTTCCATACCGGAGATGCTTTCTTCTGGGTGTTACAAACGGCGTACCAAACTGAATATACCCTTTCACTCTTAGTGTAGGGTATAAAAACCATATTATAATACTACCAATGAAAGAAATACAAAATATTTTTTACAATCAACAAATTAAAATTCAAGCGAGAACCGCAAAGATAGAATCATTACGTTTAAAAACAAACATTCCAATAGTGTTAATACATAAACAAGAAATTTTTCCAGGAGTATATTTGGGCGAAAGCATATCGAATGTTAGCAAAAATGGAGTTTATGTTTCAGTTTTAAATGCTACGGAAAAAAAAATTATAATAGACAGTACTTTTAAACCAAAATTTTGGAATTTTAATCAGTATAAAGAATCGGATACCAATAATTCTACAATAAATAGCATAAATTCAGTAAACATTACAAACAGAATTAATAAATTATTAGAAGAAATTAAAATTGATGAAACTTTAAATAAAGACGAAATCACATCTTTACAAAATATGTGTATTTCGTATCATGATGTTTTTCATTTAAACGGTGATGAATTAATATACACTTACTTACTTACTTACTTACTTAAATGGCCCTTACAACCGTGGGTCGGTTTTGGCCGCTGAGATGAAGCCGCGCCAGTCGGATCTGCTTTCTGCGCGCTGACGCCAGTTAGAAATACCAATCGTTGCCAGGTTGTCCTCAACTTGGTCTTTCCAACGCAGATTTGGGCGCCCTCTTCTACGCTGTCCACCTTCGAGTTTCGATTCAAGCACCTTCTTGGCTGGAGTGTTTTCATCCATTCGTTCGACATGACCTAGCCAGCGAAGCCGCTGGATCTTGATGCGCTTGACTATGTCAATGTCGTCGAATAACTCATACAGCTCGTGGTTCATCCTGATTCGATACTCGTTAGCAAAGCAGATAGGGCCAAAGATTTTACGGAGAATCTTTCTCTCGAACGCTCCCAGTACTCCCTCATCGGTGGAGGCCAGCGTCCATGTTTCTGCACCATAAAGTAGGACGGGCATAATGAGTGACTTGTAGAGCGTTATTTTTGTCCGGCGAGAGAGGGCTCTGCTTCTCAATTGCCTACTGAGCCCAAAGTAGCACCTGTTAGCAAGAGTTATTCTCCGTTTGATCTCCAGGCTGACGTCGTTGTTGCTGTTTACGCTGGATCCCAGATAGACGAAGTCCTTCACAATGTCGAACTTGTGGGTGTTAAAATCAGCTTTTTGTCCAAGACGCACGGACTCTTTTTTGCTTGTTGACACAAGGAACTTCGTCTTGTCCTCGTTCACCGCTAGACCCATTCGACGCGACTCTTTCTCCATTCTGGCGAATGCTGCGCTGACTGCTCGTGTGCAGTCAATGATATCAATATCGCCGGCATATGCGAGCAGCATGACACGTTTGTTGAGGATAGTGCCGCTTTGACGGAGTTCGGCAGCTCGAACTATTTTCTCCATCAATAAGTTAAAAAAAATCGCACGATAGGGAGTCACCCTGTCTGAAACCTCGTTCAGTATGAAATGGATCGGAGAGGTATTTTCCTATTCTCACGGAGCAAAGTGTGTTGCTCAAGGTCATCCTGCAAAGCCTTATAAGTTTCGCAGGTATACCGAATTCAGACATTGCGGCGTATAATCGTTCCCTTATCGGAGTGTCGAAGGCGGCTTTATAGTCGACTAATAGGTGGTAGGTGTCGATCTGTTTTTCTAGGGTCTTTTCCTGGATTAGGCGCAATGTGAAAATCTGGTCTATGGTGGACTTTCCAGGTCTGAAGCCGCACTGATAAGGTCCAATCAGTCTGTTGACGATGGGCTTCAGTCTTTCACATAATACGCTCGATAGAACCTTGTATGCGATATTGAGTAGGCTGATCCCACGGTAGTTGGCGCAGATAGTGGGATCCCCTTTCTTAAGGATTGGGCAGAGTACACTGAGGTTCCAGTCACTTGGCATGATTTCATCCGACCATATTCTGCTTACGAGCTCGTGCATGCTCTCTATTAGCTCTTCGCCTCCGGTGTTAAACAATTCAGCAGGCAGGACATCGGCACCTGCGGCTTTGTTGTTTTTCAGCCGAGCAATGGCTGTTCTGACCTCGTCATGGTCGGGTGGCGGAATCTCAACGTCGTCATCAAGTACTGGGGTTGCTGGGTTTGCTTCTCTATCGGTGGAATTGCGGTCATCATCACCGGTCAGCAGTTTAGAGAAGTGATCCCTCCATATTTTCAGTGTGCTCTGGATATCTGTCACTAGATTTCCGTTCTCATCTTTACAGGAAGAAGCTCCGGATTTTGAACCTCCGGCTAGGCGTCTTATTTTCTCGAAGAATTTTCGAGCCTCATTCCTGTCCCCATGCATCTCAATCTCCTCACACCCACGTCTTTCTGCCTCGTTTTTTTTACGCCTGAAAATACGTCTCTCTTCCCTCCTCTTCTCTTTGTATCGCTCCTTCGCAGCTCGCGTAGCTACTGACTGCAGGGTGGATTTGTACGCAGCGTCTTTCTCTGCAGTGGCCGCGCGACACTCTTGGTCATACCACTGATTCCTCAGGGGGCGTTGGAATCCAAGCACCTCTTCGGCATCCGTACGCATAGAGCAGGAGATATGATTCCACTGCGCGCTTATATCATCGAGAGCAGGAGTGCTTTGTGTAAGCAGGTGTGAGAGTCGAGTGGAAAAGGCTTGTGTTGTCTGTTGTGATTGCAGCTTTCCGACGTCTAGCTTTCTCTGCGTTTGGTTCCGCACGTTCTTCGCAGCGCTTAAGCGTGTGCGGACCTTGGCTGCTACAAGGTAATGATCCGAGTCCATATTGGCACCTTGGATAGTGCGTACGTCCATCACGCTCGACGCGTGCCTTCCGTCAATCACAACGTGATCAATTTGATTTCGAGATTTTTGATCGGGCGACAACCATTTGGATTGTGGATATCGAAATGTTCGAATCTAGTGCTACTAACTACCATGTTTCGTGCTGCGGCGAAGTCGATTAGCCTCGTTCCGTTATCGGAAGTGTTGGCATGGAGGCTAAATTTTCCGATTGTGGGACAATAGATGGCTTCTCTGCCCACCTTGGCGTTAAAATCGCCTAGCACGATTTTGATATCGTGGCGGGGGCAGCGCTCGTATGCGTTGTCTAGGCGCTCGTAGAAGCGCTCTTTTGTCTCGTCATCTTTCTCGTTCGTCGGGGCGTGTGCACAAATTAGGCTGATATGGAAATATTTAGCCTTGATGCGGATTGTTGCCAGCCTTTCGTCCACGGGCGTGAACCTAGAGACAAGGTGGCGGAGTCTCTTGCCGACCACAAATCCATATCCAAATTCGTGTCTCTCCGCATGGCAGCTGTAGTAGATATCACAGGACGCTTGTTTCCAACAGCCCTGTCCCGTCCATCGCATCTCCTGGATAGCGGTGATGTCAGCCTTATATTTTTCGAGGATATCTGCCAGCTGGATAAAGGCACCTTCGCTATAAAGGGTCCAGGTGCATATCCGTAAATCATGGTCCTTAAAACGTTGGCGTGGGTCGTCATCGTTGTAATCGGTCGTTATCCAAGGCTTCTTTTTTGTTTTCATTGGGCGCATAGGTTTTTTCCGTGGTGGGACCCAAACCCAACGCACGAACCCTCACTCTGAGGGAGATGCTCGCCACTCACTTTAGCCGACTTCTACACCGGGTGGTGTAGAGCGCCATTTCCAGGGGCTTCCACGAGGAGGACTTCCACCGAAATGGAGGTGTCACTATTTGACAATTTGCCAATTCTGGTGACTTGAGACGACACCGACAAGGATTGCTCTGGCTTTAAGAAATATTATTACAAACGTGGTATATTTTATACTCTCTGAGTACAACTCTACGTTTACTATCAAAATATATAAAGAAAGCACTACAACACAGTTGAAAAGTATCTGTAATTCTTTATTTAAAAGTTGTCATCGGTTTTTTATTAGATAGGATAACACATATAAGGAAAAGTGCTTGAATTTAAAGATGGCACAAAAAGAAACCATGAAGGATTAGCGACATCGAATAATATACTTTAGAAGTAACGCATTTATTTGCTTCACCTTCGTTTGTTGAAGGTAAATATGTGCAAATAAGTTATATCGGGCAATCCACTACTATTTTTGAGTTACTTGAAACTCGGATAATTTCGTTGATATTGAACATCTTGCATGTAAACCATAAGTTAATTATAGAAAAATTAGGTCCCATTTAAATATAATGAAATGCTTTTTATTGTGGTTTAGTCGTTTTTAAAACCACTAACACAAATATCAAAAACATAATAAGAAATTATTATATATTAATAACACTGTTCTACACTCATTATGGTGCAGTAAAAGTTGCAGCAAATATTAGATGCATTTGTAGCGCTGATTCCGAAAATAGCATTAGTTTTGTAAAATTGGCTACAGTTTTTGAGACATAGGCCATTTTTCAATTTCTCATTATTTTGGTCTTCTTTTATATTTAAAAATTCCAACAAACGAATATAATGGAAATGTCTTTTCGATATTAGACGCATAAAAATATCGCGCAGCAACACAAAAACTTGAGTTATTCCGTGAAAAAATTTGTTTGCGAGATATAAGTAAAAGAAATTCAAATTTGTTTAAAAAGTTTAAAAATGTTGGTAATAAAATACTTAATTACTTAGTGGACAAAAATTTTAAAAAACATTTGTATGCGCCAAGTATCCTCTTTAGAACCTCATTTATGTAATAAAGTTTTTCAGACATAACATTTTTATATTTTTGAAAAATTTTAACTACTACATGCTCATATCTCGCAAACAAATTTTTGAAAGCAATTTTGTATTTTATGGCGCATAGTTTACTGCGTCTTATATCGAAAAGATAATTTCATATTTTTTTGTTATTTGAATTTTAAAAATAAAAGAAGACTAGAATAATGGGAATTGACTAAACTGATGCCATATTCGGAATTAGCTCTACAAATGTATCCAATATTTGCTGTAACTTTTACTGCACCATGTCAAAATTTGAGTTTTGTAGGGCAGTGTACTGCACCAATGCTGCAAAATATAGATTTACTATGTTTTTTTGTCAATTAATTTTTTCTGACGTTTGAACTGCGTTAATTTATTAAGCTTGTCTATAAATAACAAGATAATGTAAATTAGGGCCTAAAAGTTACAATGTGCTGCTAGAGTTTACCACAAAAAATTTGAGTTAAAAAAATATAATGTCCTGTATTCGAACATTTTTTTTCATTCGTTCTTGAAAATCAATAGAAAGATATTAATTTGATTATAACCATGGATGAAAAAATTGATGCTATATTAAAAAGCACTTGACAATTGCTTTTATGTTCAAAATTTGCAACATGTCCAAAAATTGTATATCTTTATTACCCCATGTCCCATTTTTTCTCAGGTTCCCCCACTTTTTTCCCTCTGTGAACATATCTTTCTGGCTTGGCTACATTTTGCAAGATTTTTTCAACACACCTGCTTTGAAAATTATCTGATATATGCAAAGTAACCTATTTTTGTATAGTGAATATCCAAATGTTCATCTGATTGAAATGAAAAAAAAAATGTTTTTTCACAGGTATGTATAAAAATATAAATATATATTTTTTGTTTCATATAATGTTATTTATTGCATGAACATATTTTTATACCCTATAGGCATGTCAAACACGCGGCCCGCCAACCTTTCATCTGCGGCCCGCGAAGACTTTTTAAATATTATTAATATATTTAATAATATTAAATATTTATTTTATTTTCAGGCGTTAAAATGATTATTGTGTATTCTTGTGCATTTCTGTGCAGCGCCATGTATCCAATTTAACATGCCATATATGAAATTAAATTACTAATCTTGGTTAAAAACTTATTAATTTATTAAAAAAATCAATATTTTTGTAGGTACATTATTTTCTAAAATTTAATAATGAAATATTAATAAGTTTTTGATACTGAGTCTTAATTTATTTTACTAATTGTCATTTGAAATATTATACATGACTTTGCAAAAAGGCATAACAATAATTTTTAAATTTTTTTCATTAAGTAATATTGTTTTTTATTCATAAATTTAAAAATTTATTGTAAAGTTTTGAATTTCCGTTGGATATGTTTCGCCGGCACATATCCTATTAATATAATAAATCTGTTTGTTCGTTTGTACGTTTGTACGTTTGTACGTTTATACGTTTATACGTTTGTTCCGCTTCTCTGTCTAAACGGCTGATCAGATTTTCTTGAAATTTTGACCACAGTTGCGGTATGGTCTGGAAGGAATGATAGGCTATATATGGGCGGGACTGGACACAGAGGCGTGGCACCTCCCATACAACCTAAACTTTCAATACGATATAACTCGGCACTTTCACACGTTACGAACATGAAACAAAAAACTCAAATACAAAAAAATAAATAAAAACAAAAAAGCAAAAGCACAAAACAAAAGCAAAAATACAAACACAAAACCAATCACATAAAACCACAATCCAAACTTAATGAAATACAAAAAAAAGGAGAGTAAAAGAAAAACAAACTCACCACACTAAAACTAACCAAACTAAAACTCACCACACTAAAATTCACCCTTAAATTCACCACACTAAAACAAACTACACAATAATTCACCACACTGAAACTCACCACACTAAAATTCACCACACTAAAACTCACCACACTTACACTCACCACACCAAAACTCACCACACCAAAACTCACCACACTAAAACTCACCACACAAAAACTCACCACACTAAAACTCACCACACTAAAACTCCCACACAAAAATTCAACACACTAAAATTCACCACACTAAAACCCACCACAATAAAATTTCACCACACTAAAACTAACTACACTAAAATTCACCACACTAAAACTCACCACACTAAAATTTCACCACATTAAAACTCACCACACTAAAACTCACCACACTTAAACTCACTACACTCAAATGTCGCCACACTAAAACTCACCGCACTAAAATTCACCACACTCAAACTCACCACACTTAAACTCACCACACCAAAACTGACCACACTAAAACTCACCACACTAAAACTCACCACACTAAAACTCACCATACTAAAACTCACCACACTAAAACTCACCGCACTAAAATTCACCACACTAAAACCCACCACACTATAAATAACCACACTAAAACTCACCACACTAAAATTCACTACACTAAAACTCACCACATTAAAATTCATCACATTAAAATTCATCACACTAAAACTCACCACAATAAAATTCACCCTAAAATTCACCACATTAAAACTCGCCACAATAAAACACGCCACATTAAAATGCACCACACTAAACCCACCACACTATAATTCACCACATTAAAACTCACCACACAAAAAATCACCACACTTAAACTCACAACACTAAAATTCACCACACTAAAACTCACCACACTAAAACTCATCACACCAAAACTAACAACACTAAAACTCACCACAATTAAACTCACCACTCCAAAATTCACCACACCTAAACTCACCACACCGAAACTCACCACATTAAAACCCACCACACTAAAACTTCTACTGGGAAAAACTCTACGGGAAAGAATTCTACCGGAAACAATTCTACCGGGATGTGAATTTCTATGTGAATTTTACTGGGAAGATTTCTACTGGGAATAATTCTGCGGAGAAGCGCAGTCTGAGAAAGAATTGTCTTTGAGAACAGTGGTTTTGGCGGAGAATTATTATTTGGTTACCACATTTATAAAATAATAAAACTTCAACAGCTAAGCACGGGCCCCACATATAAATAATAAAATGTTTTTATATTAATAAAATCGCTCCATATCTTTGAATTCAGAAAATCTTGGCACGAGTCGTGCACGGGTCCAGCTAGTAAAAAATATATGGTGGCTCATAGTTTTGTATGCCTAACACCGAAAAGAAAATTACATTATTGTTTTTGTGTCGACTATTAAAAATAAAAGGAGAGAAAAACGAGTTGGGAAAGTTAGGTCACATGGGTAAGTTCGTTCACATGGGGCGTATTTTTATATTCGGTCGGGCCCGACTATGGAATACCCTACACCTTTGATGGGGATATTAATGTGGGATATTTAATTGCATACCTTAATTTTAAAGTTTTTAATTATGCTGAACCTCCCCACCCTCAGAATATTATTCATATATCAGAAATTTACGTCTTATATCCCCATAAATTGAAAAATGTATATAAAAGTATAAAAAACTAAAAAAAAAAATTGAAAAATATAATTGGGCGGACCACGCCTATATTTAAAATTTTGAAAGGCTAATATTTCAAAGATTTGATTTTAATAATTTACGGATCAAATATCCACTATGAAAACCCGGGAAATAAAGAAAAAAAAAGTGGGCGTATCACGCCCATTTTTGGATCACATATTCTTAGGTGAATTCTAATAATACGTTTTAAATTTTATAACTATACCTTGAATACTTTTCGAAATATTAGTTTCGAAAGAGTTATATAAAAGTGACTTGTATGGGAGGTGGGCGTGTCCGTTGACCGATTTGGCTCATTTTCAAACTCAGTTCCTACTTTTGGCTAAAATATATTTCATCGCATTCTGATTAGTATTTCTCAAGTTATTCTGTATTCGTACAGCAAGACGGACAGACAGACGAACATGGCTAAACGGACTCGGGTGGTGATGCTGATCAAGAATATATAAACTTTTCCATACCGGACACGCCTCCTAAGGGGCGTTACAATATATGCACAAAGTTAATATACCCTGTACCTCATAGGTGTAGGGTATAATAATTAAAACTTAAAAATCTTAAAAACTGGACCCTATTTAACAAAACCATTGGAATTAGCTTCAGTATCAAATAAAACCGCAATCAGACTTTGACTTTTATTAAAAAAAACGACATGTTTTTAACCAAGAAACATGCTTTGCACAAACTGGAATTGGAATCATTTTAATTTTTTTTAGTAAGTCAAAAATCCAATCTAGTTGCTAATTTTAAAAATTTTGTAATTTTCGTAGAGTAAAATTTTATGTTAGGATAATTTAAACCTTTTCCACATCGATATCGCAATGCTTTTCAAATAAATCTCGATATATTTTAACTATTTGATGCAATATTAATCTAGAATCGTTTTTATTATCGTTTCGAAAAAAACTGCGATATGTCGCTTTGAACTATTTTTGCAGTTTTAGTACGATTTGGCCTTCGATATTGGTCGATATCGATCTAATTCGATATTGATCTAATTCGATATCGTACAATTTTGCCGACATAAAAATTTGCAACAATTTTGGATGATTGTCAGGTGTACACAAATGCGGCCCGCCTTATCATTTGAATTGCCAATGCGGCCCGTGATGCCAACTGAGTTTGACATGCCTGCCCTACACTAAGAGTGAAAGGGTATATTCATCTCCGGTATGAAAAAGTATATATATTCTTGATCAGCATGCCCTCCTGAGTCGGTTTAGTGATGTCCGTCTGTCTGTCTGTCTGTCTGTTGAAATCACGATTACAGAAAAAGTAGAAGAGCTGTAGCAATGAAACATTAGATTTAGATTACTTATATATCTAAGCTGTAAGGCATGATCGGTCTATTGTGACCTGAGAACCGACCAATTATGTTCAAATACCTCATATAAAATTTACTTCTACAGATCAATTTTACGGTATAAGTGTGTTAAAGTCCCTATTTCATCACCTAAAATAAGACATTTAATAAATAACAACGCATACTTCATTTCCAGTTTATCCTTTTAATAACTTTTATTTCTTTTTACTGTTCAACTTGTGAACTCACTTCTTAATCTAATAACAACTGACTTAAAAACTAAATAACTATAGCTTATATACTAATACTTAATCTAAGTTTCAATGCTACTTTTCCAGTGTCTTGCTGCTTCAGCCTAGAAACATAATTTTGGCCAATCACAGTGTGTCTTGCTGCTTTTGCCCAGAAGCATAATTTTAACCAATCACAAGTTCCGTAAAGAACTCAAGTTCGATCCGCAACCTCGAGTTCTTAACGCTAACCGTGAAAGCAACTCTTGCATAATCAGCAACCCGCGATGACATTGAATTTAGGCCATCGCAAAGTCATTGAATTGAAGTCATCTTTGTTTACAAACAAATTGCACCACGTGCTTATTTTCTTCAAGCTAGCAACTGGACGCTGCTGCGAATTTGGTTTACAGTTACAATTGCTGACTAAGTAAATTGTCGCCGCTTATTTTGGCAACGACCAAAAGGTGTGTCATCAAACCAACATCATTTACTTTTTGTTTTAACAACAATTAGAATGCATATAATATTATTTAAATATTTAGCAACAGCAAATACCCACTAGAAAAATATCAATGAACTGTCACGCTATGAGTGACTGTCATAATGCTAACTCTCAACATTCTTCCCTCCTTACAAAAAAAAAAATTTTTTTTCGACTTACAACAAACTTATACTAACATCTCATACCAATACCTTACACTACTGTACAATACAAACTTACTACCGATACTTAATACATACATAACCGCATACTTCTGCTCCGCAATCACCTTGTCTATGTATTACAGCTGCTGTTGTCAAGATATCGTGGTCGATCTCCGTTGGTACAATGGCGGGTTCTGCTGTAAACATAACTCTCGTCACTATTGGTATGGTTGAATTTAGTCAAGATATCGTGATCGGTCTCCGTTGGTTAAATGGCGGGCTCTGCTGTAAACATAACTCTCGTCACTATTGGCATGGTTAATCGATCTTCATATGCGGTAAAGATACTGATTCTTCAAGTTCCAGATATGAGTTCTTGTGCTTGTCTTCTTTCCTCCGGACTGCGGTTCGCACCATCTTATTTGTTAGTGAAGCCGTCATCGATCTCACAGATCTAGGAGCCCCTGAGTAGGATACTTCTCGGGGTCCCGACTGCTCCTGACTCCGTCTAACTTGCTTCCGACACTATATTGCGATGTCACTTTAGCTTCGATGTGTAAATTCTATATGTTCTTTAAGAACCACTCTGATTCGTACATCATCTTCAGTTTCACTGTTAATTCGCTCAGCAACGCTTGGCCCAAAACGTCCGGGTGCAACATGCTATGCTCAGATTCATTCTAGCTAACTTTTTGGTTCTGATTCTGGAGCTTTTTCAGGTTTGTGTTCACAATCTTCTTTATTTCAACACTATGATAGCGAATTCAATTGATGCCATCTCCTTATGTGATTGTGTTTAATTCTGGTGAGTTCCTCTAGTGTAGCTTTCATTCCAACACGCAACCCCTCTATCTCTTTAATGGTTGCTTGCAACGTTCTGGACAACCTGTCGTAATTACTGGCCATCACCGTTACTTGTTGTTCTATCATATGTTTTACGTAGTTTAACGCATATGTTTTCCGTATGTTTTACGCGTATCGTAGGTTTTCCGCAACCGTTCGTTTCTTGTGCATGAACCCTGTACCCTTGACACGAAGTCATCTGTTAACTACAATTGTTCGCTTGAGTCAGTTACAACAAATTTCGTGATTACTGTTCACTCCGCCCTGTAGATCCCTATATCTGTTTTCCGATCGAACACGAGTGAATGCTGCTCCAACGCTGTCGGTCTGTGAATTGAATCTTCCTGGACCCTCACAATGAGCAGGATTAGCCATATTATTGCCAAATTATTTTTCTAATAAAACTATATCTATATTTAATATTTTTAGTATTCAATGAGATTTCGTTGCTATAATTATTTTTACTTAAATCTAATCATTTTCGTGTATTCATCATTACAATCACTCACATATTTAAGTGTCTATAAAACATAATTATATTCGTATAATAACATCGTTATATCTCTCTCAAATATATTACCTTATATAATATTGTACTTTAAAATTTTATAAAATAAAAAAAAACACATTTTTCTTATAAATTAACATTCTCTTATATTACGAAGTTTGACATTATATTATAGTTTGTGTTAATATATTACAATATAAGTTGTGGTATGTACAAAATACATGTGTCATATAACATATTTATTTAAGTTTATATTTTTATATTTTAATATCTATTAAACTAATCAGCATAATAAATACGTATATTGGTTTTGTTGTTTCATAAACATTTTTCCAGAAGAGAAAAAAAAATATTAATTTATTCATAATTCTAACAGAATATATTTTATCTTTCTACAAGTAAAACATCTTCCACTTTTTTTTTGTTTTAAACCTTGTGAAGTTTAGCTTATTTTTAAGCTGTTTATTTTAAAAAATGCTCATTCGACATATATGCAATTTTTATTTATTTTTCATTCTATCGCAATCTCTAACGAAACTTAAGTGATCATCTTAAGTTTTCGCTCGAGTTCACCTAATACGATTCGTAATACACGTATGCAATTGATCAAGTTGCAGACTAGTATTCGTCGTATTTAGTGCAATGCTTAAAAACAATTTGCTGCTGTTCTTTTCAAACTATTTGATTAATAGCTTAAGATTAGCATAATGTCTTACGGATGTCAACTCTTTCCGAAGAGTACATCGAATCCTTACATAAAATGTAATTGCCGTTCTCATTTGTTTCTATCCTTAATACAATTATATTATTTAATAATTTATATCTTTTAACTATATTTTTGTTTTATATATATTCATTTCCTCAACTTCAATTTCTACATTTTTCTTTTTTTTTTTTTTTGTTTCTTCCATTCAACATAAACTCATAATTTATTGCACTGGCTAGTAAATTAACCCCAAGTAATACATAGCGATTTGTGGGTACCGTTTTCTTCTGTTTTCCTATTTCCTATTCATTATCACACAATACTAAACTTTTCGCAATTTATTTATAAATATATTTTCGCATTTTAACAATTAATACATCAATTTCGAATTATGGTATTTTTTCAACAAATTGTTGTGTATTTTCTTTCCCTTTCCTTTTATTAATATTGTCGTTGTCACGGGGGTAGTGACCGACAAAACCTTATAGGGCCCTACCCAAATTGGTGAAAAATTACTTTTCCTATTTTGATTCTTCATTACAACCATTTCTCCAATTTGAAACTCAATGGGATTTAATGATTTATCGTAGCCCGTTTTAGATTTTTCGTTTACCTTTTCTTGATTTTGTCTCACTATTTCATGCGCCCGCTGTATTTGATATTTTAATATTTTGTTATAATCATCGGCATTATATAGTGGTGAAATTTTACGTTTCAAATTAGTTGGCATATCAGAATCATAACCATATAGTGTTCGGAAAGGTGTTTGCCCAGTTGACACATGCATCGTATTATTATGGACATGCATTTAACCATTGATCCAAATTGGAACCATCCTCCTTAGCAAAACATATCAAATATTCTGCTAATGGTCTGTGACTACGTTCTAATGAACCATTGGCCTGTGGGTGATAGGGTGTAATGTGCATTTGTTTAATACCCAATAATTTGCATGTATCAGAAAATAACTTTGACACGAAATTAGAGCCATTGTCAGTTACTAGAATTTTCGGAATATTGTGACGTGTTATAATTTCATCATAAAATGCTTTAGCCACTGTGCTTGCTTCTGCGTCTGGTATTGCTACACAGCACATATATTTTGAAAAATCGTCTTGAAATGTTAAAATGTATTTATTGCCAGATACTGTCTCGGGTAAAATTCCTACTAAGTCCATATAAACTTTATCAAATGGGCGCGTTGGTGTATCTGTCAAGACCATTGGCATTTTTGTTAGCTTAGAACTTTTGTTAACTTGACATTTAGGGCAATTTTTTACATACTCTTTAATTTGTTTTTGCATACCCTTCCACCTATATTGCTTTCTTATTCGAAAATATGTTTTCAGTGTGCCCTGATGACCCCCTAATGGCGAGTCGTGAAAGTCTCTAATAACTGTTTTAATTTCTTCAGGATCAGTGAATACTTGATTCAAGATTGTTTCACCATCCATATCCGATACTGTGTCGTCCAAGACTGGCTTACTGACGTCCTGTTGTGGATCTATTGCCTTTGGTGTATTTTTAGAACGGGTTTGAACTGCCGCAATTTCTGTTTCTAATTGTGGAATCCTATTTAATGCGTCAGCAGTTAAATTCTTTTTGCCAGGTTTATAAATTATTTCGAACTCGTATTCTGATAATTTGAACCTGGCTAGCCTTGACGTTTGATCCTATAAATTCGCTATGCTACGCAGTGGATGATGATCCGTATAAACCGTGAATGGACGCCCCAACAAATACGCTCTATAATTTTTTGTGGCCCATACTATATTAAAATTCTCGTTCAATTGTTGAGTACCTTGTTTCTGTGTCATTCAGAGCTCTACTTGCAAATGCGATTGGTCGATTAGAACCTGGCTCGCCCTGTGACAGCACTGCTACAAATGGTTTTGAAAAATCTGGGTATGCTAGAACATTAGGTAAAATAATTGCTTCATTATGTTTTATAAATGAATCCTGGCACTTGTCTGTCCATACAAAACTCGTATCCTTCCGCAACAGTTTATTAATCGGTAGTGTTAACTTTGCCATATTCTTAACGAATTTTCTGTAATAATTTACTAAACCTAAGAAGGCTTGTACCTGTTTCTTGGTCTTGGGTACCGGAATATTTTTGACACATTCTATTTTATCGGGATCTGGCATTGCGCCTGACTCCGTGCATTTGTGCCCTAAATATACTACTTCACGCCTTAAAAAATTGCATTTTCCGTATTTAATTTCAAATTATTTTCCCTCAATTTTTTCTAACACCTTACATAGTCTAATTTCGTGCTCCATTATGTTTTTTCCATACACCACTATATCGTCCAGATATACGAAACAATCAAGTCCCTGCAATCCTGTTAATATGTGGTTCATTATTCTTTGAAACGTAGCGGGTGCCCCCGTCAATCCAAATGGCATCCTATTAAATTCAAAATGTCCCAAGCCCGTGCTGAACGCTGTTTTTTCTCTGTGGCGTTCATCCACTAGCATTTGGTGATAACCACTTGCAAGATCTAATGTTGAAAAATACCTACTGTGACCTAATTGATCCAAAATTTCATCAATACGAGGTATTGGAAATACTTGTTTAATCGTTGCGTCGTTCAATTTTCTGAAATCTATTACCAGTCTCCATTTTTTCTGTCCGTCCTTGCCACTCTTTTTAGGTACCAACAATAGAAGTGAATTCCAAGGCGACGTGCTTGGTGATATAATATCGTCGTCTAATAACTTCTGCACCTGTTTGTTGATTTCTTCTCTGTGAATATGTGGTAATTTATATTGTTTTCGGTTAATCGGAGGTTGGCCGTCTATTGTGGGGATTTCATGTTTTAAAATAGGTGTATACGATAGCTCATCCCCCTCTAACAGAAATACATCATGGTATGACGCACATATTTTTTCTATGGATGCCTTCTCTTCAACATTTGCATTTGGATCCAATTTTAATGAGTCAAATAATTTGCATATTCTGTGTCGTATGTTTATGCTTTGTACGCTATTCATTGTGCCACTCACTGGTTCCATAAATTTATTATAATTTGAAAATTTGAGCTGTATGTTCTTATTCAATATTATATCTTTTTCTGTTGAGTTTAACACTGCAACGTAAGCACTATTTTTTCTCACATTTGATATGGTTTCTCCGATATAAACTCTTGGCGAAATTTCTTGTTTTTGAATTATTACTACGGGGATCTTGGTTCGTAGTGGAAATCTGGCGATGCCATTAGATCTTGTTGTTATTTTTATTTCTTCACTGTATAATATTTTATTTATTTCATCTAGTGATCTGAGTGGTAGTGTTACAATTTTATTTTTGTTTCTGTCTATAAAGGTTAATCCCTTTTCCACTGCATTGATGATTACGTGGTTCCATAGATTTTCTCGTCCAAGTATACCGTCTGCCGGAACTCCCTGATCCTGCATTATTGTATGTAACGTCAGACTGAGCCTTCTATGTTCCATATGTTGAATTTCAATTGATCCTGCGGTGGTCACATGTCCCCCAAATGCTCCGCTCAGATCTTTTGTGTCTTTTAAATTTCTCTCTAGTTTATTATCTAATGCACTCCACTTTACCAAGCTAGAGTCTGCACCAGAATCTACGAGTAATATTATTTTCCCATTTTTCGCTTCCATACAAGGAATTTCTATAAAGACATCATTTAATTTTGATATCTGTCTGAATTCCCCATGTCTACTATAAATAATGCGATTTTTCTTTGATTTTGTATATAAACATAATTTGAATTCCTTAATATTTTCAATATATTTACTAATATTTTTATTTATACTATCAATTCCTGAAGTAATCAGATAATTTAATTTCTTCTTATTTTCTTCTATACATATCCTATTGGTATTACCATTATTATTGTTATAGTTATTTCCATTGTTGTAATTATTATTTCTCTTATTATTGTTATTTTTCCTATTATTGTTGTTATATCTTCTATTATTATTGTTATTATTATAATTCCTATTATTTCCATTATTATTATAATTCCCATTGTTGTGGTTATTATTACCACGAGCATTATAATTGCTATTATTGGCTTGCGTATTGTTCGTGAAGCCATCATTATAGTTGTTATTTTGAGTTTGTTGTTTACTTGTAAATTGTTGCTCTGGTTCATTTATTTTCTGTGCACATCTTAAGTTCGTTTCATGCCCATAGGTCTCACATCCTTGACAGTATGGAGTATGTAAATTGCTGCTCTGGTTCATTTATTTTCTGTGCACATCTTAAGTTCGTTTCATGCCCATAGGTCTCACATCCTTGACAGTGTGGAGTATTTTTTCGACTGACGCACTAATTCTTAATTTTTAAATTTTTAAATTTTTTTAATTATAACTCCTTTATTTTATAAACTGACCTGTAGATTATCAATGTAATTTGGTTGTACTGAAAAAGAATCTCTTCTTATTGTACTAATTGGATCAAATATAAATACAAATACAAAAAAATATTTAGCAACATCAAATACCCACTAGAAAAATGTCACGCTATGAGTGACTGTCATAATGCTAACTCTCAACAAGTGCTTAGGTAAACTCAAATATATATTGACCATGCTCAAATACATGAAAATAATGGTTTCCGGCGAAATGACTTGTGGTTCAAAAAAAAATCGAACTTCGGTACACCTAACCATTTGTAAATAATGGTATCAAATGAATGGAAATTCATCAACGATTGAAAGTTTGTAGTTATTTTCAGGATTCGTATACCCTGGTGACCTATATACCACTTTGAATGGTAAACACACAAATGTGTAGGGTATTTATAGTCGGCTTAGACTGACTATAATTTTGATAATTCTAACTATCATAATAACACCTACTTTAAAATTTCCCATGTGATCTAACCTTCCCAACTGATTTTGATTCTTTTCAAGTCTGCGTAGGGTTAACGCAGTAGAAATGTGTAATGAGGTAAACATATTATGTTCAGATGCAAACATATTATATGTTTACACATGGCACATTTCCAAATATATATTATGTTCCCCAAACATATACGTTGTTTGCCGCTAAATATGTTTGGGAGAGCCATTTTCGTCCCTGCCTGTGGAAAAACACATTATATTTAAAGATGTGACATTCCCAGCCCAAATATGAACGTGTATTACGATGTCATTAAAAATGTCATAGAAATATACAGTACTCGTGAAGTAACAAATCCGAAACTATACAAATTACTGAGTATATTAGGTTTTTTTGAAAACTGTCCTTAATTAAAGTCTGCCAAATAAAACTAGTAGTAATAAAAAAATTATGTATTACTCTAATGCCTGGTTTTCACTATGTCATTTTATATCAGTTTTATGTTCGAAAATTTCTCAAATTTGTTGTTTTTCTACATTACAAAGATTTAAAAAAATGCCAACATGTTGACATTTTGATTTTGTTTGACATGGATAATGAAAAATTTTAATTTTGGATAGTTTCTGCGATACAATCACAATGTAAAGAAATCAAAAATGACACAAACTGACATAGTGAAATCCGGGCATAACAGTAAAATAAAACACTGGTTACTTCTTGCCATTCTTAATTTTTTTTTTTAACAAATTAAGCAACGATCAGCATTGGGTCTTGCTTGCTTTAAGATCTACTCTATTTGCAAAAACCCACTCGGAGATTGATTTAAGGTCATTGTTGAGTGTGTCATTCATAGTGCGTCGTTTACTCTTATTGATTTGGGCGCTTATTGAACGAATATGAATGACAAATGTTACTGTCATCTGCAAAGGAATGAATTGGGTTCTGGGTCAATGACAGAAGGTCATTGATAAATACCACAAATAGGGACGGGGATAGGACGGAACCCTGCGGAACTCCAGAATTGATAGAAAATTGTTCCGAAAGAATACCATCCATCGCAACTCGTATTGAACTACCATGGAGAAAACTCGATATCCATCGAGTAAAAGATTCACCGACACCATATGCAATTAGTTGTGAAACGAGGGCTTTATGCCACACTCGATCAAAAGCCTTGGAAATATCGAGAGCAACAGCCTTGCTCTCCCCGAAAAGGTTCCACTTTTCGGATAGGACCGCCATCAAGTCACCTGTGGATCTGGTCACTGAGCAATTCGTTGTGCTCAAGATAGTTCACAAGGTGGAAGTTAATTACGCTCTCCATTACCTTGGAGAGTGCAGAGCATATTGCAATAGGTCGGTAATTGGCAGGGTTCGTGGCCTCGCCCTTTTTCGGAACTGGCTGGACATTGGCAACCATCCAACTAGATGGAAAAACTCCTGTCGTGTAGGAGATGTTGAAAAGGTTACGCAACGGACAAGCCAGCGTTGACGCGCACTTCTTCAACACATGGGCAGATATGCCATCTGGCCCAGAGGCTTTGTTAATGTTGAGGTTTGTTAAAACCTTTTTAACTGACCGAGTTCGAAAATGAATCTCTGGCATTGCAGAAGAAACAAAATCGACGACGGGCAGTGGTTGATTACTATCAGGGAGCGTTGAATTATTTGCAAATAATTCTGCCAAGATATTAGCTTTATCGATTGGGACAGTGAAGGTCTGGTCATTCATAACAAGAATTGGAGTAGACGATGTCGTCTAATTCTTCACCCATTTTACGAATGACCAGAAATTTTTACAACCTCTGTGGTAGAGTAGGACCTTTTTGCGCGCATTTTGTTCCTGAAGAAACTTTTCGCGCGAGATCACGGCATTACAGCGATTCCTAACCTGTATGCAAAGTCTTTCTGTGTCGGCAGTCTTGTTAGAACACCAATTCTGAATTCGACCTGACTGCAATACTGCAAGTCTCATTAAACCAAGAGTGGTCCTTGCGTTTAATGCTTATCTTTTTAGAAGGTATGAAGGACCGCGTACCTAATAAAATAATATTTTGTACCATTAAAGCCGCGGAATTCATGTCTCTGTCAGCGAAACACAATTTCCAATTAAAGTTGCGAAAAAAAATCATTTAACGCAACCCAATTTGCTTTTTCGTAAAGCCATACAGTCCTCTACGGGGCTTTAATCGAAGAGGCGCGTAAACTAGAATACGAAAACTCAGCGGAAACAGTCCAGTGGTCGGAGTTACCAAGAGGTGCAAGGACTTTTACATCATATTTTTCATGATGAGAAGTCAGAAAAAGGTGTACCTCCCACCGACGCGTGCGTCGGTTTCTTCACCAATTGAGTGAGTTGATTGCACTCTGCAAACACCTCAACATAACAACCCTCCTGTGTTGAAAGACCCGAGTGGCTCAACCAAGTGACATTGTGCACATTAAAATCGCCGGCAACAACAATTTCTCTGCCTGAAAACTGATCTAATATATTTGAGATCCAATCCGACAAGGCATCCAGTGGAAACCCTGTCTAGATTCGGACTCCTGTATAAAAAGCACAAGTGCAAGATGTGTGTTTGGATTTGAATTTAACCCAAATGGTGTTAAATTCGCTATCCGACACACTATGTTGGTGCTGCAGTTGGTACGCAATGTCACTCCGAACAAATAAATCGAGACCCCTATGGGCAGAGAATAATGGCAATAGGTGATAACCAGGTATACGAAAATCCAGTGGATCTGCACCCTCATTAACCTGGGTCTCACCCAGTGCCATTATTTGTCGCCTATGACCGGACACGTACGCATATACAGAGAAAAAAAATAGCCCTCAGCCCACGAATGTTGCAAAAATCTATGCGAAATTTTTGCGACATTTTTCCTACAGGGCAAGCTCAAAAACGTGCAAACATACTACTGACCTGCAGCAGTTGACGCAAACAAATGAGAGCGCAAGCCAAGCCGTGGTGAGTGTTATGCCTTCACCACGGCATAAACTACGCACTTAGTGCAGTATCAACTGTGAAAGCTAGTAGCGGGGAGTAGGATGAGGGAGGGAAGGAATACAAAAAACGAAATATGCAATTATTTATCTAATTGTAATATTTTGGATTTTTAATTTTAGTTGAGCGCGGATTAATTGTTTTTCTTTTAATTAATAGAAAACACTGAACGACACTTAGCACGACATATTACTTAATTAAACGACAGACAGACGGCGAACGATAAAAACAAAGACAAGTGGAGATCTACGCGACACGACCGTCCCCCATAGTTATGCTGACGCTACTCGTAGCTACTCACAGGTCTTTAAAAATGTTCAAATATATATAGTATGCTGTAGCGATCCATAAGGGCTTTTTTTTTTCTTTAATTTTCACAATTCATAGTCACGAAAATAGTCCCCAATCTGCCATTCATTAAAATTAAATGTTCAATATATATTACTACAACAGTCGCGACAAAACAATGTTATAAATTTAAAATTAATAATGGATAGCTGTAGGGCGTCGCATTTTATTATTTTTTCATGTCAAATTTTCAAAAATTTCAGTTCAGTCGCTCAGAAGCATTCGTTGACGACGGATGTATATTTGATTTTTTTTTAACCCATTAAAGGCTGCCGAATCAGATACACACCTGGAGATTACGCAGTGCAATTTTCCCCATCATGTTTTCCCATAATGCGTACATCAGATTCTAAGAATTTTGTTCGATTTTGCATCTAGCACCACTATATTAAATATGTATGGAATTGTATATCCCTGCGTGCAATTCCCTCCATTTTAATCAAATATTTCATAAATAAATTTTAGAAAATATTCCGAAAAATTTCAGTAAGATAAAGTTTGAAACATTTTTTCGAAATTTTGACAGCAAACACATTCCGAACTTATATTTAAATGTTTTTCAAGAGAGCTTAGGGAATTGTGATAAATTACTCTCCCGACACACTTTTTTGGTAAGACAAATTTCTTTTTGATTTGTTGCAAAAACTAATATCTGGACCCAGATTTTTTTTTGCCAATTATCCGTAGGGAAAGATTCATATTTTATTTTGTGATAAAGTTTGCATCTGCTACATGTCGAAATCGTGCGATAGCTTGCGATATAAAGTACCAAAAATTGCCTTTATTGCAATTTTGACCTGATTTTTCAAAATCTCGACGCATAGGGAAAATTCTGAGTACGAAGCAAGAATCAGGAGACCGAAATCTACAAGAAATGATAAGTTTCATTTCTGTGGACGCCAAAAACCCTCAATTTGTAAAACAGTGTTATTTTCAAATAATCAAAAACAAGTAGTCGGATTACTAGTTTTTGATTATTTTAAAGTAGTCGTGAAAATA
Organism: Dryomyza anilis; assembly: GCA_951804985.1. Classification (NCBI taxonomy): domain Eukaryota; kingdom Metazoa; phylum Arthropoda; class Insecta; order Diptera; family Dryomyzidae; genus Dryomyza; species Dryomyza anilis. The sequence continues at coordinate 5,652,886 of OX638135.1, forward strand.
ATCAAAAAATGTACTAAGAATCAAATTACTTTTTGATTATTTCTAATCGTAATCAAAATTTTTGATTACGACTACTAAGAATCAAATCAAAATTTTTGATTACGATTCTTTAGTAATCGTAATCAAACTTTTTGATTACGACTACTAGGAATCGTAATTAAAATTTTTGATTACGATTCTTTAGTAATCGTAATCAAAAGTAGTCGTAATTCAACCTTTACCGCTCTGATATATATATATTGAAAATTATTAATAAAATTTTAAAATATATTACCCCAAATTAGAATAAATCAGTAATGATCAGGAAACGCTTCCATAAGGCAAAGAACAAATAAATCGTGAGATTGATTTGTGTGTATTTTGTGCTCAAACTAAGCTAAGTTATGCGTGGACAAACAAACAAATAGAACTGACAACAACGTCGACAAAATACACTAACTACTGTACGCAAGCCTACGGTCTGCCAGTCTATTTGTTTGTTGTTCATTTGTTGTTGTTCTTCGCGCGTTGGTGGAGTCTACCGTTGCTACCGCGCATACGTGCCACCACAAACACTGCGATCTCTGTGCCGTCGCTGGGGTATTTGTGTGTTTATTCAAAATATTAACACGTCCCAGAAAAACGTGTGCACACACCGATGTATGGTTGGATGTATCTGCGTCTTCGTCATAGTTTAACGCTTCAGCAGATGATTGCATAGAAATTGAACCGTGTCGTTTTCTTGATAACGATGGAAGCGCTCTATAGTTTGCGCTTGCATGGTTGCCAAATTCTATATACCCTAAAGAAAATGTAAAGTAAAACGTTTAAGTAAAAAATAACAAAAAATATTTATTTTATTATTTTTGTTCAAAAAAAAAGGAAAAATCCCATGAACAACCCATATATCAATTTTATATAATTCGCAATTGCTTTAGTTATTAGTATTGATAAAACTTTTTGGTTATATTACGTAATTTTCACTGTGTAAGTGTATACAAAATTCCAAGTTAATCCTCTGTCACTTTTTTTAAACTGAAGTGCAAGGATAATGACCATTGGCCATGATCAGCTACGACATTAATTTTCAAAAAGGTTGTTTTTAAAACTTAAAACTCTAAAACTTTAAAACTCAACGGTGTTTTTATCATTTCTCGTTCAGTGATTTTTGCCTCATTTTTTGTAACTTTGAACTACTGTATCTCTGAAAAATGTGTTCGGAAAAAATTGATCAATGCATATCTCAATTCTTTTATAAGGTTCCAAATTTCATTAAAATTTAAAATTTTATTTTTTTGGTCGATTTGGTGAGAAATTTGATGTGAAATTAAGTATATATTTATTTTATGTGTTTTCTCGGTTTAAACCGCATTTGAACATCTTGTCCTGGCAAATCCATTGTAAAAAATAAAAACAATAAATGACATATTCGTGATCCATTTCATCTCAAAATTCACTAGAAAAATTCAGGAGTATTCTGGTAAAAGAAAATTTTATATTTTTTTTTAACTAATTAGTGTAAAATTTGTATTTGTCTGCAAATTTCATTTTTGAGTTGATGAAGTCATTGCATTTTTTTAATGCCGAATCCGTACGCGGGGTAAGAGTTTTTTAAACACTTTTGATTACACAATGGTGTTTCCCATAAATACTTCTATTGCTTCCACGACGAATCCACATTCCACACACACACATGTATGCATTGACATATTTTGTGACTTCTCATCTACCCATGGAGTTAAAATTTATAATAAATAAACTTAATACAATCGAAAACAGTTTAATTAATTTTTGAATAACTTCTTCAAGATCCATGGTTTCCAATGACTATTACACAAAATCTGCTAAATTGTCTGCGTAATTTGTCTGATTCGAATATGAGTTCTGCACGGAAAATATATTAACATCAATTAAAAAATATGTAAAGCTATTTTTTTTATATGTTAATGATGTTGATTTTTTTTATTTAATGAGAATCGATATTTAACTAAAGGAAACTACAGAATATCAAACCAAAGATATTTAAAGCAAAATATTTAAAAATAATCTCAGCATCGCTTATGAAATTAAAGTGTTTACAACAAAAACTATATGTCACAAAAACTGATAATTTAAAGTGTTTGCAAGAAATGGTTATTATTTATTGCAAAATATATAAATTTAAAATTATTTACTTACTTATTTGGCCATTACAATCCATGATGTGTTTCGCCCGCATCAATTACCCCTCGCCAGTCGCTTCTGCATTGCGTTGCGCTTCTGCATTGCGTGTTGTCAGGTTGTCTCGCACTTGGTCGCTCCACCGGAGATTCGGACGCCCTCTACTACGTTGACCACCACTGGGTACAGAATTGAAAACCTTTTTTTCTAGATCGCTTTCATCCATTCGCTCGACATGTCCGAGCCAGCGTAAGCGCAGAATCTTAATGCGCATGTCGGCGTAGAGCTCATACAGCTCGTCGTTCCATCTGATTCTGTACTCATTTTCAACGCATATCGGGCCATAGACTTTCCGAAGAATCTTCTCTCGAACGCTCCTAAAGCTCGTTCATCGGTGTTGGCAGGCGTAAGGACTGGCATGATGAGCGACTTATAGACAGGGTTGGGCGAGATTGTCTACAAATGTAGATTACACGATTTTCTACATGTAGACAATTGCATGTAGACAATCTCTTAAATACATGTAGACAATGTATACATTTCATAATTATTTGAATTTTGTAGTGATTTATATTGAGTAACTAATTAATTTACGTAAGTATTAAAATTCATTTTTATTATAAATATTTTACAAACTGAGTGTCGTTTTTTTAATACGTAAAGTTTTAAGGAAAGTGCTATCGAAATTGTATGCCCTTTTAAGCCATTTTTGAGGAAAAAATTAATGATGTTTTCAAATCCGAACGAAAAATCATGTATTTGAAAAATATATAATTATAGAAATTAAAAAAATTAAAGATATTGTCTTAACGTGCCCAGTCGGTACAAATTGGGTGTTTTGTACCAACAAATAAAACAACAAACAATTGGCAAAATGCATTAAGTGGCAGATCGTTTATTAAATATTAAATATTAAATATTAAATATTAAATATTATATATTAAATATTAAATATTAAATATTAAATATTAAATATTAAATATTAAATATTATATATTAAATATTAAATATTAAATATTAAATATTAAATATTAAATATTAAATATTAAATATTAAATATTAAATATTAAATATTAAATATTAAATATTAAATATTAAATATTAAATATTAAATATTAAATATTAAATATTAAATATTAAATATTAAATATTAAATATTAAATATTAAATATTAAATATTAAATATTAAATATTAAATATTAAATATTAAATATTAAATATTAAATATTAAATATTAAATATTAAATATTAAATATTAAATATTAAATATTAAATATTAAATATTAAATATTAAATATTAAATATTAAATATTAAATATTAAATATTAAATATTAAATATTAAATATTAAATATTAAATATTAAATATTAAATATTAAATATTAAATATTAAATATTAAATATTAAATATTAAATATTAAATATTAAATATTAAATATTAAATATTAAATATTAAATATTAAATATTAAATATTAAATATTAAATATTAAATATTAAATATTAAATATTAAATATTAAATATTAAATATTAAATATTAAATATTAAATATTAAATATTAAATATTAAATATTAAATATTAAATATTAAATATTAAATATTAAATATTAAATATTAAATATTAAATATTAAATATTAAATATTAAATATTAAATATTAAATATTAAATATTAAATATTAAATATTAAATATTAAATATTAAATATTAAATATTAAATATTAAATATTAAATATTAAATATTAAATATTAAATATTAAATATTAAATATTAAATATTAAATATTAAATATTAAATATTAAATATTAAATATTAAATATTAAATATTAAATATTAAATATTAAATATTAAATATTAAATATTAAATATTAAATATTAAATATTAAATATTAAATATTAAATATTAAATATTAAATATTAAATATTAAATATTAAATATTAAATATTAAATATTAAATATTAAATATTAAATATTAAATATTAAATATTAAATATTAAATATTAAATATTAAATATTAAATATTAAATATTAAATATTAAATATTAAATATTAAATATTAAATATTAAATATTAAATATTAAATATTAAATATTAAATATTAAATATTAAATATTAAATATTAAATATTAAATATTAAATATTAAATATTAAATATTAAATATTAAATATTAAATATTAAATATTAAATATTAAATATTAAATATTAAATATTAAATATTAAATATTAAATATTAAATATTAAATATTAAATATTAAATATTAAATATTAAATATTAAATATTAAATATTAAATATTAAATATTAAATATTAAATATTAAATATTAAATATTAAATATTAAATATTAAATATTAAATATTAAATATTAAATATTAAATATTAAATATTAAATATTAAATATTAAATATTAAATATTAAATATTAAATATTAAATATTAAATATTAAATATTAAATATTAAATATTAAATATTAAATATTAAATATTAAATATTAAATATTAAATATTAAATATTAAATATTAAATATTAAATATTAAATATTAAATATTAAATATTAAATATTAAATATTAAATATTAAATATTAAATATTAAATATTAAATATTAAATATTAAATATTAAATATTAAATATTAAATATTAAATATTAAATATTAAATATTAAATATTAAATATTAAATATTAAATATTAAATATTAAATATTAAATATTAAATATTAAATATTAAATATTAAATATTAAATATTAAATATTAAATATTAAATATTAAATATTAAATATTAAATATTAAATATTAAATATTAAATATTAAATATTAAATATTAAATATTAAATATTAAATATTAAATATTAAATATTAAATATTAAATATTAAATATTAAATATTAAATATTAAATATTAAATATTAAATATTAAATATTAAATATTAAATATTAAATATTAAATATTAAATATTAAATATTAAATATTAAATATTAAATATTAAATATTAAATATTAAATATTAAATATTAAATATTAAATATTAAATATTAAATATTAAATATTAAATATTAAATATTAAATATTAAATATTAAATATTAAATATTAAATATTAAATATTAAATATTAAATATTAAATATTAAATATTAAATATTAAATATTAAATATTAAATATTAAATATTAAATATTAAATATTAAATATTAAATATTAAATATTAAATATTAAATATTAAATATTAAATATTAAATATTAAATATTAAATATTAAATATTAAATATTAAATATTAAATATTAAATATTAAATATTAAATATTAAATATTAAATATTAAATATTAAATATTAAATATTAAATATTAAATATTAAATATTAAATATTAAATATTAAATATTAAATATTAAATATTAAATATTAAATATTAAATATTAAATATTAAATATTAAATATTAAATATTAAATATTAAATATTAAATATTAAATATTAAATATTAAATATTAAATATTAAATATTAAATATTAAATATTAAATATTAAATATTAAATATTAAATATTAAATATTAAATATTAAATATTAAATATTAAATATTAAATATTAAATATTAAATATTAAATATTAAATATTAAATATTAAATATTAAATATTAAATATTAAATATTAAATATTAAATATTAAATATTAAATATTAAATATTAAATATTAAATATTAAATATTAAATATTAAATATTAAATATTAAATATTAAATATTAAATATTAAATATTAAATATTAAATATTAAATATTAAATATTAAATATTAAATATTAAATATTAAATATTAAATATTAAATATTAAATATTAAATATTAAATATTAAATATTAAATATTAAATATTAAATATTAAATATTAAATATTAAATATTAAATATTAAATATTAAATATTAAATATTAAATATTAAATATTAAATATTAAATATTAAATATTAAATATTAAATATTAAATATTAAATATTAAATATTAAATATTAAATATTAAATATTAAATATTAAATATTAAATATTAAATATTAAATATTAAATATTAAATATTAAATATTAAATATTAAATATTAAATATTAAATATTAAATATTAAATATTAAATATTAAATATTAAATATTAAATATTAAATATTAAATATTAAATATTAAATATTAAATATTAAATATTAAATATTAAATATTAAATATTAAATATTAAATATTAAATATTAAATATTAAATATTAAATATTAAATATTAAATATTAAATATTAAATATTAAATATTAAATATTAAATATTAAATATTAAATATTAAATATTAAATATTAAATATTAAATATTAAATATTAAATATTAAATATTAAATATTAAATATTAAATATTAAATATTAAATATTAAATATTAAATATTAAATATTAAATATTAAATATTAAATATTAAATATTAAATATTAAATATTAAATATTAAATATTAAATATTAAATATTAAATATTAAATATTAAATATTAAATATTAAATATTAAATATTAAATATTAAATATTAAATATTAAATATTAAATATTAAATATTAAATATTAAATATTAAATATTAAATATTAAATATTAAATATTAAATATTAAATATTAAATATTAAATATTAAATATTAAATATTAAATATTAAATATTAAATATTAAATATTAAATATTAAATATTAAATATTAAATATTAAATATTAAATATTAAATATTAAATATTAAATATTAAATATTAAATATTAAATATTAAATATTAAATATTAAATATTAAATATTAAATATTAAATATTAAATATTAAATATTAAATATTAAATATTAAATATTAAATATTAAATATTAAATATTAAATATTAAATATTAAATATTAAATATTAAATATTAAATATTAAATATTAAATATTAAATATTAAATATTAAATATTAAATATTAAATATTAAATATTAAATATTAAATATTAAATATTAAATATTAAATATTAAATATTAAATATTAAATATTAAATATTAAATATTAAATATTAAATATTAAATATTAAATATTAAATATTAAATATTAAATATTAAATATTAAATATTAAATATTAAATATTAAATATTAAATATTAAATATTAAATATTAAATATTAAATATTAAATATTAAATATTAAATATTAAATATTAAATATTAAATATTAAATATTAAATATTAAATATTAAATATTAAATATTAAATATTAAATATTAAATATTAAATATTAAATATTAAATAATAAATATTAAATATTAAATATTAAATTGTGGACGTTTGGACTACAATTAAAACAACGTTTATTTAGATTTGTACAAGTTTTATTAGAATAAATATAGTCGATTGGAGCTCGTGCTCGTTGCTCGGCAGCTGTCGTTCAACTGATTTTTCTATTGGAATCAAACAATGCCCGAAGCTAAAGCAGCATATCCCAAAGGGAATGCCACCAAAGCCACTTGGCAATTTGCTTAATTGCCAAATATATCACCATCACGATCGTCACAGTACCCACTATGTAGCGATACATTGTAACGATTGTTTATGCTGCGTTAGCATAAACACCGTGGCTTTGTACTTACTTGGGCTGTCCGTTGACAGCGAGCCAAGCAGCGATAGCGACAGCGCAGTCGTGGTCATGTAGATAAGAATATAGACCACAGTGTCGGGTGCAGAATGTAGCTTATGCAGCGTTAGCATAAACGACACCACTTAATACTTACTTGACTCATAGCGATGGCTTATGAGTCAAGCAGCGTAAGTGCCTGCACTGATCGTATGATGGGTCGATTGGTCGATCGTTCGATGAATCGATGGATCGAATATCGCCACAATACTCCCCCTCTAGCGTTTTCGACGCGTTGGATCGTATCTTGCTGGAATGACGATGGCTCTGCCGCTCCTGGTGCGCACAGGCGCCGCTGGTTGAATGTCTTCAGAGGGTGTTATCATCTTAAAGGTAACCTTGTTGCCAGAATTCGTTGATGGCGAAACCTTCGCTGGTACCGTAGACGTCTCTGTTGACGGTAATTGTGCTGCTGTTGGTGTAGCTGATGTTGACAAGCTTCGCTTTAATGTTGAGGCGGGTGGCGCTGTTGAGTTATCTTCAACTGTGATGTATGCCGCCTTAAGCCTATCGATCGAAATTTTTATAGCCTTGCCCTTCACATTGACCGTGTAATACTTATCTGCACGATCAAGTATTTCGAAGGGGCCGTCGAAACGTGGCTGCAAGGGGCTACGTACGCGGTCGATGCGTACAAAAACATGTGTGCAAGTGTTCATGTCTCGTTGCACAAACACCTTAGGCTTGTCGTGATGGCTCGCTGAGGTAGGCGCTACCTTTTCCATCATGCGCATAAAGTCTTTAATAAACTCTGCTTCGCTGCATTTTGATGATGACGGAACCAGGAACTCGCCTGGCAACTTGAGCGTGGTGCCGTAGACTAATTCCGCCGACGTCGCCTTGATGTCATCTTTGAAAACGGATCGTAGTCCCAGCAGAACTATTGGTAGCACGTCGCACCAATTCTCGTTTTCATTACAGGTGATGGCTGCCTTCAAAGTACGGTGCCACCTCTCGATCATCCCGTTAGCTTGCGGATGATACGCAGTTGTGCGAAAATGCTTTATACCAAGCATTTCGTTCAGCTGTTTGAATATCTCAGATTCAAATTGACGCCCGAGATCAGTCGTAACTCTGACTGGAACGCCAAAACGTGTGATCCAGCCGCTGATTAGATTACGAGCTACCGTCTCGGCAGTCATATCAGGAATAGGTATTGCCTCGGGCCAACGTGTGAATCGGTCGATAATTGTTAGACAATACCTATTGTCGCGCGAAGTCGCTAGTGGCCCGATCAGATCAATATTTATGTGATCGAATCGCTCACTAGGGTTGACGTAATAATTAAGTGAAGCCTTGTTGTGGCGATGCACTTTACTCCTCTGGCATGGGATGCAGCTTTTAACAAAGCGCCGAACATCTTTCGCCATGCCAGGCCACACAAATCGTTGTTGAACCAGCTTAACCGTCGCGCTGGCGCCAGGATGTGCGATACCGTGTATCTTTGACATTACCTGATTTCTGCAACTGCGGGGCACGATCGGACGGATCATGTCGTGTGCCATGTCGCAGTGTATGATGTCGTCGACACCAGGCATGTGCATTTTCCGGACGTCCATCGATGTCGATCCGGATAGTAACTCTTTCGTCTCGGCGTCGTTGAGTTGCTCTCGTGCAATCTCATTAAAATCGATCACTGGGTCCTTTGCAGAAACTTGTTGCAAGCGGGATAATGCGTCCGCTATCTCGTTCTGTTTTCCTGGAAGGTGCCGTATGTTGGTCGAGAATTGGCCGATGTAGTCAAGATGACGCGCTTGACGAGGCGATGCCTTATCCAGGCTTTGGTTGAAAGCGAAAGTTATGGGCTTGTGGTCTGTGAAAATCACAAACTCACGCCCTTCAACCATATGCTTAAAAAATTTAACTGCCTGGTATATCGCTAGTAGCTCACGATCGTACGTGCTGTACTTTTTTTGAGGGTCAGTTAATTTTTTCGAGTAAAAACCCAGTGGTTGGTGTTGGTTTTCGAATGATTGGTGGAGCACGGCGCCCACCGCGTAGTCGGATGCGTCAACACTGAGCGTCAACGCGGCGTTTGGTGCGGGGTGAAAAAGCAGCGTGGCACTGGCAAGTTGACACTTGCATTTGTCGAACGCCTCCATCGTATGCTCCCCCCAAACCAGGGGCGTAATATCGTTTTTCTTATTACCAGGGATCATCCCCTGGAGTACGCCCTGATTTTCAACAGCGTTGGGCATGAACCTTCGATAATAGTTCAGCATACCCAAAAACTGTTTAAGATCCCGTACCGTCGTCGGACGGGTATAGCGTTGAATCGCCTGAACTTTTTCGTCAAGTGGTCGGATACCATCTTGGTTGTCCGCGTGCCCGAGAAATTTAATCTCTTTTTTTCCAAAAACGCATTTCGCAACATTAATGGTAAGGCCGTTTTCGCGCAACAGCTGGAAAATGCGTCTCACATGCTGCCGATGCTGTTCCTCATTTTCGGAGGCTATGCAAATGTCATCGATATAGACAAACGCGTACGCCGCCTCGCTCGCCAAAATATTATTTATATGGCGTTGGAACGTTTGAGCAGCGTTACGTAGTCCAAATGTCATGAATTTGAACTGAAATAAACCGAATGGAGTCGTGATGGCGGACTTTGGTATGTCCGACGGCTCAATCGGTATTTGATGATATGCTCGTTGCAAATCAATTGTCGAAAATATTTGTTTACCATGTAGGATATGCGTAAAATCTTGAACGTAGGGGATCGGATACCGGTCCGGTATCGTCTTGGCGTTTAAAGCACGGTAATCCCCGCAAGGCCTCCAGCTTCCGTCTGCCTTTTTTACCATATGTAGCGGACTGGCCCAGTTGCTGTCCGAGGGCTCGCAAATTCCTTTTTCCATTAAATATTGGAACTCAGCCCGCGCTGCTTCGAGTTTGTCCGGCGGCAGGCGTCGAGGGCGCGCAAAAACTGGCGGACCCGCAGTGACTATATGGTGAGTCACGCTGCCCAGTTTCTCCTTGCGAGTGTGCGGAATAGTCGTTATGTCCACGTACTCCGCAAGGAGCGCCGCGAATGGCTCGCTATTTATATAAGTAAAAATATTTGTTTTACCTGACTTTGCTACCGTGCCGCCCCTGCTGATTTTCGTGACTCCATCGATGAGCTGCTGGTTTTTCAAATCGACGAGGAGTCCGTAATGTTGTAGAAAATCCGCTCCGATTATAGGTGTCTTCACGGACGCTATGATAAAATTCCACACGAACTTCCTTCTAAGTCCCAGGTCCATGGATAGATACGCCGATCCGAACGTCTCGATCGGCGACCCATTAGCTGCGTATAATTTAAATTGGTGTGGTTGTCCGAATTTCTCGTTGAAACGCGGCGGCACCACGGACACGTCAGCTCCGGTATCGATTAAAAATTTACGACGCGAGCCGGCGTCCTCTACGTAGAGGCGACACACTTCACTTTCACCACCTGCGTCGCCCGTCGCTGGTGGACTTTTAATTAGTTTTTTTGGTTTTTATACGAGCAGGGTTGTCTGCAATTCGTTGCCGACGCCCCGAACCGCTCGTGGTACCAACAGAAACCACGTTTGTCTACTTCACTAGAACTGTGCGCCGGCGTTGCGCTGCGTGGTGCGAGTTGCTTACTTTTAGCACGAGCACCATTACTGTTGCCGCGGTTTTTGTACACTATGTTCTCAAGGCGATTCAGTCGTTTATCGAACACATCACTTCGCGACAACACTACCGACGAGGTCGATGACGTATTTAATGGCTCCCATAATTCTACGGGTAGAATTTGCGGCTGAGTGCCCGTCGCGCCAACCGCTTGAATTGACTGTTGTCCAGTCACTTCAATAATCTTGTCGGCGAGCGCGGCCTTTTGTTTAAGGTCGCCGCTCGATGCCTGCAAAATTGCGCGAACCTGTGGGGGCAGGCGGCTTACCCACAGACTTTCGAGGAGCTGGTCGTGCAAGCTCGCCCCCCCAAGCCTTTTCATCTCGTTCAAAAGACTTGACGGCTTTTTGTCGCCTAAGTCGAGCTCCGACAAAAGTTGCCGGAGCTTTGCTTGCTCCGATACTCCGAAAACCTCAAGCATCTGTGCCTTGAGGTTGGAGTACCGGTCGTTGGCCGGAGGCTTTATTACGGCCTCATAGACCTGGTCGAGCACTCGTGATTCCATCGCGGCAATCACAGTGTTAAATTTCACGTTTTCGGATGAGACTTTCGCGGTGGCGAATTGCGCCTCGACTTGAGCGAACCATATTTCAGGATTCGCTGGCCAGAATGGTGGCACTTTAATTGAAATACGGCTGACCTCTTGGTCTACTGCCGACCGACTCGTTGTCGGCTTTTCCCCCAAAATTGGAGGCTTCGCGCCATCGTGTCCCTTTGTGGTTTCGGTTTCGTTATCGGACATGGTTGTATATTTTTTAAAAACTCGCACTGTTTTTTCTTTTCGAAGAATTTTTTATTCACTGTGTCACAAATAAAATTTTGAATGCTTTAGTTTATTTTTTGTGTTGTTTTTCGCACTTTTCGAGTTATTTTTCGCACTCTTTGAGTTATTTTTCGCACTTTTCGAGTTATTTTTCGCACTTTTTGAGTTTTTTCGCACTTTTTGTTTTTCGTACTTTTTAGTTTTTCGCACTTTTTCGCTTTCCGCACTTTTTTGTTTTTCGCACGGATTGTCAGTATTGTTCGTACTTGCGTCGCGGGGTCACCAATTTGTGGACGTTTGGACCACAATTAAAACAACGTTTATTTAGATTTGTACAAGTTTTATTAGAATAAATATAGTCGATTGGAGCTCGTGCTCGTTGCTCGGCAGCTGTCGTTCAACTGATTTTTCTATTGGAATTAAACAATGCCCGAAGCTAAAGCAGCATATCCCAAAGGGAATGCCACCAAAGCCACTTGGCAATTTGCTTAATTGCCAAATATATCACCATCACGATCGTCACAGTACCCACTATGTAGCGATACATTGTAACGATTGTTTATGCTGCGTTAGCATAAACACCGTGGCTTTATACTTACTTGGGCTGTCCGTTGACAGCGAGCCAAGCAGCGATAGCGACAGCGCAGTCGTGGTCATGTAGATAAGAATATAGACCACAGTGTCGGGTGCAGAATGTAGCTTATGCAGCGTTAGCATAAACGACACCACTTAATACTTACTTGACTCATAGCGATGGCTTATGAGTCAAGCAGCGTAAGTGCCTGCACTGATCGTATGATGGGTCGATTGGTCGATCGTTCGATGAATCGATGGATCGAATATCGCCACAAAATATTAAATATTAAATATTAAATATTAAATATTAAATATTAAATATTAAATATTAAATATTAAATATTAAATATTAAATATTAAATATTAAATATTAAATATTAAATATTAAATATTAAATATTAAATATTAAATATTAAATATTAAATATTAAATATTAAATATTAAATATTAAATATTAAATATTAAATATTAAATATTAAATATTAAATATTAAATATTAAATATTAAATATTAAATATTAAATATTAAATATTAAATATTAAATATTAAATATTAAATATTAAATATTAAATATTAAATATTAAATATTAAATATTAAATATTAAATATTAAATATTAAATATTAAATATTAAATATTAAATATTAAATATTAAATATTAAATATTAAATATTAAATATTAAATATTAAATATTAAATATTAAATATTAAATATTAAATATTAAATATTAAATATTAAATATTAAATATTAAATATTAAATATTAAATATTAAATATTAAATATTAAATATTAAATATTAAATATTAAATATTAAATATTAAATATTAAATATTAAATATTAAATATTAAATATTAAATATTAAATATTAAATATTAAATATTAAATATTAAATATTAAATATTAAATATTAAATATTAAATATTAAATATTAAATATTAAATATTAAATATTAAATATTAAATATTAAATATTAAATATTAAATATTAAATATTAAATATTAAATATTAAATATTAAATATTAAATATTAAATATTAAATATTAAATATTAAATATTAAATATTAAATATTAAATATTAAATATTAAATATTAAATATTAAATATTAAATATTAAATATTAAATATTAAATATTAAATATTAAATATTAAATATTAAATATTAAATATTAAATATTAAATATTAAATATTAAATATTAAATATTAAATATTAAATATTAAATATTAAATATTAAATATTAAATATTAAATATTAAATATTAAATATTAAATATTAAATATTAAATATTAAATATTAAATATTAAATATTAAATATTAAATATTAAATATTAAATATTAAATATTAAATATTAAATATTAAATATTAAATATTAATTATTTAAATATTAAATATTAAATATTAAATATTAAATATTAAATATTAAATATTAAATATTAAATATTAAATATTAATTATTAAATATTAAATATTAAATATTAAATATTAAATATTAAATATTAAATATTAAATATTAAATATTAAATATTAAATATTAAATATTAAATATTAAATATTAAATATTAAATATTAAATATTAAATATTAAATATTAAATATTAAATATTAAATATTAAATATTAAATATTAAATATTAAATATTAAATATTAAATATTAAATATTAAATATTAAATATTAAATATTAAATATTAAATATTAAATATTAAATATTAAATATTAAATATTAAATATTAAATATTAAATATTAAATATTAAATATTAAATATTAAATATTAAATATTAAATATTAAATATTAAATATTAAATATTAAATATTAAATATTAAATATTAAATATTAAATATTAAATATTAAATATTAAATATTAAATATTAAATATTAAATATTAAATATTAAATATTAAATATTAAATATTAAATATTAAATATTAAATATTAAATATTAAATATTAAATATTAAATATTAAATATTAAATATTAAATATTAAATATTAAATATTAAATATTAAATATTAAATATTAAATATTAAATATTAAATATTAAATATTAAATATTAAATATTAAATATTAAATATTAAATATTAAATATTAAATATTAAATATTAAATATTAAATATTAAATATTAAATATTAAATATTAAATATTAAATATTAAATATTAAATATTAAATATTAAATATTAAATATTAAATATTAAATATTAAATATTAAATATTAAATATTAAATATTAAATATTAAATATTAAATATTAAATATTAAATATTAAATATTAAATATTAAATATTAAATATTAAATATTAAATATTAAATATTAAATATTAAATATTAAATATTAAATATTAAATATTAAATATTAAATATTAAATATTAAATATTAAATATTAAATATTAAATATTAAATATTAAATATTAAATATTAAATATTAAATATTAAATATTAAATATTAAATATTAAATATTAAATATTAAATATTAAATATTAAATATTAAATATTAAATATTAAATATTAAATATTAAATATTAAATATTAAATATTAAATATTAAATATTAAATATTAAATATTAAATATTAAATATTAAATATTAAATATTAAATATTAAATATTAAATATTAAATATTAAATATTAAATATTAAATATTAAATATTAAATATTAAATATTAAATATTAAATATTAAATATTAAATATTAAATATTAAATATTAAATATTAAATATTAAATATTAAATATTAAATATTAAATATTAAATATTAAATATTAAATATTAAATATTAAATATTAAATATTAAATATTAAATATTAAATATTAAATATTAAATATTAAATATTAAATATTAAATATTAAATATTAAATATTAAATATTAAATATTAAATATTAAATATTAAATATTAAATATTAAATATTAAATATTAAATATTAAATATTAAATATTAAATATTAAATATTAAATATTAAATATTAAATATTAAATATTAAATATTAAATATTAAATATTAAATATTAAATATTAAATATTAAATATTAAATATTAAATATTAAATATTAAATATTAAATATTAAATATTAAATATTAAATATTAAATATTAAATATTAAATATTAAATATTAAATATTAAATATTAAATATTAAATATTAAATATTAAATATTAAATATTAAATATTAAATATTAAATATTAAATATTAAATATTAAATATTAAATATTAAATATTAAATATTAAATATTAAATATTAAATATTAAATATTAAATATTAAATATTAAATATTAAATATTAAATATTAAATATTAAATATTAAATATTAAATATTAAATATTAAATATTAAATATTAAATATTAAATATTAAATATTAAATATTAAATATTAAATATTAAATATTAAATATTAAATATTAAATATTAAATATTAAATATTAAATATTAAATATTAAATATTAAATATTAAATATTAAATATTAAATATTAAATATTAAATATTAAATATTAAATATTAAATATTAAATATTAAATATTAAATATTAAATATTAAATATTAAATATTAAATATTAAATATTAAATATTAAATATTAAATATTAAATATTAAATATTAAATATTAAATATTAAATATTAAATATTAAATATTAAATATTAAATATTAAATATTAAATATTAAATATTAAATATTAAATATTAAATATTAAATATTAAATATTAAATATTAAATATTAAATATTAAATATTAAATATTAAATATTAAATATTAAATATTAAATATTAAATATTAAATATTAAATATTAAATATTAAATATTAAATATTAAATATTAAATATTAAATATTAAATATTAAATATTAAATATTAAATATTAAATATTAAATATTAAATATTAAATATTAAATATTAAATATTAAATATTAAATATTAAATATTAAATATTAAATATTAAATATTAAATATTAAATATTAAATATTAAATATTAAATATTAAATATTAAATATTAAATATTAAATATTAAATATTAAATATTAAATATTAAATATTAAATATTAAATATTAAATATTAAATATTAAATATTAAATATTAAATATTAAATATTAAATATTAAATATTAAATATTAAATATTAAATATTAAATATTAAATATTAAATATTAAATATTAAATATTAAATATTAAATATTAATATATTAAAATTAAATATTAAATATTAAATATTAAATATTAAATATTAAATATTAAATATTAAATATTAAATATTAAATATTAAATATTAAATATTAAATATTAAATATTAAATATTAAATATTAAATATTAAATATTAAATATTAAATATTAAATATTAAATATTAAATATTAAATATTAAATATTAAATATTAAATATTAAATATTAAATATTAAATATTAAATATTAAATATTAAATATTAAATATTAAATATTAAATATTAAATATTAAATATTAAATATTAAATATTAAATATTAAATATTAAATATTAAATATTAAATATTAAAATATTAAATATTAAATATTAAATATTAAATATTAAATATTAAATATTAAATATTAAATATTAAATATTAAATATTAAATATTAAATATTAAATATTAATATTAAATATTAAATATTAAATATTAAATATTAAATATTAAATATTAAATATTAAATATTAAATATTAAATATTAAATATTAAATATTAAATATTAAATATTAAATATTAAATATTAAATATTAAATATTAAATATTAAATATTAAATATTAAATATTAAATATTAAATATTAAATATTAAATATTAAATATTAAATATTAAATATTAAATATTAAATATTAAATATTAAATATTAAATATTAAATATTAAATATTAAATATTAAATATTAAATATTAAATATTAAATATTAAAATATTAAATATTAAATATTAAATATTAAATATTAAATATTAAATATTAAATATTAAATATTAAATATTAAATATTAAATATTAAATATTAAATATTAAATATTAAATATTAAATATTAAATATTAAATATTAAATATTAAATATTAAATATTAAATATTAAATATTAAATATTAAATATTAAATATTAAATATTAAATATTAAATATTAAATATTAAATATTAAATATTAAATATTAAATATTAAATATTAAATATTAAATATTAAATATTAAATATTAAATATTAAATATTAAATATTAAATATTAAATATTAAATATTAAATATTAAATATTAAATATTAAATATTAAATATTAAATATTAAATATTAAATATTAAATATTAAATATTAAATATTAAATATTAAATATTAAATATTAAATATTAAAATATTAAATATTAAAATATTAAATATTAAATATTAAATATTAAATATTAAATATTAAATATTAAATATTAAATATTAAATATTAAATATTAAATATTAAATATTAAATATTAAATATTAAATATTAAATATTAAATATTAAATATTAAATATTAAATATTAAATATTAAATATTAAATATTAAATATTAAATATTAAATATTAAATATTAAATATTAAATATTAAATATTAAATATTAAATATTAAATATTAAATATTAAATATTAAATATTAAATATTAAATATTAAATATTAAATATTAAATATTAAATATTAAATATTAAAATATTAAATATTAAATATTAAATATTAAATATTAAATATTAAATATTAAATATTAAATATTAAATATTAAATATTAAATATTAAATATTAAATATTAAATATTAAATATTAAATATTAAATATTAAATATTAAATATTAAATATTAAATATTAAATATTAAATATTAAATATTAAATATTAAATATTAAATATTAAATATTAAATATTAAAATATTAAATATTAAATATTAAATATTAAATATTAAATATTAAATATTAAATATTAAATATTAAATATTAAATATTAAATATTAAATATTAAATATTAAATATTAATATTAAATATTAAATATTAAATATTAAATA